>CM062209.1:3365000-4565000 GCA_031216445.1 Lateolabrax maculatus
ATTAAATCCTCTGAGCTCAATGTTTTTAGTTTTCTAAAACAATAAAACGGGAGAAGACTGGATTTTAAAATAAAAGCACAATTGGCCAAATCAGGTTTTGGATGCTTGAGGACAAAATATCTGGATTAAAACTGGTCTGGTTCTTTAAAAACTTCTGGGTGAAAATGAAAAGCGATATATCTTGTTAATGGTGAAATGATTCTCAATATCACAGCAAAGACACTCAATACAGGAAGTGAGATTTCCTATTGAGACACTAACTTTCTCTTCCTCATTTCTATCCATCTTTCTCTATTTAGGAGGAAGGAGACTCCAGTCTGTACTGCGAGCTGTGCGATAAGCAGTACGTGAGACACCAACAGTACGACAACCACATCAACTCCTACGACCATCACCACAAGCAGGTGAGTCACGGCGCCATAACAAGGCACCCAGAGGTCTGGTTTATCCTGCCACACAACACCTTAAACCCCCCGACCAAGGTCATGGATTTATTACATCCCAAAGGCCACGACGAGCGCTCTGCTCTGGGCTCTGTTTCACACACTGTGGTCGACAAAAATCACACAAACACAAAACCACAGCAGCTCTTATGGCCACTGGGTCTGCAGACTGACGTGGACATCCAACAAGCAAAGCTGAGTGTTGCATTTTGACAGCATATTTTCTATAGTTTTCCTTAAAGGTGGGCAAATTGACAAATATACCTGGGACGTAACGCGTTGCTTAGTAATGCACTACAATAATGTGAGTAGGCAAGGAGGTTTTTAACTTATGCAAAGTCCTGTAACAAGAAACAAGTAATTACTTAATTATTTGTTACATTTTTTTTTTCAACCAAAGTATAAAATTAACTTTTCTTGACACTTTTTTTTTATTATTGTCTATTAATGCTTTTTATTCAACCGTCTAAGAATGTAAAAATGCGAATTTGATCTAGAAACTGATCTCAGTGCTATACAATAAGTGCAGATTAAAACATCTGGTAGTATTAATAAGTAGGCAGGTTGTGTTACTCACTGTTCAAGTAGAAAGATGTTTTGTGTCGTAAATCAGGCCTTAATATTTCTGGGAAAATTCGTGCCGGGTGGCAGACAGTGAAAGCGAGGCTTAGAGGGAACCAGTCTAAACACTGATGGTGCCATTATTCTACAGTCGTTTCACTGTACAATCAACATTTACTTCACAATGATAAAATAAAGCAAAGAGGTTGCCTATCTCCGCTTTGACTTGCGCAACGTAACACAGCATAAGACATTTTTATTGTTTATAACAGTTGTTTTCAAAGTGTGAGACAGCAAAAACACAAAAAATGCCAGAAAAGTGCGCTCATGGATGCCCCTGGGGTAGATAAAACATGATTAAATGCCCTCTCTAGTGGAGAAAACGTGATAGATACAGGCTTGCTATATGTTAGAAAATCTATTCAAATCTAGTAAAATCTGAACACACAGATATTATACTCATATTCTTTTAGATTCAGTGTGAATCCTTCACAAATAAATATCGTCCATAAATTCACCAAAATGAGGACAGCCCTTATATCTTGCCTCAGAAGTGTTTTTCGGTGTCAAAGTAATCCACTGATAGTTGTTTGTACATCCCTGGGTACACTGCAAACAGGAACCACTAATATCTAATTCAGCTAAGTTTTAATGGTGCCAGTTTTCCAAAATGTAAACAAATACAGTGTCAGACTTTGTTTTATAACACAGTAGATATACCTTTAACATTTCTGAGTGCATTTTTATTCAACGTGGGCAATGTTGCAAATGCTTCATGGTAATAATGGATTTTTACAGGATTTTTGCATCAATGTGTATCATAGCATAACATCCATATAAATTATGTCAAACAATAACATATGTCGTGATAGAAAATTTAATCCATATCAGCAACATCTAAATTTATTAAAGGAAGAAGCAATCTGTGTTTTATACATCTTACATGTGGTCAAAGATGTTTGATTTGATCAATTTTGAATGCTGAAGGTCTTTCTTTCTCTTCAGACAAATGTTTTACACTGATATCAATACGAAAACTGTTATTGACAGTTATCTAGGGCATCATTGTAGGTTTAAATCAATAGTGCATATTTGTTGATTTCATAATAAGACGCAGGGGATCAATAATGTACTCTGCTTACCTAAAAAATGGAGGGACTTGTCATGCCTCTGTGACATTTCTGCTCTTATGTTTTCTTCCTTCAGTCTGATGTAAAAAGAGTTTGTTCCTCCATAGTGGAGGAAGGCGACTCTGAGAACTTGCAGCTGTTTTGGGTGTTTACAAAATTATATGTGCTGGGAGGAATGTATTTGCTGCAATTATCATTTGTTCACTTGCAAGCGATGAAAGAGGCACAATATTTTTCACAGTTAGCTGTGTGTCAGAGTTATTAGGTTTACTTGAGGATGCAGAGCATTTAGGGCATATTGTTCGAGACTGCAACACTTGCAGGAAATGGATTTTCTAGCAGTAATATTCTCCAGCCTGCACACACGGAGCTAAGCTGCCCGTCTTTTGGTTCACGGTCAGTCACGGTCCCAACTTCTTTTGGAAATGAAGTGCTTTGCAGGGAGGCTACGTCACCGGCACTTGATGTGCTGCTGTGACGGATGCAAAGAGTCAGACTGAGAAAAACATCCATCCACAGTTTATCCTACATTATGCTGCTTCAAGAGGATGTAGGTTTTTCTAATTGAATATATAATTTATACAGTGAGATCTGTAAGTAGCAGGAAGGTGACACATTATTTGTTGTGTTAGCTTTTGTATTCAGCACTCTGGATCTGAAAGGAATACTATGAGGTTTAAGTGCCGACTCTTAGCTCTAATTACAGAGTGTTTACATCCACATCAGATGAACTGTGGAGGAGCTCTTTTTATATATCGGCCCCTCTACTTAGCGCTTTAATCTTAAAGCCATTGTTTCTTTCTAAATTCAACGTGCTAAAGTACCAAGTGTCACTGTGTTTATACTAAAAAGACTTTGTAACAATCTGTATGGTGGAAACCTTCAACAATTAAAATAACTTATGACTTAAAACAATAGTAGTTCATGCTCATTTCACCAGGGGCCAGATTTAAAAACGATGTCTACACACAAAAACTGTGCATGCGCCATTTCCCACACATACAGTAAAATAGTATTTATAAAAGAAGAATGAACGTGTGCGCCGAACGCACCCTCCAGACCAGGTGTGCACAGGTTTTTCTTCAGATAGCTGCGGGTGATGTGATAAGGAGGACATAAAATATAAGGTGAGAGACGTAATCTAAAAGTAAAACATTGTTCAGGCTGTTTCACTGATTGTGTTGTTATTATTGCAGCGTTCTGTCAAATGTCAATCAAAGGGGCAATTATAAACTTTCGTAATATAAGTTTTATTTAAATTTGAGCACTTTATCTCCCCATGTTAATAAACTTTAGATTTTGGCTTTTGATCAGGATGAATTAATCATTGATCAGATTTCAGATGTTAAATAATGATGATTGAGATGTCACTTCCGCTGGTGGTTTACAGGTATGTGTGATAAATTAGTGGTGCGTCGGTGCTATAAATAACCACAGCTCTGTGTTGGAGAACCTCGCAGATGCGACACAGTCAGTGAAACACCTCTTCTTTGCTGTTCTCTTCACTGACAGGTCTAATGGGTTGTATAGACACGCAAGAGAGATAATTATGGGGCGTTTCTACGTCTATTCATGACGAACTGTGGGATTGGAAATGAGTCGTGAGTTTCTGTCTTTGTGTGCGTTTTAGTCGAGAATCTGACCCCTGGTCAATCAATGGCATTTTCAATAGGAGAAAAACTTAAGAAATGCACAATGCTGGGGGCCAAATGCATCGGGTCCTTAAACCAGGCTGTCAGAATCTCATTGGAAAAGTAGAGATGTCCAAATGTTTTGCTCTGACAATGATAATCCTTTAATATTGAGTATCTGCAGAGTTTAAGAGTGATCCTATATTCATTTTTATTTGTGTTAATTCCCAACATTACATACAAATATACAAATTAAAGCAATTCAGTTTGCTATATAGGAGGGAGGGCCTTTTATATGTGTTTGTGTCTGGGGTCCCATTGTCCCGTCATAATAACAGACAAACAGAATCATTGGTCAGTGCTGCTGAAGCACAATGTAGTATCTAATATTCAAGGGAATACATTTGTATTATGCATTTGTTTTATAACTGCATGGATTGGAGTGGATTATCTTGCTGAACCATGAACTCTGTCAGTAATCAAACCATACAACATGTTTAGTTTGGGGGATTACAGCCTTTAAATAGAGACTTTGAGTCTTTTCCAACCTTGTAACAAATTATTCCAACAAGTAAGAGACACTAAAAGACTAAAAACTGCCAAAACAGTCAGACTTCCAAGCATTAATGGGGTCAGATTGGCCACTTTGTCATGTGGTCGGTAAATGACTCTCAGTGGCCGTGTTATAACACCAGAAGAACATGTAAAATGACATTTTAAAGACCTTCCTGAAAGGTCGTGTAGCTGTTATTTCACTATGACCTTCCATCATGTGTGATATTTTCTCAGATCGATTATTAAGATTATTAGTTTTGGGTTTTTTTTCTCGCCAAATGTACACAAACAGTTTGCACAACCTAAAATAAAATATTTGATTCTATTGATCCTGGAAACAAATGTATCTTTTATCAGTTAAACTGTAGACATGCAGGTATTACAAGAACAAATCTACATGTGTGAACACTTATTACGTCCATTTTTTTGCTCTGACTTGTTGATTTAACTCTCTGGTTATTTTTAAGGTCGTAGTTTGTGTTGTTTTTGCATTGGATGGCAGTCTGTTGTGAGGTTTTCTTGTCATTTTCCCTGTCCACCCCTCACACTGTATGTACACCTTCTAAGAAATGCTGAGGCTACACTGCAAGCTTTAAAACACACACTTGGTCTGTCTCCCTGACTGTCTCTTTGTCCCTCTGTGTTTTATCTGTCTGTCTATTTTGGTCTGTTTATCTATTTGTCGGTTTCTCTGCCCGCCTCGCTGTCTGTCTGTCGGTTGTCATCTGTCTGTCTGTGATATGAACCCACCGGTATATTATTAATATTATTTGTGACACACACACACACACACACACACACAGTATCAGTATCTCCGGCTTGCAGACAGCTTGCAGACAGAGCTCAGTAAGTGAATTAAGCTGGTCTGGACTGTACTAAACCTGACACTGGCTGACTTAGTAAACACGCATACAGATACACACAGAACTGACATGCGTGCACACACACACACACACACATACACAATGTTACACGTACACGCAGATAAAGAATTGCCGAGCGAACAGATAATCTCAGAAACTAAACGCTGCGTGATCAACTTATCCAGACAAACATAATTTGACTGTTTTACCCCCTCGACCTCTTAATTCTTCCAACTAAAATAATACTTACACCAATACAACTACTACTACCACTACTGCTACTACTACTACTAAAAATAACCCCGGTCCATGTGCTTGTCCTCCAGCGCCTCAAGGAGCTGAAACAGCGGGAGTTTTACAGAGCGTTGGCCTGCAGGAGGCAGAGGAGACGCAGGGAGGAGAAGAGAGAGGAGAGAGCGCTGAGGAGGCTCCACAAGCATGAGGAGAGGAGGACGGGAGACTGGTGAGTAACATCCTGGCTGTGTTTGAGGGTTACTCCCAGCACTGGATTGAACTAAGGACATTTACTCAAGTACTGTACTTACTGTAAATACAAAGTACTTGTACTTTACTTGAGTCTTTTCTTTAATGCTATTTTCTACTTCTACTCCACTTCAGAGGGAAATATTGTACTTTTTACTTCACCGCAGTTATTTTACAGCGTTACTTTACAAAGTAAGATTTTTACTTGCAAAAAATATAAAGAGCTTAAGAACTATAATGTTTTGGTATAAATTAAAATACTTTACCTGACAATACGTAAAAGTAGGGCTGAAACGATTAGTTGAAAATTAATTGGAAACTATTTTGATGATTTGTCATTTTCGTTTCGAGCCTCAAATGTGATTTGCTGCAGCAGTAATTGTTTCTAATTAGTATTGGCTGCAAAAGCAATGATAATAATTACATTCATTTTAAGTGTGGACTATAGCACTTAAAGAACGTTGGTATTCCAAGTTTAAAGCTGCAATAATCAATTCACTAACCCTATCCCTAATCTTTTATGTCAAATATGCTATGCTCACAAAAAAATTGCATGACATGACACACTGCACCAGAAAGACAGGGCAGGTTCCCCTGAATCATAGGATGTAAAACACTTAATACTGACTGAAGAATAAGCTCAGAAAGGGCAAAAATACAAAACTATGAGCCATCATGAACAACAGCAGGCAGCTAAATGGAATTCAGCCATGTTTGATTTTGTTATTTACACCTGTTTATGTCCTACTGTCACATGTCCAAATGCCTTCTGTAAAAGAGGCCTGTTGATTTTCCAAAGCACGACGTACTTTATTAAGTCGTTTGTGTCCCTTTCGTGCTGTGAGCATCAGATTGCAGAGATTACAGACTCGCCTCAGAAGGGTAATCCATTACAGGGAACATCCCGCTGTGTTTATGTTTGTCAGAGTTACTTTACAGCTGTGTGTTAATGTTGCTGAAAAATCTACTCTCTTCATGTGCTGGTGGGAAGCTCCGACATCTGGGACTTTCAAGTGGGCTGCCAAACAGTGTTGTGCTCACGTGCTGTTTGTCTTTAAAAAAAACCAACAAAAAAAAACAAAAACTGTAAGACAAATGATAAACAAACACGGAGGTCTAGAAACAGATGTGGTGGATTTGGCTGCTTCTAGCTGAAAACATGCCATGATGAGAGTTCATCTGGCGAGCTACCAAACAGAGAATTTGTTTTTTTTAAAAATATATATACGATAGCACATGAATGCAAAATTTGAGCTCAGAGCTGCAAGTCACAACCTGAAGGCGCCCACGCAAAAAAAAAAAAAATCGTCCATCCACAACTTTTAAATCCAGGCATGAAAGTTAGAATTTGAATGTAAATCTACTTGCTGACTGTTGAGCCAAATGTGGGCCTACATATGTTTTAAAAACACTTAATATTCTGACTGACGTGTTTGTTTCACAGCATTGAACATGAGTAAAAATAAAACAGAATAAAAGAGGGATCAGTAACTAGCTCCCTGGTTACCACGAGCGTTGGCACAGCAACCAATGAAATGCTTCTTGCTGTGCTTAATGGGGACAATCAGCATGGCTTTAAAGTGTTTCTGACCAATCACGTCGTGCGTCTGAACCCACTCGCTGTACAGAAAGTCGTGTATCAGTGTCGGCTGTCAGGGCCATTTTCAGATCTGCAACAATGCAGTTTGGCTCCTGGCACAAAGGGAGAGAAAGGAAAAGCATGGCCAAATTGATTTTCAGCTGGATTTCAGCTCTACTCTCCTCTCGCCCTCCTCACCGCTTGACTCCTTGTTTCCTCTCCTCTCGTTCTCTTCCTTTCCTCTTCCCTTTTTTCCTTTCCTTTTAATCCTCTCCTGTACTTCCCTTTCCTTTTGTCGTCTCCTCTCTGCTTCCCTTTGTGCTTTCATCTCCTTTATTCCCTTCCTTTCCTCCCTTCCTCCCCTTTTCATTTGTTCCCTTTCATCCTTTTCTCTCCTCCTTCATTCTTCACCCTTTTATCCTTTTCCCCCTTCACTCTCGTCTCATTCTCTTCATCATTTGTCTCCTTGTTTCCTCCTCTCCTCATCATCCTTTACTTCCTCCTTTACTTTATATTTGTTCCCTTTCCTCTTGTCCTCATCTTCTTGTTCCTTTTGTCCTTTCCTCATCTTTTCACTTCTTTTCTTCTGTCCACTCCTCTCCCTATTCTCCTTTCCTTTCCTTCTCTCATCTCCCTTTTTGTTTTGTTTGTCATCATCTCCTTTTCATCCTCTTCTTTTCTTATCTCCTCTCTTCATTCCTTTCCTTATCTCTTTTTCTAATTCCTCCCTTCTTTCAACTGCCCTCTTCCCTTTTTTCTTTCCTTCCACTCATCCTTTTACCCTTTCCTTTTTTCCTCTCCTCTCATTCTCCTCATCATTTGTCTCCTTGTTTCCTCCTCTCCTCATCATCCTTTTCCTCCTCTGTTTCTTTTTGTTTTCTTTCACCCCCACTTTCACCTTGTCCTCCTCTCCCCTTTCCTTTCATCCTGTCCTCTCCCCTTTTCTTGTCTCCTTTCCTTTCATTCTTTCGTCCTCTCCTCTTATTCTGTCCTCTTTCTTTTTGTCCTTTTAAACATCTCCTTTCCGGCTCTCTTCTTCCATTTCCTCCCTCCATTCATCCTCTCCTGTTTTCTTTTCCTTTCCTCACCTCCTCTCCCCTCCTCTCACCTCCTCTCACCTCCTCCTCCCTCCTGCCCTCAGTGCTCCAGGTTCTGGTCCCATGTTCAGGTCCACCACAGTGGCAGTCGAACCATCAAACCAGACCAGACCAGACTCTGTGCAGAACTGGGCCGACATCCGTTCAAGCAGCACCACCCTGGGAACAAGTAAGAACTCTTATGTGCTTAAAAGGCATGTACTCGATCGCTTAAATAGTTTATGAGCATGTGTTTGGTTTCGGTGATGGAGATATCACTGTTGATTTTGAGGGATCAAACTGAGCGCGGTGGGCTGCGGTAATGCTGAAATATCTTCATCAACGAGAGAAATGAACAGCTCTGAAACCTTTGCTGAAGATGTAAAATGCACATGGATGAGAGGTTATGGTTTTAGGGAAGAAGTGGTACACAACATAACAGCAGGGACATGTATTGGGCAATTATACACTGAATGAAAAATTGCCTGAGGGCCTCAGTCACACTGGCAGAATTTCAGACTGAAATCAATTGATTTTGCAGCAATGAGTGGATTTGCTGCAGTAGATCAGTTTTTTGCCTACAGTTCAACTTTAGTGAACTTAGTCACACGATTTCATGCCGTTGACCGATTGCAAACCATCTCGACAGTGCTGACCTTTGAGTGAATATAGAGCCAGAGACTCCAGAACAGAGGAAGCTGTCGTATTACTTGAACCACACCGCCGAAAAATGATGTATGCCTGCTCTGCTGGAGTGTAAACTGCTCCACAAAAGCATCAGCATAGTTTGCAGTCAGTCATGAGACACGAGTGGATGATACAAATACATTCCCTTAATGTGCACTTGGGTGTAGCTGCAGAGGCTGCATGTTGCCGCCGGAGGCTGTGGCATAGCTGATGTGCACCGCCTCGAACAACATTAAGAAAGTTGAATAGAAGGCCAGTGATCTTCTTTTCAGGAACACAAGAATTAGAATGTAAACACGGTGATTACAGCAGCAGTAGTAATAGTTTCTAATTAGTAACGACACCAGGCAACTCTGCCCTCCGCCGCTTTATTTCAGTAAGTGAATGAAAGAATGTAAACACAGTATGGGGAATATAATTGAAGCAGAACATACTGTGATCACGTAGGATTCATCCCTCTCTGGCTGTGGTGCTGTCAACGGGTGAAATCCAGCGCTGAACCACAAATCAAAACCAACGCTGTCAGTGTCTACTGTATAACTTTACCACTTTGCATTAGGTATAAATCCAGTTTATGTGTGTTAACTTATTGCCTAGTTAGTGACTGAAAGGTTAAATGGCCACTAATGTACGTTACCAGGCTTCAAAAGAACGTGCAAAAGATTTCACTGTGCCTCTTTCTGGTCTGACTGCATTAGAAAATGCACATTTATTGATGCAGAACTCCAACCCTACCCCCATCAATCTTGGTAGACAAACTACAGCCTCCAAAATAACCATTAAGTTGAATCAACATCTCTGGGAAGGTGTATTGGACTGCATTAGTTTTGGTTAATAAACTGGCAACTGAGTGTGTATAAAAGTCAGTCTGTGAATATAAAGTTTGAGTATGAGAATGAGTTTGGAATAATACTTTCCAGTTAAATTTGTCATTCAGTCTGAATTTGTTCTGATTCAGGAGGTGATATCAGCTCCCTTCAGTCCATCTCAAGTGTATTTTAGGGTGCAAGATAGATTCATTTTTTTTAAATATAAGCATAACATGAAATTTGGAACCAGCATTCCTGTGGTTTCAAAAAAAACAATCAATTGTCACCCTGTCTTTTCTGAAAATATATCAGTTGCATATTCAGTAAAGTTTTCTTTTCTCATTTTAAAGTTGGAACCAATGAAAAAGTTTGACAAGTGCATTTAAAGTCGACCCTCTCCGAGTGCCAAATGTATTTTCACATTTAGTATCAGAAGAGTGATAATTCATTTGGAGGCTTCCCTTCTGAAACTCAAACATTTAACAAAAGGGGTTTCTGGTGTGAGAGGAAGGCACATTATGGATTACTTCTAAAGTTATGACTCATCCTAAAATCCTTCACTCAAGAAATAATGGTCTGAATCATCTGTCACACTGACGTATAGACAGATGAATGTCTGGCAGCATGTTGTGCTCCAAAATGGATTTATAAAAATGGATATTACATGTTAGAATAAAACCCATCATTTTAATTTTTCCCATTTCTAAGTGAGCCACACATTTATCTTTGTGCTTATGTTTTTTCTTAAGTCCATCCTACACCCATAAATCACTTTCAGATATGTTAAAAGCAACAAAAGAGTAATGGTGAAGAGCCAGAATGCTGAATAAATTCATAAGGAGCTTACTGTATGGGGAGTCTTAAAAAATGAATGCTATTCTTCTACATGCATCCCTTCATACTCCTTTCTTTATAGTCAGGTTACGCAGATAATCCTGTTATGTTTTGCGTGTAAATGTAGCCAGTGTCAGCTGCTCTAATCCTTTCTGCTCTTCCCTCCATCTAGTGCCTCAAACTCAGCTGATCCAGCCCTTCCTTCCCCTGGACCCGGCACTGGAAACCAGACTCCTGAGCAACACACAGTGGGCGTACAATCAAATGGACACCAGCAACACTACAACTACTGCTGCTGCTGAATCCTGCATCCTCAACAAGACCCAAATGGACTACGATGACCTGACAGCTGCGGCATTTACGTCAAGCACCACCTCCAACAATATCATGAACACTGATAACAGAAATATCCAAGCTTCTACCAGAACCCACCACTTTAACAAGATCCCTTGGGCCCATAATTATTTAAGCAACCCCATTACTCCCAATAACATCCCAACAACTGCCACGGACACCACCACTAATGGCTCCATTTTCAACGAATCCACCATGCCCAGCTTCAGAAAGAGAATCCCCACCACCACGCCCGCAATTTCTAACACAACCAACATCAGCATCAACAGTAGCAGAGCAGCGTGTGGACCAGCTGGAGCCTCGGGCGTCCAGTCCGTTCTCAGCAGAGTCCGTCCTGTGTCCTTCTCGCTGCCCAAAAGGAGCTGTGTCCTCCTCCACCAATCAGCTGCCGTCTTCATCCAAGCCGGGCGGGGCTCCAGCTTGTCTGGGAAGCAAGAAGGTGTGACGGTGCAAGAAAGAGCCAAAGATCTGGGGGAGAAAGTCGCAGATCAGCAGCTCAAATCTCCAGTATCTGCAGACGTGGAAAATGGAAGTGTGGATCACTGGGACACTGGAAACCAGTGCAGTGTGGACAGTAAAACTGCAATCCAGCACTCCGAGGCTGGAGCCAATATGTCGACTGAGAGGGGAACTGGAGGACTCTCTGGGACTGGAGCCCAGGCTTCTTTATGTAATCGCAATGTGATCAGAGTTGAGGACTCTGTTATCTGTGGGAATGGAGCCCAGCCCCCCTTATGTAATGTCAATGGGACTGGAGCCCAAGTCGGCACTGAAAGTGGGACTGAAGCTCATCTTTATTCAAAGAGTGGGCAACCAGGACAGATTTCACACAGTGTGAGCACAGTTGCGGCTGAAGATTCAGCAGGCAGAGACAGTCAGGCTATAAGCCATGACGAAGTGGACAGTCAAACAGATTTAAGCCCTGCCCAAGAACTGAAAGATCTGCTTTCTCCCGCTACAAATCAGCCTAAAAAATCAACTTCTGGTGTTTTAAATGAGACCAAAGAGTCTTCAATCCAACCACAGCCCAAAGAATCAAACCCCTCTCCATCAAACTGGGCTAAACAAGCAACTTCTTTGCCTCCAAGTCGTCCCAAAGAGCCGTTTTGTCGAGTCCTGAGTCGAGACGGTAGCAGGGTTCTTCTCTGGCCGTCAGAGATGGTCAGCTACACCAAGACGTCGCCCTCCATCTCCTACAGCATCAACCCTCTCCTGTACGACTTCAGAGCACACAACAGGGCCAAGGAAGGGGGTGAGGAAAGGAAAGGAGGGCTGGAGGAAGGGAGGGAGAGAATAAAGCCGTCTGTGATCAAACAACCCGACTGCCAACAGAGGCAGGAAGTTATGGAGGGAGGAAGGGAAGGGAAGATAGATGAAAGGGAAGAAGAGTATGAAAGAGGACAGGCAGGAAATCCTATGGAACTTGTCGCCCATTGTAGCAGCAGTGACGCAGTTCCGGACCGCTGTGGCTGCCGTGATGAAAGTGCTTTAAAATTCGTTCCCGTTTCCACAGAATGCCACCTTGCACCAACGCTAGGCCTTCAAAAAACAGGGAGGAGGAGGAGGAGAAGGAGGGGAGGGGTGAGGAGGGGAATGAGGAAGAGGGGAAGGAGGAAAAGAGGAGGAGAGACGGATAGAAGAGACTCCGAAAGGGGAAGACGGATAATAAGTAGTCTCTCCGAGAATCAGATGTTTGAAGGAAGAGGAGAAGAGAGGTTGAAAAGAGAGGGCACGGAAAAAGAGGAGAAGAGAGAAAAAGGGCTATTAAGCAATCTCGCCGCGCATCGGCTGGTAGGAGGGAGAGAAAAGAGGATGAGGGCAGAAGAGAGAAGGATGAGAGGAGATCAGACAGAGCGAGACAGGGCAGGTAGAAATGACGACAAGAGAGGAGAGCTATTAAGTAATCTTCCTGTGAATCGGTGTAATCGGTGTAACCAGCTGTGTCTGCAGGTGAAAAGGGAGGCCAGCCAGCATCAATCCCAGCAATCAGCCTCGAGGTGGGGCCAGGGGCTCAGAAAGCTCCTCTGCGGGGGTTCAGCATGTAACTCAGTGATTAGCCACATCCCTGGGTCTGTTATACAGATGCCATGCTGTCCCGCAATTACGCTCGACCCTGCTCAGAATGACAGAGAGACAGGGGAGATACACAAAAATACACAAGCAGGGAAGGAGGAGGATGAGCAGCAGAGGAATCTGAGGAAGGCAGAGATAAGAGCTGTTCAGGAAGCTACAGAAAACGTGTGCAACCTAGTGATTAGCGGCGTTTCTGTTCCCTGTCAAGATGCAGCACGCAAGCCAGACATTTGTCTTGTTCCTAAACCTCACAGGGAAACAGCATGTGATCCAGCGATTAGCCTTGTCCCTGCTCCCTTTAGAGAAACAGCGTGTAGTCAAAGACAAACAATACCTGCAGGACACAGCAATACGGTGTTGGGCCCGGCCCCACGCTGCTCTGCACAACAGACACAAACACAGCTGAGAATTAGATCGGCCTGCGCAGACATGACCCTCCCTGGCGATGCGATTTCAAAGGAGGTGATGTCGAAGGGAGCAGTAACAGACGGCAAGAGGAAGTGGGAATCGCCGGAGGCTGGGGAAACACCGAGGAAGAAACGGAAAAGGGGAAGGAGACAAACAAGGAGAGGCGTCTGTGTTTTGAGACAGGAAAGAGCTTGTGTTGGGTTGACGACTGACATCGGCGTAGATGAGGCCTCTTGTATGCAGGACCCAACAAAGGCGTGCAAACTCAACAGCAACGAGACTGGGACGCTTTTGTGCCCGAGTCCACGGGGCAACGGGACTGAAAAAAACACTGACTTCCACTGTCTTTGCAGGAGAAAAAACCACTTGTGTCAAAAAACAAATAACAGTGAGGGAAAATTTAGTTGTAGCACTACGGACAAATTGAACAACTACTGCTGCTGTGATGACAGTAATGGCAGCAACTGCACTGCCAATAACTACAGTCAGTTTAGCTCTGATCCCTCTGGAGGCGAGGGAAAGAGGAAGTGCTGGACTGAGAAACCTTTCAGTGACTGTCACACCTGTATCACACCAAGTGACCCCAGTCAGTGTGATGAAAAGCACAACGGGGGTGAAAAACCTGTTTCTGATTCTGGCACCTGTAGTGCCACGCATGAAAATCCTTGCAACAAAAACGACGACAAAGACAAGGATCATCCTCGTGGTCCTGTGGACAGTGACAAAGCCACCTGTAACACCACGGACACACCTGTGGATTTACATTCGAAGGACTCCTCCACCCGTAGCACTAATGATACCCATGCCAACCACTGTCAATACACGAACGAGAATGATAAAAGGTCCATTGACTCTGATTCCAGCAACAAAACTGACAAAACAGCAGATGTTTGCGGGGAAACTACGACTCAGCGCAACGACGTCTGTAACTGTAAAACCAATGACACATGTTATCACAATAGCGATTATAACCACACAAAAAACAAAAGTGGCTGCAGCGAGGAGGATAAAACCAAACTGCAGTGTCACAGTCAACATATAAGCAGCCTCTCTGATTCAGCAATTGATTACAAAACCTGCAGGGTCATTGATCAAAAGGGAGGAGACGGCTGTGATGATATCGACAGTGGTCGGTGTGATTATTTTAACGGCAATCATGTCACTGATTGTGATGTTGTTGATAAAAACAGCGGCAGAAATGCAACGGAAGCTGCTGTGCTCATGGGCGTACATAACGAGCCGCGAGGGGGGGGAGGAGTTGTTGAGAAGGAGAGAAAGGAGGAGGAGGAGAGGCAGATGGAGAGGAAAAGGGTAAAGGAGAAGCGAGAGGAGTGGGAGAAGGAGTGGGTGAGGAGAAAGCAGAAGGAAAAGGAGGACAGGGAGAAAAGGAAGGAGATGGATTTTGAACATCTCTACCCAGAGAAGAGGCCTTGTTTCCCTCACGCCCTCCCTCCGCATTGCATCCCCCTTCACGCTCCTTTCCTCCTCCCGCCTTCCCTCTCCTCCTCCTCCTCTTTCTCCTTCCACCACACCATCATCCAGCACCACCTCTCCCTCCTCCCGCCTCCGTCGCACCTCCCTGTCCCCTCATACCCACATCTTCTCCCCTCTTTCTCCCCACACCTCTCTCCTCTCACGCTTAATCCACCGCCTGCTCCCCCTCCACCTCCTCCCCATCTTCCTCCCTCTTTCTACGCCTCATCCCCAATCCCTCTCCTGGATGCCGCTGGTCCGTATCCCTTAGCAACGGCGTTTCACCCCTTGCAGGGTCACCACCCGTCTCTGTACCCCCCGCCCCATCCTGCAGTCTTGCCCTTACAGATGTTGTTCTAAAAAACAAAAAACGAAGCCACGAAATTGACTCATTAAAGGTACATTTTCCCATTTTCCAAGGGAAAAAGGTTGTCAGGTGGAAGCAGCTTTCATGTGTCATTACCTGCATACTCGAAGCGAGGATGAAATGCGAGGGATGACAATTTCAGGAAGACTTAAGTATGAAAACAACAAAATAAAACCAAAAAAAACTATCTTTCTTAAAGCCAAACCTCCAGCAACTTCATCACCCCGTCCGCACACTCTAAGCACTGATTAACACATCTGAAAAAAAAATGATGGCTAATTATCTTCATCAGTCGCAATCCTGCTCAAAATGAGCCTCAGGTGTGCAGCCAACAGAATTGTGGTGGGGATACACAGCTGGGCTCGTTTCTCTCGGCAGAAATCAGCCGATGCTCCTGCTTTGCATTTTAAACCAATGATTTGCTTGGTTTAAAGCATGCAGAAGAAACCATGGTTTGTGTCTTTAAAGGACAAATCCACCATTGTACCCTCTCAAATATCTCCAGTCTTTGATAATAAATGCAGGATTTTTTCTTGATGAAATTTACATTATTTCCCCCTGAGAGCTTCTACTTCAGTTGGTGATTTTCTTCTATTCCCTGAATGACTTTCAACACAGATGTGAACTTGTTATTAAGAGCTGATGACCTTCTGTTTTTCTAGCCCCCGTCAGGAGGTCGATATTCCCAACAGGTTTCTTCCATCAGTCTTTCTAGAAGGTTGAGAAGACCTTAGGGTTTTCTGTCCAAAATGAATATGAATATAAAACATGAATACATCCACTGCTTTACTGAGTCATTCTAACAAAGATAAGACAGCGATCATTTTGTTCGTGATCAGTAACAACATGTGTTACTCACATCATACCATCCAGACAAAAACACCTCAGCCTTCATATATCAGGACTTTCTGACAGCTAATATCTCTCACTTGGCTAAAAGAACTACAGATCTACTGAGTTACACTAATATAATCAACTGAGCTTTCTTCACTTTCCTTAACAAACCAATATAAAAACTATCTGCATGACCCTGCATAGGATAAGCAGGTATGGCTGATGGATGCATGGACTCTTAGAGTGACGCCTGGATGCTCCCCAGTTGAAGTAACAGTTCTTCCCATTCAGCTGACATGATGTGGATGCAGCAGCGGTAACTGAAACTCGGCCTTATGGGAGCTGTAGTAAGCTGAACGCTAACAAAAAGATTTTTCTTCTTTCACTGTTGAGATGTTTAATTTTGATTTTTATCGTTCAGTACAGTAGTAAATACCCATTTGGCTTTTTTTTTTTTTGTTGTTGCATGTGGACAGGAAAGAGGAGTAGACAAAGAAAGCTGGTGGAACAGAAGTTAAGACAAGATTTATGGTTTTTCAAAGACTTGAGTGTCAAGAAGGCTGATTGGTTTGAAAAGGAAAAGAAGATACATGTGAATTTAAAATCCGTACAAGCATAAAAGAAACAGATTCTCCCAAAACAGCAGAGCAGCTGTGTCCTACTTTCCTTCTACATACTAATAATGTGATTAAATGAAGTATACTCAAAGATGTCAGTATGTAGGTTAAATTTTTTTGGTGCGCTGTTGATGGACACTATTGCTCCACAGTGCACTGCTTAAAAGGAAACTGATGAGAAAAAAATAAGGATCAGACAATATAACCATGAAATCTTTGGAAAAACATTTAGTTTTCTCTTTGGAGCATTTAGTTTTCTCTCTGTGAAGTTTAATTGACGGTGGCATTTTAAAGTGGCAGTTTGATTGACGTCCAATGGAGCAAGTATAATTTTCTGTTGGTGCAAAATAGAAAACTACATTTATTTGTTGTACACTGACAGCAAAAACAGCACACTGAAAACTACTAGAGTACATCTGTATACTGTTAGTTTATAGTATGGGAATGGGATACTGTCATTAGGGTATAAATTGGATCTCAGCCTCTTTTGCAGTGTATTTCTCCCCCACTGTTGAACGTCAGAGCAAAATGTTGAGTTTAGAAATAACCCTTTGCTCTTTGATTTTGAGCCACTGACTCCAGCGTCTGACCTTTACTTCTGACGTTTTATACTGTTGACTTTCTGCCATCTCTACACCATTGCAGCTGCACTAAAAATATCCCAATATGGTGGACAACTTTACATTTAGTGACTCAACCAAAGGACACAAAGGCCAAAACACGCAGAGTCTGTGTTCGGTCATGTGAGACAGCAGGCTTCAATAGGGCCGCGGCCCCGGGAGAGGTGGGCGCTGTAATGAAACAGAACTGAGGATTTGATTGTCAGATAATCACAAAACAAGCATTTTTTTTTTGATTAAAGATCCGTCCCCCTGTTGTCATTCATTGGCTGCTTGTTGCAGTTGGACAGGTGAACACCAGAAGCATCCCGGCATTTCACAAAATCATCCTTTCATTCACTTTTCCGTCAGAGCAGCCCCTCAGGGTGGGTTTTTCCTGTAAAGCTAAGGGTTAGGACAAAGCCACGTGTCAATACGTGTGGATCCGCATTTCATCTTTGTTAAAATATTCCTCTTAACGGTCTTAACACTCCCTTCTTTGTTTCAATAAGTGCAGCAGAAATACCTTCACAATTAACAAAAAAACGTGACTGCGCTGCATCTTCGGTAGTCAAGAGAGAGCCTCTCCGGCAGCGCTCAGAGGTGTGAATTGCCGGAGTAACTCCCACTCCTACTAACACATTGTTCCTCTCACTCCTCTGAAGTTGAGCATCTGGCTGCGGTGGCTTCAGGGCATAACTGGCGGCGCCCACCCATCTCAGCGACTATAGATTTTTCTGGTGTAGGCAGCACTGACAAACAAACGAAAACAAATACAGATATGCATGAAAATTGGACTAAAAAAACTTGACTTTACAGTTTTCGGTCGCAGCCTTGCCCGCTCTGCTGTCTTTCCCAGAGGTCGTCTGTAGGTAACTGTTGGTTTCCTCACCAGATTATCTCCAGTTTTTTGGCCATGTCGCCATGGTGACACTATGCAGCCCAGGGTGACGCACTTGCTTCTTGAGGTGTTTATGAACAGAGGCAACGACTGAATGAAACTTCCTCCATCTACAGCTCTGAGTGCAAGACAACGCCCAGAATCATATTTAGCCGGTGTGACACTCGTACAGCAACACGTTCTCTCCCTGTAGCTCTGTACAACAAGGGGTTTGAAACCGTATGTTCTCTATGAACGTAGGTTTTTATTTATTATTGTGATAAAACTGTGTAAATTAGAGAAGAAAAGACGCTGTTATTAGATGTATTTTTGTAGAGAAACCTCAGTTGAATGAGGCACAGTTTTTGTATCATGTACTCTGATGCTATTTGAGCTAGTAAATGAACTCCACACCCTCAACTTGATTTGTCCTCCTGTTAAGCTGTTGTACATATGTTCTTTAAAGTCCTGGTAATCAGTTCATGCATCTAAAAGGCCATATTTAAGTTGCCTCAGAAAGCAGTTTTTCCCAGTTTTTGTCAAAGAAATGTCTTGAGATCCCGATTAACTAATATTTGGCTACATTTGTTTTTTGGTTTTTTTTGTGTGTAATCTAATTTCAGCAGACTCATATCCAGAGATATTATCCCCGCTAATATAATAGATCTAGTAAACCCATCGAGAAAAGCAAATTACTCTGAAAATGGAAATAAATCGGTATACTTGATATCTGTGTGACCTGTTGTCATTGTTTTTTTTCTTTTAAAGAGAAAAAGAATCACCTCAAAATGACTTGCTTTCATAAGAAGTCCATTATGAGCAGAGAAATCCGTGAATCGATACCTTTTTTCCGCCACATTCCTGTAATTTCCCCTGTGTGTGAAATAATAGACCAAGAAACGACAAAAAAGACAAAAAGAGTGCGGAGCTCATTCAGAGAATATTTTAATCACTTTTCAAACTGAAAATGGGATTATAAACCTGTGGGGGAAAAAAGACGCCAGTGAACTCTCACACACTCCCTCGGCTGATCAGATGCTTTGGGACTGAGACCTTGTGTGTGTGTGTGTGTGTGTGTGTGTGCGTGTGTGTGTGTGTGTATGCGAGTGTATGGGTGTGTGTGTGTGTGTGTGTGCCTCCAGAAGGCCCTCAGACAGCTGGCACCATCGTGTTCAATGACTAAAATAGCGTCAAAACTCAACATGTTCAACACCTGGGGCTGTGTGAATGTGTGTGTCTTACATGTGTACAATATTTCCATATGTGTGTGTGTGTTGTTCGCTTTATTACCGAATCAACGGTTCTCAGTAATTTGCTTCGATGACCTTTAAAAACCAACAAAAACCTTCTGACATTAAAACGTAACTGTATGGAATTAGTTTCAAAAAGTGTGTTTGTGATCTTTCATCCCTGAATTTTTCTCTCTACTTACGGTCTTTGTGGTTCCTTTTTTTTACTTTTTTCTCTCCGTGCACTTTTCAGAGAGGCTGATGGATGCCTCGACTCCGACAGGCACTTTATGGTGAATGAGTTAATAGACTCTGCGGTGCATCAGCAGCAGTGCATTATGGTTTTGCTTCGTTTGCCTCAGCCACAGAAACTACTCAACAACATGTTAAGAAAACCTCAGTGGCGGCTTCTCGATCTGCAAAGAGACAAAGCTCTTCAGAAACACGTCCATTAATGAGCCATTGTGGTCGCTGTCGCTCACTTTGGGGCTTAACGAGCAACAAAAATATGCTGAAAAATGTATGATTTCATACAAAAATAACTTTAAAGTAATTTATGTATCAGAAGAGCTCAAAGGTAGACAGAAGGAGAAATATCTCGTACGAATATTGCTGGTGGCCTATAAGAACACTTAAATATGAAGTAAATAATGTTTCTGTATCATCTGAAAAACATAAAGACAGGTTTTTGATAAAAGATAAAACTGAATGGTCATGTATGATTATTGAAACAATAATATGTTTTACTCTGAAAAGCTCCTTCTCTTCTGCGTAATTAAAGTCAACATCAGCAACAACAGCGAGCTTGAGATTTGCTAACTAAATATGTGTTTGGGCAAATGTAAGGATTTAAATAAGTGCAGGCACGCAACCATGGTAGATTACTTTATAATGTGCAGTGTTTTGGTGTCTGATACGCCTTCAAACGCGTGGATCTGTTCCTGAGAGTGGACTTCTTGGATCACATTTCATCGTCGCACTGATACCTGAAATGAATAGGCCCCAAAAAATGTAATTTTCTATATGCAAAACCTGCATGTCTTATTTTTTGTTCTTCCAAAATTTTACTTTCAAGGCTCAAATCAAGTCGAGTCTCAGGTCAGAAACATCGTCGTTCAGCCGCTCGGAGGCTAATCTCTTTGTAAAATGTTCAGTAAAGTCTACCTCATGCGAACTAAAAGATAGCTTAGAGTCAACAGAAAAATAATATTGCTTTATGATTCACCTTTTTAATCACTATCATGAGAATCTAGTTGTTAAATCATCAACGGGAAGGTTTTATGCTGCTCTCTGTCCGTTACATACTTGCATAATGTAATCAGACACAACAGCTGAGAAATTCAAGTGCAGACACTAAATCAAAGATGTTAAATGATGTTTAAACATTATCACAGACTTGTTAAAATCACAGTGAAACAGCATTTTTAACAAGGATCTTAACCTGCTTCCCCAGGTTTATGTATTTTCTTTAGAGAAAAGGATTTTATGGGGAGACGTTGACGGCAAAATGCAATTCAGAGGATAAATATGGGGATAAAGCTGAAGACGGAAAGGTAGTTTAGATTTCTTCTTATTAATGTCTTTCGCTTTGCGGGACTGAAGGGCTGAACGGCTCCAGGGAAAGAACAGCTTCGTAATCGTTTTGTCTTGGACTTCAAGCTTTTCATGTTTCTGTGTGTGAAGGCTTAAACTCAGAGGGAGGCTGAGTGGTGGCCGCTACGCTGACTCGCATCAGGGACGTGCAGAGGATGTTAGAGGGGCGGGGGCCCAAATTCATTAATGCCGTTTTTTGCAAATAATTAAATAAAGTCACGATTTTGATTCTGAACAGAAAATAAATTGAAATGTCAAGTAGGCAGGGTGGAGAGAAAGAAAAATACTGGGACAATCGCCGATCCATTGAAATCAAAATCAGGATCGGCAATTATCCCAGTATTTTTTTTCTCCCCACCCCCGCCTACTTGAGCCCGTCTGAAGAAAACACAACAACCGCCTGCAGCTTCACTTCTCCGAGACACCGTGGCCACCGCCGGAGTCGGAGATGAAGGAGAAGCAACAATAGAACTGGAAAATCTTCCTGCTCCCCTGAAGTCACCGGTGTGGCAGCAATATGTGAACTACGAACACGTCATTGAAAGAAAAACAACGCCACTTCAGGCAACAGCACAAATACGGCAGGACATATTCACAGGCCTCATAAACTATTAGATTTGACTGGGAAAACAACACTGAGAGCAAGGAGAGAGAAATAAGTAGCGCAATAGGGCCGTCATTTTGAAAACAATATGGCGGCTATATCACACATGATACTTGATATTTAATAAATGTAAATGAAAGTTTTCAGGGCATAAAACCAATGATCTGGTCTTTATTGATTAAGACTTGATAGTCCAATAATGGCATAAATCGTATATTTGGAGAATCATGACACCCTTATTTCATTATATAATAAATACATATGCCTGGAATTTCTACTTGCGACACTGTTAAAGGGATATTAAAATGTATTTAAAACTCATGACTGAAGTTGGTTCACACACACATTACCGTTAATAAATGATACATCATACATGCAAAGAAATAAAGTATATTTCGGTGAATTCTCCTCACATGTTCAAGCATAGATAGGCCCTACTTGCCCGGTGGTGTCAAGCAATTCCCGAAACGCATCAATATCAATATAAAACAAAAATGAACAGTATATATATACTTTGTCTGGCTACATACCTGACGTCTGCCTCAAAGTAACTCATCACACTGACTGTCAGAAAACCGTGTGCAGGAAACCAGGAGAGAGGTAGAGGGCATCGCCCGGGAGCACCGATCTCCTCATCTGACGTTTGGTTCAATCAATATATCTGTTTGGCAGGGCAGGCTGTGCTTTATTTATTTCTTAAAATAAAAAAACACCAAAAGTAACTTTCTCTCTAGGAGGCCAAACGGCAGCCGCTCAGGCCCCCTCTGAGGTCTATTAATCCACGTGCATGACTCAAATCCTGCTCTTCATTTTGAGGTATTCTGGGGAAATCTTTACTTTTTAATGAATTCTGAAAAGCGGTTTCAGTCATCTCGATGATAATGACTTTTAGACACTATCTAAAGAGTTTCAGAGAGTTTCCTCAGCCAGTAAAAGGAGCATGTAATCCCTCTTTCATTGGATCTTAAACATTTTATCTCAAGCTTTGGAGATTTTCATGCTTCATTATGTCATTTTTTCCAATTTTGAAGATTTAAAACTGTGACCTGGACATTTTTCACAATGAGCTCTTTTCATTTTGATACTAAAGTACATTATTACTAATATTTACACACTTTTACCAGGAACAAAAGTCAATGCAGGACTTGTACTTGCAACAAAGTACTATTCCATAGTGGTATTACCGCATTAACTTCGGGGATGTGGTGCATGGGTCCGGTTGTTGAGTCATTACTCTGCTCGAGTGTGGTGCGCCGACACACCCTGGATGGTTGGTAATGGCTGTGCAGGATGGGCGAACATTTCCTCTCGCAGGAAGTCAAGCCTCAGAAAACCCGAAAACCGCAGGGAGCCAACGGAAAGCAATAACATTTGTTCTAACATTTTTGATCACTCCTGCTACTGTGCAGAAATGGGTCATGGCTGCCAGAGACGCTTCAAACATCTTGTAGTCGTCTGAGTCAGTGGAATCTCTGATGGGCCTTTTTCACCACGCTGTCAACACCGCTCTCCGATTTCAAAGCTGACAGTGTCTTAGTGCTGAGCAACTAAAAAGTTTTTTAGCCTTTCCACTTTTCTGCTCATTTATGATGACTGATTGCGTCTCATTTCTCGCCTGGAGTCACTGTTTCTTTTCCGCTGTTGCTCCTGTTTAGGCGAAACAAAAGGTTATTTGGGATTGGATACCTCTCCACTGCACTTCCATTGCTCGCCATGTAAAGTGATTCATCATCCGTAATCAGCCCGACAACGGTGGCATCGACTGTGAGCTTTAACAACTTTACAGACTCATCCTGGGATACAAAACCAGTTGTGTGATGAAAATACAACTGAGGGGGGAGGAAGCAGCCTTGAGCAGCCCCGAGCTCAATCACCACGCAGCTCTGGAGCCTCCCTGACCACCTATTTTCTTCTCCATAAGAAGTCTGAAACCCAATTACACAAAATCTGGCTCCAATTCAAATTTAGAGTTTCTGGGGGTGCGATTGATTGAGTTGCAGTCCGAAAAAAGAAAAAAATCACTAGCAGGATCTTGATTTGGCCATGATCGACCAAAACTATTAGACTGACAAAGTGTCTGACACAAGCAGGGTCGGTGTCAGGGAGTTTTTTCAGTAAGTGGAAGAAAAATTAGGATAAATTCAGGAATAAAATTACAGACAGAAAGGTAATTTGTATTTTCTGTGGTCGTATTATATTTGAGGATAGACGTGAATGTATTCACAACATCTGATATTCTTTTTGAATGGAGACAGCACCAGTGTAACACTGCAGAGAGCATTGCATTATGGGTTGTCTGTAGCCCCCAGTGTTGCTAGACAAGTGATTGCTTCAAGTCTGTTCATAGTTTGTCTTTTAGAGTTGCCCTAAAAGTTGAGAGGAAGTCCAGTTTAACCTTTAGTTCTGTTTGAGTTCTGCCACAGAGGAAATAAATGGAAACATAATAAGTGTCTCTTAATGTTTTTACTACAGAAACAGACTGAGGACCAAAACATTTGTCAAACAACCAAACATCATCAAACTGCACAGATGTAGGATTTCTGTTCTGCTTTAACGAAAGTATTTCAAGTTTCTCCTTCAAAAGAGAAAGTGCTTCAGTGATGAGGACTATCTTGTTAAATGTTTTGTATCTTCAGAAAGACACACATCTCATAATCAGGGTCGTCTTATATTCTGGAAAATATGGTTTGTATTCCTTCCTGATTCGACTATAAGCTGAAAAGAAATCCTTTGATTTGGCCGTGAATGAACAATAGCTGGATGTGTGTTAGAGCCTTTTCTTTACTACAAGTGTACTGCAAAAGCCTTTTGGAGAAAAATATTGAGCCAAAATATTTTAACTGCTCAATCTTCTCTTTAACCAGGTTTGTTCACATTGTTTTGCTTTAATTCATTTTTTTTTTCATATGAACCTAATTAAAACACTTTATGTAGATAAGAACTGAAGTGGTAACCCTTGCATTTGCCACAAACTGGACCCTAAAGCATTGTTATTAGACAAGTAAGATAAGTAGATAAGTAATTATTTGTGCTATGCATCAATAAATATTATTCATTTTCTTTGCCAAAAAGTAATTCAAAGACAAAGAAATGATGGTATTGGTGATATTACTTACTAATTAGACCCCAAAGAGGTCAAACTCCCAGTTAAACCTCTTAGGAACAAATGTTATAAAATGTTATATACTGTCAGCACCAATCAAAGGATGTAGAACATGTGAAAATGAGTCGAGCTTTTCATGCATATAAAATAATGTTCGGTAGGTTTGGAGCCGCTTTTTTAAAAATAAAAACAAATGTTACATTTTGATATAATAAAGTTGATCTTACTCCAGATGTTACTGAGACTCTTACTCAAACTTTACAGCCATGAGCTGAAATATTTAGTAACTACGTCAACAGCTGTCAGGAGTCACGATTTACCTGTGAAACTGATGCTTTATTGTTTTTGCTGGCATCTCACAGGCGTGAAATGAAGATCTCAAATCTTCACACCATGAAATAAAGTGAAAAGCCTGTGTTTTAATCATAATTCAGTGATGAAATGCTGATGCACTTCCTGGCCTCGGTTTCTGAGCGGCTGCCAGTGCCGTCGGCACAGGTGGCGATCACACCGGCCGGCAGCTGAGGAGTGATCACGGTTCAGGAGCTGAGTGGATGAACTGGCCGGAGCTCAGAGCTGCATACCCAAGCTTCAACATCAACATCAGTCTGAAAGGATCCACCAGATGTGACATTAATGTGCGGATTGTCAATCTCCTGAGTAACTTCACTCCGAGTACCTCATCATATGGTTTAAAGAAACACGCTCGCTGCTTTCATCTTGCAATCAAAGTCTCTCAGTTGTTTGTTGTGGCTCTTCAGTGTTGGCTGTGATTTTCTTGTCACAAACCCTGCGTTGCTTTCTGTCGCCGTCACTTTTACTAAAATGCAGCCACAACTGTTTGTGCTAACTGTCGGAGGAAGTGGATGTGAACCCTGGACATTTGGATTTTAACGGCATCCTTTTAGAGTGTTTTTCTCTTTAACAACCTGGATCTTTGGTTTGGTAGTTAAGAGTTACGATGACATTTTCCTCAACAATTTAGTTGCTGGGATTTGGGGAATTCAGACACATGTTAAGACACAGATTTACATCAACACAAGAGAGACTGCAAGAAAATATAGTTTTCTTAGTGATCAGCTCACATTTTTTAGGTTTTACAGCATCGATTTTTGATTGGATGATGGTCAAGAATGTCTTCACATAGTTGTCCTATAGCTGGACAGATTTACCTGAGATGATTACGTATCTACCTGACTGTTAGGTCTAAACGTGAGTAAAAGTTAATGGCACAACACTGGATTTTCCTCAAATGTTTTTCAGAAACAATTGACACAGATCAGTGTAATTATTTATAACATTATTCATTTGGATGGTTAGTGTCCAGACTGTCAGTCGCCCTGCTGGAGAAAACGCAGCCTCCTCTTTCATTTCAAAGTGAGTACGGCTTCGTCACAGCGGGGGGCCTGATGCCGAGGACTTCTGCTGGGAAACAGCTGAAAGTGGCTCAATTTCTGCCACAACATAGTGCGATATCATCCACGGCCAATCAAATATGTGAAAGTGCACATTCCTGGTAAATGTCTGTATAACATGAGTTGTAAAATACTTTCTTACAGAATTATAAACCACATAGCTTCCACAGCCATGGATCTGTTACTCACACTGGACGTCCTGGATCGTATTACTTCTTTTATCTACCTATTTTTAATGCAGAGCTGGGGTGGAAAGTACTTCACTTTGTACTTCAGTACTTCTTTCTGCTACTTCATACTTCTACTTTACTACTAGCCTAGGAACCGATGAATCTGCCAGCTCATCTTATATTTGCTCTGGCGGGTACGTCTGGCCCTTTTCCCACTCAAACTGATTTCCTTGGTACTGGTATCAGACGAGCCAATCACAAGCGTTTATCTAGGATGAGGCGGGTTTAATACGATGACTGACAGAGAGGAGAGCCGTTGAAGTGTCTTTGTAAATATCCAAGATGGCTGTATTAAACGGACTGGACGGTAAATTTTCTCTAAATGAAGAATAAATAACTGCACTTAAACTTTATGCTGATAAGAAATGTGTGTTTGCTGAACTTCTGACAGGACGAACCGTCTGACAGGACGGCGTTTCGTTGCTCTGATTGGTTGTCTCGAAAATGAACTGAGAGGCCTGATGCCAGGCTACTTTACTACAGTTTAAATGTAAATATTGTACTTTTTAGTCCACTGAATTTATCTGACAGCTGGAGTCAGTAGTTAGTTTAGATTAAGAGTTTACATTAAGAAAGCTGTGATAGGTTTATGATCCATGCACAACAGTATATAAAGTTAAAAATAGCTCCAGTGACCAGCTACAACATTGATCTGCAGCTTTTTACATGTTATGGATAATATTTATGTACTTTAAGTGCAGGACTTTTACATGGAACTGAGTATTTTATAGTGTGGCATTGCTACGTTTTCCTAGAGATGAAGCAACAAAATAAAAGACTTGAGCATCACTCCAAAGTCAATTGTCCATCTTAAGAGTCACAAGGTCACAAAAATATTCACCTTCCTTTTGTTCTGTCACTGATCTTCAAGTTTTTTCTTTCTCCTTCACATATCTGACTTTTCCTTTGTGTCTTCTGGTTGCATTTAAAGCCAACACTCAACATGTAAAGGGACTTTTTTGCCCTCAACTCAGCTTCTCAGGCAGTGCAGGGGCCTCGACTATATGTGTCAAATGACCCTATGTGGAGTAAAATACCCAACCTATGATACAGGGTACATTTGATGTGCATATATATGTATTTTATGAATAATATATTTCATTTTCAGCCTTAGACATCACTTAATGGTCCATGGATTTAACCATTAAAGTGCTGCACTAAAGGAACACAGACAGAAAACCGTCTCTGTATATATTGAAAACGTATACAGGATACACACAAACACACAAATCCACAAAGAGGCTATTTTGGCAGGCAGCCCCTCTTAAAGCCGTAATCCATAGTGATTGAACTGTGACATCCGAGCTAAAGCTTTACAGATGACAGTGCTGAGCTCTGTCTCTCATTTAGCTGCTGTTCATTCATCAGCTTTTTCCTCTTCAGACAACCACAACAAAAAAAGATTGGGAGTTGATTTCAGACGTGCAGTTTAAAGTGTAAAAAAAAAAAGAAAAAAAAGAATTGGGATGAGATCTTGGATCCGTCAGGAATAGTGTTCCCTAGAAACATCAGTCAGTGTGACATCTGTGCCACTACACGATGTTAATGATGACTTATAAAATGGATACCTTGTCCTCTGCTTTGATTGGCTGGGCTCAAGCCATTGTTAAACACCCAATAAATGTGCACCTGTGGCCGCGTAAATGTTAATTTAAATGTTAATGCGCCAACGGAAGATCACAGCTCGCGCCGTGATCGGAGCTAAACTGCTTGATGGAAGGTCTCAGTTATTACAGAGGGATAAGAAAAGAGTTTCATTCATGGAGCGTCTCTGTGAAGAAAATAAAAAATCCGGCATGGTGTGCGGCTTCACATCTCCAGCTCAGCCTCTCGAGCTTTCACTGCTTCAAGCATCATCACACTGACATTGAAAATAGAGGGACTGTCTCCATACTGCGGTCGACACAGAGATATTTTTACGGTTCCCGCCTTTTGTTGCTTTGCAGAAATTAGTGTGATCTGGGTGTCAGGAGCTCAACAATCATTACACTGGACGTCCACGAAGTCGGTGTTTTTCAGCGTCTGTGGCGCCGCGCTTCAAAGTGTCAGCTGTTGACATCACTGATTAGAGGTTTCGCTCTCTGGACTCTCGTCTGTGGGGGAGAACCACGCGCCAACCACCACCTCCTCCTCCTCCTCCTCAATTACATCAAAACACAGAGCCGAGGAGGAGAGCAGGAGGGAGATGTGGGGGGGAGAAGGGAGCGAGGAAGAGGAGACTGGAGGAGCAGAAAATTAAAGAATAAGCCACGAGAGGCCACAGACGAAAAGTCTGTCTTTTTAAAACCCTGTATGCTGATTTAACATCAGAGTAAAGCAAGCTGTCAAGTGGCTTATTGCTTCTTTTATTGTTTTTATAAAACAGTCTGAACAGCAGTGTAATAAAAGGGACTGCAGTATTATAAATTATAAAGTTAGAATCTATTTCTATATATCTACATATACATATAGATATATTATATTTATCTATGTATATATATTCCAGTTTTGCCATTGTTGACTAATGAAAGAGCAATGATAGACAGAGATGAGGAAGTGCAGCATGGTGCGACAGTACTGAATGCATGCAAAATGAGAGAAATATGTTTCCCCCGACATGAAAAGCGTACATGAAGCAGCACATACAGTCAGAGGTCTGACAGTGAAATTGCAAAGTGCAAAGTCAGTGTGTGGCGGCTGAGCTGGTGGATCAAAGTGCGTATTTACCTTCAACTCCCGACCTGACTTAAATCCCAACGCATGCCAAGAAGGTTTCCACTCTCAGGAAAGTTCTCCTTTTTAAATTAGAGGTTAAACTCTTATGACTCCATCAGTCCAGTCTCTTCCTCCTCAAACATGGATTTGTATGTCTAACTTGTGGAAACTAAGTCATTTCTTAATCAAAATCTGACAGATTCACTGTTCCCAGCCTCTCCAGGGTGAGGATCAGCTGCTTTTTATCTGTTTTCAATCACTGCTGTTTGAATATCTTTGGGTTGGGACTGTTGGTCGAACCACGCAAGTAGTTTGAAGATGCCACCTTGGGTTTTAAGAAATTGTGACAAACATTTATCGCTATTTTCTGACATTGAAATGAAAATGATGTCAGTTGCAGCCGTAAATGATTTACGTCCCCGCATCTAAGCTGCATTTGGGAGTTTGAATCCACTTTTTTTGAAACACTATGAAGTCAGCATGACCTGCCATAACAATCATGGTGGAAGATACAAAGAAAAGCGCAGTACTGTGGTCGACGGATTATCTAAAGAAAAAGACGTCACGGTACTGGCTGCACTGACAAATTATATCTGGGAAAAATATAAACAGAGCACCAGCATTGTTGCAAAAAACACACAAGACAGAAATCTAAATGTCTGTATTTAATGTAAAACCAAAAATTAGAATTGATGGTAATAAGTTCATGGAAACTGTGCAAACTCCTGCTGCTAATGAAGATTATGTGTGATTGAACTCCACAAATAAATGGGCCTTATGGTGAGATTTATTTTTCAAACAAAGTTAATGGTGTTATTACTGTCACTGCTCAGCATCACATTAACATTGTTTTAATTAATTCTTCGTGGAATTTCAAACTACAAATGGATGAAGAAAGGAAAATAATACACAGGATCTGAAAACTTTCCAAAGTATGAAACACATTTTATATTATTTATTTATTATTTGAGTTTCATTCCTTAAATAATATTTTGTGGCGTGAAAACAAGGTAAACATACAGTGACATCTGCTTTTTCTTCAAAGAATAAGGCTGGAATTATTTTATATTTTTCTTATTGACAATAAATCTCATTAAAGACCAAAAGCAGAAATTAAATGATCCACTAACAAGTATTGACTGTGTAGTCTGAGGCCATTGCTACGACACAGCTGTCATGACCATGTGGGTGCGGGCGGGTGGTGTTCTCTAAATCAGAGATCGGGTGGGTGGCGGGTGGATGATTGATGCGTACATGTGGATTCGGATGACGTCAGAAACAATCAGCGAATCACTAGTGTGTTACACTCACAGGGAGCAGATTCTGTTTCCTCAGCAGAAAAAAAACGTTTGTTTCTCCAACTTGCCGAATCCGACAATTAAATATCAACATACCAAGTTGGAAGTGTGCTTTTAAAGGGAATGAGACATGACACTCTGATTGGTTTAGTACATGTTACGCCCAAAACACACCCATGATTAATTCAGGGACTAAGTACAACTCCTTTGTGCCTTACTTTGCGTCCAGATTATGCACCGCTTCATTAGCAAAAGTGGATTTGGACACACCCTAAAGCCACTGGCACCTCGTGATTTAGATCATGCATTATAGATCGCTTGAATAGGGCCCCAAGCCTGAAATATCTTATCCCATTAGAAAAAAACAACCCTTTAAATGTGGATAGGCAGAGTAGAGTTTTAGCCCTGGATATTTTTACCGGGTAACTATTTGGTCCATGTAAGCCTCAGATTATTTTCAAGAAAAGCTGCGTACTTGTCTTTTCTATCAATGACAGCACTCCTTAACCTGAATCTGGACAGCTTTGTTTGTGGTGAAGTCGGCAGGAAGAAGAGAAAAAAAAAAGAAGAAGATTTATCTGGTACTTTGCAAGAACTTCCAACACGATTCAGCCAATCAGAGCTGAGAGCCTCAACTAACCATTACATCAGAGAGAGGTAATGGCACGCGGAAGATGGAAGTACAGAGTACTACGAGGCATGAAGAGGAGAAGACATTACATTAAGAGGAGGAGGAGGAGAGGAGGAGAAGGAGCTGGGGAATGAAGAATGGTGAAGGAGGAGGGAGGGAACAGAAAGAAGAGGAGGAGGAGGAGGAGGAGACAGACCGTGAGATAGTCTCCACCAGCAGATACTGAGGGGTCCAACAGCACACACCGCAAAACTCTCCCAGTCCACTGCCAGATAAATAGCTTTACACACACACACACACACACACACTCAAAACTAAATAAATAGCTTTATACTCAGCAACAGCCAAAGTGGGTCAGACATCAAAGTAGCCACTCGAAAAGCTGCTGGAGCTGTCGACACACACAAACACACACGAGCAAGCACACACTTGCTTACTCCAAATTGCTACTTGAACTGTCTACACACTCACACACACACATTCGGAGACACACACTTGTGCTTACTCCAAATTGCTACACTCTTCTGCTCTCTTTCCACTCACTCTTCCTCTCCGTCTTTCCCTTCACACACACACACACACACACACACAACCTCTTGCGTCTTGTAAATTGCAGCGAGCGGGTGCCATGGCTGACCAAATAACAGCAATCAGGAAGTCTGAGTGCTGAGGGACAAAGGCTGCCGGCCACTTTAGATAGATACACACACACACACACACACACACACACTCTGTCACACACTTTCAGCAGCTAAGATGGTGTCCGCGGGCCAATAGCAGGTCAGATAATCGGAGGTATAGTATCAACCACAAGTACGTGGAAATTCAAGTTCTAATAATAATAAATATAAAAATATTTGTTATACTCACTTTAAATCAAATGGATTTCAAAAGGGGACTGCAGCTGTATTGAACTTTTAATCCTCTTTAAACTCATTGTTTGCCCGTCAAGACACACTCACCGTATAGTTAGGCCTCAGCGCTCTCATCAACCTCGTTTCCAGCAGCAGCAGCAGACAGCCGGTTTCTCCAAACAACCCCTCCATAGACTGACTGTACGCTACCCGGCCGGCTCCAAACAGCAAACAGACAAAGTGGAACATCCAGCAGGAATAGAGCCAGATGTTACGACTCCGATGGGATGATGATGTTGTTCTCTGTGTGCTGGATGTGTAAATAGTTGCTTACATGTTTCCCAAACCAATACAGCAAAGTGATAATGTGTCAGGGCTGTGTCTCTTTAAGATTGTTGTGAAGTTTTTCTGGACGAAAATTGATTAATGCAGCTTTAAGTAACAGTTTGGAGTAAACTGAATATGAACATATAGTTTAACTGCAGTGCAACTAATCAGCTATAATCAATAGTTTATTTTCAGATTAAAATTTTACAAACAAAACATGTGATCAGAATGTAAAATGTGATGCTTTGTTAGATTTAATTACCCAACATTAAAGTACAGTTTACATGTTAACGCAGCAATAATAATGACCGATATTATAACAATATAACACTGACAGAACCGAGACACTTTATATACTTGAGTGTATTTTGCTGACAATACTTATTTTTTTACTTGTAATTGTTTTTTCTAAAGTGTTATCACTACTTTTACTTGAGTGAATGGTTTGAAAACTTCCTCCATGCAGTTACAGATGTATTTTAAACTATTGAGGCATTTATAGACAAGCAGCAGTGTTTTAGACTCCACTCTATGACGCACTGAAAGCCGGTGCAGAAACCTGAGAATTGGTGTGACAGTTTTCTATGTTAGGACGCTTGCAGCAGCAGTGAAATAAGTGCCTGAAAGGTTTTTGGGGACAGAACAGAGAAAAAAGGTTAGTCCAACCAAAATCAAGGCCAAGGTTTTTCTGAGTCATGCCAGGCAATAAATCTTATGACTTTTGACATGCATGGATTGTAGAAAACAGACTTTGTTATGTTGCTATTAAAGTTTAACTCTATTATTTGGCTTTTGGTTTTCAAAAACAGGTAAGGGAAGAAATAAAAAGCACCATTACTGTGCTTGATATACTAAAAAGTTACTTTAAGGTCAATTAAAAAGATACAAACACTCATCACATCAATCATGGAAACATAAAATCCTATTGAATGAGCTCTAACCTGAGCCACAAACATCTCTATAGTTACTCCACTCTCCTCTTTTTTGCACATGTAAGAAGTTATGTTTTTACTGAAGTCAAACTTCTCTTTGAGTGCATCTACAGTACGTTTCTGAATTTAGCTCTTGCAAGCGCAGGCATCCCAGAACACAAACAGGGAGTGATTTATTGTAGCAGACAGCCAGTGTTTTCATTGTCAGGAGGTTGGTAATGGGAGCCAATTGAAGAGTGAAAGAAACATTGTGTTGCTGTGAGTGTAGGAACTATAGCGAGGAGCGCTGTGGGAATGTGCTGTTCTTTTCTGTCACCCTCCTCAAACCGCCCGGCTTCCACTCCAGAGCCCAGCACACCTCCACAGGCTCTGGACTCCGTCTTACCTCCCATACAACTGGCTGACAGCCTCACACGCTCACTGTTAATTGTGTTATGCAAAATTAAGGATATTAATTTTTTTGGGATGTTTGTCGTCTGCATGGGTGGATTAGTAGGTGTGAAGAGAACAAAATAATACAATGTTGTATTATAACGTTCTCCAAAAATCCTTCAAGATGTGTTTAACTCTCTCTTCTCTTACTCGAAACCTTTGGCAGGCATTAGAAACGTGTTTTTGTCCGTCCACAATCAGTACATCTTCTAAGCTTTGAGATTTTTTGCAGTATTGATGATTAATTTACGTTAAATGACCAGTTTGTGTGATCAGTAGTTTCTTCTTAAGCGCGCTGTGCGGCCTGAGGCTGCATGCTCGCTTCTTATCAAAAACCACTTCGTTTTCCTTCACCCTGACCGCCCTGGAAAGAATCACCTCTGCCGTAAGCCGAGGCTCCCACAATTCACCTTACAGTGGCCCACGGGGCACGGGAGTCGCACTCAGGCGTGAACTCTCTGTATGACAACTCAATGAATAAAATGAATAAAATGGCTGCAGTAATGGCTCGGGTGAGGCGGCTGCTCCACTCGACTAGTTGTAGAGTTTTATTACTGCGAGGAGAAGAAGAAGAAAAACAGGTAAACCTGTACAGAAATATTTAAAGCCGCAATGTTTCGAGCAGGCATGGTGCTGACATTTATGTCAACTTCATGTTCAACCCCAAGTTCAAGTTCCTCATTGTCATTTATTTATAATAATTAACAATTGTAGTGAATATAGTCGTTGGCAATGCAATTCAATGCAAAACAATGCTCATACAGATACGAATAAAAGAGTCACAACAGTACAATCTTATTAGAATCTAAGACATAAAATAGTGCAGCAGGGAAATTTTGGAGTAAAATATAAAATATAATATAATCCTGTGGTAAAAAGGTACTTTTAATACTTTAAGTACATTTTCCTAATATACTTTTTATTTTTACTGAAGTAACATTCTTAAAGGATGAGTCTTAGTTGTAAAAGTGTATTTTTACAGTGTGGTATTAGTACTTTTACTTAAGTAAAGGACCTGAAAAGTCCCTTCACCACTGCAAACCCAACGACCTGCTGAGTATCTGTAGACTGGAGTCATCCTCACCTCTGTGACAGTCTCAACCCCAACTGAACATTACAGGCTTGCAGTATTGGCACTTGCTGCACAGCTGTTGCATTGTTGTATTACACATTAGTCTGAACGGGTATTCGTGTTATTATGTCCACCCCATGCAACGGTGCTCCCCTGCTGTTCCGTGCTATTGAGGCAGTAATTGCACAATCTCACTTTGCTTTACACTGTGTGAACAACCTTATATTACCCCAGCATTTGCTCACTGTGCCATTTTACAGCCTCAGGAATTATGTATAACGCTCTGTAGCTCCTATAACTTACTTGAGAAGTTTATGCAACTTTATGCTTTCATCAGCGAGTTCAAAACTGGACTCACTCACTCTGTATTACAGTATAAAATCCCCATACACTGGACGCTCATATACCTGCTTTAGTATGCTGTACGCGCTGCCAAAGTCATTACTGAGCGAATACATAAGTTCTCTAAATTATTTATGCATTATGCTATTTATAGTTATTCATCGATCACATCCTATAGCTTCTATATTTCTAATTTTTTCACTCTGCGACTTGTTATTTAGTGCCGTTTCAATGTCCGCAACACAATTTTCTTGCAGTTTTACAATGAATTTGGACAAATTTCCACCAAACAAGTCCAATGACTCGTCTTGCTCGGCTCCATCTGTCTGCTCTCCTCTCTGCCTCTGCGACTCCTCCTCTCCTACTCTATTTTCTCTGTCATCGCCTTCTGTTGTCTTGTAACTGCTTGCACCCTGACCGACATTGTCCTAGTGTTGTCATGACGACAATATGGAGAAGTTTAAGTGTTGCTAATTGTTGCACGGATATATTTTTTCATGCTGAGCCTCTCTGCCGGCTGTGCTGCGACTACTTCCTCACTCACTTTCTCACGCTGAACTGGACAAAAGAAATCAATGGCTAATGAGCCATGAAATTCTTTTATTCCTTTTATGGCTTCTTATAATTTTCTTTTGCCACTTTTTTTTTTTTGAGTTGACGTTTTTTTTATAGAAATCTGTTTACAGGCGTTGTTGTAATTACTGCACTTTAGCAGAGTCTGTTATGATCTCAAATTGTTCAGTACTTGGCTTTATGTTTCCTTTGCTTTTAGTAACAAGGATTCTGGAAAGTAATACATGTAAAGATGTTACAGCAAACATAAATAGAAATAGTCAAATATGTTTCTAATTTGGCTCAAGTAAAGTTTAAAAATCTGAATAAATCTGTATCCTAACATGCAGATGTGTAACAGATAAAATGATTACAGATGAGGCTGGGAATGTTAAACCAAAGAACTGGTCAAAGTGACATTTAGAACTGATGATGGCGCTATAGGAAAAGTCAGGAGGTCACCAAAGTGATCACCAGTCACCCCGAGGGGAACATGAATGTGTGAACCAAAATTCGTTACAATCCATCCAACAATTGTTGAGATATTTTTTCTCAAAACCACAAATGTCAACCTCATGGTGGCGTCAGAGGAAGAGTCAGAGGATGCGTCCTCTGGGAACCATGAGCATCTGTACCAAATCCTTCAGGAAGATGATGAGATATCTCACAGGTTAAGTAAAAATGTTGACCAAAGTCATCGTCTGGGAAACATGAATGTCGGGGAAATTCATGTAATAGTTGCTGAGATATTTCAGTCTGGACATCGACAGTGAAAAACAGCTGTTGATGTTTTTCATTTTCAAGGCCGTTCTTCTAAGTGACCGTAATGTCACATCATGTCAGTGTATTTCCTGCAGAGCAACAATAGAGTTTCATAACAGAGAAATTACCTTTTTATTTAAAAAAAATCCCTCACATCCAAAATCTATTCAGCCAAATCCAGTCTTGCTGTGGAAATGTTTGAGACATGTGTGTCACCTGATGGTGCCTTTAATCATAGGCTCTGCACACCTACGGTACAGCCACACAGTGATTTTATTTTTTAGAGCTGCCAGGGTGAAACAAATGACACCTTTATTGTTCTTATTGGTACATGGAGTCCCCGTCACTTCACATAATTCCAACATAACTCCACCTTCAACCTGAGCAGAGGTCTAATCAGTGAAAACATGTGTGTGGGTGTGACAGGCCTTTGAAATATGGAACCAAAACAACAAGCTTCAGGCTTTTAGCAGCATGATACCTACTCTGCTGCATCAACTAATATACGACTAATTCATTAGTTGATCAACAGAAAATGAATCTGCAACTATGACTGAATTTTTCAAGCAAAAAATCCAAATATCACCTATTTCCAGCTTCTACAATGTGAGGATTTTTTTTGTGTAACACTAAACTCACCATCTTTAGATTTTGCACTGCTGGTTGGACAAAACAGGTAATGTGAAATTCACCTTTACTGGGAAATTGTAATGGTTCTTTTCACATGAAGATAGATAGATTATTATTGGGAAAATCATTTTTAGTTAGTTACTGCCCTAGTTGGAACAAAGTATGTGACTGAAGCAAAGATAAGCATGTAGATATAAAAATGGCAAACTGTCCTCATACCGAAAACGACAGAATAGGTTTATTTCAAATTACTCCCAAAACCACATATACGACAGGTGTACCTTCATCGTCATGGTAACAATAATAAAGGCGTTGTGAAACGCTTGTTTGGTCGGGTTAGTTTTAGGAAATTAACATGGTTTGGGTTAAAGTAAGCACCTACGTGACTAACATAACTATGTCGTGAACGTAATGCAAGTTAAAATAAGACAACGTTGACTTCTGGTTTCACACGAGACGCGAACAACGGCCTCCTGGGTCAAACTCCTGTGTTTGTGTGACCCGTCCATCGACGCTGACTTTTCTAGTCTTTATAGTACGTCAACATCGGCCGTTTTAACCTCCTTAAAAAGAATCGACCACTGTTGACGTGTTCTGGGTTAGGGTTAGGGTTAGGGTTCTGTATCAGGACGGAGTATCAGAGTGCTGCTTTAAATCTGGTTAAAATCTGTTTGTTTTTTTCAGTCTATAATAAATAAAAAGGAATCAGATTCCTATCTTTAATCTGAGTTCCCCGTCCAAACATAGAGCGACCAAAAAGTTTCTCTCCATTTTAAACAAACACTCGGGGTGTAAACTCCTCCGCTGACAGTTCAACACAGTACAAAGCACAATGCAGCCACGAGTCTCACTTTTTTCGACAAGAAAAACAAAGACATATATCATATATCATGTCCAAGCAACAAGTTCAAACTCCTACTCGGCTTGTCAAAGTATTCTGGAAAAAGAAAAGTAAGTAGAAGAGGCAAAGTTGGAGAAACAAGACCTGGTTGCTGTAGTGATATTCATGTCAACATGCACTAAAATATGAGAAACATTTGACAGGTAACAGACTGACACAGTGTTATGGCTTTACAGCTACAGCACATATTTTACCATCTCCTACTGTCAACTATACTGTAAATGATTTTTATAATGCTGGATAAATGAGGAATAAACAGATAACAGGACTTATCCACTCTTGTACATGTGCTTGCATTCGACGAGTGAATCTCCAACACAAAAATGAACCAGACCCAGAATGGCAGCACATCAGATTTCTGCCCCGCATGCACCAAACCAGTGCTCTTTCCATGGCAACCGTATCAGTGGCTGTTTGGCAGCCGCTCGCAGTGTACCAACCAAATGACAAATCAACAATGTTGATTCCATCACACTTCCACTGAGATGCTGAGATGCCTTTCATTCCTGTGTGTGTGTGTGTGTGTCCACCCAGATATGTCTACCGCGGATCAAGATAGAGCCATGAAACTAAAACCAGAATGCTAAGTGGGCTTGTGGGATAGAAAATAAATAAAAAAATAAGAGTGTAGGTTTGATTTTCAGCTTTGACCGGAAGGCTGCAGTCTGGATCATGTGGACTCAATGCATCCCTGTTCTCCCACGTTATCATCCCAATAGAAACAAAAGATACAACGGTGGAAGAAAAATTAAATATAGGTATGATAATAATACTTGGATATTACTAAAAGAGACAGCGTTTCAAATAGCAGCTTATATTGATTTTAATATGAAACGTATTGGAAATTAGAGACCAAATGAGAAGTCAAGCAATATTTTAATATCTTTGTTCCAAAAATTATGTTTAAACTCTATTTTAAAATGAATGAATTTGCAGGGATGTGATTTCTCTGGAAAGCAGGACTCCATGCTAATATTGGTATAATTCTTACTTCATTTTGAATGGTTCCGTATTTTGTTTTCTTGTCTTTTCTGTCCTGGTAGGAAAAACAAAAACAAGCAGAGATCAGGCAACAGTTGTCCAGTGAATTCAATGGTGAATCTACCCTGGTTTGTCCAGAGTGAACTGCGAAAAGAGATTTTCAACCATGCAAGAGAGCACAACGTGTTGATTTTCTAAACATTTTCTCTTGTGCTGTCTTTCAAAATATATTATTATATAATAAAATTCAAGGGTTATGCAAGTTTCTTTCTATTTCTAAAGAAACAAGCTGAAAGGAGAGCCCCTGGCTGCATGCCTTAGAAACTCAATAAATGGACCTGCCCCTGAACCGAACCCCTACAGACAGCCGTTAGAAATGTTTTTTTCCAAAGCTAGGAAAATTAAATGCTCCAACAGGGATTGCCAACTGTGTAAATAGGCACATGACAAAAGGTTAAGGAGAACAACTTTGGACCAAAAGCAAAGGTAAAGTGTTTTGATCTCTTGAATAGGCTATATTTGGAAAATGTGAAATTATTACGTAAATGGCTATTTATTTTTAAATAGTTGTATAGTATTTGACATGTTCATCAAAAATTTAAAGCGTTAAAGTCTGTGTTTGGTTCTTTAATATATTTAAAAAATGAAAATGTATTTTAATATATAGTTATTTTCTTATTTCTTGTTATTTATGTTGACATATAGTCATTTATTTTGAGAAGTTATTTGTTTGCAATGGAGTTATTCATAAACCTTTGTTTGACAAGGTTATTACTGAACAATGTATGAAACGATTGTAAAAACGTTGTAAATGTCGCTCGTTGTGGGAATTATCACCTGAATCTGCCGCAGAGCTTCAGCGAGTTTCCTCACGTCAAGTCGCAACTTTTCTTTTTTGATTCACTCTCACAGCTCTCATAGCGTCGTTTTCGGCCACAGCAGGCAGCTTAATAAAGAGCTGATTCATCAGTGTGTGTCCTCAAAGTCTGTCACTACAAAAAAAAAAAACACAAAACAGAACCCTCTCGTCTAAACAGTTCGGATATTGTTCCAGTGTCAGTGTGGACTCGCCTGAAATCGACCACTCAGCTCTAACTTACTGCAGCTCTTCAGCCTCGGCTATGGCTGACAATCACAGCGGCAGCTCATTAGCAGAGGAGCTGCTGATGTGAAACGACACCCAGACTGGCCTGTTGACAGGTAGGTGGGAGAGAAGCACTGAGAAGTGAATCGTTAAAACTACAGCTGATGATCTTTAAACTGGAAAAAACTTCACAGGTGTTTCACACATTGTTCATCTGCTAATTATACCTTCTGAAACTGCAGGAGTGTGAAAGATGTTGGTGCTTTAATGAAACAATAAAACAGGACATACGTGTGGCTCCACGATGTTCAACACAGACAAATCTCTGGGTAAAATGCTTTAAAAAGGTTTGGTCAATCTCAAATGAGCCTGTAAAAATCCAGTAAATAGTAGAAGCAGAGCTCTGATGGCAACGTCTAACCCATCCTCATACCGAAAACAACAGAATAGGTTTATTTCCGATGGCGTATCTGAGTGATTTGAGCGCCCACTACAGGGCTACGTGGACTTTTTCCGTCTTTGTACTTCATCACCTAACTTAACATGTGCTTATTAACAGGAGGTCGCCTACGTAAAGATAAAAATACACATGTAGACACATTTTCAGCAATTTTTTTTTTTTAACCTACTGCACATGTTTCTTGGATTAATCTTAATAAAACACAACTCATTTACTGTTTGACACATTGAAAAGTCTACATTTAGAAGAACCGGCGACAGACCAGTGAAAACAGCGATGTCACGTGTGTTTAATAAAATCAATAATTATCTCCACTCCTCATGCTCACAGCTGACAGTGAGCCTGATGCACTTCATTTACCATCTAACCAAACAAATCTGGGCAACTGTACATATATTACATATTACATTAAGTATGAACTGTACAATAAATACTAATGGAAATCTTAAGCCACATTTTTCGTTTTTAGCCAAAGATTATTGTATCTGTATTGCATTTTATTTAACTTTATCCTGCATAAATGTGCATTTTAAAGCAAAACTGGAATAAAGAAGTGCAGTGGTGGAAGAAATACTCAAATCTTTTACTCAAGTCAAGTACTAGTACCTCAAAATTGTACTTGAAAGTTATTTTCCACTACTGGAGACGTGCATCCTTCTTTATTATACATGGCACTCAGCATGTTTCTGTACAGGACAAAGGGAGTCTCTAATGTGAGCCGTTGACTTTAGCATCTTATCCTTGGCCTCAGTTCAAAATGTGTCTCTCTGTGTAAAACCTCTCCCAGATGCTTCTGTATCAGAGTTCAAGGACCTTAAAGTTTATATCAGAATTTATTGTTTCAGCTCGTTAAATCGACCCAGAAATTTGATGGCTGCACTTGTCGACCTCTGTGTGAAATCAAAGACCCACTGTGTCAAAAACAGTGACGAATTTCGAGCGGTGCATCTGCCACAGTTATTATTGTGAACTGCACATGTGCGGTGCTGGAATGAAAAGCTTGACAGGCGTAGCAACAGTAACATTCCCGGGGGCGGGCTTTAGCAAATGGTCATTTTGGTCGTTTTGCCACCAGCTTTTCGCCCGTTTTTTCCCCCGCACACAGAAAAGACGAAATGGATCACATATATTTCTTGCATTTCCACAGTGTTGACGCATGAGGGTAATCACAGCTTCTAACTCACACCTGAGACCTCCCTGTTTGTGTTTGCTTGATGAAAACCCCTTGTAGCATTGAAACTCATAAATCTCATAAGTGTTTTCTTCTGGGAGCGTTTAATTCTTCTTTCAACCTGACATATAAACACGGCAGCCCTCAAACGCCCTAAAGTCCCGCTGTAGCTCCTGGCAGTTGACTTGTAACAAAGGCTAATTTAAAATTAAGAAAAGTTAATTATTTCTTCAGTTAAAGGTCTTTCCCTCCACGAGATTCTCTTTTTGTTGCCGTCGAGTTGCGGTGACGCTGGCGGCGATGCGACGCAACTCTCTCCGCCGTGTTTTCTGCACAAATTCTTTGGTGCTGCGGACGCTTGCCTCGTCTTACAGCCAAATGCTGCCATGGTAACAGTGAGGGTTCAAATCCCACCTCTTCCTCTCCTCCAATCTCCTCTCGTCCTCCTCTCCTCTCGATCCAATCTTCTCTCCCAGTGAAACCATTAAATTATCAATCCCCAACCCCCTCAGGGTTCATATCTGCGCCTCATCTCACTCTCTCTCTCCTTCTGTCAATATTTACAGAGTTTCTCATACACTCTCTCAGGTAATAGTGTCTTATTCCCAAAGCTCTGCATGGTGCAAACATGCACGTGTGCACACACAAACACACACACACACACACACACACACAGACGCAGGCAGTGTAAAATGGCCATTCCATCTAAATGAGTGCTATTCAACTAACTGTCCCCGCTGACAGGCTGCGACTGCCTGCCTCTGCATGTGTGTGCATGAGTGTCAGAGTGTGTGTGTGGCCCCATCTTAACCAATCTACATGTACTCATTTAAGTGGATGTGTGTCGTATCCCTGCTCAAATATGTGTGTGTGTGCGTCAATGTGTGTGTGTGTGTGTGTGCGTTACACTGATAGCTCACTGTCCCTGCAGGTAATCTCATGGTTGAGAAGAGAGAGAGAGAGAAAGATAGAAAAGGGAATAGGAAGTATTCTGTGAAAAAGAGAAATTAGGAAAGACAGAGACATCCCAGCTGCAATAACTGAGAAGCGCTAAAATGACAATAAATATGTATACGCTTATAGATGTATGCATGTGCAGATGGCAGGCGAATACATTCCCGGTAATACTCACCTCTCTGCCTGTCTTTACCTCTTTCTTTCACAGCTAGTTTTACTGGTTTTACTGCTTTTTTTTACTGGTTGTTAGTGATTTACTGCAGGTTTATTTCCTCCTTTTCTGGAAGTAAAAACATAATTTATGTGGCTTTACTGTCATCCGTGATATCTCTACCAACACCAAAGGCCGAACGTCACATTTTTATTGACTTATTAAGAAAGGTTATTGCTAATATACAGTAGAATAGAAAATGCACCACAGCTTCTGCTCTTCTGGGAAGGTTTTCCTCAAGATTGTGGAATCAGGTGCAGGGATTTGCTCCCATTCAGCCACAAGAGCATTGAGGCGTGGGCCGAACAACATTTAAAAAAGTGAAATCAGTCAATTTTACTGGAATTTTCAGTGGATTCACTCACAGATGCAAAGGAAATCTGTACGGATCTTTCACGTTGGCAAAATATCTTAACAGTACCAACAAAAAGAGCCAAAACGGAGGAAGCTATCAGAGCTTATGAGCTGTGTATCACCATCCATTTTTATTAAGCGTCCTTGCTTAAGTACAAACTAACTGCTCCACAACAGAAGAATGGTTTGCAGAAGTTCATGAGACAGGAGTCAGTGATACAAATACATCTCTTGAATAAAGTGTGTGAACTTAATGTCCCATTAGTGACTGAGCTGACATCGCTACCTTGGAGAAAAGATGTTCAAGAGCAAAATGACAAAAGAGGGAGTAAAAGGTAACTGGACTGCAGTTCATCCCGAAGGTTTTGGATGGGGTTGAGGTCCGGGCTCTGTGCAGACCTGTCAAGGTTCTCCACAACAAATCGAGGGAACTGTTTCTTTACGGACCTGGTTTCGTGAACGGGGGCATTGTCACGTTGAAACAGGCAACCTTCCACAAACTGTTACCACAAAGATAGAAGTGAATCATTGTCTAAAATATAATTTGACTAGCTTAAACCATGAAAAATAGCCCTACAGACAGAAAGTATGTGGACAGGGAGGTCTATATACATTCCCTTACAGAAAAGGGACCATCTATCTGACGTGGCCAAGTAATGTAGTGCTGTGAAAGATCCCCCAGATACATGCTGTAAAAACACCTACATAAGCACACTCTGTATGTAAAGACGTGTAAACCAAACCTGCAGACTGATGTTAGGTGTGTTAAAATGCATACACACAAACTTACAGCTATAGATTTCTCCACAGCTGCCACGTATGGACACAGTGATGGTGGAATGAAGCTTGTGAAAATGATATCTCGAGATGTTAAATATTTAAATCCCCAATAGTTTCACAGCTGGTGCCAGCAGATAGCGAAATCAAACATGCAATATGGTGTGGGCCCGCTCTCCTTCACACACACACTCAGATATAGATTCATATATATACTTTATACACAAATTACAGAATGTTTGCATCAGCAGACTTTAATGAATATTTATGACTATTAGAAAAACATGTTGACCTATAGAAAGAAAGAGCACTCAGCGCTGAGTTTTCCAAGCAGCTGTTAATAACTTATGTTCACAAATAAACATTATAAACACTTATTTAGCACATTTATGAGAATTTAAGAGAATATCTTACCTGAGCACAGTTAGAAATTATTTTGTCTCAGGTCTTTCTCCCTTTCTTCTACCCTCAATCTCTTTGCGTCTCCTTTGTTGTCTCAATTTCTCCTTTTCAATTTTTCCTTTACATTTTCTCTCACGCTGTACTAATGTGATTCTAAAATCACTGGTGCCTAATCAAATGATTATACAGGCCAGTACCAAATCAGAGCCGACAGTTTGATGGGCAACAAGTCAACCGTATTGAACATCAGCTCGTCTGTGTCTGCATTAAAACATGGCAGATGACAATTATCGTACAAGTGCCTAAACCTGAGGCAGCTGTCAAAAACGACAGGATGGAGGTAATTTTGAGACCACAGGGAACATGACAAAACTCTCCTGCCAGCTGCACGACAGGCTGCGTTAGGTGCCCCGACTGAGAGAGGTCCGAGTTAATTACATAAGAAATTCTGAAATCTCTTTGATGTGGTGTTGTGACACGGCTGAAGGTTTTTTCGGTGGCAGCAGGAGCGGCAGGTAGATGTGAGTCTGCAGCAGCAGCGGCGTGACCAGTCAAATCCGCATTAATTAAATGAGCTGCTGCTCTGCTGCTGCCTGCCCTGCCGCCAACAAAACAGCTGATGAGCAGAACCTGATCACGGATCAATGCTCAGGCCTCTTTGTAGTGAGGCGGGCAGCGGGGCCGAGACGCCGGACTAGGCGGTGACTGACTTAATTCCAGTTACACGACTGATCAGTCTGACAGCGGCGCAGTGACAAGAAAGAGAGTCAAGGGCAAGACCAAAAAACATCCACTGCTCCCTCAGATTAAAGACCAGCTCCACTCGACATCCCGTCCGGAGGAAAAGCTTTGCTGCACTGACCTCTGTGGGTCGAACCGTGTAAGTCTGCTGAGCCTCTGACCACAGCCGGGTGTGGTCAAGTGAGTAGTTCCAGTTTCTGCTGCTTCATACCTCTTCTCCACTGCAATTCAGGCAAATATTGCACTTTTTATTCCAAGATGTTTATTATTAATCATATAAAATATAACCAACAAATAAATTATGATGTATTTTTATCCCTTAAGATAAGACTTTATTGATCCCTGCAGGTAAATTCACAAGTAACCCAGCAGCGTATAAAGTAATTAAAATGAGCTTCGACATTAAAATGGTTAACATATTAATGCATCAATAATTATAATGCAATAATATATATTATTCTGAAAAGGACTTTTCTGCATGATGATTACTTTTACTTTAAAAAGTTTTCTTCCAGAGTTTTGGTGGATATTATTGATATGGATGAAACCAAGTTACAGTGACATTAGGTAGCCGCGCTGCAGTGTTTTTGCATGAGAACAAAGTATCGTTTGCTTAGTAGATGCCGAATTGTCTCAGAAAACGGAAAGTCAACCCCAGGAACTTAAAGAAATGAAAGATAGAGTGACAGAAGCCAGTGGAACAGAGTGTGGCCCGGACGTGACGTCGTGACTTCGACTCTCTGTAGTGCAACACTACGTCACTGCAGCTCAGTGTGCAGAGCGAGCGCAGTCACTAGTTGGCAGTCAAAGGGAGGGATTAATTTATTTACAGTTCAAAAGGGCTCTTTGCAGATGGTGCTGTCAAGAACAGCGTCATTTAATAATAATAATGATAACAATTACTTTATTTCTTCACTTTAGGAGGAAAGTTATTAAGTATATAAGGGGATAAAAGGCTGCATCATTCTTTTCTTTTCTTTTTCTTTTTTTTTTTGGGAAAAGATGGCTGCTGTTCCTGTGTATAGGTCTAACAAACCCTTTCTGCATCCTGAAATCCTTCCAGGTAATCCCTGGCAGACACTGCATGAATTAAGCCCGATTTTACCCCCAATAGGTAACAAACACACTTTATGAATTCTATGAGATTGGTTGTCATTTCAGTTTCAGGGGGATAATGTCTGATTAAATGCCCGAGCGATCAACAGTCTGGCTGTCAGACGATCGGATGGATTTCTGGCTTGTCCATCTTTGGAGGCTGTTTGCAGTTTGATCAGTTCTGTGATCTGATTTCCCACATGGCTGCTGTCAGAAGATCCTGTTAGACAGTCAGCTGTAGTGAGCTTGTATTATTATTATTTTACATGTTGTGGCTACTGTAGTCTTTACTGAATATGTGCTGCAGTACAAACAGACCATAGTGTCTGAGCTTTTGCAGCCCCATAATTGTTTTTGTCAACATTTGTGAGGACGCGGCAATACTGTTTGAATAAAACTACATTGGAATAATCAGTGGAAAAAAACAATTAGGGGTTCCATGTTTACATTCGGTGCATTTTTACCTTTTAGTTCTAGTTGATCTGATTTTTACTGTCTGAGATACAAATATGTCATTAACTCAGTATATAATGAGTGCCCCAGCAAACATCTGTCATAACCACCTCAAACCTCTAATTTGAATAATGGCTCACATGAGTTTATCAGTCAGTGAGTCAGCGAGTAATGTGGTTATAAAACGTAATTTTTTAGACTTTTTGCATCTTTTTGCTAATGCATCTTGCCTGCTCAATAACTATCATCATTTGGTTTCTGGTTAAAAATGGTAAAAAAAATAATTTAACCCAACAAGTTTTTATGTGTTTTCAACCTTTAGGACGGACAGGTGTATATTTTGGCCATAATATCGTCTCACAATGCATCAGTTCTCATATTTCAGATACTTTAACGTTCTTCTGTGTCTATTATATGATTAAAAAGAGGTGGTTTGAACATTTTTGGACAAAGATTTTAAATTCATAAGGGACAAAAACTGTCACTTACGGCTGGCAGGTGCTTCTGGGAATTGTTGGAAATGTCTATCTGGAGTGAGGTAGATGAGACAGGTTGGTGGAAGATGTCAGCATTTCAGTTTTAATGGTTTATCTATTATTGTGATGGGTGCTGACAATCCACCATAATGGTTTGTTGGTTTGTCTGGTGTAATCTACTGGAAATTATCACAACCATTAGTAACCAATGCAGCCGGTAGTGGAAACAATTACAAACCACTGCTGAAAGATGCAGTGGAAACCATTACATCGCAGTCCAAAACCCACTACTAACCATTACGCAATGCCTCTAATGGGTTATGAAGCATTTTAATGGTTTAATGTTTCAGTACCAGTGGAAATAACAAAGGTTCGTCTAATGGTTTTGGTTGTTTTCTTTTTCCAGGGTAAGTACACCAAAAAGTTAATTACAGCGCTACAGAATAACTCCTGGAACACAGTGAACATCACAGACTGACATTTAACAGTCTAAGAGATGCAAAGGTCGACTTTTTGCTACTGAGATGAAGCCAGAAAAAGGTCTACTGTACGTTCGCCCACTCGCTCACATGTGGAAATAAAGTAAAAGCTTTAGGAAACATCTAACAAGACAGACATGACGCAGTTTGTCACACAAGATATTGTGTAGTTGCCACCAACATCCTGACACATCTCATACCTCGATGTCAGTTTAGTTAGTAGTTTGTTTCTTGATTAATTGAATGATCGTTTGGTCTATAAAATGTCAGAAAATGTCTGTTACAGGTTCCTAAAACCAAAGCTGATGTCTTAAAATAGCTTGTTTTGTCTGTTTAAAACCAAAAGATTATTGATTTAATATCACATAAGATTAAGAAAACCAGCAAATCCTCATAATTGAGAAGCTGGGACTTGGGAATTTTTGGTATATTTGCTTTAAAAAATTACTGTTTTCGACTTATTGCTTTTAATGGACTTATTGTTTCACCTAAACAGCAGCCAATCATGAAACACGTGGCATTCGCTGTGTTAAACCCCAGAATGTATTCACTGTTGGAAACCCCGAGGTGTAGTCTGAAATTATAGTTTCAGCCTGCTGTCGTGACTTCAGAGCACTACAGTACAGGGTCCTACAGGCAGCCAATTGTGCGGAGGCAGAGGAGCAAGATGGTCTCACCGGTGCTACTCTTGAGCAATAAACAGTGAAACATAACAAACAAATCTGAGCAGTGACTGTACCAAACAGCTAAAAACATAGAGATGGATGTAGGAAGCAGGACTGCCCTTAAGAAGAGCACCAAAGCAGGGAGCCAGTGTGGTTTTACTGCTGTAGGTGTTTAAAGATGCTCTAATTTTAACTATTATATATACTGTTGGGTAGTTTAATCTACAGCAATGCATCATGGTCTAAAAGATCATAATGTGTTTGTAGCGTTGCTGTCCTGTGAAAAACCGTGAGCTCAAAAAAACAGCCCTGTTTTTGTTTTTTTAGCTTTTTGATGATGCTTTTTCCAGCTGATCCAAGAGGGTTTTTTGATAGTTTGTTCAGTTTAAGTAGGAGGAGAATTTTCTCAACCCATAAAGGGACATTTCACACCTCAGTTTATCACAAATATTCAAATTCAAAATAACCAAATTTGGAGATACATGGTTTATTAACTGGACAGGAAGGGTATAAATTGTAATCTGAAAAGGAAATAAAGCTGTCAAATGTAGTGGAGCAGGAAATAAATGGTAAATGAACTTTATAACATGCTTATTACTTATAAAAAATAAACATTTAAGTCGTTTTTATAAGGTGTTAACATTGTTTTATCTAAACTTTAATAGAACAAGCCTTCCCATCTAAATCATCTTCATTTATATACTGCAGAAAGTGATAATGTTGATAATATCATCACATTAATGCCTCCCGAACATCATTCGGCTGACTGGTCTGCAGAGGCAGTTCAGCCGATCATTGCCAGTAAACTGAGGCAGACATTACTCTTGTTGAATTCAAGTCAATTTTAAAGCCTCTTGGTCAGTACTTCTGCTTCTGATTTAAAGCCTTACTTTATTCTGAAACTCAATATCTGTATATGATGTAAGTGGACGTTATGTGTGCTCTTTTGAACAGTTGTATTTTAGTAATTGTAACAATTTTTGTATACTGCTGTCTTCAGATCTCTCTTGAAAAAGAGATTTTAATCCCAGTCACACTTTTATCTGAATAGATAACAGAATGTACACATATTGATCTACTTAACGGGTAGAATTAATGCGATTACCATTATCCACAAAGTGAGAAAATAATAAAGAAACATTTAAAATAAGATAATTAACAAACATGTCTTCTTTGAACCAACGCTGGTACGCTGCAGGAAAGAGATAAGAAGCTCCAACAGCACCAAAGGCTCTGGGATTTGTAGTTTAACAACATTTTAGCACATTGTGAATTTCTTTTCCAGGTATGTAACCTCACCGTTTCCCCTCATGAAGCCACGGCCCCGAGACTTAGAGACGGTTCTGGTTTCACCCTCCCATCAGGAGCTGAGTGAGCTGACCAACGGGCCCAGTTCAAGTTGGTGAAGTCGCTTACATCACCCAGATTCAGGGTGACGCCATGACACCTGAATCTATTACAGCAATATCCAGACTTCTGTGGAGGAATGTCTGTTTAACACACACACACACACACACACACACACACACACACACTCCCATCATTCACATGCACACGTACAGTACGAACACACACCAACATGTACACACAGATAATCCCCTATGCCACACACACACACACACACACACACACACACACACACACACACACACAGAGAACTCCTCATTCTCTATTCCAGTAGCCTGCCGTCTGGAACTTATCGATGGCCGATCAATACTTTCTGATCGATTGACCCTATCACCATGGCAACCACCATTTAGCCCACTATCTTGGGCCATTCATTATAAAAGCCATTAAGCCCTGTGTGTGTATGTGTGTGAGTTATTGCTACCATTAGAGAAGAAAGAGGCTCCTGCTGTCTGTAAACTATGCTTACAGAATCACAACACTGAATTCGGCAGCAGCCACTTCCTGCTTAACGCACCGCCGCACATACGCGTTTTATTGGTTACACGCGAAATTAAAGGCCCTGAAAACCTGTTTTTCCCACTCAGATGTTTAAGCGACGGATTCCTACGTGAACACGGTTTTATTTGCCAAAGTTGGAACCAAACTGTTTACTTCTCAAGAGAGATTTCTGTGTTTGTGCTCCCCTCACTGGTTGGAAAAGGTTGATGTCATATTTCCACCAACCAATCACATTTTAAGAATTTAGGAATCGTAAACCAATGGGTTGTTCCCTTATGTTGCCAGGGAGACTCTGCTGTCAATCAAATATAATTTATTTATTTAATTTTTGAGACTTTTTAGATTTGATTTAACCTACAGGATCAAAGATTCATCATTTCATCATTTCATTTCACAGCCATATTCTTGTAAGAGCTATAACAATCCAAGAAGGGATATAATAAATCCTCGGCTGAGCTCATATGCAAACTGTGACAAGGGGTTACATATAGACATGGCTTTGCTTTAAGCGCCACAAGCCAAAATGATCTATTTTCTCGTCTATTAGATGCTTTCAGCAACAAGTAATTTCAACAAAAAAAAAGAGCCATGAACATCAAACTGGTCACAACATATCAAGCTAACTGCACAAGCGCAGTGATAAAAAAATAACGCGGCCCACATGCTGATAGACATCGATTATCATGTTGTTAATGCATGTGATTGATTCATTTTTACTGTCACTCATGCGCAGGCTGTGGTTTAACCTACAGTTTTTGTCAGTGCTCTCAAACCTGGAAAACAGGAAGTCTATTAACATAATCGATACAGCACTCTGACATTTTCACCATACTTGGAGTGTGCAGAGCTAATTGGCCTGCTAAACCCACGTCCAATTCTGCCTGCCACTACAGATCAGTGGGCATCAAACCACGGAGAGTTCAGATAACTCACTATTCAACATAACACACACGAAAACAGAGAGTTCTTGGTCCAAGTTTCCAACCCGCTTCCCCGTCTACATTTCCACCTTCTTGCCATGTTCCTCTTCTTGCCCATCCAACACGATTTTGCTGCCCTGTAGGCAGACGAGTCTACAGATGTCACCGTCAGTTGTTCGGTCCATCTGTCACGCTGTGGTCCAGAGCAAAATGTCCTCAAAAAACAGATTGCCATTAAATTTGCTCTGAATATTCACAGTCCCAAGAGGATGATTCCTAATGATTTTGCTGACCTCCAGGCCAGAACTTCCATATGAACACAAGAAATATTCAAATCTACTGATTGCCATGACATTTACTGATGCTGTCCACGTCCCCCAGAGAATGACCTCTTTCCAATTTGGACACTCACCCACAGAAGAAGCTATTTTGTTCATAACTTCTGGTGTATGGCAAGTAAAAAGGGACATTAGTTGGGACAACATGTTATAAAATATGTTAGAGTCAGTGTTTTTCATGTTGTTGTGGAGAAACAATCCAAAGCTTCATTCATAAATATCATTTTATGTTAATTATCAATCAAATGACTGTGTGCAAAGTGAATATGGTTGCTCTGCAGAGCTTTTTAGCCTTTTTTAGGTCATTGTTTTGGTTTCCAAAGGGCACGGTTACAGTACGGTCCCATCAGGCCTAGCTCAACATTTCGCAGATATTTCTATCAGAAGGTGGTGGAGACCAAACCGGAGCTAAAATAAACTTCGGATTCATCAGGTGGCCAGAAACACACCTCCAAATGGATGATAATGTTTATGCTTCAACAACTTTATAAGGTGTAAATATACAAGGATATTTAAACTTAAGCTGTAGCTCATGTTCAAACTGAGCTAAGAAAAAAATATTTTAAATTATAAATGTTATGCTCCTCCAAATCAAATCTCCTTATTCGTTTACACTCAGGCATTTTAAAACCACTTGCAATCGTTTTTAATGTGGAAAAATGCTCTATTATGTTTTCTTGTACACAGAAAATTAGATCTTGATGAGATTACCCGTTTTAATAAAAGATCACTGAGTACAGTAATAGTTGTTTCCACTGATGCTTGCTTTGCCCATAATTAAACAGGACCTTGCAGGTATTGTTGACAACATGTAGAAAGTAGATTTTTTTTTATCTGTGGCATTCATAAATCCCACAGTGTGAAAGTCAAACGATAGACAGCCAAAATGGAAACACATCTGTTCCAGGAGACGGACAGGCGTCAGACAACTTGAAATAAAAAAAATTGACAGAAACCGTTGAGGTGTTGCTTCGCCTCTCAGCATGAATCAAACATTATGAGCAAACACAAGTGAGGGGTGTAATTTGGTCAGAGCATGTCGTCTCCCAAAAATAAACACCAAATGGTGACAAAATATTCCTTTCGACCCCAAAATGATCCTGTAAGAACAGGTTTTTTAAATATCACTTCAAGGCAGGAGTGTGTGATTCACGGAGGAGAGGGGGAGGTGAAGAAGAAAAAATAAAGGCCTGGATTGGCCACACACACACACACGCACACACACACCCACATACACACACACACACGCACACACACACACACGCACACCCACACACACACACATATTTATTCTTCTTGCATACTGAATAGTTTCACTGTGATGAAGACTTTCTGATACAAGGTGTGTTTATGAAACCTTTGACATGTGGGGAAAAAAGCAGTGTGTGTGTGTGTTTGTGTGTGTGTGTGTGTGTGTGTGTGTGTGTTGGTGTGTGTGTGTGTGTGCACGCCAGAAAGAGAGATGGCATTTAGTCTCACCAGCAGATAAGGCCAACTGGACAAGTTGGCAGAGACAGAGGAGAGAAAGTATATTTTGTGTGTGTGTGTGTGTGTGTGTGTCACAGTGGGAGCTTGTCATGCCCAGTTGTCTATGTCCGGCAGATTTTTACTCCCCACGGGACACACACAAACTCACACACACATTTGAACGCGCTCTCTCTCTCATACACACACACACTGCCCTTCTTGCTGACACTGCTTTTTAATATTTCACTACATGCAGGGCTAGCCATATGCCGCCCTGTCATACACCTACACACACACACACACACACACACACTTGCACGTACACATGCAGCACATTTTACATTATTGTATCTGTGAAGACACTTTATGTCATTGAAAACTTCTTATCCTCTGTTATCCTCAACTCTAACTTCAACCACAATCCTAAAACGTTCCTGTTTATAATGAGAGCGGCATCATTTTTACCATCTCTGTGAGGACACCTGGCAGAACACACACACAAACACACAAACAAACACACGCTCCTCAAAACACCTACAGTTTGTGTTCTTTGGCTCTGCAGCCAAAATCTCTGTTTGCAGCATTTTTCTGAGTTTGGTTCTCATACATTCACTCTGCTCAATTACCAGCAAACCAGAGCTTGTAAACAACAGTAAAAAACGACTCACAAGCAGCAGCAGAAAAATAAATAAATATATATATAAATTTTGAGATTTTGGCAGAGGGGAGGAGGGAAGTTGTCTGCACTTCTTGCCATCATTTGCTGCTGAGGAAATAGCTGAACGTAAGCATCAAGTCAGACTGTTCAGGCTCGTGAAGCTGCTGTCGGTCAGATGCCAACATCAATTTACTCGCAGTCATAAACGTGTTTCAGGCTGTTGTTTGTTGTAGGTTTGCATCATGTTTTCGCTCTTAACGTCTCAGTTCGTCGCCAATGAAACCCGACCTAGAGAGAAATGACTCGGATTCAGACCGTGTCCAGACTGAAGCGAATAATCTGAAAATTTATCATTTTTTCCCCAGACATTTACACCAATCTGGCATTTTTCACACCCAAAACTTGTGAAAAACGATTGAGTACGCCCACTCAGACAGGATTGGGGCTGTGTGGTAGTAAAGTTAGGAATACATATTTCTGTCACCTCTAACCCTCTCTATGATCACTCACTATGAATGTCAATACACAGGATAACACAGCTGTTGTCCCACGACTTTGCAATCATAAAATAGCAACCCAGGCTTCTGGAAATTACGTTTCTATCATCTGAATCAGCAAGAAATGTAAATACGGGTCAAATTATGTTTTCTATCAACACATGAGGAAACGTTTTAAATTCATGTATCTTCCAAGTCGCACAATGTTCATACTTTAAGTTTGTTTGTCCTACTTTTTATAGTTATGTTTAGGCAACACAGAGCACTTGATTAAGGTGAGAGAAAGATTGTGGTCTTGGGTTTTATTTTTAAAGATGTGCACAATGTTTTTCTAACCTTAACTAAAGTGCTTTTGTTGCCTAAACCTTATTATACATGAAGCTCAGGATGCCGAACCTGATCTCCAGTGTCAAAGTCCTGTTTTTAGGTTTTATTTTCTGAATTTAAAAAAACTACAACCAGTAAATATGCATGCTCTTGGAGCTTTGACGCTCAATACAATCGTTACGCCCCAAATCTTCACAGTTGCATCTGCGTTTCTTTGTTTTAAGGGGAGCCTGAGTTAAAGGAACTTGTTTTCTGTGGTGCTGACACGTCAAGTTTGAATCCAATCGATGTCTTTGAGGAAAGTTATTGTCCTTCACATCCACAGCTCCCAGATTTGTGCGCACATTTTTCCTCTCTTTGGGCACCACAAGTACTTTTTCTTTTTGAATAGCAGCTAAATTCCTGGTTTTTGAAAGAGCGTATGCTCGGGGTAAATGCAGACATGGACACACATGGATACACAAATAAGGGATGAAAAGAGAGGAGAAATCAAAGAAAGGAGGCCTGAGTAGGCATGGGATGGTAGAAGTAGTGGGAGAGAAAACAAGACGAGACAAAAAGAAAGAATCAGACATCAGGAGGAAACGCTGCTCATCCAAAGCCAAAGTTTGGCATCCCCAGAAGTGCTAACGCTGGAACTAAAAGTTTTTCGCTCATGAGTGAGTTCAGAGTTTTTTTTTTTTAAATGAATTATTGATATGAGGTCAAGTCAGCATGAGATTACACTAAGAGACAGTGGAGAATCTGTAAGGTTAAAACAGAATACTAAAGCTGCAGAGTGTGTATCAGATGGATGTTCGGGCTGTCGGGGAGGTGAACCTTTGCTTTGTATTTATGTATGTGGGTAAACTTTATATGTGTTTGTATACTTTTATTGACTACATTAGTATTTTGGACTCTCTTGTTGTCTAATTTTCTTACTATTTATTATTCTACATGCCCAGGGACTACGAGTGGAAAGACTAAGAGAATTCACAAAACAACTCTTTACAATAACTACAATAAACAACTCTGAACCAAACTGTCTATTTTCATAATTTCGCTTTAAAAATAATACAGCACATACTTTACTGGAGATAGATCAGCAGCTACGCATGTTGCACTTACTTGGCTTCTAGGTCGCGTGCTGCCTACCAGTAGCCCGCGTTCGATGCATTTAGGGAACATCTGTAAATTGGGCATCAGTAAAATAACCTGGGTTACTTATTACTGGGTTATTAGGCTAAATAAAGTGTAACTGCCCAGAGAACTAAACACAAAGTACAGCTGAGGTTGGTGTCATTAGATTTGCAGGTATTTGGTCCCAAACCAAAGTGTTGGATGAACTGAAATAATAATTTAAATTAAAAAACAACAACACGCAATTTCCTAAAGCCCAACATGATGTCATGAAATTGCTCATTTTGTCCAACCAACAGCCCAAAGCTGGAAAATATAAACTTTATTGTCACAAGAAAAAGAAGAGAAACTCACAATGTAGAAGGCATGTTTGGCATTTCGCTTGAAAAATGACGCAAGGGATTAATCAGTTATCTTTATAGTTGCAGATTATTTTTTTTGTCCATTAAATAATCAATTAATTAACTAATCCTTCAGCTCTGTATTGCATTTTTATTTTTATTTTTTTTTTGGCTTACGTAAAAAGCGCTGTGAACTATCTTTGTGTTTGAAGATGCTCCTGTTACTGTTTCAGTTGTGGAACTTGGAAAAGATAAAAAGGAAAATACAGATATCTGCCGCAGGTATTCAATCCCAAAAGGCAACCGTGACTACTGAGCAGTGGTTTAACTTCTGCTTGTGCCTGTGAGCTAAATATTCCACCGGAAAACATAGAAACAGCAAAAAGACATCTATCTGCTGGACCAACATAATCCCAAAGCATCAAACAGAACCATAAAATAAACTTTGAAAAGAAAAGATAATGAATCTTTCAGGTGCAACAAAATGTTAACAAATCATCTCTGCTGTTTTCAATTAAGCCTGAAATCAAGGAACTTGTTTTCTGTGCATTTGGAGACAAAAAGTTTGAATCCAATCAGTGTCTTTGACAAAACGTGTTCTTTTGAATCAAGCGTCCACACCTCCCACGCATGTTTGTTCACCTGCTGGGGCCCCCTAACAGGTGAGGACAGCTCTGCAGCACACTAAATCCTCAGATATATGGCGCGATTTACAAGGTTAACAACGTTTATTAAAGGCTTTTACTGTCACGCCTATAAGTAGGAGCACAGAAACAGTTGTGGCCACTACACAAATGTTTTAAACACACATCATTTCACTCCATTCATGTGTATTTGCTGTAGATTATTCTGCACTTAAGTCAATATATTCAGCAGAATCTCTGTCTGCAGGGTTAGAAAATTAATTTTGTTTGGGTTTTTTTTTTTTCTTTGCTTTTCTTCTCGTGAGGAACATTGAATTTCATGACCTCTAAGTGAACACTTAAAGGCATCCCGCTCTAAATGAAGACCATCTGAACCAATATTACATCTGAAGTCCTTAATAGATTATTCTGATTTCGATAATTAAAAACACCATCTTGTAATAGATTTCATTCATTAAATATCCAACAGCCAAGAGTTGAAGCTCTTAGCGGAAATCAAGGGCAAAGTTTTGAATAATGAGTGACAAACTGTGTTAGTCATCTGAAATAACACAGCGAACAAGTTCACGTTGGACACAGAGAGGATCAGAAATACAACAGATTTAAATGGTATTTTTAATGGTTTAATGTGTGGTTGCTATCTCTTGGAATATGCACATTACACATTTCACTGAACCCAGTATCATAGTTTTTGGATTCATTTGATCAGTCCAAGAGCTGGAACATACTGTTAAAATGTAAACGTGTTGCATGTTGTCAAAATTCAAAACAAACGAGCAGTTTAAAGCTGCGTGTTGCAGGATGAACGGACGAATAAGGTTTTTGTTAACCATAAATCCAACCAGGTCCCATGGCGGCCGGACCCCCGGACCCACTGCCCAGCACGTGGGGAAGTAAACACAACAAGAATGCAGAGGCTCAAAACGTAAATCTCAAACAAGGCTTGAAATAACAAAGACAGGAAATGTAACTTGGCAGCATTAACAGCCCGTTTATCGAGCGTTCACATTTAGCCCCGGCTCTCTGCGGCTTTGACTGATGGCTGTAGAAATGATGGAGAAAGGAATTAGAAACCTCCCAGCTTGCCTCCTCCGCTCCTAGCGAGGCCAAATAAATCATGCCGTCACGGTAAATGACACAAGCTTGTCATGAACCTGACTGCAGTCGGAGACTTTGCCTCCTGTCATGTGCATTTAATCTGATTTTATTTTTATGTTGCTCTCTAATAGCAATGCAACATTGCAAGCGAGTCACCACCAAGGGAGACAATAACAATAATGCCTCCCTCTGGCTCTTGCTGTCACAGTATTGCCTCCCGTCGAGCTGCGCTGTTTTTCGCCCTGCTTAAAATTCAAACATTCTGTCTTGACATACCAGACGCTTTTATTGAAGTGTTAATAAAATTTGGATCAATTTTTTGTGTCTCGTTTTTGTTATTAGCGGAGGCCCAGACCTGACCTGCCAGGAAAACAAAGTATATAGTTGTTTAAAAGCCTCAAAGGGAGGGAGTGTTTAAATATTTGGTCAACATTTACTCCTGTCTGGATAAAATCGGATGTTTTACTTAAATAATAATATCATGAATATCATAAGTAGGTCATTAAGTGTTGATCTTAAAATCCTGTGCAAGTGAAAGACATGACAATCTTTATGAAAAGCCTGTGTTTTGATGGAGATATTTATAAAAACAAATCCAGATTCAACAACCTGGGGCTTATAGTTTTGGGAGTTTTGATTCCTCTCAGTGATGAGAACATTTTATTTTCTAGCTTTTTGATCCCAGTTTTAAACATTTCAGCTCCTCATAGTATCATCAACAACATACAGTATTTATGTTCGTGTATGTTGATAAAATCATGTTTATGGGCAGAGATTTTCTGGGAAAATATATATTTATATGTTTCTTTTAATGTAACTTACAACTATTTGGCATATTTTTAGATATATTTGATGTTTTATTGTCTCTGTACCAAATGGCCAAGAAAGACTAAGGAAACTAGAATCAGCTCTGTGACGAGGGCGTTATTTGTTTTTAAAGAGGGGATGAAGAGGAAAAACAAGTGACAAAGTCTAAGTAAGATGTGATTCTGTGTCTTTATGACCACATTGAACAAAATATTCAACAAAATCGGCCTCTGAAAAAGCTTTTCCGGCACCAATTTGTTCCATTTCGGGTTTAATGTTTAAATCTCGTCATCTTTTAGGACTTTTAGATCCGCCTTCATGACGTTAGGAATGATTCAGTGTTTCATTGTTTGCGTCAAAACTCACCACTGTTGCCCCAATATGTGTGTACCTCTCTCTCTCTCTGTGTGTGTGTGTGTGTGTGTGTGTGTGTTTTGCTTGTGTCAGAGAGCCTTTAGGCCCTGTCCTCCCTTCATACGAGCTGAATTTATAGTCCATATTTTATCATATTTATCACACTCATAACACTACAACTAACCTCGGCTGACTTTGATAACTCTGCATGGTACTCATGACTAGGGCTGTGTGTGTGTGTGTGTGTGCGTGTGTGTGTTTAAGACTGGGTATGACTTTCAGAGCATCTGCTGGGTGCGGGCATGGCAGGGGGGCACAGGTGGTATATTGTTTGTACCCACACACACACACACACACACTCACACACACACTGATGAAGCTCACAGATGCTGACCTTGTACGAGGCCTGGCTCCTGGACTGTCAGCACTTGTCACACACACACACACACACACACACACACACACTAAGACGAGGTGCCCATTTACTCAGGGCTTGTCAGAGGCTGCCATCCTTCCCAGTGGGGGTATACAGTATGTGTGCTGTTGGTGAGGGAGAGGGGTATCGAGGTGGGAGTATTGATGAATAATGCTGCAGGTAATGAGATGGGTGATGATGGGGACGGAAACGCGAGCAGCCAGGGACTCTGTTTATGTGTACTTTGCTGTCGTATAGCTCCTTGAATTATTTGTGAAATTGGTGGAAAGATCAAACTCTCGCACACGGGAGCCGGGAGTCAAAGATACAAGAAAAGCAGTCACACAGCCCAGCAGGGTTAGGTGCTCTCAGATAAGCATTGCACTGCGCACAAAACCTCCATACATACAAAAGTAAGGAGGCGTCCAAGAGGGAGCTGGGGAATTGAAATCCCAGTATTTACCATGACTTCTTGCCAAAATCCTCTCCTGAAGATGTATGTATGTGCTGAAGCAAAGGCGGCTTCTCCGAGCAGCATTAATGTTACTAAACTGTCACAAACACTGTAGCATGACACAGAAATGCAGTTTTTACTATAAGAAAATTCAGCTTTTCAGCCTGCAGCTGTTTCTTCTATTTACTTATCTTGCTTAAATATCAGTTTACTTGTGTCTGACAACATTTTCTTTCAGATTGCAAAAAAGCAGAGAGTAAGAGCTGTAAATAAAAGATAAAACATGGACGTGGTTTAAAAAACTGTTTTCGCCCTCCGTTCTGCAGGACATTGGAGCCCTAAAGATGAGTGCAGACAGGTGAATTAATTCAACAGGTGAAGCATCAAGAAGGAGAAGAAGAAGACAGCCATGAAGCTTACGTCCCTGACTAACCCACCTAAACAACTGGACAAATACCTCGCCACAGAAAGCCATAAGTTCCTTTTTACCATCCACCAAGAGAAACGGTATCGAAATAAATTATAATAACAATAAATAGTACTATGCTGCTGTAAAGTATGACAACAAAAAGAGAGAATGAGAATACACACCATTTACACACATTTTTGAAGAATTATCCACTTGTTTTCAAATCAAACTCAACATTTTTGCTGTTTTTTTAAGAAAACTCACATATCATCACCTTGTAAGTTGATATGGCGAAACTACACATCCAGTAGATACATGAGCGTTAGTCATGTTTGTGGCCACCTGATGAATGTAACTACAGTATTCACTCTTGTTTTCGCACAGGTGTGGTCTCCTGGGAACCCTTCAGCTGCTAAACGCTCCACAATGTTCACCAGTCTGTCGTGCTGGGCAGGTAGTGTACAGTACAGGTAGAGAGAAAACTGCTGCCAGCCACTGTTTCACTCATGTAGGCATTTGATCCATTGTTAATCTAAAGATATTGATTATGGCACCTTTAATTCGTGTAAAGCGAAACAGGTTTTCAGGGAAAATAAGTGATATATATAAACCTGTACACAATTATCTTAAAGCCTCAAGAAACAACCCAAACTTTAATATGTGTTTGTGTGCATTAATTCAAACATTAATTTATGTATATCATGTGAGTGGTTACTTTCTCCTGCCCTCTCCTGTGTACCTTCATTTAACTACATTGCGACTACTGGACACTGCACCCCGTCTGAAAGCCCCTTTATACCGCAAGAGCAACTGACATTAATTTTATGATCCTCAATATAAACCAGACATGTTAATTACACTCTCGGTTACCAGCGAAGTTCAAAATTACAGCGCATCGAGAGGAAAATGGCAGTAAAACTTGTCTTTGGCAGATAAATCCGTCAGGGTCAGCTGAAACACTGGCTGACTGTAAAACGCAGAAAATGAAAGTGAGACATGGTCAGTCTTTGTCAAACTGTTATCAAAGCTCATCGATGACCCTGTATCAAAGCTGTTTCTCTGCTGCTGGATATGAACTGATCTGATACTGGTCTTCTGCCAAATTCTGTTTCCATGTCAAACGTCGTAGTTTGGGATTAGAGCTCAGGTGATTTGGGTTTATGGTGATCCGTCCAGTTTGTTTACATAGCCCCAGTTTACATTTTGTTTTGCAGGATCATCCGATATCGACATTCACGTCCAGCTAAAGGGTTGGTACGATATATGGCACGTTCTATCTTCAGACCTTTGATTCAGGTGAGGAAAAACCCCTCTAAAAAACATTTTAAGCAGATTTCCAGTAGAGATGTCTGGTTGGGTTTTTAAGTGCTGAAATCACCTGATGCATCTCATCTCTTATCAGTTCAGATTTAGTCTAAACAATCACCTAACATCAGATATATGTAGGCCTATGTATGGCGCCTGCGCTTTCTTTCCCTGTAGCTTTCATAAAACCGTAATAATATCTTCTGACATTAAGGAAGGCACTCTTCATTTCAGGCGAGGCGGTGCGTCTCCTCCATAAAACACTGAGGGAACCCTGACGAGCGAGATCAAATGCATGTTTCAACCAGCAGCAGCTCTTCAGAGGAATTGTTCACATGCAAAATGTTGCTGAAATAAATACAAAGCAACTGTTCGTAACCCCAAAGTGCTCTGCTTGTACTGCTCAGTGATGCAGAGGTCACTGAAACTAAAGGCTGCTGTTTGTAATTGTGAGATTGAAGCTGATCTGGTGTCGAAACAGAGCACAATGAAGCATTGTCTGACAGCTGGGGAACCTGGAGCACAATGGGTTACCATGAATGGCTGAAAATGGATTTGGCAGGCTTTACTTGGCCAATAGCAATCATTACAATACGCAGTGATTGGTCCAGATATTGATCCTGCAGATCAGCTCGAGATATAAGGCTCTGGGAGCTGCCCAGTACAACCCTGCCGGCTGACGGAGCTCTGATGGAGCAGCTGGAGGTGAAACGCAAGGGCGGTTTGGTATCAAAAGTGCAGTCCCAAACAACTGGTCTTATGAAAAAAACATAAGCAAGAAGAGACAAAACACAACATAATGGATTTAATGTTCCGTCTGCTTTTGGCAGGGTATTTTAGTGTTTCTCTGCAGGACTGTAGGAATAATCAGCTGCTGTATCAGCGGCTCTGGGGACCTACAGTCACTTACATTTATTTTAAAAACGGAGAAAAAAACAACAGTTCTGGGACATACCGTATACAAACCAGGACCCATGTAATATTATTTCTCTCTGTGCCCAGGGTCGTACTTTTCAAGAAGAATGTCTCTGTCTGCACATATTGATATTGAAAGCTACAGAAAAAGCCATTGCGGGCCAACCTTGAGTTTCTGTAGGGAAGAAAAAAACACTCAGAAAAGGATGAAACAGATGGAAATTGATTTTATGTACTCTTATGACTGCTTGCCCTCTCAATGTGAAACTTCTGCTTCTGTTACAAACTCAGCTGGTGACTGTGAATGTGAATGAGAACAAAGCAAGAGTCAATAGCCACAAAGTTAAAGGAGTACTTTGCCGATTTTCAACCGGCTTTACAATGTGGGTAGTATACGCAAATGAACAATGTTTAACTCCCCTCCATGATGCCTGCACCCAGAGCTCTGCACTCATTTACTAGCAGAAGTTTTGCATCATCTGGCAGACTTTTTCCGGCTTTATATACATACAGAATGCATATATAAAATTAGGCAAAAGTACAATCTGTAGTTCGGACTAGAGAGTTTTACTGACAAATGAGCACGAAGCTCTGGGTGCAGGCAACATGGAGGGGAGCTGAGCATGTTCATTTGCATACTAGCCACATTGTAATGATACAAAGTCAGTAAAAAAAATGGCAAAGTATTCCTTTAAGTGCAACTGGTGCAGCTCAGTGGTTCTAAGAAACTCATGAATCATGAAGACAAAAAGATAAAGCAGAATCATTTTATATCCTGTGATTTGTCATATCTTTCATTCTCTTTGTGATCTTCATGCTTTTAAAATCAATCAGAAAACATATTTACATCCTATTTCTGAGCCAATAAACATGTGTTATTGTATGGTTCTCTTTTTTAACCAGCGTATGGTTTCTTTAATTGATACCCTACTGCAAATTAGTGCTGAAACGATGAGTTGATTAACAGAAACTGTGTCTCCAGCAAGTTTGATTATGCATTAACTCGTCAGAGAAAAGTGCTGAATCTCAATTTTGTTTTGATTTCACAGTTTTTTGGAAATTGTGATGGACATTTTTCACTGTGTTTGGATTTTTTTTAGACAGTAAATCATTTAAAAAAAAAAAAAATCACAGATTAATTATGAAAATAATTGTTATAGTTGCAGCTAAGATGAGCTGGTAACGTACTGCTCAGTATGCAAGCTGTCTGATACATTTGTATTTCTATAATGCACTGATCAATATGACCAAAGTAAGGTGAAAAAACAACAAGCCAACAATCATGTAATGTATTTTATACCATGGCAACGGAAAATACTAATTTCTGATTGCCTGACAGGTATCCATTTAAACCCCAAAACATGACAGCTCAAGCAAATGGACCTCACCAAGTTAAATACAGCAAATAATTTTGTTACCATGAAATAAGCATAATAATACACTCTGAGGTTTCCTGATATAGAAAATGGATAATAATGTACTAATAATGTAATTGGATATGTCTCTTGTATAAAAAATGATGTACTGTAGGATTTTCACATGTATGAAGCAGTGGCTTTTATTTCAGTATGGTCAGATGCTGAAGTGCATACGACAAGATCATTCTGTCATGAAAACTGTACAAAAGTGAGCACCAGCGTCTGTTTAAAACATGGCTCCAGTACAGAAAAACCCTTTGTCTTTTACACACTTTAAATCAGTACAAGAAAATGATCTGAAAGTGTGTGTCACACGTGTCAAGGAAACGATGTGGGGAACATTGCTCTTTTGTTTTGTCCTCGAGTTCCACTGAAGAAAATTTCATCATTTCCAGTGTCTTCAGATATCAGCATCAAAATTGGTCTCTGTCTTTATTTTGAACCTCTGATTGCCCGTGACAAGCGCGGCTGTCATACTGAGGTACTCAGCCACTGTGATCACTCAGCAGTCATTAGCAGCTGCAGCACTTACATGTTGGGCACTCATAGAAGTGACTGCTTCTCTCTTTGTGGCTGTTCAATTAGCAGCATTTGCATTCTGCACCTACACCTGAAACGCATCGAGACGTGTTCATCGTGCATTACAAAATTTTAGTTTTTAGTGCCGGTGTGTCTACAGTACATTGCATTACGTTACTTATTCATGTGCGTTGAGAAACACGTTAGGAACTTGTATAAGTACCTTTACTATCTTGGTAGGTGTAAGTTTTAGAGAGGGCTTGTAATTTAACTGTGAGTCTAAGCGCTCCTTTCAGCAGAGATGTGGTTTAAGAAACATTTCTGAGAAAGCCAAATCAGACGGTTGATCCAAAAAACACAAAGTATGAAGTAGGACACTGTGTCTTTTTACGCATAACAAATTCAGTTGGTTTTGAGAAAGGATGTGCCTTCTTGTCCTTCGGAAAACATCAAATATGCTAAAGTCAAGCATCACAAGGATTCTTGAGTCAACATCTACCACTAACCATTCAACACCGTGTCCTTGTCCACCTCCGACACGGAGACCAGAGTGGCTCGTTTATTGGCTGCCAGCAGAGGTTGGACAAAGCAGTTGTTTTGCAAGTTATGAGTAAGTCTCAAGTCTCAAGTCATTACGCACCTTTTAGAGTGGATTTTCCTCACACTAAAGTCAAAGTCGTGTCATGGCAGATAAAAGTGAAACACATTTATTTAGAAGAACATCAATTAAATTGCAAAAAGAGATGAGATTTGGAGGTCAGTGAGGTCAGTGGGTGAAGTGAGTGGATGTGTGAGAAGAAGTGTTGTGACACCAAACGCAACACATGGAGAGTCTCTCCGAGAGGGCTGAGGTGGCAGCTTTAATACTGGCTGGGAGCATTAGGTCCAGGTGCTCCCACTTCACTGCAGGACCAGCCCCGCCAACCAGTTATGTGCCAAAAAGTAAGAACAAAGACGGAAGAAGACAGCCCCCTTTGTTTCATTTGAACGAGGTGGCAAAGCGAGCATGCTGGCAAAAAAACTCCAGTCTCATGTATTATAAAGCACTGTGCTGTGTATTGGTGTCTAAAATTCCTTCAAACTCATGGATCTGCTCCTCAAACTGGACTCTGGCTCTGGCTCTCTCTGTTTTGGAGCATATTTAGGATCAGGTCTAATTATCCAGGGATCTGATCAGACCAGAACAGACTGTTCTCAGGTTCCGTTTGATCGGAAGGTATTCATGCACATTGGGTTTGGGTCAGTTTTCAATAGATCCATTTCAGATCTGGTTCCAAACGTTGTACCAGTGAAGACTTATTACTTCCACTAAACAAAGAGCAGTAGCTTTTATATACACCCGCCTGTGTGCTGCTGTTAGCTGAATGTTCACAGGTTTATCAGTCTGCTTTACCTGTTTTAATGCAACATGTGAGGTCGCACTGAAAGAGAAGCTTGTCATTCGATAACATAAAAGTGGTGTGGACACACACACACACACACACACACACACACACACACACACACAGAGCGTGCCATCGGGGGTTTGATCGTCTCTCTATGTCAAATCAGTGCATTCCTTATTAACGGCCTTTTTCTTCTCTTCCCTTCTGTTTTCTCTCTCCTCTTTTTTCCTCCTTCCTTCGCCTCCCCAACCTCTCCTCATCGCTCTCTCCCTCCCTCTCTCTCTCTCTCCTCCCTCCCACTCCTCTGTCAGAGAGCAGATCTGCCTGAATAATTTCTTCCCCCTGGACCAGCTCTGCTCTTTAATTCATGAGCCAGAGTGCGAGAGAGAGAGAGTGTGTATGTGTGTGTGTGTGTGTGTGTGTGTGTGTGTGTGAGGGAGTGTGATTGTGTCAGAGAACATGTGTGTGTGTATTTGTGTGTCAGCAAGTGAAAGAACAAAAAAAGAGAGCTAGTGACAGAAAGTCTCACACCGTCTGTGTGTGTGTGTGTGAGTCTTTTTTTATTTTTTAAAATTCAGAAAATGTAATTGTGGTGTTTTGAGGTCCCTGCATCCCCAATTGTGAGTGTATCTGTGTGTGTGTGTGTGTGTGCACGTGCACGGCGACAGTATGTGTACTAACATGAATGCAGGCGTCTGTGCATGTGTGTGAGTGTGTGTGATCTTCTTCAACCACAGGAAGTCTATTTTTAACTTCAGGATGAAACTGGCTCAGAGTCATATAGAACTGACTCCTCTGAATGAATCACTTGCTTCCATTCAACATTAAGCTCCTTCCACTTCTGCTCAGATGAATCATTTACTTCTTTGCCACTCTAAAAAATATTAATCTTTTAGCACTTTTCGAACGTTCCCAAATTAATTATTTGGTTTATTTCAGTTGTTCTAAATTGAGTCATTTAGTTGATTGCGAATCTTAACTGAAACGCTCAGATCATTAAAGCAGAGTTCATTTCAACTCTAATCAAAATAGTTTGAGCTGAGCTGCGCGCCGTTCACGCAGGAACGTGACTGGACTTCAGAAAAGGACGAGTCCCTTTATTTATTCAAAGTTTGAACTAACAGTTTATGTGTGTAAATTATCTTCCATGTTGCTTTAATAAAAACAAAAGATTATTAAAATGCAGACATGCCTGCAGGGCACCAACAGGCTGTGAATGACAGCAGGTGAAATGTTCATCTGTATTGTTTTATTGGCAATAACAAGAGCCTCAGTCACAGATCTGAAACTGATTTACAGGTTTCATTTCAAGCCGTAATAAATTTGTCTTTACTGTCTGAAATTCATCTGTTAATATTTCAGAAACACAGTGTATTAAGTCCTTAAATCGTAACAATTTGCAGAGAAAACGTGACGTGACTCTTAACTCTACTAGTACTGAGCTTTACTGCCAGCAATCATCTGCTGGTAGGCGGGAAAAAAAAATATATATATATATATATATATATTATTTTTTTGCCAAGTGGTGGATATCTAATTTTGGAATAAAAGTCTTCATTTTTTATTTAAGAGAAGAAGTCTAATTATCTCTGGAAATTTGTAATCCGTGAGCACTCTGCTATCATAATCTGAACTAAGATTTGAATCAAACAAAAACACGAGTTTTATTATAGAGACTTGTGAAGTATTTACTGTACTGTATGTCACTCTTCTCCCTTCTTACTGCAGCACTTTATAAACACTTTCTTTGCCAAATCCAAAGGAAGTGCTCAGTAGTTTTTGGTGCATGTTGCTTAACTGTGTCTTTTGGTATCAATAATGAAGGAGGGCTGCATTCAACAGTGAGACAACATATACATTTTTAATGTGAAGACATTTAGTTATCTGTCAGACATAATCTAATCCAGAAGAGATTCTTATAGTCTTGACTAGTGGCTGATATGAGGGGATTCCCCATCCTTGGAATTACTCACATATTAATTGTTTACATGTATACCATCATGTTCATTTGGGTTTTTTCTTGTGCTTTTTTCCCCTAACTAAACTAAACTAATATCCTCACAATTTCCCCATGGTCTTCCTCAGCAGATAAAGTTTGCCCAGTTGTTATCGAATTGAAGATGTTCAAATTTCCATTTTTTTTTTTCCAGAGCACTTTACGGTCCATGTTGACTTAAAAGCTGAGACTATAAATTAACTTTTGACTGTGCTGTTATGTTATTATGTTACTGAGTTGTTATCTTTACAAGTCGACTTACAACAACCTGTGTAGCTGGGTTGAATGCGTGGCAATTTTTCTATCACCATTTTTCTGGCTCTGGCACAGGCAGACGATGTCGTGGACAAGATTTCCACCTACACACGCCGCTTGCGCCAACTTAAATCAGCGGCTTGGGGCCACTGTTAACAAAATATCCAACATCATCATAACGAGTACAGACTTATCAACATGTATTTCACATGGATTGGCATGGCTGAATCCAAATGGAAAAGGTACTGTATGGTCTGTGCCAAGAGAAAAAATAGAATTACAGTTAACTACAGCATCTCCGCTGCCTGCTGTGTTTGATTATCAGTTGACAGAGATTCAGCCTCGTACCTGCTGCCTGCACTCCTTTAACGTTAAAGCAGCACATCGACAAGGCCAAATGGAGCGGAGCCATAACCGTCAATGAGCACAACACCAGATCTATTTGAATCAATGAAAGAATCAAAGATTCAGGCTGAACATTTTGATTTCTGACAGATCTACTTTTTCATGTTTTTAGCTTTTTCTAGATTCTCGTACAAATAATTACAAAAAGAAGTGGCTGACACATTGAAGTTCAAAGTTCAGAAGTTGAGAAACTTGTGTAACCACAAGGTCCATTTCGTGGCTATTCTGGAGCTTTTGATTATATCACATGATCTTCATCAGCAGATGGAGTCTGACAATTTCCATTTTTTTCTGAGCACTTTGAGGACTCGTCAAGGTTGATTCCATCTGCTCATAAAGATACAAAATGGATCTTGTAGTGAGATTGTTTTTCTCTCGCAACCTCCTTCATTGATGTTCCCATCGTTACCAGTTATCTGCCAGTACACCATCATCCTCCACTCCTCCCTGACTCACTCAGTGCAGTTCAGTTCAATCTTTATTGTCCCATGAGACGAATATGGTTTGCAGATGGAGTTAACAATAAAATAATGAAATAGAAGTACACAATAAAAAAGCGTGGTTGGAATGCAATAAAAGTAAAAGTAAAATCCCCAAAAAACAACAGTTTTATGCCACAGACGAGCACAAACTGATAAAACCCTGCAGGGAGTCAATAGCTGAATAAAAAAACTCTGCCGCTGCATCCACCAAAATGAACTGGTGGTAGCACTTATGACTGACAGTAATAAGGTTTACAAACAGCTCTGTTCAGTTGTGAGAAGAGTGTGGACATTTTTTTTTCTTCGGTGAGTGAATAATGGGACATCTAGTTAAAGAAGAATCCTCCTGAGAACAGTTTAACAATGTTTAAAAATAGCAACTGCAAAATATCTTAAATTCTTCTTGTTTGGTGCTCTGTTTTTCTGTGGGTAACTGTGGATATTAGGAGATATTTCCAGTGTAACTACAATGGCACAGAACATGCAGCATTAAACTTCTCTAAAACATCAACAGTAGGCTAAACATCCTGTTTTGGTGTCAGTCCCTCAGGATTATTGAGCAAAGCGCTCCTTTCTAGACTCTTCATTTTGCACAGACTTTCAACCGTCACACAGGGAAAAAGAAATCCACTAAGAGAGGAGGAAGACATAACAATCTCTCCACCGACAGTACCCTCAAGGGACCAGAGTACAATGCATCCAGCAGAAGACTCATGTTATCAGTAAAAAGATACGATTCTCCCTTTTCTCAGATGAAAAAAACGTGTTCTCTCGCTGTCACCGTCACTCCTGCTCCTGCTATTGCTCATTACCCGAAGATAAAACAGAGAGCTAAATACAACAAGTTCACACCTGTTCTCTTGGGGTTGTGGAAAATGTAGGAAATCATCCTCTAAAGTAAATGTAGATAAGGCAAGTCGAGGGGATTCACAAAAAAAAAAAAGTAAAAAAAAAAGAGGAAATTACAACAACTTCAGCACAAAATAACGCCTGGATTTCCAGAAGCATCACAGACTGATGAGATCTCAGCAGTGTGCAGGGAAAAAGCCAGAGAGGTGATGGGAAGGCTGGGTCTTAATGCAGCAGTACACTCTTTTTCCATCCACACTAAAGTTTTTTTTTTCCCCAGGTAGTTGCCTGGGTGGGCCAGGTTGGAGGCAATCTTTCTTGCCCTTTTCTTCGCCCCCGGTGTCGTGCAGCTCCTTGATGGGGAGCAGCTGACAGCCGATGACCCGCTCAGCAGTCAGCAGTGCAGACGAGGTGCTGCAGTTTGTCCTTGGAAGCGGGAGGAGGCCGAGGCTGAGACTGAATACCAGGATGCTTTCGATTACCACCTTGGAAAAAGAATTGGTCTGGGATAGGTTGTGTGGTGTCAAGTTCTCTCTCATGCCACGGGAAGAAGATCGACTGTTGTGCTCTGCTAATTAGGCAGAAGATGTTTTCTTTCCTTCTGCAGGCGTTAGACGGTTCGAGCGCATTCGTGTGTGTGCTTGTGTTTGTGTGTACATGACATGCATGGCCTCTGCAGGAAAAAGAAAATCAATGTTTGTATGAATATGAAGAAGGCGGTTATGGGGGAAAATGGTCATGCAGCAGATACAGGCTAGTGATTTATTAGACTGCCCTCACACACTCAAAGAGAAAGTTTGCTTGAGGCAATATTACCTCCTCTGTTGTCTTAAAATCTAGCCTTCAGCCATGAAAGTCAGGAGTTGTGTCAATATAGGTTATTATACACTCACATGCGCATTCGCGAGCTGACTGAGCTGCACAGGGGAAGGGCGCCATGCATGACAAACGCGTTATAAATAAATACGTCCACATGAGATGAGATGAAATAAAGTCGCATCTGAGCGGGTAGACAGACAGCAGAGGGGATGCTTACACATGGCTCCATGACATGTTTGCAGCCAAGGATGCTGTTGCAAGAGTAAATTCATTGTCTCACTCTGGGACTCATTAAAGCACAAGACTAGTACTGTCATTAGTTGGGCACCCAAACTGAGTTAATGTTGTCCCTTACCCTCGAAAAACCAAGGCTCATTAAAACACACAAGAGCAAATGAGAGACCAAAAGGAGCAGGCGTGTGTGACCCATTTTGGCTCTTGACTGTGCGGTAGTTTGCTGTACGACACACACACACACACACGCAGTGTCCGGCGAACTGAGACAGGATGTGGATGCAGGCCACACATGTCAAATGTGCCAAATGAAATCACATTAGTAACTTAAGTGAAATCTAATTAAATCAAGTTGAATCAGCAGCTGAGGCGGTAAAACCACTGCTGGTTGGCTCTCCGCCCTGCAGCCATGACACAGTCTCACGCTCCTGGTTACAAAAAAAAGTGCTTTTCTTCATAGCAGGAGTTCAAACACAAAGGACTGCAGCCTTGTTGTTGCAGAGGTTGTTGATCTTCTTCTTTCTCTGCTTTCCCCTAATTCCTCCCCCAAGCACTTTCAGAGCTCACACAGCCTACAGTACACAGCCGGGGCTTCCAGAAAGGTCTAAAACGTCATCCAATACTCTGGCAGTAAAAGTCATACCAGGGGTGTCTTAATTGACCAGCGGTCTATATAATCAAACTATTAAATAGAGGCAAAATGCTAATAAAACAGTCTTATGCTCACTCGCCAGATGGTGGCTCTGTAACAACCTTTTTTATGCGTAGGATAATTATTTGTAAACCATATATCGTAGAAACACAGTTCTTTTTTTCCTCTGACTTCTGGCTATGAGGTGAATCGGCTGCAGACGGGAACATCAGTTTCTGCCACACAGGATTCTGCATTCTGCATATCATTCATACAATCATCTCCAACTTTGGCATTTGGCTTCTCGATCATTAGGTTACAACTTGACACGGTTGGTAATTGTATCACCTTTCCTCTGCAGGCAGTATTTTTTAAGGGATTTTGAATGTAGGTGGTTATGTAATAACCAGATAACTCTATAATGCTTTTCTAAATATAACATATTAAGAAAATCTCTTAAGCCAACATTCACAAGACTTATCCAAGGTATATGTGATCATTTTGGGTCAGTTTCCATTCAGGTGCTTGAAGTCAGCCAGTTGCCTCTAAGAACTACATCTCTTAATCTTGTTCTCATTGTAATATCAATTCTGTGCTCTCCAAGGATAAATGTTGGACTTCTGGTTATACTCGACCACTAAACTAGTCAGTGTTTTCTCATCTGTTACCTCGCTCCTCCACTGGCAGACATTGCAACACTGACACCTGGCGGTTAAATACTAAAACTACAATGAAATTATAGCGTGAAGAGTGAAACCCCATCACTACACTTGCTATTATGAATAAAAATACATAGGTCTATATTAAAATATATCTTTATCAGTCACATACACAATTCTTCCACCAGCTATTTTCCACTTAATTCCAATATAATAAAGAACATACTAACTCTAAATCTAATATATTTTTATGCAATTTCTATGATCTTTAGTGTTCTATGTGACAGTATATTGGCTTATTTATGTTGCCAGGTCAGTCTGGAATAAAGTATTTTAACCTACATTTAATTTTTACTTGGGTGAACGTTAAAAAGTACGGAAGCCCTAAACGGCCATGGATTCAAACATTTTATTTCCTCCCTTTCCCCGTGATAACAAGTACATTATAATTATTTTGTCGAGATCACAAATCATTTATATAATTATCTCACAAAAACAAATGTTGTTTTCCCAAGATAACAGGATAATTTTCTTGAGAACTTTGTTTTCTCGAGATAATGACATAATTAATTTGCAAGAAAACAATGTTACGTAAATTGAAACTAATTTAGAATAAAGCACAAAACAAATGCAAACAGGCTTACCTGTCTGTTACCAGTGTTCAAGTCATCCATCAGTCGTCTGCTGTCAAGTAGAAATCTCGAGACACGACGGTCTGGGCCTATTACGTTAAATTTACAAAAAATGTTTTCTCCTTATCTCTAATTATCTCATTATCTTGAGGAAACAAAGTTCCATTATCTCGAGATCTCAAAAAAGATCCCGTTATCTCATACTGATGATCATACATGACCTCGAGAAAAACAAAATCAAAACTTGTAATCACAGAAAAACTGAAGAAATAAAATGTTTGAATCCATGGCAGCTTAGAGCTTCCGTAGGAGAAGTTACAAAATACTATGGAACAAAAAATTACATAATCAAACAAAATTAAATAAAAAGCATCCCAGTAAAGGTAAAAATATTAATCCTTAGTACTATCAATAATGTCAATCGGTAATATAAGTCGGATGGATATTACAGTCCACTCAAAATAAAAAAAAATGTTTTTAAAAATAAATAATAATAATAATAATAATAATAAATGTATTTACTGTGAATACAAAACGTGTATTAATCGAGATTTCCTGCAGTGGGTTTAGTTTATATGTTTGTTTTAGCAGGCTTCAGTCAGCTGGATAAACGTGTTCGCGTCTGTACACTACATTACCCGTCGTGCCTCTGGCGGTGCGTGATGACGTCACAGAACATCAACAACTCACATGTGGCCTCGAGGCGCCGTTGCCGTGCTGTGCTAGCAACAACTGTGCTGCGCTGACTTCCCAGCAGAAGCACCACATTTAAAAATAAATATTACTCGGCAACACGCGTTTTGCACACAGCGACAGCCGAGCCGACATGCCTCCGAAGAAACCCGCCCAGCCCGCGGGGAATAAAAAAACGCAGGAGAAGAAAAAGGAAAAGATAATTGAGGTAAAATTAACGCGCGTTAGCTCCGCGGCTAACGTGCCGCACGGTGCTAACGGAGGCTAACCGCTAACACGAGTGGACAGAAAAGTTTCCCCGGCCTCTGGGCGCCTGTCCGCGTTACACAGCCGTCCACAAGGCGCTGTGGTTAGTTTAGTTGCCTCCTAACACAAGTACTAATCGCCAGCATGCCGTCTTGAGAGAGTTAGCCAGCTGTCAGGGCGCTAAGTTTGTTCATTTTGACGTGTTCGTGTCTCTGACCGAGGCGGCCGAGCTGCCAGCAGGGCCGGGCCGCCGCGGTAACAGTTCACACTTCACCCCCAGGAAGGTTAAATATGTCCCCAAACTCAGCTGCTACAGTTAGGAGCTCTAACACAGCGTCTGTGTCGTGTTTTATATGATGAGCATGGTTGTTTTTGCACCTGAACGGGCATCGAGGCGCCGTGCGGTGGGCCTGTTTCTGCTCGGCCCGTCGGGACGGATGAGGGACCGGATTTGAGCCTGTTCTCGGTGCCGAGTTAAAACAGATAAAAAGTCAGTGGTTTTTAAACGTAGTGAGTGTGTTGTCAAAGGTGAGAGTACTGGTAATGATAAAGGTGTCGACTAGAAGCAGCTGTTGATCCTTCAAACCATAAAACGGTGTGATTTCTCTTGTCAGTGTAATCATGCCGGCTTGTCAGCGTTAGCCGCCTTTTGCTGTAACACACACACACACACACACACACACACACACACACACACACAGAGGCACGGGCTGTACTGCAACGTGTTAACGTGCCATCATTACTGTACACGTTGGAGTTAGTTTTAGGTGCCTAAATTCAGAAAGTGTCATGTTTTATCTGCCCTGAATGGGAAAATATCGTATCACCTGTCTAACTTCACAGGCAGTGACACTGAGCCAGCCCAGTAGAGTGATAGCAACTCATTAACTTTGATTTCATCCGTGGTCTGTTGTTTAAAGGATAAGGTGCATTGCCTACAAATCCCAAGTGTTGTGTGTATCCAAAGCCTGATATAGATTATTCCTCTGTGCCATAGACCTCCATTGTTTTCCAGAAACTGTTGTAAACTCGCACTGTTGCACTGGGTGACATGTTAATCCCCTAAAACAACTTCTGTTTGAGTAGAAACTACAGTGCCCAGATATTTAGGGAAATGATTGATCGTTTTTTAACAAACTATATGTACATCTTCAGTATGAGTGTCACAAACAAGATAGGGAAGTCAGAAAGGATTAAGGGATTTACTAACACATTTGTTACATAACGATACAGTGACATCTGTCAATTTTAACCACAGGGTTTCTCTGAAGATTTAAGTTGTCTTATCTAAATCCTGTCACTGGCGAATTTAAAAGACTTTCAAATCACATTACAACTCTTTCCTCTTCGCAGACTATGTCAATTGCTGAGACAGATTGTTGTTGACTCACTGGTAGAGTTGACAGATTATAGCAATGTGGCATAATGAATCTGTGTCTTTATGCTCCTGTTGTGCCCAGAAAAGGGTTCCCTGAAATCACTTACTTACAGTTAACGTGTCCACATATTTGGCGTTGATATAATGAAAGAAAACAGCTGCATCATCCTTACTTAAGAGAGTCTGGACACAGGCTGTCTGTGGTAACCAGAGCTCTAAATCAGATGTAGGTGGGCGCAACAACGAAATGTAGTGGCACCATTTTAGATTAAAGATTCCCAGTGCGTCATAACTTTGATCTGGGGCAGCCCAAAACCACACAGTGCATAAGGGCGTTTAAGCTCTACAAGTGGATGTTAATTGTAAGTTAAGTATGAAACTGATGATTGTTTGACTTTCTCTTTCCTAGGACAAGACATTCGGCTTGAAGAACAAGAAAGGGGCCAAGCAGCAGAAGTTCATCAAGAACGTAACTCAACAAGTCAAATCTGGACAACAAAGTGGCAAACCGGTTAGGAGGCGATTCTTGTTCTCAGTATCAGTTTTTTTGTCTTCCATCACCTCATATCTCTCTTGACTGTTTCTTGTTTGAACTGTCTAAAAATCAAACGTTATTGTCTCTTTGCCTTGCTGTTTCTCACTCTACTTCTTTTATCACTCGTAACAAATCATTTTAAATGTCAGCTGTGAAAATGCCACATTTGTTAGAGCCTGAAGAACAAGAAAAAGACAACTGACTATTGACCAGATTGAACTACCTGTCAGGAGTTTTTTGGTCACCTGGCTGTGTGCTGGATGTACTGCTCATATGTGCTCAGATATGTACAACGAATGAACCAACTTATATCTCATTTAAATGTTTGTGAGCTGATTTTATTGGATCAGATCATCTCTAAATATGTCTACTGTGTGTGTTTATAGGGTACCGATAAGAAGACTGATAAGAAGAAAGAGTTGGACGAACTCAATGAGCTGTTTAAACCTGTAGTTGCTGCCCAGAAAGTCAGCAAAGGTAACAAACACACAAAGATGAATCAATTTCAACGTTGCTAGTCTGTCATTTTAGTCGTTCATCGTGTGTGTGTGTGTGTGTGTGTGTGTGTGTGTGTGTACACCTTGCTGGTTGTTCTTTTTTTTGCTTATTAAATTTGACCAGTATGCCAGAAAAGATGATAAATCGTTCATTCTTTTGTCTTTTCTGCAGGCGTGGACCCAAAGTCAGTGCTGTGTGCGTTCTTTAAGCAGGGCCAGTGTACTAAAGGTGACAAGTGCAAGTTCAGCCATGACTTGTCAATGGAGAGGAAATGTGAGAAGAGAAGCCTCTACGTGGATGAAAGAGATGAAGAACTGGAGAAAGGTACGTAGGTGTAGGTGACCAGGATGTATTATAATAGTACACAGTGCTGAGCGATATCCTCTCCGTATTGTGATTATTACTTTATAGAAATTGTAATGTTTGATATAATCGTCGTCTGATACAAACTATGACAATTTTAGGAAGCTTGGCGTTTAATATAAGTTACATGCATCGTAGGCATATTCTCTGGTGGCTCTGTTTTTTCTTTCTATTTATTTAAATATGAAACAAATTTGTCATTTGAAGTGATTTGTTCAGAGTTAGTTTTACAAAAAAACAAGGTAGATAGTTTTTTTTATTTTTTTTGAACGTCATAATCACTTTGAAATCAGACACTGACAGTTAAGTGATAAGTCAGGGCAGGTACTAATGAAGTGTGTTTAAAATGGCTGCGTCCTTACCAAGCAGCTCAGCTACAATATTAAATATTTAAACTACATAGGAGAAACTGCACACATGGTTGTCGTCACATAAAACAAATATTGGTATTCGTGTTGCACAAAATTACCACGAAAAGTTCATTGTTTTGCATTCTTAGAATTTTTATTTTTTCACCTGCGTTTTATGTTTTTGTAAAACGCTTGATTACTTGTTGATTTGATTAACATCGCGCCTGTTGTGTTTAGACACCATGGATAACTGGGACGAAAAGAAGCTGGAGGAGGTTGTCAACAAAAAACACGGAGAGGCCGAGAGGAAGAAACCACAAACACAAACACAAATTGTAAGTCTTTTCTAGTGATGAATAATGAACCATGAAGACAGGGAAGGCAAATGGTCAGTTTGATAATAAACCGAAAACCGTAAGAACTGTTAAGAGAGACGTAACTGCCCAAACTGGTAGCAGTTTTCCAGTCTTGAATGTGGATAGAAAAAAAAAATCTACAGGCAGAGAAATTAAGTCGTGTAACAGACATGTAAATGAGAGGTAAACAAGATGAATATCGCGTTCAGGAAGTATGGAGATGAAAAAAGGATGTAGTAGAGACTTTTTCAAGAAGAAAAAGATCTACAAGGGTTTCATGGACTAGGTTTGGGCAATAGTGGAGGTATTGGATTTGATCATTACATACATTTTTGTCCTTGATGTATTCTTCACATTTGGCTGAAAGTCAGTTTAGCCACAACTTACAGCTAAACTGTCTGTCATTTGGGCACCAGTGAAGACTCTCTTTGAGTCAGAAAAACACAGATCTGTTTAAAATGACAACAAACAGCAGGAATTTCTGTCAGTGATGGATTCAGTTATCAGTGATCTCATGGCCCACATGACAGCCACTCAAACTTTCTACCAGTTAAATACAGTAATAATACAAGATGCCCTCTGTTTTCCTTTCCTCTGCTCTGATGTGTTGTCTGCAGGTGTGTAAGCACTTCCTGGACGCCATAGAGAATAATAAGTACGGCTGGTTCTGGGTATGTCCTGGGGGGGGCGATACCTGCATGTACCGGCACGCCCTGCCACCCGGCTTCGTACTGAAAAAAGACAAGAAGAAGGAGGAGAAAGAGGACGAAATTTCGCTGGAGGAACTGATAGAAAACGAGGTAAGGATGGGTGGAGGGATGTCTCTACTTTGTGATATGGAAAATATTTCCGGAGGCTTGGGTGAATAAGAGCAGGATAGGGGGCATGGAAGAGAGGATGCTTCATCACATTACTGATGTGCAAACCATCTTCGTTCCATAATATGGACTTCGCCTGTGTATCCCGTGTCTCAACAAGCATGGTTGCTGCCATCATTAAGGTCCATCGTAGAATTGGGTGTGCAAAGTTGGTGTGAACGAACTGTAAAGAAGTTTAAATATAAATACACAACTAACCACAGCCAGCTTCTAGTAGAAATGTTAGATGTATTAACAAGTTGACATTAGTATTAGTAATAATTATGTACGTAAACTTTATTTCTATTGCACCTTTAAAAACAGTTACAAAGGGCTTCATGTGTACACAAAATACAATAAAACAATTTTAAGATTGGCTTAATAAAACAGAATAGATAGATAGATTGTAAAATGCTTGTCTATACAGATGGACTGGAAACACAAGAAAAGTCATTGGTTGAGCAAAAACAACAATAGAAATAAATAAAGCCCAAGACAGCCAAATTGGATGTTACAAAATGTAACCAACTGTCTTCAGATGTTGTTGCCTAAAAGGTGAGGAAGCCATGTTGTGGTGGGCTACCACACAGGGGTCTGGTGTCAAACGCTCTGTAAATACTCCACTGACTGATATTACCCTGGGAGCTCTCTGTACCCTCCACGTCCTGACGTCTGTCCTTCGCCCTGCAGCGTGCAGCTCTGGGTGCTGATGTGACTCGGATCACCCTGGAGACTTTCCTGGCTTGGAAGAAGAGGAAAAGGCAGGACAAGGTTGGAACATGTTTGATCATTTTATTAACATAAGTTTGTCGGGGCAGCACCAGAAATGTTTAATTTGAAGTTGCTTACATTTCCCTGTGGACATTGTTTTTACGTGGATACACTTTTTAAAATGTATTAACAGGTGGACAAAGCGAGGGAGGAGATGGAGAAGAAGAAGGCTGACTTTAAGGCTGGAAAGTCGTTAGTGGTAAGTCTGGCTCCAGCTGGTGTGTGACAGCGTTTTCTGGATAACCGTTTGTTGTGTCTCTTTACAGATTTCTGTGGTCATCCATGAGTTTTACCGACAGGACTTAATTAAATTACGTGTATCTGTAGGTGAGCGGCCGCGAGGTGTTCGAGTTCCGTCCAGAGTTGGTCGACGATGATGACGCTGAAGCCGATGACACTCGATATGCCAGCGAAGATGAAGAGGATGAAGAGGAAGAGGTAATTTTGAAATCATCAACATTTTTTAAATGCGTTTGTGGCACACGGTCACAGAGACTCTGCTCTCTCCCACCACCTCCTACAGTCAATGGTTAATTAATTCAGCTTTGTATGACTTCATATTGATTTGTGCTCCATGGTCCTCGTGCTTCAGTGTCCCAGCATAATAACTGCACTCACCATAGTTCAGTGTCTAATATAGTTTGCATTGTTGGTACACAACATCTGCAGTATAACAGTGTTGTGATGTCAGCACGCAGGCTGTCAGTGTTTTCCAGTTTGAGTAAGTCATGTTGGTTGTGCTGTGAGGTCGGTGTTGTCGGGCAGTCACCTGCAGGTCCTGAAATATTCTGAAAAAGTAAATTGTCTAATTACTGCTGAATTGCAGCTGCCTGTTTTTTTTTTTATACAAAACAAATGATTTATCTGTTAATTATGTGCACCTGTTGTACACTTGTGTGCTGCATTGTAGATTCAGACTGTAAATTAATGCAACAATACACCGATTTTCATTCATTCCTTTAATTAATCTTGGCCTAAAGAAACATACTTTTTGTGCCTTAATTCATTCCCTTGTTGTTTTCTTTTCCTCTGGTACTAAAATGTTGTAAATTTTGTTTTGAGAAAATCAGTTTTTGTTGAAAATTCAGTCCCGGGTTGCCATTAAAAGGTTTTTAATAAGTATTCAATTTGACTCTGAAAACTGCAGACACTCTGATACAGTGGATCACAAAAATCTGTTACCTTATCAATGCTTGTTGTTGAGTTAAGTTTGTACCCAACATGCAGGAAATCTTTTATCTATTTATCTCCCAACTCCACCACACACAGACCAACTGCACCAGAGGTCCCTCAACTTAATACATCTCCTGCTTCTCTTCATGCTATTTAAATCCCTTTCTCAACCTTATTTACAATTTCTATTTCAGATTAATACTACAGAAGTCCAGGACATAGACGTATCCCGTTTTGTTCCACAAGAGGTCGACAACACAGGCATTACCGTAGCATCCACGGACCGTTTCACCTCTAGGAAAAAGACTCAGCCGAAGGAAATAAACAATGGTAAGAAAAACACTGTCAGTGCTGTTCAGTTGGTAGCTTGGTAACTATCTAACCTGCCACTACATGTTGTTCAAATCATAACTTAAGGCGACCTTTAAGAGAAACAGGTAAACACAATGTGGGTACAACATGACTTTAACAACTGTTCCTTTTCTTCTTTCCTGCTTCCTCTCCTCTGTCCGTCTTCAGAGGAGCTGCTGAACGGAGCTTGCGGCGGCACTGAGGCCAACGGGCTTTCGGGGGCGGAGGGAGGCGGGGAGGATGGTGGAGGGGAGGACGAAGAGGAAGAGGAGGAGGAGGTACCGGTGGATGAGAACCTGTTCACAGGAGAAGATCTGGAGGAGCTCGACGAAGAACTCAACACACTGGCGCTGGAAGACTGAGAGGGAGCGCGTGAGAGGGGAGTTAGGACGGACTAAGTGACAAAGGGATGGACTGATGGATGCATGGAGCTAAACTACTAAGAGACCAGATGTTTGAACGATTTTAAATTTCAGAGACTCCAGTAATAAAGCCTGATTATATCATGACATCACCGCCCGTCTCCGCCCCGTTTTCTGTTTCGCCCCTCACATCCCACCATGTCCTCTGCTTGTTTGTCCATTGGGTGTCCAAATTTCCACAGCAGGGCCAATTAGGGTTCACCAGGGCCAACTCCACATCAATGTCAGAACTTCCATTAAGAGAAAATTTGGCTGCTTTTTGCTGCTCATTGAACTTGCTGGTTGACGTTTAAACTGAATTTCCTTTGATAAATTAGACTTCAAGTGCTTCTCTACCTGATCAGTTAATTAAATATAGTGATTTGCAGAGTGAGACATTATAATGGCTTAAAAATGAAGGCACTATACTTTTGAGATTGTACTGTGGAATAAGACTTAAACAAATCTAATAACATTATTGATGAATGTTTGAAAGAGCTGTTGCAAACTGAAGTTACACAATGTGGGAAATGAACAGGAGTGATTCTGTTGTAAGAAGCTGGATCTGTTCAGAGCTTCACCTGCTCTCATACCAAAATAAAAGCTACAGTTTGAGGTTTAACTTTCATCATTTGAGTTACGATTGTTTTCCCTTAACTAATTGATTTCATTTAGCTGAAGTTGAAGCCCCGTTGAAAACCCTTGTGTCATGACAATTTCATGTAACGTTTTGAAGGAGAAGTCCAGACCAAGCCTCTAAAATGTCAGCCCTATTTCTGAGACCAGATTCGTGTAGTAATTAAGCCCCAGCAGGGAAACCACATGGTTCCACAGTCAGCTCAGTATTGTAAATAATGTTCTCATGAGTTGCCTCCTGAAGAAATAAAGGATTACTGTACATCCAGTGTGTGGCTCTTCTTGGATGATGCCAAGTCTCACATTATATGGCTATTTTTATAAGGACGTATCAAATGTCTGTTAAATATGTCATAGACAAACATACACAACTTTACTGTGTTGGTTCAGTGTCACCGCTCTCTCAGCAGGCAGCTGTTTTCACAGAAATAAACCTCAAAATTCTGTCCAGACCTGCTCAGCAGACATAGTGGAGGAACATATTGGAGCGTTTATCAGCTTCAGAGCCGGATATTTCCCTCCAAACCAATGATAATGTTGCTCCATAACTACACTACTGCCTGACCCCTGGCTGTCTGTACGCCAGTTAGTCTGATGAAACACAGCATCATTTAAGGATGTGCACCATGTAAGCAAGATCTAAAACTAAAAATAATTTAGATTTTAAAACTAGATTTTGGCCTGGGCCTCAAGATTAAGACATAATGCAGTAATCCAGTTTAGGTTCCAGTGGCGTTGAAATTGTATGTATTTCTAATTCTAAAGAGTTTAGGTTTTAATCATTGCATTCATCTTAAGAAAATATCATGAGGGTAATTAACATATACACGTCATTAAAGTGGCTCATATTTACATGTAACTGAAGTGTTGTCTTGGTTACAGGTGAAAAACTAAAGTAGCTTCAGAAGACATCAACCTACCACGTGTCACATGTTCCTACTTACAAAGGGAGGCTTGTTGAGCAGCTGAAGAACTAAACTGAGATTCACAAAATCTAACAATCAATCAATCGGATTTTTTTAATGTAATTTCAGCTGACAGTGATGTGACAAATAAACTCCACATCTAAAAAATGTAGGTTTCCCTTTTGCATGCTAAGGGTGGGCGATAAAGCCCTCAAGTAATATCACGATATTTCAGGGTATGTCTGCGATGACAAAATACTGAAAAATATATTAATTTCAAGAACATACAATTGCAACAAAGTGTTTTATGCCAACATAAATGTAACAGTTCGCCTTTAAATATCAGTCGAATTGAACCAGAAATGATCTGTCGGATACACACTCGAAGGTTCTACCGTTGCCATGGTGATCGACGCCCACACCCGTTCCAGCGGGTCGCTACGTCACGTTCGACACGCTCTCCTGACGCGGCTCCGTTCCATTCCGCTCCGTTCTATTCTACGACGGAAGCCGCGGAGCGAGCAGGGCAGGAAGTCACATAGCGTAAGAGGGTCAGGTCAGTTTTCAAAATAAAACACCCAGTACAGACAACTAACGTTAATGACAGACCCCCCACCCCTCCCCCCAAAAAATAACCATTGAACTACTTACCCTAATTACCCATGGTAGAAGCACAAAAAAAAAAACAATTGGAAATGACCAAATCAATCAAATCTGAGCAAGTCAACAAAACTTGGCAGGGAAAACACTTCTGAAACGCTGCCGGTGGGTGTGGAGCAAGCCCCCAGGAAGTGCGCCACACTTTGAAGCCAATTTGACATAGCGGCCAAACATTGAGAAAGAGAAGTCTGTAACTCAGTGGATAATTTTTTTTTGAGGTACATCAACTACCCAGTTCTTATACTTGAATAGCCCTTATTTAAATCATTAGGTCCTAAAAGTTGTTAAGTTCACTAACAGCTGGATCCAGAGTAACTTTATTCTGCCGGTCACGTGAACGAGCCCAGGACCGAGCGGCTGGGGGGCGGGGCTTACGGAAACGCTAGTGCGCATGCTCCATGTGCCCAACAGAGCGGGAAAATCAAATCTGTAAACTTCCGCATTCTGAATACCCGGATGTTTGCTTCATGCGCCACTGAGCAACTTCCATAGAAATAGAAAAAAAAAATCTAAAAAAAACTTCCATAGAAATAGAAAAAAAAAAATACTTCCATAGCAATAGAAAAAAAAAAAAAAAAAAAAAAAAAAAAAAAAAAAAAAAAAAAACTTCCATAGAAATAGAAATAAATAAATAATAAAAAAAAAAACTTCCATAGAAATGAACGAGGCCCCGCCTCCAACGCTGTGTCCAGTTCTCTTTGTAATCCATGGTGTGGAGCCGTGCGGAGGACGGAACTGAACCGTCGTGCCCGGAGGAATTAAAGCGTTACACAGGTAAATAATGACCGCAAGTTTGAGGAAAGTAAGAGAACCAGTTTCCCTTCAGCCATGCCTGTTGTTGCTGTGCGTACTGCTCAACAAGTCGGAGTATCGCCATAAGGACGATATTAACTTTTTTAAATCGTATTAAAAATGATACCGGTTTAATCGTGAAAGATATGATGCATAATCATCCACATTTTCCCACTGTTTAGTAAATTAGTAAACACTCGATTGTTTAAAGAACCAGCAAATGCACATGAAGGATAAAAGTAAAACAGCAAAATGACAAATAAGATAAAAAAGATCAATATTACATTTTACAGCATGAAAATGTTCTTAAAAACAACTGAAAAGGTCCAGTTATTCATCAGGCAGCTACAAAAAGAAGGACAAGTCAGACTGAGTGTTCAACTGATCTTTATTTTTACTGAGACAAAAAGAGTTCACAGTGATAAACACCTTTGAACTGAGCTCAACATGGGATTACAAGGCATACCACAAAAAAAAAAAAAAAAAAAATTAGGAAGGACCAGATCTGAAAAACAAAACTCTAGACCCAGCTCTACAAAACCTGTTTTTCAGTCCAGCAGTGTCACGGTGGAAATTATGTACTTGGAAAAAAATGCATAAAAGTATGACACTGATCACAAACTACACAAGCTGACATTGCTGTTGCGGTTATATACACAGACTGTATATGATTAAGACTCCATTTTAGTAGTAGATGCTACTGTGTACTTGCTCTATCAGTGAGTCACTGACCAGAAGTAAGGTCAGACAGGTGTCAAAGGTCGTGTCAGAGGTCGGGAGAAGGTCTTGATGTCGGTCGGTCGGTCGGTCAGGTCAGGTGTCATTGTGTCGTGACAACAGTCGCCTAGGGAACAAGAAGCTGCAGTATTATTCACAGGAAGAGAAACAACTCAAAGGTCATCAAAAACCTGTCAGACTCAGTAGTGCTTTCCTTATAAATGGCTAAAACAGTTTTACAGGAGTGCACAGGTGTGAGGAAGAAGCTCACACACTGTCTACTGTTTGCAAATAAAGCATCTTCAATGGGAGGTCAAAATATTTTAGATTGTGTATTAAGGACAAAGTATTCTGTGTTCTGAAACGGCATCATAATGTACATCCAACACCATGTAATGGAAGCAAAGTAATGGTGCTTCCTTTGTCCCTGAAATCACTTTGTGCCGCACGTACATTGCAAACAGTAAATTAGATTTTGACTGATTGATGTTTGTTATATACTTCTTTACTTGGTGGTCAGTTAGCACGTCTACCTGAAGTATGTGACTTCATATTTTCCTAAGTTCCTAAGAATGTGACAATGTAACAGGCCTTACACAGGATACATTGACCACATTGTTACTAAATCTATAATACTTTGGTTCCCAATTTAATCCATTTAATCATATCTTGGCACTTACCGGTCATGTCTGTCCCGAGGTCCTAGTAGGTACGAGGTCGTTTGTGAGATTCCTCTCTGGGAGGATCGGCCAGCATCACCTTCATCTTTACTCCATTGACGACCCGACCGTGGAGCACCACCATGGCCTCGTCTGCACACTGAGAGAAGAGAGGCAGGGATGAACATACAGGGGGAAGAGGAGCGAAAAATACTCTGTTCAGTTTGACAACAGAGGCGAAATACAGAAAGAATGACATAACACTTCACTTCCTTCGTTATTCAAGAGCTTTTCCTGCGTCAGTTCAGACTCTCACCTGTTTGTCTGCATACTTCATGTATCCGACCTTCCTCCCAGGAACCAAATGGACCTCGATAAGGGACCCAAAGCGACTACGGACAGAGGGAGAAAAAACATTTAATGGTAACGCAGGAACAATTGTTAACGCTGAGTGTCTGGAGCAGCAACATTACGCTGCCATTTAAGAGCATTTAGCTTGATGCTGTCATTTGCAGTGACTAAGCTCAGAGTCATGATCAATTGAACCTTTGACCTTCTGGCTAATGGACCATTATTTTCACCGTATGCACATTGTTTTATGCATTTTGTGACATTCACACAAAATGTGTATTTACAATGTTATAATTAAGTAAAATTATGAGTCGACGCAAGGGACATTTACCAGAAAACATCCTCCAGCACATCGGGGGGCAGCGGGGAGGGGCTGAACACAACAAATAGGCGCTCCTTCGCTTTGCTGTCAGGCGGAGCGAGCTTTTTCAGGGGGGGCAGGTTGACGTCTGTCTGAACCCGGGACACTGGGGAGACTGCAGAGAAGCCCTGGGGGATACCGACAAACACACCCAGGATCAGTGATTCAGCTGAAAATGTTTTTACACCTAAACTGTATAAAACCAATGGGTCTAATATATTGTTATCTTTATAAAGGCCTGTTCTCAGATTACGTGTGTTAAATCTTGTGTAATTGCCAACTTTTATTTAATTAATTATTTAATCTGTGAAATGCTTTTGGATGGCAGAGGAAGCCTGGAGGAATAATTACCCAGAACAGTAATTAACCTTGAGTTGTTATTTACAGGGTGAGTTATTTTTTAAAGTTATGCAAGTTATTAAAGTTTGTCTCTAATGTGATACCACAGCCAGAAAAATATGGAATAATTTAACTTTCAATTATTAAAATTTTGTGGCAGTTTTCCAGATGAAGATTAGTTTCAATCAATTTATGTGTAAATAACACTTTTTGCAGTTGAAGAAAAAACTGTGCACATGCAATATTTCTGGTTCAATAAATGTCTACAATGCAATAATGGTGTACAGAAATCTCCTTTTCTCTACAAAAAGTCTTAAGAGGATTTATGAGCAGAAAACGGTGACAACTGCAAAACTAACTCAGGAAAGTTAAAGGGTAGGATAATGTGATTCCTGTCAATCGGGCATTGATTTCATGTACTCACAGGAGGTTTCATTACTTGGCTGGTGGAGGGTCCGTTCCACACTGCAGACATCATCTGGGCTGCAACAAACTGCATGGCCATCCGACCTACAGGGCTATACACAGAAACAACGCAGGCTCTTTCAAGGTGATCTGCAGTGGTTCATACCAATAAAGTTGCTGCGGATTTGCTGGGACCAAATTGCTTAAAGACTTGGCTGTATGCAGACAGAAATGGAGACACTCCCTCACCGATATCATATATATCTAGTGCCAGGTCAATAAAAAATGCTTTGTGTCCTTATTTAGTGTCTCTAAGATTATTTTTATGGTTGTTTAAAACCATTGCGGGTACTTTTCCTTAACATTTGTACTGCACACTAGCAAAAAAGAGTCACACATTTTTGTTCTACGTGTTAACTGCATATGCCAAACAACTTTTATGCTTCAGACTACGTACTTCCTTGTTAACTGTATAAAGATGGCTCGTTCCTTTATTTCTTCATCAGGGCGCTCTGGAAAACAACTGCTCAGTCACTGTGGCCCACAGGGGTACAGTTTCTCGCCCCCTTTACACCTTGCATTAAAATGTGTTTCATATCCAGATTGTATCAAGACATTTGTATGTGGATTAAAATGCAGTTGCATTTGCACTTGTGTTCAATGTGGTCACAGTGCGTCCCTGACCACATCCAGATGTGGTTCAGAAGATCGGATCACAGTCCATCCTCAGTGCCTCTTGGGTGCATTTACACCTGTACTTTCATGTGGTCAAACACTAATTACATTTTACATTTTAAGGCAAGGTGTAAAGGGTGTCACATTCACTCATGAATATTTAACAAATAAAGCATCACAAAGCGTGACCAAGAAGACGTGCAGAGAAGGTTACTGTTAATTATCGGTGGCATTTAGCTCCCAAGGTTTTAATTAATGGATATATGAACTCTAAAGGGCATTTCTGCTCCACGCCTCCATTAATTGTGACCCTTGTGCGGACACACAGTAAGTGTGTGCCCTTGTGTGTATTATGTGTATACATGCATGTGTGTACCTGCTGCGGTCTTCTCCGTCATCAACAAAATTTATTGCCAGTCTGTTGCCAGGTGGATATTCAAAGCCATTCAGCTTTTCTTTGGCGTAAACTGCTGATCCAAGATTACTGTAGCGAATCAAAGCATGACCTGAGAGCACATGACACGCAGGAAACAATCTTCAGAAGTTCAGAGTCATCAAAATGGACAGGTGGAGCAAACAGTAACACATTTTTTTTTTCCTCTTAAAATCAAGAAAATTGCCCTTTTAAATACTTTTGTTCCAAAAAAAACATACTTATCACGTAAAACATCTGGTAAGTGAACCTCAAGTTTAGAATATTTTATCAAAGACAGCATTACAGAGGTGAATGAAGGCTGTACTTTGTGTGCTTAAACACCAACCTTTGCTCATTCCATAAGCGTCTCTCTGCAGCTCGCAGTACTCCATGCCAGGAATGACGTCAAACAGAGAAAAAATCTGCTCCTGGGTAAGTGCGGCCCGCGTCGATATCATCAGGCACCGTGTGAAGTCGCCGGAGCGGTAGTCCATCACTGGGTAGTTGCCAGGGTCAGCTGTAGAGGGAAGAGGGACACCAGGGTCAATGACAGGACAGAGACAACTGCAGTCAGGGATTCCTAAATGTGTTCACATCAGAGACCTTCAAGAAGGGTCGCCTAAGATTCAAGTTCCCATTTTAGTTAAGTGTTTTAGGTTCTCACTGTTTTACTGTCAATTCCTTCCTTTGGACACCTTTGAGTGAATGAAACACTGTAACAGAAAAATCCTTAGTAAAAGAGGATAAGTCTCCTCATTCATTCATTCATAAATGTTTCTGTTCACAATCTACATCCTACAATTGTGTGCTCCCTTTCTTTTAAGGAGGGATATCAAATACATTGAACAGCATGCTGGAAGACATGTAATGTGACAACAATATTCCTTCCTGACTCTCTTTCTTGTGACACCCCTCAGCCTCTTACCCTCCTATCTCTGTTGGTCTTTTGCTTCTTTACATGAGTCAGTACCTGTGTGGGGCTAAATAACTCATAACTCACTTGAACCTGAACTCATCAGCTGCTTGAGTTTGTATTTTGGTTGCATTAACAGAGTGTCTCAAGCTACTTTTTTGGGAGAAAAAATATGTAAAATGCATTGTTTATATCTATGTTTACTTGCTAGCAGTCTTCTTTCCTGCCTTTGCTGGTGCATTGCTGTGTTTCTTGGCGCGTTATCGCCACCTGTAGATCAGTGGAATAACATGAAACCATTGGCAAGAGAACGGGGAACCACCCATGTAAACATTCCTCCACAGGGCGCCTTCAAATTTTAACTACCGATTCCAACAGCACATTAAACATGTGACCTTAAATATTGATAATTAAGATATAATTATATCAATAAACCTTAATAATGATGTAATAATGTCTTCCAGTGCCATTAATTACAATATCATCTGACAGCACACACAAAATATAGGAATCAAGGCTGTGTCTTATGTCTAACTGATGGCTGACTTAAACTTAAAGCCACAGATATAACAGAAAAGAAGTACTGCGTACCCATAGGGAATGCATACTGGTTCATGGAGTCAGCACCACCCATGTAATCACCTCTGGGCGCTCCCCCGTTGTAATCTTCAGTTGCTGTAGTCTTGGTGCGAGGTTCAGCCAGGATGGCCCTGTAAGCTAATGACACCATCATCATTAACGCCACAGTCCTGAATGATAGCAGCAGTTCACACACAAACGTCACCAACAGCAAGAAGCAAACATGGCTGGAAACACACTAAATATTCTGTTAAAGTATAACTTCAGTAATGAGTGTGTAGAAATGTAAAAATGAATATCTACCAGTACTTTTTCTTACAGGTACTTCAATAAAATAATAAAAATAATTTGATACAATCTTACTTTTGTCGCAGTTCTCTATGGCGATGGCAGCTTGGGAGGGTTTGTAGTATCTCACGTAGCCCAGTCCTTTACTTTCCCCTGTGGATTTATTCTTGATGATCACACAATACTCAATATCGCCATACTCCTGAAAGAGAGAAAGACAGACAGGGATAAAATAATTTGTATTCTCCCTTGTAAACTGGTTATTTGGGATTACACATTATTTAATGTCCATTCACATATAATGTGAGAAGAGACAGCAGTTATAGCCAATATGTAATATTTAAATTCATATATAAGAGAGCCTATGTCAAATTCAGATTGTTTTTTAATAAAATATAAAAAGACATGAAGTCCACCAGTTTTAGTAAAGGCATATACAATAGGAAATTTCTGATGGTAAACAATCTGAAAATCTACATCTAATTTCTGTCATTTTGTATCTTGCATTGTAGTTGTAGTTTTATTTTACATAAAGGCAATGGCAATGAGACGTAAAGCTCAGAGAAACGTATGTAAAGAAGTGCGAAGAAGTGCATGTAGTTACTTTGAACGTGTCTTTAAGGTCCTCCTCTGAGAAGGTTTTGGGGATCATGACAAAGATCCTGGTCAGCTCCTCGTCCTCAACGTCTCTGTGTCTTGTTGAAGACCGTGACTGGGCAATAAACACCTACACAACCAACCACAAAAGGGAAAAAAAAAACAGTGATAAGTAATTACAACTTTCATTACAAACGCAGCCTAATAAAACATTCAGAAATTTAGGGCAAGCTACAGAAAAATTATGACTTTTGAAATACTTTTGCAATTAAAACGCTTATTTATCATCCCAGCTGAATTTCCAACATGTATCCCATCACATGTATGTATGTATCACATAAATTCCTAGATCGAACTTAGAGGATCACGTTGTATCTTTCCAAGAGCACTTACTTAAAGGGTCATTCACCTAAATCTATAAACAATATTTCTTCCCTTCACCTAGTGGTATCTAGTCATGTTAATAGTTTTGGTTTGTGTGTGTCCAGGGTTTTGAAATGTTTGCTTCTGAAAGTACAACACAAGAGGAAGTGAAAGGGAGTCTGTGCTGCTCAAAGCTTTCCACAACACCTCGGTTAGTCAAGATAAACCACATTCCTTGCTTTCATAGGGACTACTTCTTCAATAGAAATCAATTTGAAAGGAACTGTGTGGATCATCCAGAGGAGTGGCAGCACAAGTATCTGTGACGTAGCATTATATCTCCAGAGCTCAGCAAGTAATACACTAGACACTGCTGGACACTATAAGGAAAAAGTGGGAAAATGTGGATTTTCTAAGTCTGGCTGAGGTCGATTTTGCTGATGAAGTTTTCCCAACTGCGTGAAATGACGCAGAAGTATCTAAGTTGCAGCCATGATAACAGCTGGTTGATATCTCTAAATGCTTAGGACAGGTACCTCAATGCTACCCTTCTTATCTCCTCTAGCACAGTGTGTACTGGACCATCTTTAACCATGGATTTATTAAGCATCCATGTTTTTTACAACAGGAACAGGAGGTGATGCCGTCCCATAACTCCTTGCGGCAGCCTGGTCGGATTCTCTTAGTACAGCCGTTGTCTTTTCCTAAATCCTTATGAATTCTCCTTCACAGACCTCATGAGGTTTTTACATCGAGGTTTAGAAAAATACGCATTTATTTATTTTTAACTATTCGGTCGCCAAGGTAACGAAACTACCGTTAACGCCCCTTGTGTAGCATGCTAACACGCTAACCAGACGTAACGTATGGTGTAAATCGATTTTTTTTAACGGAAACTTTCACGAAATTAACGGCAAATTGCATTGATTGTGTGGGCTTGAGCCGTCAGCGTTACCTTGATGGGTTTAGTCCCCTCCATCAGCACTTTGCCGTGCATCTCCTCCATGGCCAGGCAGGCCTGCGAAGACTTGGCGAACTTAATGTAGGAGATTCCTTTGGACTCCTTTGTCTGCTTGTCTTTGACAACCCAAACCCCCTGGATGTCCCCGAACACAGAGAAACTTTCCCGAAGCTCATCTTCGGTTATGGACCGACTTGTGACGGCGAAAAGGCGACTGTTGGGAGGGTCGTCGAGGTTCTCGGTGGCTTGTTTCGTCGGGTACTCCTCCATACTTGATGAGTCCTGCTCGACAGAAGGCTGCCAGTTAGCCGTTGGTGCTGCCTTCACGTTCCCCTCAGAAATCCCCCTTTCAATGTGGAACTTTGGAGATCGCAAAGGAAAAGCAATATATCCAAAGACGGATATACAGACAGATTTATTTATTTTCACCATACATTTAGTAACACCGTTCCTCACAGAATTGTATATACTTAAGTTCTGAAACTTTTCTTAACATGTAGGCCAAAAAATAACCCTGATAATAGATTATTTGGATAAAAGCGATATGACATTTTGACGATTTGGAGCTTGTAAAAGGTAGTGTACTGCAGGGATAGAATCGTGAGTAACACATTTCCATTAGTCATGATTTAATCTTTAAATGTGTTGACCACGCAGAGTTATCTTGGCACAAGGAAGTAAGTTGATCGTGTAAATTCCCACAGTTGTGAAGCTGTCAGCAGGGCCGAGAGTGGTAGACCGGAAGGACAGTGAGTGTTCACTGCCCCCTGCTGTACAGGAGGAGTAACAGCACGTTGTTCTCGGTTACAAAAGGATGCTGCAGAGGGTTTTTGTAACTCATCCGTGATGGAAGAAGTAACCAGATCCTTCACAAAAATACTAATACCGCAGTGCAGAAAAAATATTCCATTATAGTTAAAAATCCTATATTGAAAATGAGGTAAAAGAATGTAATTGTATAATCAGGATAATGTACTTAAAGTTCTTAATGCAGAGAAATGCCCTCTGCAACTATTATATAATACATTTTTTTAAATATCATTAAATTATTATCACTCATGCATTAATTTAAAAGCAGATTTTACTGTTGGTTGAAGTGAAGCTCATTTTGAACTATTTTGTATCGGATGGCAAATAATGATTATTTTCATTATGGATTAATCTGCTGATTATTTTCTCCATTGGTTGTTTGGTTTGTGAAGATTCTCAAAACAGTGAGAAAGGCCGTCACAATTATCCAGGGCCCAAAGTGACACCTTCACAATGCTTTTTTTGTCCAACGAAGAGTCCAAAATTCAAATTTATTTAAATTGAATTAAACTAATTAAAACGAAAAGCTGCAAATCGTCACATTTCAGAAGCTGGAACCATGAAATGTCAAATAGTTGCCAATTCATTTTCTGTCAATCATTTAATCGACTAATCATGTCAGCTGTACATTTTCATATGTTTTGTGCACAAAAATCTCAATTTGTCACCTGGATATGTTTTAATAATAATGATAACTAATAATTAGCTATATTACATATTTGACCCATGTAACACAAGGCAGTCAGCTGATGATATGGCGTCAGAGTCTCGTGACTTTTTTATCTTGTTGGGGTGAGGGTCTCAGGAATGATCTATATCTGTGCCACCATGTGCCGTGTGTGAGTGTGTGAGTGTGTGTGTGTGTGTGTGTGTGTGTGTTTACAACAGGTGCTGAATGACCCTTTTTGGGGGGGATATTTATTTTAGAATTTTCAAATATGCTAAAACAGTACAGCTAATTCCCAATAAAAACTCAAGGTGGCAGAAAACACATCAACCATTGTACCAGGGACAGTTCAAAGATTACAATGAGTCTGTGATTGATAGAGCTAATGTTTCCATATATTCAATAAAAGACTGACAGATCCTTAATCTCCCTAAAGTCCTTATTTTTAAAGATCTGAGTAACCCCTTTGAGGTCAAATGTTTAGATTATAATAGCTTTATTGCAGTAGTGAAAAGGCTGACACTGAAAGAATGAATTTATGTGTACCTAATATACATTTTAAATTGAGGTATGTGAAGTTTGCCAACCATCTGCGATTGCATTAAAACAATTGACAGTGACAGTGTTTGCAGTATGTTGTTTACTCTATTGCGCCAATCAGAGTTGCAGAGTTATGTAGACAGGTCACCTCAGTTGAACTTACAACAGAAAGAGGTTAAGTCTCCCTTTATTCTGAGGACAGTGTGGTCACCTTCAAAAAACAGCTCTTATATTTTGTCCTTGTCTCATGTCTTGCTTATGTCTTTTATTGTGAAAAACTTTAATTTAAAAAAAAAAAAGTTCACTGTTGTCATTACTATTCATATTATATAATATGAATATAATTTACTCACCTTTAGAATAGCTTAAATATTATATGAAAGCACCAACATCTACACCCAAAGCATTTTATATTAAATAGAGCAAAAGGACATTTTGAGTTTGTCCATATTCCCAAACTCAAGGAACTGGAATATAATTGACAAACTAAAGGTTCTGTATAACTAAAACTATATATAATTCAGTTTGTCTGTAATAACAGTAAAGAAATGTACATTTTAGTGCACTTATGTATGTCCTTATAAGGTTACTACAGCAGGTGCCTTCACAATGGACGCTGGAGAATGCGAGAAGATTCGGATACCATTACCATTCTCGCTTCCTTCCTTGGACCCTTGTCTGGCCTCCTACGGCACTAGCCCCGAATCGGCAATGTCATACTTATAATTCGTAACATCGGCGCTTTATCGGCGTGTGTTTGAGCCTTGCGTCCGCAAAAACCGAGCGATTTCTTTGCCCAAATTAAAGTTATAACATCCGGCAAGGAGACATTTCTCCGTCTATGAAACGGGACTCGGCCGGAGTGACGCCACCTACGTCACGTTTCGGACGCAAATCGCCGGGCACGTGATTGGTCGATGACGTCGAAAGCCGGTGCCTGTAAAGTGAAGTGACCTTCTTTACGACCGCCACAAACCGCCGTCGGCCGACAGAAGCAGCCTTTTACCTTCCCCGGAGGGACTCTAACCCCGCGTGTTTTAACCAAAAGGTACACTTTTACACTTCTCATTGAGCTCTTATCAAACAGAGACCGTGTGTGCGGCTTTATTTAGTCAAAATGATGCGGAAATACTGTAACGGTTGCGCTAACGGTTGCGCCCGTGGTTGGTGAATAGCTCCGTTGCTCTGTTTGCGTGAGTTAAGAGGGTTAAACCACCGAGGCCGTTATTCAACAGCACTGCGGTGATTATCCTCTCGGTTGAATTATTGTTGGAAAGATGTTTATTTTAAAGCCAGACGTCCTGGATTTGGTAAAAAGCTAATACAGCTTGTGTTGGGACGCCGACATTGAAGCATCCTTGACAGCCTGAATGTGTGATAATATATCCTCACTTACCTTTACGAGCCAGGCAGAGCTATTGTAACGTTACATATATATATTAAAAATAAAAGGGGGAATATATGCGTTAATACCACATTACCTGCGTGTAAGTGGGAGCTGCTTTCACTTTGTGTTGGACTGTGCTGTGTGTCCTTGATGCTCCCTGAGAAGGATGTGAGTCAGCCCGCCATGTTTGAGGCTGTCCGGGCTGTGGCACCCGAAGCCAACTTTACCTTCACTATTACTTCAAAAGGCACAATTTACAAGCTCTTATTTCACCCTCCATCTTTTTTAAATATCCATATGATATAGAAGAAGGGATAAATACCGTTAAATGTTATATAACTCGAGATGTAACTGCTGCAGTGTATTAACTGACTGTTAGTTAACTCTCTGATAGGATAATAAGTTAGTGTTATTATAAATTGTCACATTTAATCGTCTTTAATGTCGTTTCCGAGCATCAAATGTCACCTTTGTTCCTCTGTACACCGGGGTCACGTGCGGACAGCTAAACCGGCGAGGTGTTGCGCTAAATTTCGTACCCGGCTTTTATCCAAACGTTTCCCGGTGACATTAAACCGTTTTTTATGGCAGAAATGAACCAAAATCGTCCACCAGTTGCAGACGGACGTCAAGTTTATTCAGCGAAAGTTAACGAGCTGCCTGGGGCGTCGGTCATCTGAGGACAAAAACGAGCAGGGAAACACATTCAGCCGTAACACCAGTCAACCCTGAGCCACAGCGGCACGTTTCACTCACTCACACGTTTTAACTAAATACTTTAACGCTGGCTCCTTGTTTAAACTCTTAAGCTCACATTAAAGCTGCACCCTCACAGCGGGACGCCTTGATTTATGCGACAAACCTGGCAGCTTGTGGTGTGAAGTAACCCGAGCCTCTGCTGCCTCTGCCCGGACGAACCAGACGCTGTTTACCGTGATATAAACAGAATATGTGTGTTTTTTAAAGGCTGGCTTGGTGCCACGTTTTTCCTTGAAATGACCCCGCAGGGTGCCGGTGCACAGGGGGAAAGTCATGGCTTGTTTCACGCTGGGTGAACGACGCGGTGCTACAGGTGCAGGGAAAAGTTGTCACCTTAAACGACCTTCTCAAGATGGCGCCTGTCAGACTGAGGCAGTGAATGAGCCTCTGCCATGACCAGGAGCTATGAATAGAAGATGGGCAGCTCAGTTGTACTACATTTACTAACTTTATTATTAACAGGATGTGCAGATTAGGATTTTTATTGTTTGGAATATGACATTTTGTCCCGTTTGCCTTCACTTGTGTGTCTGCAGCTGACTATGGGAGACATTGCCAAGGGAAAGAAGGCTTTCGTCCAGAAGTGCGCTCAGTGCCACACAGTAGAGGAAGGGGGCAAGCACAAGGTGGGCCCCAACCTCTGGGGTCTGTTCGGACGCAAGACCGGGCAGGCGGATGGCTACTCGTACACGGATGCCAACAAGAGTAAAGGTCAGTTCACCGGTGGTCAAATGAAACGCTGGATAAAGATCGAGAGAAGAGCGGGCATGTTGTCTGAAGTTGACATCAAGATATTTTACATTTTCTGTGTAATAATGGAACATAACTACAAACTGTGGGACAACGCAAAAATTCAGCATGAACAAAGTTCGTACAAGGCAGATAATTAAATGAACATCGTCTTAACAACTCTATTAACCATTTGTAAATATCTTCATAATGAGCTATTGTCTGGTACAAGAACACATAAGTGATTCATGTTTGCAAATAGTGAAATTATGTAAATATTTCATTACTTAAAGTATGTTAGATATATTTGAAAGTTACTAGAAGTATGTCCAAGGTGATATCTTCAGTTATTTTTACTCAAATGAACAGCTCAAAACATTCCATTTATTTTATAATAAAACAGAAAATAGACACATCTTTGCCATATTTGATTGCCATATGACCTAAATTATTAATCAGTTATAAAAATTCTTGGTTAGTTTTCTGTCTAATCTCTTACCCTTTTTAGTTCCCTCGATTTAAATGATTGATCCTGCTCTCATGACTGATCATCTGTCTTGTTGCAGGTATTGTGTGGGGTGAGGCCACTTTGATGGAGTACCTGGAGAACCCCAAGAAGTACATTCCTGGAACTAAAATGATCTTCGCCGGCATCAAAAAGAAGGGAGAGCGCCAGGACCTTGTCGCATACCTTAAATCGGCAACATCATGAGCTACTGATAAAAAACAGAATATTTAATGTCCATTTTATTGTATTATTTTTGTTTATTTTTAGGCTTGCACATGCTAAATATATAGTTTTATGTTTAGTCATTTGTACATAAGGTTAATTTATGTTGTTAAGGGTTAGAAAAGTGGCACTTCTTGTGAGACAGTGTGTTCCAAGTATCACTTTAAGTTCAGGGTGCAAGCAATCGTTCAAGTGGCTAAACATAAAACTACAATCAGTTTTTTTTTTTTTTTTTTTTTCGGTTAATCTGTACTTTGACTCTAATGACAAAGACAAAACTAATCACATTTGTCAAAATTTCTAGTCATTATAGTTTATTTTCCATGACAACACCTCATTTTTAAAACAGTAACTACAAAAGAAGTAATCTAATATCAGTTGCATCAGAATGATACAGAGTGGAGATGTAGGTTTTTTGGAGGTTAATTGGTGCTGACTCTCAAATCTGCTCCCAGCTTTCCTGCCAGCGGGAGTTTCTAACCTTAGAAAGGGCGACAGAGTCTGAATTCTCTGCCCTCGCTCCTGACTATTCTTAAATATTGGTGGTCAGAAACTGCCACTTGCCATGAATGCTCTTTAGATTCCACAGACTGAACATTTTGCAACTTCTTGTTGCATTTTAGGACTCTTACCAACCCAGCCTGACCTGTTAGGTTACTGAAGCAGCCCCTCTGAGCCCCTGGTTTTAACCCTCTGCCTGTCATCAGGCATTTTAAAAAAATCGTTTTAAGGGTGACGCACTTATCTGCCTCTTTACAGCTAAGAATTGTGGGTTATGAACATATATATATATATTAATGCCTTCAAAACCCCCACTATGCTGAGATACCTACAGTGAAATCAGCTGGCAGACCGTCATCCTGCTACTGCTACTGTAGTAATTAGAAAAAACATCTGGAGGGAAGGAAGTTTGTTATTTACCTGGTTTCACAGGCCTGAAAGAGTATCGTTTTAACTTATTTTACTGTAATCTGACAGACTGCATCTGTAAAATGTTTTGATGGGGCTGCTTGTTGTCGGTGCCCACTATGCACATACGCAATATTATAAGGAGAAAGCTGTGTTGTGTATTTGTGGAGTGGGATGGATGAACGATCAATTAAAAGAAAACGTCCAGATATGTAAACATGACTGGTTGTCTTTTCATCTCAAAATGTTTTATTGTTGCACTAAACGGTAAAATTCAGAATCTGATATTCATCTCGAATATGTGCATGTTGAGGTTTAACAGATGCTTCTATGTAGATTAGATTTAGACATAAGATGAAAGAATATCAAGAAAAAAGATGAAACCTTAGTTTAAATTTTGCTGTACTGATTAAGAATAAGGAAAAATTATATAAAAAAGCATTTGCTCCAGTTTTGTTATTAAACCTTTATTAAATCTATTTTCTTAAGTCAAAACCAGACCAAGTGTATAATTACCTCTGCAGCTGTGTGACGGTTTAACAGATTTATTGAGGGGGAATTACCCTAAATTAAATCTTATTAAGTGAAGTCCACCTTAAAATTAAACCAGGGCTGCTCCCAAGTCGGGACTTTTTTTTATTGTGAGATTTGTTCTTGTGGTGATTCATATCTGATCCTGTAATTACTGGTTCAACTGGACAAACAGTCTGGAGACTGAACTGTTTCCTGTTGAAAAAGCCTGCAGCAGAGATTAGATCGATACTACAACCCTTGAAAGTGACATTTTCTGCCCTTTTGTCCTCTGTACATTCAAATAATCTCTTCTGGTTGAGTTTTACTTGAGTCAAACTCTGATAATCACACCTGGTTGTAAACTGCATATGTTATATAACCCCCCTCCACCCCACCCCACCCATGCTCATGATATCTTTCTAGGAAGTGAGGGCAGCTCGGGCCCTGCTCGCTGTCACGTCACGTTTCCCCTCGATCAAAGCTCAGTTAACAGCAGAGATGTGACTGGATCCGTCTGGATCTGTCTGCAAACAGTCTCCCTTCACACTGTCTGCCTGCAGAAGGCTGAGCACATTAAGGTGTTTGTGCTGCGAGGCTGTAAACTCATGAAACTAAATGAGTTTGATGATCTAGTTTGCGGAAAACTATCATTAAGATTAACAGCTGTTGGGGATTATTATGTTCCTCCTGATTATATTCTAAATTTATACCCCTGCAGTTACTTGTTATAACTGCAGTTTTAGCTCTGATGATCACATTGGTTTTAAAGGTGTTTTATCTTTAGTAGTCTCTGGTATCTTTGTGTAATATGAGGAAACACAGCACCCCCAAGGGCACATTCATGGGGAGTTTGTCACACCTGGTGGTCAAAGTGGGTATTACACAATACGATGCAGTGTGTAACACTGACACTGGTGTAATGAGAGACAAAAGAACACAGTTCTCATAACTGGAACAGCATCAGGAAGCCAACGATCACCAGGTGGCAACAGGAAACAGACACAAATAAAGGTAATAATGGCAGCAGACAACCTGGAGAACAGGTCAACTGAGGACAGATGCTCAGGCAGATGGAGGAGTGACCGGTAAAGACAGGAAGACATGCTGAGGATGAATAAAAACCTAGAAGAATTCAAATGTATTAGATGAAATCCTTGAGATGTTTCATCTGGCTTTACAACTAATCAATGCAAAGTGCGACACATAACATAAGAACAACAGACTTAACAATTACAACCCCGGGGTAGCCACTGAATGATCAGATTATAAGGAAATTATCATCACATCGAATATCTCAGCAGTTATGCGTCAGACTCATGGGGATTTAGTGATCCCTGGTGGTCCAAGTGAGGGTTTCACAATAAAATGCAAGTGTTCAAGGGCAAAAGCACAGATTCTGTGGTGTTGTAAGTGCACTGACTGGAAAACTATAGCAGTAATAAGACATGTTCATGTTGAGAGGGAGCCCAGCTGTTTGCAAGAGAGCAAACTGCCTTTTCTATTATATTATTGTATGTGTTATATAACCATAACCACATATTGTAGGAGCATCACAGGTGAAAGAAAGTGTGTTAAGTAGAGCTACCTAACAAGGCACACACACACACACACACACACACACACACACACACGCCCAGCCAGCTGTAAACAAGGGTCTCCCCTTTTGTGATATAAATACAGCCGACATGTGAGCCAAATACAGGATTATGGATGACAAACAGGTGTGTGTGTGGGGGGGGGGGGAGCTTGTTGGCAAAGATGATACAGAGACCTCAGTGTGTAACTGAAGTCATGTGAGGCCTCATGACGTCTTTCTATACCTGTGAGGACCTTCCTTGACAGAATGCATTCACCAGCTCCCAATATTATGACCTTAAAGCAGCTATAATCAATATTTCTCAAATGACAGCGTGAAAGAGTCGCTCGTACAGTAGTGATGAACCCACAGAGAAAATCACCTGGAGCTACAATACATAGGATTACTCCTTCACTACATTAATTAGGACAAAGCAAAAGTAATTTCATGCAAAGTCGCTCATGAATATTGCTTCAGATTTTAAACAATGGTGCACATGTGAACTTAAACTTGAAAAAGTACTGGTTTGTCATATCTCCTTGACACGTCAGCATGCATGAACCTTGGAAGAACCGGTGGAAATAAATCACTTTGTCACCCAGAATGCTATAAATAAACAGTGTTCAGGTCCTCCTCACATCAGAGACAGCAGCATGAATTCTGCATTATGTTGTTAAACACATCATGTCAGATGCTCTAAACATACGTCTGTCAAACTTGTTTTTATGGTATCCCCATTCTCATTTTTATAGCCTGTTGCACTTGTTGCCATTCAGTTTGTAGTTATTGGAACATTATACATATTTATCATCTTAGTGCTGCAGTTGTATATTTGGCCATAAGAGGACACCGTTGTCCACAACATTTATTTGTGGTGCAGTGATTTCACAGGTGACACTTACATATTTAATTTGGCTAACATATCTGTTTAATATTCTTATGTTTTTCTTTTTCATTATATATTTCAAATTTCGTTTTCCATTTAGTTAATTTTCCATTTTCAGCTTTATTACGTATGGTTTCTTTTCCATCTCTATTGCCATTTTGAATTGAAACTTTGCCATATTGTCAAGTTTTTCATTTTTACTTTTCATTCTAAATGCCATCTCACATTTGTTATTTCTTTTTTTTGTTTGTTTCCTTTTTCTTTCTTACATTTAATATGGACTTGTTATCCTTATTAGCAGAGTCAAATGATTATTTTTTTATTCTCTAAATATGATGTTAGTGTCTTCTTGTCATGTCATCTTAGTGCTGTTAATTCTAGCAGGTGATTTCATCAGTTGTGAGATATAAAACACATGCCTGCTATGCAGTTTACTTCAGTGCTGGTTTACCTTTCGCCTCCATGGACAGAATCATTCAGGAACTAATATAAGCCGGAGAGTCCTTTCGCTCATACAGCAGGATTGTGCCACAGATGGGAAAGAAAACTGAAAACCCTTTGGTGTTGCAGTTCCCAAACATTCCTGATGTATTCAGATGACCTTTCTGTGAATTCTCCCATCAGCCCCCTGGTCTAAACTGGACGACTGCCATGGGAATAGGGCAAGATTGTTTTTAAATTCCAGAGTGCCCCTTTTTTAAACTATCCAGCATGTCTCAGCAGCCGACTTCCTAACTGTGTTGATGTCTGTCCGTCTGTCCATCATTGAAGTTCTGTCTTGACCAGCTCTTGTGTTAGAAAGTGTCGGTCTGAAGTGGAAATATGAAGGGCGATGATTGTTCAGCCAGTTAAACGGGCGCTCTGTCCCCCCTTCAAACTGCACGTCAAATACAGAGTTAGTTGCTTCAGTTTCAGGGTGATGAAAAGTCAAAATGTCTGCTGTTAAAAAGACGTTAGGTGACTACTAATTAGCAGCAGGTGTCAACTTTCCAAACAACATAAGGTAACCTCACTGACAACTGCTGCACAAATCAAAAAGAAAACTGATGTGTTTCTCTCATTATGTCCATCATACAGTGTTACAGCATTATACAGACGGCAGACTCTAACAGGTTTTGCATAGTTTTATCTGCAAAGCTTTTATAACATGTACAACATTCACATTATTGAAGTGGAATAATAAATATAAACGTAAAATATAAAATATCCAACAAGTTTAAATCATCATTGATAGTGGTCACTTAATGATATTTGGTAAGTAATTTGTTGTGCTTTTGTCTAATAACCATTAAATTACAGTACAATTTGCAAACAAAGGATTATAGAAATTTAAGCCAATGTGTTACAGTCCAGAGTTCATCGACATAATGTGAAATTAGAGTAATACAGAGCAGTAAAAGTCTGTAGTCATCCAAACTGACTAGGGTGTCACAAAACCACAGAACATATATGAGAAATTTGAACATAGCTTTTAAAAAGTGATAAAAACATGCTGGTGTGAAGATGCAATCAGCTTTTTGTGCTTCAGATTCACATTCACTGATGAAACGGTTGGACGGTTGGAGCTAAAACAGTTAAAAAGGCAAACAAGACTGTTGGATATACAGTAAAAATGATGGCAAACAAAACTTTTCTCTGATGCTAATAACAATAACAGTTTAACAAAATGTCACCAGTTAAGCTCCTGTTACTTCACTGTTAAATGAAGGAGTCAACGCTGTCCGACGACAGTGACTTTAGGCTCAGTCCACAGGCAAAACTTTGGCTGCTCGAGGGGTCAAAAAGTTCCCAAAGTCCTCAGTGTTGTGACTCCCACAGATGTGAGGCTCAGTTGTTAATTTCCTGGGTAGATTTGAGGGCTGTAAATCAGTCAGGTGTAGAGGACAGACGCTACATTTCTCTCAAAACCCTTCAGAAGGAGAAACATTCGTCATAAACCGTCCTTTGGAGAGAAGACTTGGTTTAAGTAGCAGCTACTGCCAGCCCTTCAGAGCGATCAGTAACCACGAACCTCACCAAAAATCTGCTTCCATCAACAGAGATAACATGTGAACATCGCAGCTGGTGATCGAGAATAAAAGCTTCTGCAAAAGTGTGTCTGTGCAACTGAAATAAATGACATTTCTGTAGTTTCTTCAAGCTTCAAAAGTTTAACACGGAAAATTGTGAGTGTTACAAAATTACAAGTTGGAGGCGTTTTTAAGGATTGTCGGCAGGTGACGATGTTGAACTTGACTTTCCAGCTGAAAGTGCATCGACTCTACATGTACTGTTGTGTATTTTTACTTTTAAAAACACACTTACGCAAGGTTCAGACTGAACGATATATGAATGGTGTTGTTGAAGGTGGTGGAACTGTGAAACGGGTTTTTTTGCATGTGTGTGTTTTCTGGCAGGTTGGTCTCAGTCTCAGTGAATCTCTTATCCCTCGTATCCTGAGGTTTCTTCCAATTTTTCCCCGTTAAAAGGATATTTTTTTGGGCGTTTTTCCTGATCCGAATCAAAGGTGTAATGACAGAGGGTCCCTGAGGCAAAGTGTTTTGTTATATAAATCAAATTTTACTTGACTTTTATTTTATCTTTGTAGGCTTTTCCAAACACAAGACAGCCAGTAGGCTATCATACACACTGCTTCCATTGTTGGTTTACATTCTTGTTCCTGGAAGTCGAACATTCGAACCTCCTTTCAGATGACATCCCTCAGGTCGTGAGAGACGGGAAGCTATGATTGGTCCGAGACCAATGTGTGGTCTGTCACGTCTCTCGGAGTCTCAGCAAGAATTTATGACTTTATAATCACCTGATTGGACGCAGTGACCATCTTCACAGACAGAAATATTACGTTGTCTAAACCCGGCGTTATCTGAACACCTCAACGTCCGATTATTATCAGTCAGGAGTTTCCATTTTTGGCCTTTTAAGGGAAGCATAATGTCTGAAGGAATAGTCTGCTAATCAAGTTGCAGGATGGAGTTTCACTCTGTTTAATGACAGTTGAAACTCAACAGAAAGAGACAGAAGTATTATGTGCATGTGCTCATGCAGAGAAGCGTCAAATGTGTTTATTTAGCAGATGCGTGAGCTGTTGAATCTGTCGGTTCCTGCGTTCCTTTCTAAACAGAGAGGTCGTCTGCTCTCGTTCGGCTGCTCGTTCCGCTGGCTTTGCTGAATCTCCGTTTGTCCTTCTGACAGAGCCCGCCGTTCGGGCAAAGCAACAGCCTGTCTGGTCCGCCATTTTGGATCTGAGGGCAGCTGACCTCCCTGCTCCCGGGGCTGTAGCCGTTAGTGTCGGTCCTCAGGTATCCGCCATCTTGGATCTGATTGCTACTGCTCTCCTGCCATCCGGGCGAGTAGCAGCTCATCTGGAGGAGGTTAACCTCCTCCACGGCGGCCATGTTGTGCTTCTCGGTGGCCATGTTCTCTGAGTTTTGTTGGTTGGCCAGACGGTGGTTGGGGAAAGGGAGGGGCAGGAAGTGCGAGGAGCGGATCACACACTGGCTGAAGTCCGGAGGTGGGGTTGATGGCGGTGGAGGAGACAGAGAGACCTGTCGGGCCAGCGAGGCGTTCGCAAGAGCGACGGCCTTCCTGGTTAAGAAGTACCGCCTGCAACAAAGAGTTATAGCCAGTTAACATGTGATCATAAAGAATTTGATTAGTAAACACAATGTTTCAACTGTGGTACCAGCTGTGAAACAAAGGTAAGTCCTAATGTACTGTGTTGTGATACTCATCCCCAGAAGAAGCGGGCAGTCATGTTTCAGGCCTCAGGGGTTTGTTTCTCATAGTTTGGGCCTTATGTTTAATTCCAGGAAGTAAAAGCTGAATCACTGAAGGCTTAAAATAGTTCCAGGACTCTCGGTGTGGGAAATGTACTTTAGACATTACAAGAGCTTTGTTTACATCCAGTTCTACAGGACTAACACAAAGAGCCTTTCTACTCACATACACTACACTGCATACATTCAAATCCCCGTTTTAAATCCATATGAATTCCTTTCACTGTTGACCCAAAGCTACAACAACATAATCTCATCTCCTGCCATCAACTGGCCCAAGGAAGCAAGTGACAAACAAATGTGAAAATGCCTTCACTGTAGGACCACAGTAGTAGTATTTCATCTTTTAAAGGAACACTCCAACAACTCAGTATTATACTCCCTAAAAGCCGACCCAGAAGAAAAAGAATGAACTTGATGCAGCAGAGGCCGAGAAATCCCGATTTTCAGCTCCTACTACGGTTAAAGCTGCAAACCTCTGGGTGCTTCATTAATGCCACTAACAGTATCTTTTTGTTAGACTCTCCCTGTCTGCTGCATGCTCATGTCATCCAAACTCCAGGCCCTCAGCTTATAACACACGCTTTCTGTAGTACATTTTACACCTTCAAGCCCAATCTGGGCTATTGGTTCTCAAGCGCTCAGACTTCAGTATTCACCTTTATTTGTCCTCGTCATGACAATGACACCAATAAATAAATGCTCACTGTGTTGGGTCCTTTATCTCATGTATTTATCAAAACTGCAAGTTGATTTTCATGATGTAAAAGCACAAATGGAACTAATGTCTATCTAAAAATGTTCCGTCTTGTTGGCAGAAACAAGTTCTTTGTGGGGTAGTTAGCCCACTGTGTCATTGTTTTTCTGTACTAACTAATGTTTGAAATTCTCCAGACCGCAGAGAGCTTAACAAACTTTTACAACTCAAACTCAAACGTCCCCAACGAGTGTGTTCAAGAATAACACACACACACACACACCTGCAGCAGTGTCTCCATGCCAGGTGATGCAGCTCGAGGACACTGAGGGCCAGAGAGACCGCCGACACAGCCAGCATGAACACTATGAAGACGTTTTTCTCTGTTGGTCTGGAGACATAACAGTTCACCGGATGTGGACATGGCCAGGCCTGAGACATAGAGAGAGAGACAACGTGACTGTTGGTCTGAATATCGTGTTTCATACGTAGAATTTATTCAAAATGATGTTGATTTCTGGTTTTACCTTGCAGACATACAGAGGATTGAGGAAGATCCCATACAGGAAGTACTGCAGACACAGAAACACCACCTGTATGGACGTCCAGTCACAGTCAGTTTTATACTCTGATCTTTTACTTGTTTTACTACTTTACTACTATTATCATGATATATCATGCAGTGTAATTCATAACCATACAGTACATGTGCTATAAAACCAAAACAATCAGCTAAAAGAGGCTTAAAAGCTCCACAGAGTTAATAGTAGAAGGAGTCAGCAGCAGTGACAGTACCTCCATGATGCTGCGTATCAGTATACTCAGTATGTAGGTCTGCAGCAGCGCTCCCCTCAGATGGATTCGCCCCACTGATGAGCCCTCTCTTTTTTCCTTTCCTCTGTCCTTTTCTCCTTTCCTCCCCTGTTCCTCTGCTCCTTCACCCCCTCCCGGGTCCTCCTCTCTCCCTCCCCCCTCTCCCTCCTCCTCCTCTCTGCTCCTCCTCTTCTCGTCTCTGCGAACGATGTGCATGGCGTGGCCCATGTAGATCAGACTGGGAGTGGACACAAACACGATCTGGAGCACCTGGGAGGAGATCAGCCACATTTAACGTTAAAAACTGTTGAATTAAAGGTTAATGACGCTCAAAATTAAAGGACTAAACCAACATTTTTGCATGGTGCAGGCAGCTCACTACTATTCTCAACTACTTATCATCACTGCTAAAGATTTAAAAACATTTTAAATCATTGCTGTGATCATTCTCTTGCAAATGTATTCCAACTTTCAGGACAACTTTCAAGTTTCAGTTAGCCAGTTTAGTATGAAACATTCATGGTAACGCTGCTGCAGGCAGGGATGCTGTAACATCTGAGACATCTTCTCCAGGAGCCACGATGTTGTTTTGTGTTAAAAAAGTGGTTCACGAATCCAGATGTTGGAGTTTCCTTAAATGCATCATCAAGAAACATTAGTTTTAAAAAAGTTCTTGCTTGCAACTGCAATAACACACAAAGAAAACACGAGTTTCAAAATAATATGACTTGTAGTAAAGCCGTTAAAACATTCATAACTAGAGGCCATGTTCACACCAGCTTAAAATTAAACAATATTTCTTATTAAGCATCTAAAGGTTGTTCTTAACAGATGTTTGCGTAAAACACTATGTTAGTATGTGTAGACTATGTAAGATGGATCATGTAAGTTGCTGTTGTTGGTTGTTATAATAAAAGTTGAAGGTTATCTGTATTGAACTGAAACTGGGATACAGTGATCCACCATGACTGTGGGCCAGGGGCGTAAAGTGGGGGGCCCATTCCCTGCCAAAATACCAAGTACCTTCTATTTCACAGGACATTAGGTTGTATATATATTACCCAGTATCGTATATGTGCTATCGGGAAAGCTCGGTCGTAACAAACGTTCTCGCAGCCCGGCTGTTCGGTGTCACAGTCGAAATCTTCCTGTTCGTCTCCCCACGACGACTCAGCGGCGGTCCCGAGCACCAGGATACGGAAGATAAACAGGATGGTCAGCCACACCTGTGGAGCAATAAAACAAAGATTTGAAAATGATATGAAAAGTCTGATTAAATGTGGTTGTGGAATGATTGAATCGTCCATTACATGAGGGTTTTAGTTTGGTAATTACTTACTGATTTCACATTTTCTGTTATTCAGCTCAACTGCAGATGTTTCTCATGTATTTTGTGTCAGTAGGCCGGAATAATCAAGTTGAAATAAATAAAATAATGTACAAGGAGAAATTATTTAGCAACTCCCATGACACCCTTATAAAAATATTCATTTAAAGTAAGATGATGGTGTTTAAGAGGGAGTTAAAATCTATGAAAATGTTGATATTTAAGATTATTTTAAGACTTATTGCAATGATTTCTTCAGCGACTGTACAATGTAAACAAACAGACCTATACATAAACTTTATATCTGCTTATTAGTAGCAGGTTCTATGAAACTATGGGTCAGGATGCACAAAATAAACATGGTGAAAAGTGTGTATATGTGCAGAGGAAGTCAGACTGGTGCCGTGTTGGCTGGCATGCCACATGTGTGCATGTGTGTGTATATGCACGTGTGTGTTTTCGTGCATGGATGTGTGTGCGTGTCATACCTTGCCGACAGAGGTAGAGTGCTCCTGTACTTCCTCCAGGAAGTTTCCCAGAAGGCTCCAGTCCGCCATGGCCGATCACAGCTCAGCGCCGGTGGATATTTCAGCCCTCTCAGCGGTCGCTCTGCAGGAGCACGATTCACCTGAGGAACAGAGAGCACACGGGTTTCATGTTTCAGGACAAAGTATATTTGAGGTGATGATTTCCATGAAAAGCCTAAAGAAAATGAATATACTGTTATGCCAATGGATCTCCAATTTTCTATATGTTCAATGAATTTTGGGACTTATTTCCCACATTTTCCAGAAAGCCTTTCATTAAAACTCCCCACATCATTGAATGTAGATCGCCTGTTAACGTTGTATATTAAACTTCCCATGTGTTTGATAGAATACATATAAACTGATATTAAATATAATGATGTTGTGACTGAAATGTGCTTTATAGACGTATATGTTGGAAACAGGGACCCTGGAACGTTTCCACCATTCAGTCACCTGACTCACCTGTTTCCACTTTTCCTCATCAGCCCTGTTGGTTCATACTTTACATCAGCCTTTTCTTTGTGACACCTGTAATCTGCCAACCTGAACTTTTTACCTTCCTTGTTCTTGCTGTCCTGTGGATTCTTTCTACTTCCTTTTGGACTTCCTAGTAAGTGAGTGTTCCTTCACCTCTTCAATAAATCCCTGAACTGTCCCTGGCCGCCTCACCCACACATGGTGGTCAGAGAACATTTTCTCATACAGAGAAGTTTGTTTTTCCAACCACCTTTTTCCACTTTTCACATAATAAAGAGTGGGAAAAAAAAATTAAAAAATTACAATTGACTGAGGTGGAAAAGTTGATGTTGATGAAGTGAAATGGAAACAATCATCACATAAATGAAGCATGTGGCTTCAGAGTCCCATTTCCCAAAAGCATTTTAAGGCTAAGATGATTTTAAGTTTAAGAACTGTTTCCCAAAAGCATCACAACTAAAGACACTTTCAGAGATGAAGGTAAATCTACCCGTAGGAGGCTAAGAGCATCTAAGAAGCTGCAGGAGGTTTGATGTTTTTATTGTTTTTGTTAATTCTTAAGTTTTTAAGTTTCTTATTATGAACACTGATGTTATTTTCAGTGTAACAGTGTGTGACTGCACTCGCTCTTATGTACTGCTTTAATGCCTGATCTACCTTGGGTGCAGGACTCTATTTATTATAATTTATTTATGGACATTTTTAAGCGCACTTAACCCTACTGGTGGGCATCTTAAACTGTGTTAAGCTGTCTAGTCTATTGCTGGTTGTCGGTCCAGTTATGTGCTGTGGATGCACTGATGCTTTCACACAAATTAAGTTCTGAACTGATACATAAAGTTAGTTTGAATTTGAATGCTTTGGGAAATGTAAGAAATCTAAGAGTGTTTGTAGAAAATGTTGTCACGGTTCCTCAAATGTAATACATGAAACAGACATAAAGGTAAAATTTCCATCATGTTTTCAATCTTTTGAGGTTTGCCTTGAGCTCCTTTAATTACCTCATCCTGTTGTGTCGTCCCAATTAACTGTTTATCTCCATAAACCAACTCACATAACAACAGTGGATGGAAACGCATATTCATTTGCATTTTCTGTTCCAATTTTCTCAAAATTTGTTTAAAATTTGAAATAAATTTGGATGGAAACTATTGAAGAATACAGTTTGTAGGCTATTGGTTGTTGCTGTTACCTGACTGCTTGGTGTGTGATGGTGGTTTGCGAGTGTGTGTGCGTGTGTGTGTGTGTGTGTTCTTGTATTATCTTGACCCTGTGACCCTCTTTCCACTCCGGCCTTGACCCCATTAATAAAAATGTCTGTGCCCGTGTCTTAGTTTAGCTTCACTCTCAGTTCCCACACTCCCGTCTGTCTGTCTGTCTCTGGGGAAGGAAAACTAGACGTGTACTGTAAACACCCACACACACACCACACACACCACACACCCACCCACACACACACACACACACACACACACACGCACACACACACACACACACACACACACACACACACACACACACACACACACACAGTCACCGTCTGCCCTCTGTTTCTCTCAGTGTTTCAGCATGTGGATATGTATGGGACTGTTTATGTGCGCAGTGTGTGTTACTACTACTGTTTTTTTCCTCTGCAAATTACAAATGTTTTGGTGAGAAAAAACAACACAATCACTATTTGTCTCTTCTTGGAACCAGTAAAATGAGTGCTTGTCCTGAAATAAAGTGCTTGCTAATGCTCAGTAAATCTCCTGGTAATCTGACTGTACGTTGGTATGTTCCAGTGACGTTTACGTTTGGTATTTTTGACATCGTAACAGGATATTTTCTCATAGTTGTTTCATAGAGTTGTGACAGACTGTAAGCTGGCATTTTCTTTTTTTCCTTTTTCTTTCTCTGAGTTTTTGTTGCCTGCTCTTCTCTTATTATTCGGTATGACATACAGATGGATCTGCAACTACTTTATAAAGTTGTCTGAGATGGATGATCCAACATAGTGAGCATTCAGTGTTTTGCTTATTTGTTGATCATTGGTTCATCATGCAATTACTTAAGATTATCTGCTGAAAAAACACTTAATTGAGTGTTTTTCATAATGACAAACACTTTCTTTTATAAAGTTATAAGGGATTTGGTTGGATTTAAGGGTTACATGTATTGAAATACGATGCAGGGTATGTCTTACTGTTACTGTCATTAGAGAAGCCTTTCCCCTTTTGAAAAGCAAGTGATGTTCCCATTTGTGTTTCAGATAGTTGTAAATCCTTTAAAAAAAATAATAATTTCATCAATTTCTTTATGTTTTATTTGACCAGGAAGTCTCTTGTGATAAATTATCTCTTTAACGAGAGGGACCTGGTGAACATGGCAGCGTTGGGTACAGAGATGAGAGATTATTAAGAGAGAAAGAAAAGCACCAAAGACCAAAGGAGAAAAAAGGGCCAAGAAATGCAAAGTACGTCACTCATCAGAAACTCGTCATTTTGGTGACTGTATCTTGCTGAAGATCCCGTGTCTTTCCGATGTCTATATCATCCATAGATATTATAGATTTATTATTATATATAACTATTTAATCTGTTTCAGAAGGTACAATGTACAAACCGTCCTCATTTTAGATGAAAAACTAAGATAAAATAAACTTAATCTACCTTAAAAAATTTAATATTTTTTTATATCCCTTATTTAGTAAATGCCCCTCCCTTCCTGTTTTTGTTACCCCCAAAGGCTTTGAACAAAGTGTGTGTGTGTGTGTTTGTGTGTGTCTCTTTCACAAGTGCCCTCAGCATCATTAATAACAATATTACTTCCTTGTATAGACTTTCGCCTGACCTTTGTGTGTGTGTGTGTGTGTGTGTGTGTGTGTGTGTGTGCCCATTATCCAGCACTCAGTATTGTTTTGCATCCTGTCTTGATAAAGGAGGCGCGCACACACACACACACACACACACACACACACACACAGGACCTCTCTCTTTTTCCTCTGCTAGTTAACAATAATAAATGATAAACCGTTGACATCGCTCAGACCTGAGGATGTTTTTAGTAATAATGAACCTTATTTATAACTTAAACTGTTGATACTCTGGAATTGAAGGTATCAATAGGTCAACATGATAAAAATGTGACACATAGATCAAAAGCAGGGGAGTTAATATAGGAACAAAACCAACAAATAAATCAAGACTAAAATAGTTCATGAATATTTTTGACTCTGTACTAGTACCACACTTTAAAAATGCATTCAAAACCTTACTTAAGTAAAAGTATGTAAGTTTTATCATCATTATATATAGAAAGTGTCAAAAGTAAAATGATCCCTGTCAGTGTTTTTTTTTATTATATCTGATGTTTCTGGATTAATATTCCTGCTGCATTCATGTGTCTGTTGCATTTTACTGCTGTAGATGTTTAAGGTTGAGCTCATTTTAACTCTTTTATATTCTGTTGGCTAGTTTAATCTACAGCAATGCATCATGGTCTATAAGATCATCATGTTTGTAGCGTCGCCGTCCTGTGAGAACCACGTTCCTCTCACTTTTCATGAGCTCAGCCTGTTTTCAGCTTTGTGACGATGCATTTTCCAGCTGATCCAAGAGGGTTTTAACAGTTTATTTGGCTTAAGAAGAAGGAGAATTTTCTCAGCACATAAAAGAAAAGTTTTCACTGGACAGGAAGGGGATGAAACATCTGAAGAGTAACTTAAGCTGTCAGACGAATGTAAGTAGAATATTTGCCTCTGAGATACCTCAAATTTGTAGTTAGTTCTTGAGGAAATGTACCTTCCACCACTGGCTGTTTGAGAAGAGTTTTCACCATGACAGAGATAAAATTAACAAAGAAACACTGAACTGGTGACTGAAACTGATATTGAATATGTCAGAAAATATTTATCAAACTTATCTTAAAATGAGAGAATAAAAGTTGTAGGCAGCACGTTGTGTTAAAGAATCCACCTGACGGACGCACAAACACTTTACCTGATTTAGGAAACAAAGGCAGGCAGCAGCAGTAGGTCTGAGGAAATCCTGACGAGATTGGTAAAGTGGCAACTTTTGTTGAGGTGCCTTTGAGCAAGGCCCTTGATCCTCAGCAGCAGAAGACGTTTGATAGATAGATAGATAGAGAGTTTGTATGAGAGGCAGCAGCACCGGTCCAGATGTCTACCTGTTGTTTAAGGTGTCTTTCTTCCACTCGCAAGTTGTTGTGTTGCTGTCCGACTGGAGCTGAACCTGAACTTGAGGGTGTCAGTCAGGCAGCCAGAGAGACACAGAGACAGAACAAATGAACAAATATATGAAGAAATGCAATCTCAGTTGAGCTGACAGCAGACAGACGAGAGCAGTTTGTGTCCAGAGGTCTGAACTGAACTGTGTGAGACTGAAGTTCGTACCAGCCTCTCTCCCTCTCTCTCTCTCTCTCTCTCTCTCTCTCTCTCCCTCTCTCTCTCTCTCTCCCTCTCTCTCTCTCTCCATCTCTACATCTACAGCAGAGGAAGTGGGCCCGGTGCCTCACTGCCTGCTATTCAACTCTCATGTATGTGCATGTGTGTGTTTGTGGTGTCTGGCATCTAAAGGAAGTCAGATATTGTATCGGGACACAATAGCTGCAGGTCCCAGTCCTGCATTCCTCCATGTTACTTTGTTCTTCTCTATACGTCCTTCTGTTCAGTCTCTTTATTGGTGTGACTGAGAACAAACGTCAATTCAAAATCAACAAAGAACAGTTTAGACCTTCCATCCGCCCTGTGAAGCTTGAACACGGTCTCCATATAAAGCTTTTCAAAATTTCAAGCACATTTCCAAAAACTTAGTAAATCAAATATTAAACATCTCCAATCCGATTCCAGTCACTGGTGGTACTGCTGCGCCTGGCTCAGGCCCATCGTGTCTCCTGTGAAACCAAAAGCCAACGTTAATTAATTTCAATTAAACGCTTAACGTGAGTAAACTAATTAAGGAAAAATTAGAGGGTAGGAACAAACGACCTATGTGGTTGCAACAAAAACACAACTATTTGCAGTCCTGGATCCCCGCTGATGTCCGGAGCAACTTCATCCCCGACAAAACGTAACAAAATTTTTATATAAACGTAACCAATGCTGCGTTGAACACCCTGTTGTGTTACACAAGCGTTGCATCTATGGCATTGTGCGCGCTGCCTTTTTAATCCGGCGGGGTTTAAACACGTTGCTGCTGATTGGGTAACACCTCTGACACACCCACCAAACGAGAGAAAACGTACCTTTAAATCAGTTGCACACCGTTTCGTGGAAACACGTCGCTCAACCCGGAAACCGAAGCAAAACGGTGCACGCAGTTTTCAAATTGAACAGGACAGTAGAAACTCTACACAACATGGATCCTGTCCTGGGCTGGTTGGTTAATTATTGTTTTATTTAGGTATCCCCTGTTCCTTTTTGTTGTTTCAGTTTATTTCACTCTAATTCAAGTTCAGGTCTATTGAACTCAGGACACTTATTCTTAAATTTAGGTTAAATTATTTGCCTAAAAGTAAAGAAACTAAATAAATAAGCTAAATAAAAAGTAATGGGGTACAATGTTCTAAACAACATCTTTACTCAATAAATAAGTAATACAACATGTCATCTAAGTCACAGCAGACTCCGGCTGTACAGTAAAGTGATAAGAGTTCATGGCTTCAGAATGACAGAGGGTTTAATTATTGTGACAGAATTTTGCTTGAGGCTCCTTTCATCAGCATGGAAAATTTGTAAGGGATCTGTCTTTTTTCCAGAGAACTTGTGATAGTGTCAAATGTGCAGCAGTTTCCTCCAGGCCACGATCAGCGTGTGTTGTAGCGAAAGGCAGAATTCCCCCGTTTCATCTGAAGCTGTGGTAACACCATGTGACACTTGGTGGTGAACAACAATACATATCCAGAAGCTACCACAAGTTACCAAATGAAGCAAAAAATTGAAGTTTAGGGCAATAAAACACTTCAGATTCTCAAAGATATAACTTCCATTTTAATATTGGTAAAAGCCTTTGGTCTTGCAACTCATGACCTTTTCATCAAAGCTGAACTTTATTTTTTTCACATGAGGCTTCATCTTGTTCCAAACTTTGTGTGTAACCAACTGTCGACCTGAGGTGAATCTGGAAAACTTTGATCCACCAAATGTGGTGGCTTTTTATTTTCTTATTTGTGTGACAAATAAGAAAATAAGTTGGTTGAACTTTCAGACTTTACAACGTCTGACTCACTTAAAATGCAAACCTGTGAAATTTGATGAGCAGGGATTAAAAAACCAACACGTCAGGGATTCAGTGTGGCATTATTTGGTATTGATTCATTCTGATACTGATTCTGTTTCCTATTTGAGGGTTTTATTTAATTCTGATTGACATATCGTTCAATTTAATTCTTCTTGCTATATTATTATATGGGAGAAGAAAACAAAATATATTTTGCATCAGATTCTGTCTGTTTTGTTCATTGTTTCTTCTATTTATATTTTCACAGGTCATGAAACACATAAAACATAATACAATAAAGAATTAAAAAGGTGCTGGTGAGATTAAAAAAGAAAATGGGCTTGAAGACATGAAGACATCCTACACAAAAAGATCGGTGAGTCATAAATTCTCTTATTATTTACATAACTGAATAACAGTTGAATGTGTTTACACAAGTTGCTGCTCAACAACAGACATGGCAAAATTATTTTATATATTAACATTACATTTACAAATAAACTGCCATGGAGCGATTATTATTTTATTTTTATTATTGTTTTATTATATGATGTTATTTCAGTTTACACACTGTTGAAATGTCATCACTGTATGTTTTGTGAAGTCTGTCATGATGTTTTGTGCTGAAACAATATTCAGTTAAGTCATAAGTCAACATGTCAACATTTAGTAACAACATAAAGTAAGTTTAAGTAATTTCTCAAGCAAATATTCCAAATTTTCACTGGTTCAAACAAAGAGGATTTGCTGCTTTTCTTACAAAATACTTTTATAAAATCAATTTTACAATTTTTGGTGCTGGTGCTGGTGCTTTCACAATGTTTGGACATTTTATACATTGATTAATGAATGAAAAAAAAACATTCAAAACATTAATTGATAGAGAAAACTATGTATTTTTTCATCCCTGGGGCTATATAAAGGACATTTGAAAAGTTTTTAAGCCCAAAACACATCAGCAGTACTGTGTGTGTGTGTGTGTGTGTGTGTGTTTACAGGCATGTGTATTGTTGAGGAAGCCCTGGACTAAATAATGGATCTTTGTTCTGCTCCGAAAGAACCAGAGAGATTCAACGATGTGCAGACACGAAGAGAGTGTGAGCAGACTTTAGTTCTTGTCATCATCTCTTCTCCTGCATCACACCTCACATAAGAGTGTGTGTGTGTGTGTGCACGCAATTCAGTGTGTCTTTGCATGTATCACACCTCTGTTATCACCCTGCATTAAGCTCATGAGAAGAACGATAACATACCTTTCCTTAAAAGAACGAACACACACACACACACAGAAATACGATGTGCACACACTCTGGCTGACCCCTCTGTTCTATTTCTAGGAGGCGCTCTATTGGCGTTGCAGCACACACCAGGAGGGTGGGTTTATCTGAACCTCAGCACCTCCTCTGACATGCAGCTGATGGTCACACCAGAGAGAGAGAGAGAGACAAAGTGGGAGAAACTTTTAAGCTGAACTCGACAGTGACGGACGTGTTCCCTCAATATAGAGAAAGGACAAAGAGATCCTTTCTGCAGGGCACTGAAAGACGATGTGTGACCGTTAAATCTGTAAAATTTGGATGATACAATCCTGTTTATTGACAGGAGTTTAGGGAAGTTATCAGGGCTGCGTTATGGACTGGCACAGTTGGCCCCAGTGCCTAGGATTCACTGGGTTTAACTGGTTTTGGTCATTTAATGTACATGTTACAATTATCAGTACATACCAACTAAAGCAGCGTTCATTATTATCTGATCCTGTTGCTCTGTTTTGTTGAGGGGCCCTGTGTCAAATTAAAGTTATAAGACCTTAATTTATATTGTGGTTGGGTCAGTGTGGTCCATACAGTTGTCTTTAGTCAAATATGAGACAGTGAACCTCAGTGTTTCTCCTCCCTGATGCTTCGACTGCATGTTTGCATGAAACATGGAGACTCTGTCCTCTGCTGGTCACAGTGTGACACCACAACAGAGCGTCACACCTGCAGCTGGAGGGTTTAAATCAGATTTACACTGAAGGGAAGGAGTGTCTCCAGATGTGTTAATGCTCTGTATATAAAACAAATTCTGTTTTATATTGTGTTTTAGTCTTTAGTCTGAGCTGGAAATTAGTAACATCCACTGGTTTTCAGTTAAAGTGGGTTTTTCAACATTATTGTGAGCAATTTCTTTGGCAGAAACATTTTTGTTTATTTTGAAATGTGTAAAGATTTTTTAAACAAGAAATATGATTTGTTACTTAAATTCCAAATGGGATGTTTTCTGTTAAGTTTATTTAATAATTGCTTTGTTGTTAAGTGATGTTACAGAAAAAAATCAGCTTCCTTCTTTTATCCTTCGACAGTCATTCTTTAAAAAAAACAACATAGATTCAAAATATCCACTTTGGTATTATTATAGTATTTTTGCACAGTTAAAACATGCAGGAAAATGTCAAGATCTTTTGCACAGAAGGTCAAACGATGTCTTGTCCGTCGTGTCAGTCAGAGGACCAGAAGCTTGGCCCGGCTCTCTCCCCTCGGCTGAGTAACGCTGCCTGAACATGTCAGCCAGTCGCGTGCCTTTAACTCCTCAGTGTGTTTCAGAGGGTGGAGGGGTCTGGACAGCTGGTCTCCTTTCTCTCCCAGCACCCCCCCCCCCTCCTCCTCTTCCTCCTCCTCCTCCCCCTCCTCCTCCTCCTCCCCCCCCTCCTCCTCCTCCTCCTCCTCCTCCTCCTGTTTGTAGCTCAGACGTTGTTTCACTGCAGAGCAAAGCAGACGGCTTCACTGATGGTTGGCTGGATATAAACTCCTCATCTAAATGGATCCATACTGAGAATCTGGATATTTGGATATGAATTTACCCCCTGGCTGACTGACTGATTGATTGACTACTTATCAAATACTGTGGAGTGACTGACTGACTGGTTCTTACAGGCTGTTTTAATGCTGACTGGTTGATTACAGCTTCTGGACAATCTGTGTTTAGGTTGGCACGGTACGGCTGATTTAAAACTATTATTATTAGTATTTATAGTAACAGTGGAGTAGTAGAAGTACTACAGTAGCATGAGTAAAATGAATAGTTTTATTATTGTTAAACTTGTAAATATGAGTCTTGTATTGAGATCATTTATTGATTATTTAACTAATTAATCTAATATCTCCTCCTCTCCTCTCCTCTCCAGATGTTGACGGTCTCTGTGCTCCTGCTGCCGCTGCTCCTCTCCTCCCCTCCCGTCGTCTCCTCCTCTCCTCTGGTCAAGGTAAACTGACACTGATCGGGATGTTTATAAAGAGGATGAAGCTGCTGGTGATTCTGATTCTGCTTCTGTGTTTTTTCCTTCTTTACGTGACAAGCTGAAGTTGGGAGTTACAGGGTTTTCACTCGCAGAAAGTGGTACAGTATTGTGGTAAAGTTTACTTGAACTAACCATGACCATTAATATAATCATTAAAATAGTCATTGTGTTTAATTCCAGTAAAGATGTGCAGATTGATATGCAGGTTCCTATTAGTGTGAAGAAGTATCCAGATCCTTTACTTGAGTAATACCACACTAAAAATAGTCCACTGCAAGTAAAAGTCCTGCATTAAAAAACCTTACATAAGTAAAAGTATGTAAGTTTTATCAGAAAAGTAAAAAAACATGAGATTACACAGATAACAAAGAATTAGGAAAAAACAGGGAGACCGGCTAAAAACACACAGACTGCTGGGAGGTAAACTGATGACTTCAGGGTTAAAGATTATTTACAGTGAGGACATTTCCAATTTTCTTTTTCATTTTTCACTTTTGACACACATCAACCGACTGCCGTAAATCCTCCACAAGTGCTCACTCAGAAATGACTGATGTCGACCTCTGACTGCAGGAAAAAGAGCTAAATATGGAGTGTGTGTGTGTGTGTGTGTGTGTGTGTGTGTGTGTGTGTCTGTCTTATGGTGAAGGGGGTACACAATTTAGGACTGTGTCAGCATGTGAGATGAAATTGTGTTTTGTTTCTGACAAACTTCAGTTTTTCTGTAAATGTTTTGGAAGAAACATAAAAGCAGCACACACACACACACACACACACACACACACGTGTGCAGACAGTGAGCAGGTCCTCAGGTATGTGTGTGTGATTATGGCTGTCAGCAGCTCATCTCTAATCTCAGCGCCTCAAGCTGTAATTCTGGTTTAAACACATTCTGCTGTGTGTGAGTTTGTTTCCTCTGCAGCTGCTTTATTTTATCACCTTCGAGTCAAAAAGGAAAATCAAAGGAGAATTGTGCCAAACTATCTTGTCTGCATGTAAATGTTTTTATGTTCAGAGAAGCTGTGGCTGCTTCTAATAAAAAATGTTGGTCTGTCCGCCACTTTGGTCCAAACTGAAATATCTCAACAACTATTGAATGGATTCAGATGAAATCTGGCACAGACGTATGACATATGATTAATGTTTGTAGTGCAAAGTGGCTGATTTGACTTTCTATCTTCTATCTAAAAATGCCGCAGCTAAAATAAAAAGGATTAAAACCTGATGCATTTAAAAATCCTTCATTGCAGCAGCTCAATGAAATACAAAAAAAAGATGTAGAGAATAAGAAACATGTGTGAAGTAACAGCAGGTTTGCGGTGCAGCAGATGTCAGCTGGAGGTGACAGATGTATATCTATTGTGTGTGTGTGTGTGTGTGTGTGTGTGTGTGTGTGCTCTTGAACATCTTTGTGTGGAACAATTCCTAGTTTCAGACCCTCGGTGTGAAGACATTTACAAAAAGAGAGAGAGAATATTCTTGTGAAGTGTCTTCTGGTCGTCAGAGGGCCGTTTAGTTTCAGGTTTCAGGTCAGGATCAGTGTTCGGTGAATGTGGGTCAGCGACGGCCGACACGTGGTTCTGATGATTAACGTTTGGGGGAATGCATGAAGGCACCGAGGGTCTGCACAAGTACAAACATGTGTGTGTGTGTGTGTGTGTGTGTGTTTGGTTTGTCGACCTGTAAGTAAAGAGGAATGTGTGGAGCCTGAATGTAAACATCAGTGTTTCTAAACTTGAGTGTGTTGAACATCATTTTCATAGTTTGTTCCGGTGTTCATGTTGGTCATGATCACATTTTACTCACCAGCTTCAGCCAAACTGTTAATTGACTTGAAAATGAGTATTACAGGGATTTGGTTTTAAACTTGATAGTTTCACCACTTTAGTTGATCTAATGGATCCTGCTGTCAGTAATGAAGCTGGAGAGTAAAAGTGTTTATTATAACTATCAGGAATGATGGCCGAGGCACCAAAAATCCAGAAAAATCTCAAAATGAGCTCGACCGCTGTCCAGCTGCCGCGGTAATAATGAGTGTGTGTGTGTGTGTGTGTGTGTGTGTGTGTGTATTGAGAGAGTCATTGTCATTCAAAACGGCATGTGTCTCCCCCAGTGGGAGGTCAAAGGTCACCATCTGGAGTCTAAAACACACACACACATACTCACACACACTTTTTGTTTCTTTTCTTGTTTACTACATAAAACAGAAATACCGCAAACATGTGATACATCTCTGTGTGTGTGTGTGTGTGTGTGTGTGTGGACCAGTCGGTGTGTGCCAGGACGTCCTGCGGTGCAGGTAGAGAGTGTGTATCGACCGACAGAGGAGAGCCAGTCTGTCGCTGTTTGCAGGTAAAGTCACTTTGTGTTCTAAAAATCCTGAGGGACTGATTTCAAATCACTTTCATAACAGTTTCCCTCAAAATGTGTCTGATTACGTCTTAGTTTATTCTTTTAACAATCTACTGTTTTAATGTTGTAATTTCTAGTCTTGCAAGATTTTATTTATTGTTGTTTATTGTTATTTTTTCTCTTTTTCTCCTTTTTTTAAATTTAATTTGTAACTTCTTTTTTTCGCTGTGTGAAGCACTTTGGGCTGCATGCTTGTATGAAAAGTGCTATATAAATAAAGTTTTAGAAATGTGTCTCTCTAACATTCAATCTATATTTGTTTTATAAATAAATTGCATAAATTATTTTAAATAGCCTTTGTTGCAAAGGCAAGTGTTAATTCTAAGACACAACATAAAAAACTAAACACTGATTAACTTAATGATACATGAATAGTCAATAAAAGTCTAACTGAAAACAAGCTTAAACATAGATTTACATATTCGCTCATAGACAAACACAAACACTGTTCGTCTAAGTAGAAATGTGCCAAACGTCGGGTATTCATGTTGAAAGATCACTGGGCCCCATCAGACCCGCTGACGCTCCTCTTCCTCTGCAGCGGTGTGACCCGACAGAGCGCCCGGTGTGTGGCAGTAACGGCAGATCCTACACAAATCACTGCGAGCTGCACAGAGACGCCTGCGTCACCCAGACCAAGATACATGTGGAGCACAGAGGACGCTGCCTGGGTCAGCACACACACACACACACACACACACACACACACACACACACACTGAACACACTGAACACACTCAGACACACACCTGCACGGTCCTGCAAAGGTTAAATGTAACGACATACTGGTCAACTGATTAGAATCTGTGTCTGACTTTCTGAATCATTTTTACTCTTTAAACAAATATTGAACCATTAAAATGATGAGTATGATGAGTAATTTTCATGAAAGCAGTATCTGCACTCTGGCTGTGTAATCTGTGTACTGTAGGCGTGCTGGAAGGTAACCAAGTACATTAACTCAAGTATAATTTTGAGGTATTTGTACTTTACTTAAGTTGATTCTTTTTGTGACACTTTCTGCTTCAACTTCACAAAATTTCAGAGGGAAATGTTCTTTTTACTTCATTACATTTATTTGACAGCTTTAGTTACTTTGGAAATCAAGATTTCTGCACACAAAGCACGTGGAAATGTATAAGCAGGGTTGAAATGATTAGTAGATGAATCACTAATCACTCAAAACTAATTAGAACTTATTTTGATAAATCATTGAATAGTTTTTTCCTACAAAGAAATTTCATGGTTCCAGCTTCTGACATGTGAAGATTTGCTGCTCTTTCTTTTTAATCATAATAATGATGACAATAATAATCATAACAATCATAATCTATAAATTATCATTTTAATGTATTTTTAATAGTTTTGAAATTTGTTGGACAGAACAAACATTGTGAAGGCGTCACTTTGGGCTCTGGGTCATTCTGTCACACCCCCAAGTGGTTTTCTATAAATTAAAAATACCCATTTTGATGAACTAACATTTTGGTCACACAGTTTGTTATTCAAAATAATCAAATAAGGCAGCAGCTAAATCAGTTAAATTGTAAATTAATGTATTACATCGATTTAAATATCGATATTAATAGTACCCAGACCGATATCGTCTGATATTGACAGATTTCTGGGGTAAAATAATCAGCTTAAAAAGACTAAATGAAATTAAAACACTTCTGTTTACTTTAAACCCTTTTTTCTCGACAGTTAAAGCTGCTACAGTATGTGAGTTGTGACTGTGTTCTGTGTGTTTCTATTCACAGAGAAACCAGCAAAGACAGATGTGAGTCCCAGTAAGTAGAGTCAAAGTTAAACCATCAGTTTCTGACTTTATTCAGAATCCGTGTATCGACACTAATCTGAGTTTAAAGACTTGCATTGCCGTTTTATGTGCATTAAGCGTCTTATTTTGGGTGTGTAGTCGTGTGTTTCCTGTCTGATCGCGACTGGCTGAGGGAGCGAGTGATCCGGTGGATTCAGGAGGAGGCCCAATCTGGCAACCTGGCCTCAAACGAGTCCTCAGCCAGAGACCTCCTGCACACGTACTTCAAGGTCAGACAACTCACCTTTAACCAACCATGAACTTAATCTCAAATCACAAAAATACAAATACCTGGAAACTTATAGGCTGCATTTTCTAACTGGACAACTTGTTAAATTATGAGAATGACTGAATAAGACATTTAAAACTAAACTGTGTCTGTGTTTCAGAGGTATGACGACGGGGATTCAGAGCTCGATTCCAACGAGTTCCTGAGCTTCCTGAAACATAACGAGACGGCCCTCAACCTCACGTACTCTAACACTCTGGAGACCAACCTGCTGCTGAGGTACACACACACACACACACAGATATTGGATTATAATTATTGATGCATTCATGTGTTCATCCCCCCATCATGTGTCGCAGCTGGTAGATTTTAATCATTTTAATTACTTTAGATACTTCTGTACCTTGTGGTTTCCCTCAGTCTTGTGATCTGAAAAGCAACTGAAGTTCTCAAGTTATTGGAGTTGAGTAGAAGGAAAAAACAGCAGAAAATGAAAAATAGTCAAAATTGTACTAAAGTAAATGTTCTTAGTTACTTCTCATCACTGGTTTTATGTGATATGTAGAAATACACATTTACAGATATTTCACTGCCTCTTTTATTTGCCAAAAGCTCAACAAAGCTATCGGATGAGAAGTACTCTTTTAACCTCATTTGCGAAATATGATTATATTATTATTATTATTATTTCTTAGAATTGTGTAAAAATATTTTTTTCTTTTTACAGCAGTTTCTTCTGGCACTTTATCTAAAATAAGTGAATAACTGAAACTGTCCATCTTTTCTTCCCTGAACTGTAAATTAGATTTTCTGTGCAGATTTAGTAAATAAATCCCTAATAATGAATATTTAATGTCCAAACTCGCCCACTGACGTCGCTCTGCCTCCGTCCGCCCCTCAGGTCTCTGTGCGTTGACGCTCTCATAGAGCTGTCGGATGAAAACGCAGACTGGAAGCTGAGTTTAACCGAGTTCATCAACTGTCTGACTCCCACCTACCACCCATACGAGAGAAGTAATGCCACAAACACACACACACACACACACACACACACACACACTAACTCAAACAAGTGTATCATAATACGTGTATGCATCCATTTACCTGTGTGTTTTCTTGTGTGTGTGTGTGTGTGTGTGTGTGTGTGTGTGTGTGTGAAGAGTGTGCTCTGGAGGACGAGGTGTTCGAGGACGGCGCTGAAGCTCAGATGGAGTGTAACAAGTGTGTGTGCGCCTGTGGAAACTGGGTGTGCACCGCCCTCACCTGCGCTGGTGAGGACTGTGAATGTTAATTTCATAATAATGGCGGCTGCTTCCCCTCTGTTAGGGCTCATGGGCTTTTCTTTCACCTCACTTGTATTGCAGGAGAGCACCAGGTGGAGGATGATGTTAATAAGGAAGGAGCAGAAGAAGAAGAAATGACGGAGGAGGAGTGGAGCAGGAGAGTGGCCGAACTCAACGCCTTACAGGTGAATTGCATAATTTAGACTGCAATATAATTTAACAGAATAATCTTGAATGCACCACCAAGACAAATTAAAATAAAAAATGAATAAATAAAGCTGACTAAATATTACCTTACTCATGTGAGTTTAAGTCTCTGCAAGTTAATTATTTATCATTAATGTTATGGTGTGTTTTGTATGCTTTAAAAAGTTGTCTGCAGTAATATAAAAATGTACATGATTCATATTTATCTGTTTAAAACTAATAGGTCATTTAGAGCCAAAGTATAAACACTGTAAGCAGTAACTAGAAGTACCTGAACGCACCTTTTACCTGTTCCAACAGGAGACCTTCGCCATGGACACCTGAGGCCTTTTCTCTACACAACAATTAGCTTTGAATATTTTCACACATCGTTATGGATTTCTATTGATCCTATCAGCAGATTAAGTTGTTTTACGTATTCAAAGATTGTTTCAACTTGGCATTGTCAATGTTTTCTATGTGTACGTGTAATTCTGGTCGTTCAACTTGTCTAAACCAATCAAATCTTCATTATTTAAGAAAGAATATTTAAAATTTAAATCACAATAAATCAGCAAAGAAAATTCCAAATATGGATCATCGGTTTTAGATGATACTCAGGATGTTGGTTCAGGGTTCATTGTCTAATATTTTATTAAATACTGTATTTTCTGTATTCAGGTTGTGAAATTAATGCTGTTTTTTTATACACCTGTTGCTCTAATAAAAACTTTATTGTATAACAAATTGTCAAATCTTGAAATACTTTAATAGAAAAGTGGGAACTGCTATGAATTTAATTAGATTATTAATTTATTGTTTAACCCAATTATTAAATAATAATGAAAAAATAAAATTATAGACAAACATTTTTTTAACAATGCAATAAATAAGAGCTGCATAATCACTGCAGCACACAAAAGTTATTGACAAGCAAATTTCTTTTTACAGGCGGGTTGGAAGGTGACAACAAAGTAAAGATTCCTAAGACTCGCAAATCGATCTGACATTATTTATGTTACTGTAGATTTTGAATCAGTAAAGATAATGTTGAAAAACAAAAACACAACACATCCAATCATCAATAAGGCCTCCAGACAGGCTCCTCCCCCCTTAAAGAAAGACACGCCCCTTCGATGTAATTGGTCAGCGCTGTGACGACGCTGCGGTCCTCCCCCGCAGTTTGGAGCGGTTGGTTTGGTCCATAGTAGAAGCTGCAGGGCTGGACCGGCCCACTGTGGCTCAGCTGAGGGGGAGGAGGAGGAGGAGGAGGAGGAGGAGACAGGTAGGAGCTGTAAGGCGAAGGCTGGGCGGAGTAAGAGAGGGCGGGCAGGTGGTGCATTCTGGGACCTGGAGTGAAGGAGGAAGTCCGCGAGGTCACCTGACCCAGGAAGGACGGCTCATTGGTCCACAGAGAGGAGGAGAAGGATCTACAATCTGGAGAGAGGCGACGTCAACGGCTTGAAACATAAAATACTGAGCATGATTCAAGGTCCACTTGAGCTTTCAGCTGCATCACATGGTCTTCCTCAGCAGGTGGAGTTGTGACATAATTTACGACAACTGAGCAAACTCCATCCTCTGAAGAAGACGTGAGATGCTTGAAAGCTCGGGCAAAAAGATAGTAAGTGGACCCTTTTTTATGTCATACAACATATGATTAGTTTTTCCATTTTTTTTCTATTTCAGTGGTTTAAATTTTAAATAAATTATTACTATTATCAATTTTCCATTCCCCTTAGTAAAATTAGGTATTTATTTAAGTACTATAGTACAATTCAAAATTTTTTGCAACTTCAAAAACCATTTCAGATGGAAATATAGTACTTTTACACCACTATAACTATGATTATACTTTTATATTATACTATTTAGATTAAGAACATTTCTATTTTTACCTGATTTAAAAAAATAAGGATTAAATAAGATCCCTCCTCTGCTACCTGAGGATGCAGAGATGCTGCTGGACGACCTGAACACTCCTGACTTCACCTCCTTCTGCCGCTGTCCTGAGAGAGAGACGCAGAGAAGAAGACAGTGAATTCTGACTGAAAGCTGTGGATGAAACGCGTCGTTTTCTCTGGTGCGTACTGACGTCTTGGCAGCCGCTGTCCGTCCACGGTCACCTTGATGGCTTTGTGTAAGGTGGCGATCTGAGGGGGCGAGGTCAGCACATTGATGGAGAGTGTGAAGCTCTTGCCTGAAAACAAAAACAGTTTTATATAATGATGAATCAATTCTGTCTCAGAGGGTTTTTCAGTCTGTACATTTATCTTTCTAACGTTAAGATTATTGTTAGTTACAAGGAGAAACCCACCACATTGGAGGGGAGATGATAAGACAAAATGCCTAAAATCTGTGTTAAATTTCAAAAGGTTGAAGATAAATGTAGGAGGAGGAGGTGAGGAAGACAGGCTTCTATCTTTTCTTCATCTGTTAGTCCATGTTTATGAATATTGATCACTGTATCCGCAGAGAGTCTGTGTATCTACCTCTCCCACTGCGACCTATGAAGCGGAGGTCATTAAAGTGGGCGTAGCCTTGCTTCATGATTGCCGTGGCGTTGCGTAGCTCGGCGCTGCTGTTGTCTTCGTTGCCCGCCATCACTGTGACGACCACGCCGTCTGGCACGTCGCTGCCCAGGGCAACCACCTGGAGGATGGAGAAAGGTTGACTTTAGCTGACCTTTGACATTATCAACTGAAGCCAGTCTTGACTAGATAGATAGATGGATAGATAGATAGATAGATGGATAGATAGATAGATAAATAGATAGATTGATGGATAGATAGATAGATAAATAGATAGATAGATAGATTGATAGATAGATAGATAGATATTGATTGCTCACAGTGAAGGCTCTCGGCAGGGTCTTGTTACACCTCCAGTGCAGCGGCAGGCTGCTGCAGAGGAAGTTCGGGCTGTCAGTCTGCACCAGGCCTCTGGGTGGCGCCGTGCTGCGCTGGTGGTGGGACCTCAGCTCCTGGTGGTCCAGCTGGCGGTTGGTGGGCGACGGTGTCGGCCGACGCTTCACCACAGGATCTGAGACGGAGCAACACAGAGACAGAAAGACTTTATCTACCTTTCTTTCCTTTGTCTGTCCTCTGAACTGTCAGCCATGTTAGTCTTTAATATGTCATTCATGTGGTAGACAAAGACTGTTAACAATTAATAAATATAATTTTTTATCAATAAATAATAACTTTTCCAAGCCAGCCTCAGACTCTTCACAGTCTTAGCAACTATTTTGGGTCCAAAGTTGAAGTAAATTTAAAAATCAGTTTGTCCAACTCTCAAAGATCAAATCTCTCTCATAATTCTGTGAAATATTTGACATTAAATCAGTGTTATTTCAATAGCCTACATTGAGGACGACTTGACAATATTGCTGTAAATTATGATTAAAAAAACAATACTAAATTGGTCTCATGTAGCACACTTATTTTGATTGCTAATGTGTGATTTATTTATTTTATATAAATATTTTAATGGAAAATATTCCTATTTTTTTCGATAACTTTATACTGGATTTTAATGCTTCTTGTGCTTTTTAATAAATGTTATTTTATAAAATGTATGATCTTACTTCAATGGCTTCCGTGTGATGCAGTCACTTCAAATCAATACCAGAAATTCTTTAATTTTTTATAAATATTTTCATAGAAAATTCAGGATATTTTAACAGCTTCCATGTAATGTGAGGCTCCAAATCAATACCAAAAATGATTACTACACTGTACACATAGGACACACCTCTTTAGATTGGATTTCTGTGTTTTTTTCTATTTTTAAAAATATATAAATATTGTTATATAAAATCTTCCATGTAATATATAGAAAAAATTATTCCAGTAACCGTGGGTGAAGCTGAGGGCAAGTTTTTAAAAACAGAAAGCGCAGAAAACTACAACTACCAAAAACCCCCGCACTTCCTGAGTCGATACGTCATCAAATCGCGTCGAAAATCAAACAAATCGGAAAGTGTCAACAGCAGCAGCGGCGGCGTTTTCTGGAGCGAGTTTGGTGAGAATTTCAAGTTATTTCGGAGCCTTTTCTCTCTCCCTCTCCTCCTCTCCTCCTCTCCTCCTCCTCCTCCTCCTCCTCCTCCTCTCCGCATTGTGTTGTATTCACCGCAGTGTTTGAATGGAGGGTATGCGCCGTATTATCATTCAGATTTCACTGCCGGAGGGGAAGTGTCTGCGGTCGCCCACTTGTCCCCCTCTCTGTTTATACACCGTGTGTGCGTCGATTTGCCTCAGATCTGTTCTGCTATCTTGTTATTTTAAGCTCTCGTCTCGGCTCCTCTTCATAGCTGACTACTTTTGTTTTGGTTAATTGATCCCAAAAAGCCTGTAAAAGTTTACATTACAGACAATTAAGAACAGTTGTTGTCAGTTTATCAGGTGCGAAAAGTCAATGTAGTAAATCTTTCCTTCATGAAGGTTATAAAGTTCAGTTTTTAAGACAAACTATGAATATAAGTTAGTCTGGAACTATTTTGTCCACATTTGGCTCCACAACAAAGAATTGAAAACAATCTTTTGAGACAGTTGATGAAAGCAAAGAGCAGGAAAATTAACATTTACTAATATGATTTTAAAAAAATCAATACAGTAAAGAGTGAAAAAAAAAGATCCCAGAGTGGAAATCAAAGAAGATGTGAGAACGAGGCCCTTTGAGTGAGCTCAAGATAATAATGTAAATATATTTCGAGGAACTAAATAGTTATGTCGTCTTTTTTATTATCAGGCGTGCTGCTGAGAGAAAAGGTCAAATATTGGTCTTGACATTATAGAATATAAACATTACTCTCTTCGGTTCATGTCGATTCTCGGTTTTAACTCCGTTTCTTTGTTTCGTTCGTGTCTTCAGGTGGTTATGAGCAGTCCCATGGCAGGGTCCGCCACCTCCAGCTCTAAAGACCGTCCAGTTTCCAGGACCAGTTTCATCCCAGAGCTGCAGAGCATGATGTAAGACACACACACACACACACACACACAGAAGGAGACTCACCCCAGTACAGCATCGGGCTGGTGCTGCTGAACAGACTGTTTGAAGCCATAGAAACCTGGTTAACCAATGACAGAGACACAGAAATCACACTGGGAAGTGTTTCGGCTAACGACGCCTCCAGGAAATAAAACTAAAACACAGATTTCTTAAAACAGTCAACATACGTTTGTTTTGATACATTAAGCCGCACGCAGGAAGCGTTATTTTAAAAAGTAAAGCCAAAGTAAAGTTATTACAAACTGAACAGTAGATACGATGAAAGTAAAACGCTCCATTGCTGGCGTTGTTCACTGAAGCAGAAATAACTCACCAGTGTGTCAGAAATATTACAGAAACATTTTCCCTTAATAACAATCAATGCACATCTAAAATCGTCACGTGATTCTCTGAAAAATCCTCAAAAATCGAGAGCTAATTAATGGAAAATCAACTTGAGAGAATCACGATAAAGGTGATTAACATGAAGTCTGGCTGAAGGTATTGGCCACATTTTGTCTAAACTGTCTTTGCATTGAATCTGAAACGATTCATTGATTAATCGATGGACAGAAAATGAGACCAAAAAAGACACAATTTTGAAAATCTATTAATAGTTTCTGAAATTTCTAGGCAAAAGATAAGTAATATCACCAGTTCCAGCTCCACTCACTGGGAAGTCATGATCTACACTATTCACCTTTCTGACATTTTATCGACCAAATGCTTAATTGATTTATCGATGAAATAAGTAGCAGATTAATCAATAAATATATAAAAAAATAAAATAAAATAGTTTCATCCCCACTTTGCAGTAGAGAAATGTCATAAATTACATTTTTGTGTGGGTTTTTCAAAAGAAGCCACGAGTGTGGTGTGTGTGTGTGTGTGTGTGTGTGTGTGTGTGTGTGTGTGTGTGTGTTTTGGGGGTACTCACCTTGTGTTGTGTGTGTGTGTGTGGGCTGCAGAGAGATGGTGTTGGTGGTCAGAGAGGCTGAAACCCAACTAAACCCCAAAACCTAAAAACGGACACTCAGCCTGACGCCAACCTCGGATCCTGAGGCCAACCTGCCCACAACCCCAAACCAAAGCCAGTCTCACCTGTGTGACTGACGGCTGCAAACAGCCAATCACAGCGCAGATGAAGGGGGCGGGGGGGTGGGCGGAGAAATGGGAAGGTGGGGGGGCTGTCTGGTGAAAGAACAGATGGAGAGACGGAGAGAAAGAGAAGAAATGAGAGAGGGAAAGAGCTCCAGGATGTGGGTTTAGGTTAGTCTGCCATCGTGGAAGTGGCTTCTCTGGATGCAAATTGAGGTTTGACCAAATTGTGGTCAAAGTGTGTGTGTGTGTGTGTGTGTGTGTGTGTGTGTGGGCAGGAAAGATGTACATGCACGAACATTTGCGAGCTCTGTGTTTATTTGGAGACATGTTGTTTATTGTTTTGTCTCGTGAGTTTTATTACGTGTTGCGATAACTTTAATTCTATTGTTAGTTTTAAGCACTCAGCTGCTCCTTTAACTTACAAAAACATGTTTTTCTATAAAAAACAAAACAAAAAAAACATAATTTAACAAAAGACACATTTTTTAAAACTTCAGAACTAAGATTTTTCTTTAAGATTTTTCTGAGTGGAAGAGAAGAACTGAGAATTAGTTATAATAAATTATATCAGAAAACAATGTGTCCAGTGCTGAAGTAGCAGGTTGCACCACAGTGCTGTCAGACCAACAAAACCAAAGAACTGAACTATAAACACTTAAGATTTAGTAGATTTAGGTTCAATAGCTACGACTTATCAGCTCAGTCTAACTTCACTTCAGCGTTTGGGAGGATTCACGTGTCTGAACTTTACTCTGATGAATATTTTGTGTCTTGGGTGTGTCAGGTTTGCTCTGGGAGACGCTCGCAGGCCTCTGCATGAGACAGCAGCTCTGGTGGAGGACATCGTGCACACACAGCTCATTACTATGGTAACGGAAATACAGTACACTTGTTCACAGGCATAATGGTGGGGGTTGACTTTTTAAAGTCTGAACCAACTGTAAATGTAACAAATTCTGAATTTAATTTAATTTTGCCCCTTTTTTGTGTCATTTTCCTTTATGAACATTTCCACTTACAGTCATAGATCATTTGTAATAGTTTCTGCACTTTTTGACGATTTGAGATTCTCTTTATTCCAAACAAATACAAGATTAGCACTAAATATATACAACATATATTGTCTAATGATTCCAATGTAAAATCCAAACTTTCAACAGGATTTCTTTCCACGTTTCTGTATAGAACTTATGGGAGAAATAATACAAGTTATAAATTACATGGAAATGAGTGTAAGTAATGCTCTGTGATGTGATTGGTTTATTCATCAGCTGCATCAGGCCTGCGAGGGGGCGGCTCTTCGTGGGTCGAGGGTCATTTCAGCTGAGGACATCCTGTTCCTGATGAGGAGGGACAAGGTAAACAAAACACACAGAAAAAAACACATTAAATACACTAAAATAATAATATTGATCCCCTTTCTTTATCTGTTCTCTCTCTCTCTCTCTCTCTCTCTCTCTTTTTACCTTTTCCTGTCTGCCTCAATGTCTCTCGGCCAGAGGAAGGTGGCGAGGTTATTAAAATATCTCCAGTTTAGAGATTATAAATCCAAACTACTCAAAACTCTGGAGGAGGAAGACACGCAGCAAGAAACAGGTACACACACACACACACACACACACACACGAACATATCAAAACAAAATATCTAAAATGATGAATATGAATATGAGACTTCACATGCTGGTGGGGTGGTGCAGGTGGAGTTGCCGGTAGTAACCAGCGAAGGCAGCGATTGGCTCAGGATTTTCTGGCGTGGATGGATCAGACCGGCGACCTCCTGTCATTGGCTGAGCGGCAGGAAGTAGACCCCGTCAAACAAGAGCGGATGGAGGTCAGGAATTTATTTTATTTTATTTTTTTAAATATGAGGATGATGATCGTAATTGATGTTAATTGTTTTGTGTCTTCAGCGTTTGGAGCGTCAGACTCGAGCTATGGACCAGGCTCAATACTCTGAGTTCTGCGAGAGTCGACAGCTCAGCTTTGGTAAGATTTTAATCAACTAATGAAGTTTTAACTCTGTCCTGACTTCCTGTTACTTCAGATTACCACATTAGATTTTTGAATGGAAAATACTGAATGTCCTAATCTGTTGATTAATTCATTATTTTTTTAGTTTATAAACAAACACGGAGCTACTTCTGATTTCTTACTTGTGTTTGTGTGTGTGTGTGTGTGTGTGTGTGTGTGTGTGTGTGTGTGTGTGTGTGTGTGTAGCTAAGAAAGCGTCAAAGTTTCGGGACTGGCTCGACTGCAGCAGTTTCGAGCTGAAACCCAACAGCATCGCCATGGAGATCTTATCGTACTTGGCCTACGAGACCGTTGCCCAGGTAACACGTTGAGTCACGACGTCGCACGCGTCTTATTAATGTCTTCATACGTGCGTGACTTAAAACCTTCTGGCGTTAAAAAACTTGTCTCCTGTCTCTCTCCAGATTGTGGATCTGTCTCTGTTGGTGAAGCAGGAAATGGCCGCGAAGACAAATCCCATCAGTCATGTGATCTCAGCCAGCTACATCCACTACAACACACACACTGAGGTACACACACACACACACACACACACACACACACACTTTCATTTTCTCAAATTCAGTTGTTTTCAGTCACTGAAACCAGGTTACCACTGTTTAGTTTTAACTAAACAACACCCGTCTTCCAGGTAAAGAAGGATCCAGACTCACCTGAGGCCACCCCCCCCTCCACGCCAGGCTCCTCGCACGCCTCTAAGCCCGTCCTGCAGGGTAACGGCAGTCTGGACGGCCGGGCGAGACAGAGGAAACGCAAAAAGGTGTTTGTCTGGTCCGCAACCTTCTTACCTGTGAAATACTGTCTGTTTTCAGGTGTGATTGGTGTCAGATCGACAGGTTACTGATGATAACAGTGACCAGTCTGTGGAAAGTCAAAAGAAAACGAGTCACTGCAGAATTTCAATGAGTCCCGTCCCATTGTAGGTCATAGGGAATGTTTTTATTCTCTTCTTTTTTCCTTTAGTTTTTATTGATGGTTCCAACATTTAAACATTGTGACACAATCCATCCATTCTCAGTTTCATCCACTCTGCCAGTTGTCCTTTCTATCATCTTCGAGCTGTGCTTCGTGCAATCTCAAACCATGTGTCAGTTTTTCCGTTATGTAGATTTCCTCTAATATGTATCTCCGTTCTTCCTGGGCAGAAGGTCCTTGTGGTAGCTCTTCACTAGCTATCAACAATATTTTGACCAGATTTCGATCCCTTATTCGTGGCTCATATGGATCATATCTTAGTATCTTTTGTATAACCATTTTCTTAAGTCGTAATAATGTAGGAGCATGTGAAAATTTATATTTATTTTATTTGTTTCAGAGCTGCCCGGCTACAGTGGAACCTCCCAGCGGAGCCATCCAGCCCTGTCACATCAGAGAGGCTATTAGACGATACAACTACAGACACACAGTATGTACACACACACACACATTCACACTATATGTCTACATTCTTAATTTCAAAGATTGGTTTGGGGTGTTTAAGTCATTCCTCCTGTTCCTACTGCTGAAATAATGATGCGACTACACTGTAAAAGATGGGGAACAAAAATCTGTAAAAAAAAAAAGAAAATGCATTTTAACTTTCACTCTCAGCTAAAAAGGTGCTTCAGTCTGAGTCCGACTAACCAGGTATCTTTTACCAGGGAAATGTTTCTACAGTGTTTTCTTGCGGAGTTACTCAGACTGCAGATTTTGTCTCCCATATTTTACAGTGAAGTCAAACATTTTTTGATCCTACAAGCTCTTTATTGGAGGAAAAATTTTAGGAGCTTGCATGTTTTCAGTGTGTGCAAACAACTTCTCTTTTTCATGCAGTTTAAGTATCAAGATAAGACTTGGAAAAACAATTTTTTTATAATCACGCACCTGATGCAGTGTGTGTGGACAATCTGAAACTTTATATTGAACAAATCCCCCTCTTTCCCTCTCAGAGTGCTTACTGGAGGAGTGGGATGGCCTTCCTCGCCTGCTGAAGGTGCAACACTTTCTTCCAAATACCTGCATGATTGTTTCTTTTTTCTTCCATTGTTGTAATAAAGACTTTTCAGAAAACCCGTCTTTGTGTTTCTGTCCCGTACTTCCCTCCAGACAAACTTACGGCAACTCTGTCATTGTTGAAAAGAAACTTTATTGGTCACTAATACAGAAACACAAGGAACTACTGAGCATGCTCAAAACTCAGCCTGTGACAACACGGAGGCGGGACTTATCTCTGGAATTGCCGACAAAATTTAATATGACGACTCGGAGGGATGAAGACTGTTTCTCAGAGCAGCTGTCAGCTTGATATCAGTGTCTCCATGATGACTGTGTGTGTGTGTGTGTGGCATGTATGTATGAATATGTGATGTGTGTGTGTGGCTCAGTATTTCTGAGCACTGTTGAGAAGTGCCTCCCTCTCCATCAGCAGCTCTCCATATCTCTGCTGAAGTTCTCTCTCTCTGTCCATCTGCCTCTCCACGTCCTCCCGCAGGGCCTAACACACACAAAGAGACAGTCCCCGGTCATGTTAATGAGCAGTTTGTTTTCCTAGAGGTACGGTGATACGTTGACACAACAGAACAGGAGGCAGAGACTGTATGAGGGCAGACACACTAATCGACTGATGGTTTTTATGATATTTAACCCTCACAAGCTATAGATCCTTAACAGGATATTCCTAACTGGCCAACACTTTGGAAAAGGGAATACTGTAGAGATACAACGAGCAATCATTTTATTCATTGATTGCTGACTTATTATAAACTGAACAAACTGGGAAAAAAGTTCTTCAAATACTTGACTGATAGACAATTCAAAATAATAGAAAAAAGGAAGAATTTTTCACATAACGCAAACTTTAGTTTGCTAAATTGATGAATAGATTTGTTTTAGCACTAGAATACTGTAAGTTTTTCGGTCAATATGTTAATGTGATCAGAGTTAAGGATGTTGGAAATGAAAACAATCAATTGAATTTACACGTACAGAATTCGTGTGTGCGTCGTAAATGTGTTACCTCTTGTCTTCTGGGAATCGCAGTATCTTCCTGTTTCTTCAGCTGATTGAAGGTCTGGAGCTCTATGGCTGACTGCTCCACCTGGTGGACACCATGAGTATAACATTATTACTATAATAATACATTCATACATTTCAAAGACTGTTTTAGACGCCACTAAATTCTGCAGTCTGCAGGGAAACTGACGACAAAGTAGGTAGTTTATCAGTTCACTCTGTAAAATGACAAATTAAACATTTAATGGAAACTCCATGATTGAAGTGGAGGGAAAGAAAAGACTAACAAATATCTTCTGATTAAATATGGCTTTGCACTGCATCACGCCTGAAGACTGAAGATGGAATAAGGAAGTGATGTTGGAGTGGGACTCATTTTACAGGAAGTAAATCAGATTAAAAGTTCTCCGTACCTGTTCCCAGAGTTCACTGTGCTGCTTCAGGAGCCCCAGGGCTCTGGACTGAAACCCTCCCAGCAGGATTTTCAGTTTCTTCTCCAGTTTAGCTGCTTTCCGGGCCTCCGCTGTCATGTGGCCACGGTTCACCTGCAGGGAGACCGATACAGCGACCTCAGTGTTTAGACCAGAGCTCTTATGTAACATTTCTTAAAGATGTCTCTTAGATTTTATCAGGTTTCTGTGTGTCGGTGTGCTTTCTCACATCTAGTTTTTTCTCCAGGCTTTCAATACGGTCTTTCTTCGACGCCAGGTTAGCTCTGGTGTACCTGTTCTGAGCGGGTAGATATAAAACCTGCAGAAAGAGAGAGGCAGACCGGATGAACAAACAGCCAATGAGGTTGGTTTCCTGAGAGGATGAACGTAGCTAAAGGCCGTCTGTCTTTAGGGCCGGATGGATGCTTACCTGTCCGTAACACTCCTCCCACACCTGGCTGTAGGCCTCCATGCTGAGATCACCGTGGCCCATTCCGGCCTTCACTACCTCCATTTCTGCTGCCAGTGCCGCCTTTGCCTGTTGTTTTATTAACATGCCACACAGGTACATGACATCAATAATAACCACTTCTGATATACAGAATATCTGCATACAGGTTTTTATTAGAACTACACGAGCTTCACTGTCATCAAATAGTGTAACAGACACAGTTTTGATGTGTGTGTTACCTGCTCCATGTCCTCTGTGCTGACTGGCTTGTAGGGGTGTGAATCCAGGTAGCCTATGTGCGACGCGTTGTTAGACGTAGAGGTGGGGCCTCTGGTTTTGCCGCGCTGCAGTTGACTGGCTGAGTTGCCTGACGGGTGGTGCAGGCAGTCGTGGTGCAGCATTGTGATCATTTCCTGTTTGATCAGCTCCTCGGCCAGCTGGAGGTCCTGGAGCTGCTCCATGGAGGAGGGACGGAGGACGGACTCGTTCACCTGCAGAGACCGGCGGTAACGGGATGACGTCATCATGCTGATACGAGTAAAAGTGCTAATGTTCATATTCATCCTCCGCCTGGATTATTCCAACACACCAACTATCATTAAAACAAACCTGAGGCTTACACATCGTCAGACAACAATGTCAGGCTGAGGCAGAGAGTCTTAAGTTTCTAAAGTTTAGAGTAAATTTTACAGCTGATACATGATTGGCCATGTAAACAGATTAGTAGGAATGTTGTCTTTTTCAGAATTCAAAAACTGGAATATTCTGTGCCTGTAAATGTAATGATTGTGAACTCGATCAAACCCTCAGCGAGTGAGTGTGTTTGTTACCTCGGTGGGTCTGGGGAGATTCCTCTGAACAGCAGTGTGTCGCAGCTTCAGCTCCTTCTCTCTTTCTGCATCCCGTAGAGCCTGACACAAACACATACACAGTAAACCTTTGATTGGCAAGTTTTATTTGAACTACAGGTATACACACACAAGGGAATATACATTTGAGTTTACGTCAGTAAGATGAGGTTATGCATGCAAGAAAATCGTGTTATCCCCTAACCGAAACTCTTAAGTGCGACAGCGCCGTGTCAGTTCATACCTGCTTGCGGGCCTCTATGTCTGCAGAGTCCTCGGTGAATCCCGTCTCTGCCTCTGTTTCCTCCAGTTCTTTCTCTGCGTTTTCAGGAAGAACAATCTCAAAGTCGTTCTTGGGAACAGGAAGTGACAGGAGGCCCTGCCTCAGCTGCTGAAGGCTTTCCCTTTGCTGTGTGTGAGAGGAGATGGACAGCAGTTTATTCATTTTCTTATTCTAATTATTATTAGTCCCATTCACTATTTAAACATACTGCTTGGCATCAGAAAACTTATATTAATGTTTAAATTCCATATATCAGAAGTGAGTTGTGTATTTACAGAATTACATGTGTATAGGGAGTGTGTGTGTGTTTACCAGGTGTTTAGCATATGCAGGGTCAGCCAGTTGCTCCTCGCTGTTAATATTCAGTTTGTCTCTCAGAGGCGTGCGAGCCGGGGTCGAACCTGGGGTCAAACTGGGGGTCACGGCCCCGCGTGGGGTTATCCCTCCTCCAGCTTGAGGGGTCATGCCATCCTGCCCCTGACCTTGTCCAGGGGTTCTGTTAGAGACGGCGTGAACGCAAACGTTAACATTTACGGTCGGTCATTTAAACGCTCAGTGTGATGTCGGTACGGAGGTCATCGTTACCTGAATGGAGTAGTGAGAACAGTGTTGGGCGTTTGGATCTGCTGGCGCTGAGGTGTCACACCACTGAAGTCGCTCTCGTGCAGCGGCGTGTTGAGGCCTCCCTTTAGAGGGGTGTCAATGTTGGTCAGAGCCATCAGGTTCTGGGCTTCCTGAAAACACAAGACAAACACAGAAAGTGTCTTACTATCAAAAGATGTGTTTGTAAACTGTGTACGATGAGCACCAACACATCATGCTGATATCTATGAGTAAAAAAACAAACTTTTTATACCTGCAGGATCCTGTCCTGGACAGTAGGAGTGCGTGGGGTACGTAGACCTGTTGACATGGCGTTGGTGACGCTGTACTCTGACAGGAGGGCCGAGGAGGCCGAGTTACCGCTTTCGCTCTCCTCGGCAGCCTGGCGGGCGACCTCACTGGCGACGCCCAATTTGACGACTTCCTCCAGCTCAGCGTCACTGATCTATGAAGAACATTAAATTAAATATAAATAAATAAATAAATAAAAACAGTATCTGGTAAAAGAGGATTAATTAAATATATTGTGTACTTTTATTACGTTTGGACCATTTACTCTGATCTGAGAGATTAACAGGACATTTAAGTTAAAGTAGTTCAGGTGTCACCTGTGGAGTCGGTAAAACCAGTTTGGAGCGTTTCTTGGTGAACTCAGCCACTCCGCTGGTCTGCAGGATGGCAGACGGGAGATCACTTTCTTTCTTCTTCTTGATCTTCTGTTTATCTTTCTTTCTGTCCTTCTCCTCTTGCTCACTACACACAAACACACAAACAAATCAGTTTGTTGAAGGAAGAGTACGTATGCATTTACGGTGTGTGTGTCCTTATTATGTACAGCGTGCATCAGTCATGCTCATTTCATTTTTACCTTTAACATTGTATTTGTGTGTAAGAGAGTGAACAGTAAAAGTGTGACTGTGTTATTCAATAGTTATGGATACGTCTTTGTTGTGCATTTACAGTTCTTTAGTTTTAGTTTACACAGTATAAGCCTGTTACTGTACGTGTGGATAAAACGTAGCATCTAATGTTACTGACTTCCGTAGTTCTCCATCCAAGTGTTGCTGTCTGAGTCGTTTGAAGTTTGGCTCCAGACCGACGTACTGCTCCATGCTGGTGTCATAGAAACCCTTTAAGTAAACAAAATAAACAATTAATAAACTACAACATTAAGTTGAGCCCACAAGACGTGCTGGGGTTCTGTTCAAATTAATGAAATTGATGGCGGTTACCTGTGCAGGTTTCTTTTCGAAGGGGATTTCGGCATTGTAGTCCACTCCTCTCTTCTTCTTCCTCTTCTTCTGAACATCGATTCCTGCCGCTCTCAGCTCTCTGCGCTTCTGCAGAGCAGCCAACCGTCTGCAGCAGAAATCGAAGGACACTTAATTTGTTTTACTTGTCAGCAATTTTGTGGGCTTTCCCGTCACTGTAGTTACAATTAAGAACATCAGCCATAAAAAAGCAATAATTAAATGCTGTGTGTTTGTATGTATCTAACCTGGCTTCCTCCAACTGCTTCTCTCTGGCCTTCCTCTTGGCTTTCTTGCCCTGAGTATTGGCCAGTCGAGCCCTGGCCTCTGACAGCATCTCCAACTCATCTACAGATAGTGAGACGGACACACACACACACACACACACACACACACACAATTAATTTATTTTGTTAGGACACACAGTTGAGTTTAAACTGACGTCTCCTACAGTCACAAACATGAAAGCGTAAACAAAAACTTTAACAATCACTATTAAAAATATAAAAGACAACTGTTAGAGCACATAAGTAAATATTTCAAGGACCAGGGTTCGTTCTGTCCCGTCGGTTCAATAAAGTTCAAACAAAAGTTTCTGGAAAAAGTAATTATCTCCATCATTAACATACCTTCGTCCATGTCCACAGGGTCGGGTCTGGCAGGTTTAGTTTCAGGATTAGGGTCGATCTCTCCTGGTTTTAACTTCCTGGGGTCGTCCCCCACTTCTTCCTCATTGTCTCTTTGTGCTGCTTTGTCTCTAAAACACACACACACACACACACACACACACAAATACACATAAATTGTGACTCAACTGTATTTGTTATCATCTCAATACAGTTAATTGAAGTGTTTCAGAAACTGTGTTAGAGGTTGAAAATAATCTTTGAACTTACAATATAATTATAAATAAAAAGCATAGGAAGTGTATAAATGTGTTTTAAATCATATAAAATCGTACAGCAGGTATTCATAGTGCTCCAGACACTGGGCAGCAGTGCGTCCTATGATAGGAGCAATGGTCCTCCACTGAGTGGGCATCAGCTTGGCCAAATGAAGCAGCTTCTCCTCCTCCTCTCTGGACCATTCTGTCTTCTTGATGCTGGGGTCCAACCACTCGTACCTGCAGACAGACACACACAAAGCCAAGGTACAGAGCCCCTTATTTAAAACAGGTAATCAATACTGAGAGACTTCAGCACAGCGGAAGAAGCAGGTGCAGAGGGAAGACACACATCAAACATGTGCAGGACTGTTGCAGCGGAAATTATTTACATCTGCAAGTCCTGCTGTCAACTCGAAAACTGCATGAAAGTAGGATTTAGTAGGATTTGTTTGCATTGGAGTTAGAAGTGATGTGTTTGAACCAAGCCTCACCATCTGGCTTTACACTGTTTGGCAGACTTGCGGTGCAGCAGCGAGGCGATACGGGACCACTGGTTTTTCCCATATTTCATCACCGCCGCCTTGAGGATCTCATCCTGGATAAACGGGCACAAATGCACGAGTGTTATCTTGCTCTGCTCCAACCACACAGATCTAAAGTCCACAACATAGACTCAATAACAGGAAGTCAGTTATACACCGAGGACCAGCAGCAGACTTTGATAAACACTGATGCTCACTAACGACGTAGCCATCTTTAACAAACAAAAACCGAACTATTTACACTTTACAAACTCCACACGAGCAGAAACTAAACTGTCTCCACACAGCTGGAAGCAACACAAACAAACCAACTCTTAGATTTACTGCTGGCGGTTAGCATCGTGCTAACGCAGGTAGCCATGTAAACACGCACCTCGGTGTTGCGCCAGACGCCTCCTTTGATCATGATTCGCGGCATCTTGGCGGCGTGTTGCTCTCTCCTCCCGCAGGGAAACTGTTGCCACGGACTCTCGACCGGCTACGAAGGACAAACGGCGTTCACAGTTCACGGTAAAAAAAAAAAAAAAACTGAAATCCGACACACAGGAGAAAATGCGAGGGAGCGACGGACGAACGTGCAGCAAACCGGAAGCGTCTGTCGCACAATTACGCGGCGCCGCCGAAATGTATTCTGGGTATTGGTCTACACGGTGTTATGACGAAGTTTGTTACCGCGTCGATTTGTTCCCCCGTCGATTATGATTTTTTACCACAACCTGCGCGCACTTTTGTTCCCTTTTATTTTGTTTTACCCTTAAACTAAACACAACTTTACCCTGAGCCCGATTAGTTATCTGTCCGACGCCTAAACAAAGCCTAACCCGAGCGTTAGCCCCAACCGTAGAGGGCAACGGTTCGGGCACTATTCAACGGGGGAACATATTTCGACGTAACACCAGCACAGAAACGTAAATCTGAATCTGTGATTTTATTTTCAAGCTTTTTTTATAAAGATGTGTTTTTATACTGGGTTTTACAGCTGCAAATAATTACAAAACCTACCTCCTGAAACAATTTTGAGGCGATAAGGTCATTAAAATCAAATTGTTACCTACAGTGAAAGGACAATGATGATATGAATAAAATAAAATAAAACAAAAATAGCTTAATGATTTAATAATGTGTTATGCTACTGATAGCCTTTACAACCTGCCATCACTTTATTTATTATACAGTTATTTCATTGCCACAGTAGAAGTCCACCAGCAGTTCTATTCCAGGATATTATGGCTGTTAGTGTACTAGGAATTATACACAGGGCTTAATTATGGCCATTTTTCGTATCATTGGCCTACTGTAATATTTAAGGATGTTCATCAGGGCATTTAACCTCATATGTTAAATACAATATTACCCTCTTGTGGTTGTAGGGTATTCCTGCACTTGCCAATAAATTTGCTTGGACCTACGCAGTATCAAAAAAAAAAAAAAAAAAATGCTGTTTACATAAAACATTTAGACCAATATTTAGGATTTAGTTTCAACTAAAGACTCCCCCTGCTGTCACCACTCACATGCACTCCATAGCAAAGAAAGCACAGTTTTTTTTACCCTGTTACAGTTCAGAGTTGTTTCTAGCCTCTTTGCCTGCAGTGTCTCAGTGGAGAATTTAAAGGTACTAGAGTTCCCCCAAAAAAGTCATTTCAAGGGATAAAACAAGCTCTAAATGTTGTTTGTTTTGTACTAAAATCAAGCACAGATGTGGTCCAGACTGATGTTGTAGTTTAGGAAGTGTCCTTGCTGCAGCATGACATCATGGCCTGCGTTAAACAAAGTGTATTCAGTGCTGCAGTCATGATGCGACCTTGGCTCTATAACCCCTCACTGCTGTACTGTAAGTACTTCAAACAAAGTCCAACCGACTCCTTAAACTCACACTGAAGGAGTGAAAATACACCAAAAAGCAGTCGCATATCTGGAGCGATGATGTTTTTATTTCAACTCTGTATCTGAGGTACATATTTACTGATTTCACACACATGATACCAGGCTACATGTATGTTGTTCACACATTAGCACGACACGGAGAACACTTACATCAACATGACAACAGACATGCACAAACAAGGCAGAGACGGGGAGTAAGCACTGGTGGCTGACCGCGCCAACCAACCGTTGGCCAGAACACAAAGAACCAACCAATCACAATGGGCGATATTACTGACTTGACGGGGGCGTAGGGGTGAGGGGGGGACGAGGGGAGACAGAGGAGGAGGAGGAGGAGGAACAACAGATGAGGAGAGCAAAGGAAGGAGAATAAAAGAGGAGAGGAGAGGGACTAATACCTAAAATATTAAGACAACTTGTAACACTGAGCACCATAATAAACAATAAATTATATTTTCGGTATAGACAATAGATCTGAATAATCTCATAAATAACATTATTATCCCTTCTCAATAACATATATCCTTAAATCTGATACGAGCTGCACACTTCCCATCAAATAATATAATTTATCATACTGCAGTGGACACACACACACACACACACACACACACACACACACTCTCTCTCACACACACACTTTTTATTCCCACTCTTTCTCTTTAAGTACAATTTTGTCCAGTGTTACAGGAGCAATACTGTGGGAGCAGGGGCACAGGGTCATGTAGAGGGGGTTTTTAAGGTGATGCTTAGCTAGTAGGGGGTCACATGCAGACTGATATGTACAACTGTAAACTCCCTCAGTCCCACCCTCCCTCCCTTATACCCCCCCCTTCATCCCTCTGCCTCACTGTCTATCTTATTTTTGACCTTTTTTCCACCAAAACACACCTTTACACTCCCTTCCCTTCATTTATTTACCAACCCCTTCCACCTGGAGCTTTCTTCTCTCTCTACCACCCCCTCTCCCCCACCCCGTCTCCCTCCCTTTCCCCCCCATGTCTCTAAATGTGTCTATTTCAGGTCCCCGGCGTCTCCCTGGATGGTCTTTTTGATGCGGAGCAGCATCGTGGTCAACCACTGGTCCAGACGAGACACCGAGTCGAAGTCTTTGACGGCCTCCGTGAACGCCTCGCTGTTCTGCTCCTCGTGGGCTTCTAGGAGTTTCTGTGGCGACAAAACATGAAAATTAACCAACAAAAAGGGACAATTAGTTATGTTTTGATCAAAACATGGTGTTTTAGACCATATGGCCATATTAATGCTATAACATGGAAGAGCTCATATGATTAATTAAAGGAAATTGTTAATTTTATGATGAAGGGCTGCTGATAACAGTCGCAAACATGCCCTTTAATACAATATTTATACACACACAGAGGGTTATGTGGAAATTATCCAATTATCTTTTATGACATAATAAATACTCTTTATGAACATTTAGTTAATGAAAATCATCTTTTAATATATTGAAGCGTAAGCTTGAGCCGAGCATGTTTACTTTTACAAAATGTTGGAACATTTTTCTCAAATGGAGAGAAAAAGAAATGTACCTTCAACAGTTTGAGCTCTCTGGAGTCTGAGAAGGCTGGAAACATCTCCTCATACTTCTCTATGGCCAACTGCAACACACACACACACACACACACACACACACACACACACACACACACACACACACAGACACACACACACACACACACAGACACACACACACACACACACAGACACACACACACACACACACACGCGGCTTCACTAGGCATCACAAGCTGCCTTCAAGTGTCTGTATGGATTCAGTAGTGTGTGTGTGTGTGTGTGTGTGTGTGTGTGTGTGTGTGTGTGTGTGTGTGTGTGTGTGTGTTACCTTGGCGTTCAGCTCGTCCACTATGAAGTGACACAGTGAAGCCTTGAAGAAATACTCTTTAGCGTTGTACTTCAACAGAGGATTGTCCATGGTGCTCATAGCAACCTGAAACACACACACACACACACACACACACACACACACACACACACACACACACACAATTATTGACCTTTAAAACAACATGTGATCAGATAGGATGTTTTTATAATCTTACAAGCTCCTATAAACAATGTTTATTCATATTATAGAAATCTTTACTGTCCCATTACACTTCACAAATAAAGTGACACCACAACTACAGTCTTTGTATGTAGTTCAATCAGCTGAAACTGAACTTTTCATTAATACAAATGTAATATTAATTAAAGGGATATTTCTTCATTTTACCGTATAGAGGTGTGATCATTATTCTGCACTCAGCTGTTACCTGTTCATAGATTTCAATAGCTTTCGGGTACTGCTCCAGCTGAGCGCTGTAGTGTCCGACCTTCAGAAGACATTTGTTGGCTGAGCTGAAACACACACAACCAAACAAACCCACGAGTTAATGGCTTAATACGTGTGTTGCTATTGTGTTCCCTACTATGCTCAATGCCAAAGTAAAAAGAGGAATATTTGCCAGGCCGAGCTTTCATACGAAGTCTAATTTAGATGATGTATAACCGAACTGTAAAGGCCACCAGGCTCTGCTGTAATGAGTCTATGGGAGTGGGAGTAACCACCTCATCATATTTTCACAGTGTTGCATCCTTTAGTGTGACTCACTGCACCAGTGTCAACAATATCTAGAGCACTGTCACTGTTATATTTTCATCATCAACCAATTAAAAAAGACAAACATTTTCTCAGTAACTCAAATAATTTCTGGTTTAGAAGACTTCAAGAAACAGTCAGAGGGGACGTCTTCAACCAGTCCAACACCCAAATATATTCATATTACTGTAATCAGAAAAGGAAAAGCAGATCAAATGTTTGGCATTTTTGCTTAAAAATGAACTTAAACGATTAATAGATTATCAAAATAGTTTCAGAGTAACGCTCCGTTGATTAATCAACTGATCATTTCAGCTCTACCCATATATGTGTGTACTTTGTATGTCTTTGTTTAGCTTCTTTTTTTAATTACTTTTCCTTTATCAATACAAATGACAAGGACAAACCATGTCCCCCCTCCCCTCACCCTTCCCAATAACACAAAGACAAAACATTACACTAACAATAACGTATAACTAACCAAAGACAAATGTGTGACATAAATCCACAAAAAAAAAACATACAATATAGCAATACCAAAATAGCAACAAAATAAGTAAAAAAAAAATGAAATGATGTCTATTTCCAATCTTAGTCCAGCTTTTACTGCACACGTACCTGTTAGATTCTTCTCCCTTGTAGTAGTCTGCTGCCTGCTCATAGTGGGCAATGGCCTGAAAACAAAACAAACCACACAAATCAGCACAGAAGATCATAATTTATATTCAAAGGTTGAAAAGAAAATCTAAACAAAACTATACTATACTAAATAAAAACATACTTCGTTATTCCCCCCTCACATACCTTCTCGATATCAACCAGCTCAGCTTCATAAACCTCTGCTATAGTGATGTGATGTTTGGCTGCGATGGTGAAGCGACCCTGTAACCAACACACACACACACACACACACACACACACACACACACACACACACACTGGGTGTTATTCAAAGATAAGACTGATTGTAGCAGGAAGGAGCTCATTGGTTGAGGCAGAGCTTACCATGTCAGTGTAGATGTCAATGGCCTGATTTAGACAGTTGATGGCCTCTGGAGGGAGACAGATAAGAGGGTGAGCAGAGACGCTACAAATACGAGGAAACTGAAAATTAAAAGAGTCTTCTCCGTCAAATTAAAACTCTTTCAGTATCCTCCCCCTGCGACTACTAACCTGCTAACCCACAGTATTTTATTAAGCTCATCACAGCGAGACAGGAGGGCTGTTGCAACATAACCCAGATATAAATGTTCCAAGAGCAACCCAGGGACCCATTAAAATGTTCCAACAAATCCACCTCGGGGTCCCGACTCTGACTGCGAAGGGAAGGGATACTTCCTCTTTCATCTTGTGTGGCACGGCAGTGTCACAATCAGGAAGAAAAAGAGGCAGATAATGGTCGACTGCGATATCTGACTTAATTAAAAGTGGTAATACCACAGTGTAGAAATACTTACAAGTAGGTCCAAAATAGTACTTAAAGAAAAGCACAAAAGTATTAGCATTAAAATATACTTAAAGTACCAAAAGTAAAAGTACTCTTCCATGGACGTGGATTTGCATGTTTAAAATATCTTTAAGCGTCACTGAAGCTGACAACAGGCCTGTGAAACTGCCTGTAGCAATGCAGATATGGACATCCATCAATAAACAATTTGAGTTGCTCATTAATGAGAAAGAGATGAAGAAACTGGGAAAAGAAGGAAAACGTGGGTGAAATGGCAGATGGAGAGACATGGCAACATGTCGGTAAACCCTGCAGAGAGAGCTGGAGGTGCAGTAAGTGAAGGTGATGGAGTGAGACACAACGCAACAGTCGTTATTCCACGAAAAACTGTTTAAAATAATCTTAAATGAACGACTGATAGATCAAAAGGCAGACAAATAAAATCCCTGAACAACACATACAGACATTATTTTAACTCCCAGTTGATATGAATCTGTGATTTTTATCTCCTGTTGTCAGCAGAAACCTGCCAAGACTAAAACACACGTCGTCCAACAAGGTCTGATCAGATGTCCACATCCAAACTACAATCAGCCCAATCATCTGTGTATCTACTGGTTAATATGCTTTCAGCCAAACATCAGGCATTCACGTTCGGCTGAAAGCATATTAACCAGTAGATACACAGATTAAGTGATAAACATGTTTTATGTCAAGTATCAATGGTCCCATTTGGGATGAAAGAGAAACAATATGACTGGATAATTGAATTAAATGTGTGTGTGTGTGTGAGTGTGTGTGTGTGAGTGTGTGTGTGTGTGTGTAGGGCAGCAGTGCTCACCCTGTGGGTCGGCCTTCTTGTAGGCGTTGCCGGCGTCGACGAAGCTGGTGGCGGAGTCCAGTTTGTTCTGCAGCTGCATGTGGAGCCGAGCGGCCTGACAGAATGCATTACCCGCAGCTACACACACACACACACACACACACACACACACACACACACACACACACACACACAGAGTCACAGTTTGAATGGGCCAAGCTTAAATGAATGCAGATCTCGTCCACATTCGGTTTCTGGTTGCAGCTCATTTGTTAATTTTTACTCTCCCTGAGCTACGTGACTGTGTTCACGATTCGGTCTGTTGAAGCACATCAAGCAGCAGAACCATCAAAACACACATCTGAACGGCTAAATTCTGCTCAGCACGAGCTATTATTGGCACATCCAGAGCACACGCTGGTTTCTGCAGCCACGGATGTCTCACTTATTTGTCTAAAATGTCCTGAATGTTCATATCTGAATCCACGGTTTGTGTACGTTCAAAGGTCTTACTGCTGAACGTAGTCGTGTGATTCTCTCTGCAGGCTGTTAAAATGTTCAAATGTGGATGAAAAACAGCAATCAAATGTGTGTGTGCCTGTGTGTGGGAGTTTGTGTGGGAGTTTGTTTATTTGTGCACAGATTTATGTGTGTTTTTTTGGTTTATTGTGCATTATGAGTAACGTGACGTTTATATATATATATATATATGTATAAATATAAGAGTGTGTGTGTGATACCTACCACTCCAGTTCTTTGCCATCTTAAACATGTTGGCTGCTCTGGCGTACATTTCACAGGCATCCTCCACCTTATGGTTTCCCCTACAACACACACACACACACACACACACGAAAGGCAAAGACAAGCAAAATTAATAATTTCCTTAATAGGACTAATTTATTTAAAATCCTTCTGTCTCATGAATTCGTGATGCATTTAAAAAAAAAAGAGAAAAAACACAGTTGTCCTCCACAGTGGTGGAAGAAGTACTCAGATATTTTACTTAGGTAAAAGTACAAAAGCATCAAAATATACTTAATGTACCAAAAGTAAAAGTACTCATTATCCGGGATGGCTCATTTCAGAATAATAATATCTATTATGTTATTGGATTCAGATTATTGATGCATTAATGTAAGAATCACTAATGTTGCTAATTGGAATTACTCTATATTCTGCTAGGTGGCTTAATCCATAACAATTTATCATAATTTATTACTTTATTTATGTAGTTGTAGTAATAATCTGTATCTGCAAAATAACTAAAGCTGCCAAATAAATGTAGTAGAGTAGAAGTATAAAGTGGCAGAAAATGGACATACTGAAGTAAAGTACAGTATTTGAGTAAATGTACTTAATTATGTTCCACCACTGGTCCTCCAATATGAGTATTTTAAACCAGCATGCAGCATCGTCCAGCTGAAGGACGTCACTGTGGAGGGCAGCTGAGGAAACCTTCACCCTGCAGCTGAAACTCCAAAATCTAATAATTTCCCTCCTGTGACGAATAAATCTGGCGTTTGTTTTTTTAAACTGCATGAACAGAAATAAAACTAAAACGGACTTCAGTCTGATTATATCTGCACATCTACTGTATATCTTGGTTGTATTATATCTGATTCGACTGCAGCATTAGAGTTCACAGTGTCTACGTCTCTCTCTCTCCACGGGGCAGAGCTCAGGCTTTGATGAAACACGTGGAGAAACCGAGCAGACAGAGACTCATTATGAGTGCGTAGCATAGACGGAAGTTGATTTTCTCCATTTTGTTGTTTACAGGAACTTGTTTTCACTTCAGATAAAAGTGCGACAGTCAGCATGTTACAGTGGAAACATCCATGGATCCGCCTGCTGTACGAAAACATGCAACAACACGGATATTAAAACATTTAATGCCAATAATGACGATACTGCATAAGTTCCACAAACCTCCTCTTAAGAAGAACATTTTTATGAACATATCTTAAAGAATAAAAGTAAAGTTTTCTACATTTGTGTTAAATGAATGTGAGAGACATTGAGAGTGCAGGTTGAGTATAACAGCACAGTGTTTAGTCGTAACATGTATTTCTGCATCACAGTCACAGTATGAAAAGTACATTTCTAGTTTCTGCAAATTAAATTAAATAATCTGTTCAGGTATCATCAGTCAGAATGAACACAGGAAAGATAAGGCGACTCTGCACACATTTTAATATCATGCATGTCCTATAATTTGCCGTTGAAATACAGCTGATCGTCACAACCTGCCAAAACCACTAAATGACCCCAACTGGGTCTCTTAACTCGGGGCTGAGGCTCATTAAAATGCACATGCTGGGACCCGGGAGGGGAAACAGATGTGACCCATTTCACTTTTTAGGTTTGAGGTCAACCGCCTGATAACAGAAGATATTATCATGTTATTGATCCATAACACTGATTTTATATCATTAAGATGTCCAATGTGGACACAGATTTGGATAAAGGTGGAGGTGGCGGGGGACATTATGCAGAAACTCGATCTATAAAAACTCAAACTGACAAACTCTGAATGATCTGAACTGATGAAGATGAAGGTTTGAGACCTTCAGTATATCTGCATCATGCTCATGGTACGCCACACCTGCTGTTTTATGTTTTATCAGTTCTTTAATCTCTTTGTGAAATAGATTTCATGTTGTCTGAGTTTATATTTGTGGTTTTATTTTGGTTATTTATAAACGTGTATTTTGTTATCAGGGTAGGTCTATAAGAATGGAGCACTGATTTTATGGATTAATAAATTGAACGAGGTCTGCAGGTAGGAATTATTTTCACTGATTAATCTGTTGATTATTTACTCGATTAACTGTTTACTATCACACAATGTCAGGACATGATTAATGGTTAAATCCATCACAGGTCCTTAGAGGCCAATGTGACGTCTTCAAATGTCTTTTTTTTGTCTCACCAACAAACAAACCCCCCTAAATTGTTCAGTTTATTATCACATAAGACAAAGAAAAGCAACAGATTAATGTTTGGGACATTTGTTTAATAAATGACTGATTGACTACATTGATCCCTGAACCGTGAGCAGATTTGATATATTAGTTGTTCCTTTGTTGCATCTACTTTGTGTGATTTTTACATTTATCTAAAATTTATGCAACATTGAAAACATAAATGTATAAAATATAAGTTATTACTGCAGTTGGAACTACTCAACAGAATGATGAAGTGGAGATGCTGGCTCCGGCTGGTGCTCCCTCAGTTCAGTGAATGAGCCTTCAGTCTACCAATAGCCTTAGTCATTCAGTCAATTGATCAATCAGCCAGCCAATCCATCCATTAATCCATCCATCCCTCCATCCATCCATCCCTCTATCTTTCTATCCAATTCAGGTTACATCATATTCAATTTATATTCCAGTGTTTCCATTTTACTTGTAAACATCCGCCCCTCCCACACATGGAGGCCACCAGCCCACTCCCATCCGACCACACACACACACACACGCACTCACACACACACCCGCACTCACACACACACACACACACACACACACACACGCACACACACACACACACCCGCACTCACACACACACACACACACACACACACACACACACACCCGCACTCACACACACACACACACACACACACCCGCACTCACACACACACACACACACACACACACACACACACACACACACACGCACTCACACACACACTCACACACTCACACACACACACCCACACACACACACACACACTCACACACACACACACACACACGCACTCACACACACACTCACACACTCACACACACACACCCACACACACACACACACACTCACACACACACACACACACACCCTCCCCCGCATCTCCACCGGCAGAGTCCCGACACACCGGCCTGGCTGCGCGGCTCTCCCCGCCTCCCCGCATCTCCGGCCCGGCCTCACGCTCCGCTCACATCCCGCAGCAGCAGCGGGCGATGAGCCACATCTACATCTCTGTTGCGTGACGGGCCACGACACGCAGGCCACGACACGCAGGCCACGACACGCAGGCCACGGTGTGTGCGACAGCAGCTCATATCTGTGGCACACAGCTGACGAACAGAGGCGCTATGATAATCCTGGGATTCATCTTTGAGAAGGACACAATGTCACAGTCACCAGCTCCTACAGGGATGAACTGAACACATTACAGGATCTTACGTTCCCTGAAACATATGAAATACATCAGAGCAGGGTTTGATCAGGCCGCTGAAGATCATCACTGAGCACAGAGACGCAACACGGGTAATATCAGATGAGTATTATAAGAATATTAAAGCGATGAATCCGTATGAAAAGCAGAAGCAGGTGCGGGCTTTAACGGGCCCTGCGTGCAGGAATCCCCCCCACACCCCCCCCATACCAAAATGACAGAGAGGTAAACAGAGACAGGGAGGAGAATGACAGCATCCTTTTACCCGAACATCCCTCCGAGGAAGGATCCGGACGCCTTGACCTTCTTGTCGGCCTCAGCCATCAGCTGCATGGCCTCCTTCTCTTTGCCGGAGTTGTCCATGGCGGTCTGAGAGAAGGGAGGAGGACGGGCCGATGTTCCGCAGTGGACAGAGAGGAGAGCAGAGCGGAGCAGAGCAGAGGAGAGGAGAGGAGGGAGACGTCTCTGCTGGTGCTGATGCTGAGGGCTGGAGGGGGGGGGGGCTGCAGCTCTTCCTCTACGGCGAGAGAGAAAGGTCCTGTGCGGCTCACTGCCACCATCTGCTGCAGACAGCAGGGAGCGCAGGCGTGTAGGTGTCCAGTCATGCAGCTTTTCTGCTTTACTTCCACTCCGATGACACGGAGGTCAGCTGATTTCTGTCTGTGGTGCAGAGGATGTTTATAATTTACATTTAGATAACTTTCCAAAAAACATTCAGATTCAGATCTCACTGAGAACAGATTTATAAATAACTATTTCTTCCATATAAAGATCCAAAAGTTGTACATTTTAAAGGAAATAATACCTTGAATATTTGGGCACCAAATTTCTCCTTAACTGTCCCTCCAGTTTCACTCTTCACTCTGACTACAGGAAGCTGCATAAGTTAGTTTGTCCCAAGGCTTCATGCTTGTAAGACACGTTCTTTGACCACAACACACACGTCTCTGACATATTAGGACCTTAAAGCTGCAACAGTCAATATTTTTATGGCAGCCGTGGGTCACATGAGTGCTGTGGTTTGCAGGGGGACAGGAGTGTTATTATCACCCCTCTCTGCAGCTTCTCTCAGCGCTGTGGAGCAGTTCAGATGGACACAAACGTGGCTCCAGGTGTCTGCTGGATGTGTGAATAAATACGACACTGTTGGCGAACAAGTTCCTCATATAAACTGCAAAGGTGTCGATGTGTCACTGTTGTGTTTACAGCTTGTTTCTGCTGCCCCCAGGTGGCTGATGTTTGCCTCGGAGGGTTTATCAGAGCTTCTTAGCTGAAAACGGTGAGACAGAGGAACCCATTTCACATTACAGTCATTGATCCACTGTTAGTATAAAAACTATTGATTACAGGAGCTTTAAATCCCGGATTCTTTTTTTTTCTACCAGCTGCACTGATTTAAAGTTCTTGTGCATTGTTTTAAACACATTTTCCTGGAAATGACCTTGAACTATTTGGTATCTTTGGAAATCTGGGATGATGAGTAGAAATGAAAGACTAAGTTCTGTGGGTCTGAGCAATGCTTTCCTGACCTTAACATGCTGCGATGGACACCAGCGAAGGTTCATTTGAAGTTAAAAGGGTTAAAATGGACTATTTAAAGAAAATAACAAAAAAATAGTAACAAAAAAATGCAAATAACCTGAGAAAACAAAGGTAACACACTGCCAAAGTAAATCAATAGACACCCACAATAAACAAAAAACAAAAACAAAAAAACATATTGAACAAATACATAAATGTCCATGGCAGAAACTTCATTGTAGTCCAACAAAATAATGACAGAGCATCTCTCAGCTTGAAAACCCTCCTCCACCTTCCTCCCCCGTGACAGCTACAGCACACTGCCTCCTGTGAAAGCCCACGTTGTCGTGCTCGTACACAAACTCACAGCAACAGCAAAGTTTTGTGTGCGGACGCGAATGGAGTGGGTTTCCCTCCGTGTGACTGACAGCAGTAATTACCTCCTCTCACTCGCCCCACAACACTGAAAACAGCTGAGATCCTGGACTATAGAATATAAACTGATAACAGCTCATTTTAGATCAAATATTTTAATAGTATTTCAATTAAAATGGCATTCAGTACAACCAAGAAACAATTCAACTGGCGGAGAAATCCAAGACGATAAAGCATGCTCAGTTTAATTGCTAAAGCAGGGGTGCGTTCAACAAGGCATTTTGTTGGAGAACCTCAGCACTTTTGCAGACTTAAACGTGTTTTTAACAGATCGTTTTGCCCTAAAGTGGTGACGGACTAGTGAAGTACTGTAATGTGAGCACAGAATTAGCAGCTGAGTCTAAAATATTGCCATCGAAACTGCAGTGCAGGCTACCTTTACGAGGTCAGGTGCAGACCGTGGCCAAGATCGCTCAATCTCAATCGACAGCGGCTTAAATTTAAGAAGAAATGGTTCCCTGCAAAAAAGGTTGTTGAACACAGCTGAAGCCTTAGTTGTATTAAGTCCAGAAGAAAAGCAAAATGTGGAAAATGCTCCAACAAGTATTTTCTGGAAGATCACTGTACAAAGAGTGACAAGCTCCATTCATTTTACATTTTTACAAAAAGGTCGACTGTGCACTCGGACACAATTTGGAACAGTTTTATAAATTGCTCTTGTTCTTGATCCTTAACTATCAATTAATAACAATTAATAAATGAATAGATCATCAGAATGATAGCTTTGTTAAAACACATTTCACATCAAAACAAACAAATCATGCAGTGGCAGCAGACTCTGAGGCTCTTCTAACAGGACTTCCTGCTGTCGGACCATTCGTGTAGCAAATAGGGAACTGATGGGATGTTGCTGCTACTGGTCAGAAAACTGATCATTTTCTAAAAGAAATCAAGAACAGGTGAATTTTGTACTCATCCAATAATCTCTCTGTGCAAATCCTCTTCCTTCCCTTGAACATTATTGAAGTAAAAGTCCATTTGTCCATAAATGTCTTAGGCTAACAGTCATGCTATGATAAATAATTTAAATAACTTAACAGAAATTGCCATTGAGATTAACTTTTCCCCCAAAATCTCATGAATAAATAAATAAATAAGTGCATAATCAGACTATTGAGGATTCAATAAATGACCCAGTGGTAATCTATAGCATAAATCTTACCGAGCCTGTTTCTTTGTCCTCTGTCATCACGTTTAACTCATTCAGATGATTTCATCATTCTACAACAAAGTGTCTCAACAAACTCATTAACATTATGAATATGGGCTTCATGCCTGTTAAGGTCTAACTTGTTATACGGATGACTGTCAGCTGCTAAATAAACAGAAATACTATGCTCCTGAAATATTACACGACATTAGATGCATTCATGTAACATAAAACCAAGACTGTAAAAATCATTGAAAAACACTGTGTGTGTGTGTGTGTGTGTGTGTGTGTGTGTGTGTGTTCTGATATAATGAAAAGTATACAGTATTCACATCACACTATGGTATGTGTGTTATCTTGTGCTGCTTTGCACGTCATCCTGAATTGTTGTAGTATGCAACATTAATTCCTTATGGTCTCAATTCCAGATGAGCAAAATTTTATGGTTAAATCTGGGGAGTGAAAGAGGAGCACACTGCACCCCCCACCACCATTACCTCCACTGAAGTGCCCTTGAGCAAAGCGATCACCTCCAGCTGCTCAGAGGCCAAACACATCAGACGGTGGATGTGCTGGGCAGGAGTGCAACTACGTGAGTGTGAAAAAGAGAACATCGCTAATAACGATAAATAAATGTTTAAAAAACGGTTTTTGATTCTGACGTTGACAAATAAGAAGATAAAATAGTTTCTTAAAATTAGTTTTAGTGATTCTGTACCATTGTTTAACGTCTCTCCATGTGCATATAAAATAGAGAGATAGATAGATAGATAGATAGATAGATAGATAGATAGATAGATAGATTGATAGATAGATTGATAGATAGATAGATAGATAGATAGATAGATAGATAGATAGATAGATAGATTGATAGATAGATTGATAGATAGATTGATAGATAAGTAGATAGATAGATAGATAGATAGATAGATAGATTGATAGATTGATAGATAGATTGATAGGGTTGTCATGCAGTACAAACTGTTGGGTTACAGCTGTCTGTCAAAATAACAGATGAAAGAAAATAAAACTAAATGGGATCTGATTTAAGTGCATGCTTGAATGGAATTAAAAAATAAATTAAAGCATTCTTCCATTACAAAGAAAAGTAACAGTCTTTATAATCTGGGTATCCTCCTGCTTTATTTCCTCCCTCACTACCCTTTCATTAGTGCTTCCCTCTGTTGTTTTTGCCTTTCTTTTGATCCGTTGTACTCGTGATTCACTCCACTCTGCTCCCATTGATTCATCGATTCTTCTTCGTCACTCTTCCTCACTCCTCTACACATTTTCCCCTTCAGTCCTCCTCTGACAGAGTTTCGTGCGGCGTCGACGGCCGGGACTTGCTGTGACCTCTGACCTCTGCCTTCCTGTCCTGCAGGAAGTCTTCAATCTCTCCGGGCAAACACTGGAACTTCTCCTGGAAATCCGCCTCCACGACCCCTTGCAGCTGCAGAAAGACAACAGGATTGTGTGACACATATTGATTACAGATTTCTTTCGGACTGATTGCCTGCTGATGGCTTCTCCAGCTACGGCTGCAAACAAAACGGAGATTACATAAACCCATAACCAGTGAAATATATCGGTGATGATGTTCCCGGTCGAAAACAACACAGAACCTTGTTTATTTCCTACTGTTGGGACAGATGGGTTGTACATTTAGAAAAGCAACCAGCTGTTGTCAGCCATTACTGCCAAGCAGCTCCAATATGGCTGCCGGGGGGCACGTTACATCCCTGAAACGCCCCGACGTCAGAGCTGATCCCAAAACTGTGTGGGCGTGGAGCCGGAGACAGCCGCAGCAGCAGCTTGGAGCTCCGTGCCTGAGAAATTTCTTGCTGTGCAGCGCATTCAAGCGTGAAAGTATGCAAAAGTGGCAGGAGGTGCGTTTCACTGAGGCGATACAAGAAATAAAGGAAGTTCAAAAAACTGACAATGACGGGAGGCTGGAAAGGCGATTCACATTAGTATTTTACCTTTGGTTTCTGGTCTTGTATCTCCTGCAGGAGCTCGCTGTGCTGTTCCACCAGCTGATCGTGGCGCTTCGTCTGCGTCTCCTCCAGCTGGAGGCAGAAAAACAGTCAGACAGGCAGTCAAAGAGTCTTATGAAGCGTTTTATGATGGCAGAGAGACTGGGCCACAGCTAGGCACAGAGATAGTGTTGCAAACATAAAATTTTCATCATCGTCTCAGCAGTATTCAGTCTCCAGAAAAACCCATCAACATTGTTTTTTTTTAAATCCTGTGCAGCTTTAACCCAGATTCTCCATCCGCTCTGCTCACCCGTTTTATGTTCTGGACGACTTCATTGACGTAGGACTTATTGATCTCAATCTTCTCCCTGGGAACACACAGTCAGACGTTCAGTCAGCTAAATATCTTTCTCCTCTGACAACTATCTGGATGGATCAGTGCATGAAGCAGATGGGGAGCTGCAGCAGGTATCTAAGGTGAGGTGCAGTGGATTCGTATCGGCGTGTGTCTGTGTGCTTATGGATCGTACTCTTCAGCCAGATGTTTCTCTTTGGTCTTCGCTTGGTTGATCTTCTCTGTTCTCCTTCGATCCATCTGCCTCTTCAACTCCTTTTTCTCCCTAAAGCAGCACAGAAAACGTTTGATTAGTGAAAACACACATACATACACCCAGATAATCTGTTTGATGTTGTGAAGCTTTTGGAGAGGTAATGTCATATAGTTGAGGTTTCATTTCCATTTTGTTACTTTTAGTTAGTCCTCTTTTGACTATATTTGTTTATTTGATTTGAGCAGAAACTGCAGGCCTTCCTACTTTGCAGTTTGCTTCTTTTTTTGTGTCATTTATAAATTCATGCGATAAATAACTTAATTTTACCAAACCCATCTGGTTTTATGTTGCTTCTCCTAGAGGAAAGTCAACAATTTCTGCATGTCTGTTCTACTTCTAATCTTTGGCTATTAAAAAAAGTAGCTTTCAAACTTTCAAACATAATAATGTTTTAGATTTGTTACTTATAGCTTTACTTGGCATCTGGCATCTGACTTTGAACACACTGTAAGCACGACGAGATACTCTAGCTCAAAGGAAACGCTCTTCAAGCTGCGGTCGTTATGAAAGCAGCTCTTAACAATGTAATCCTTTGTGTTATTCCCCACAGAGATTTAACACCCTAATGAATGTCATTTCAGTCCCAGATCTGTAACTTACTTGTCGCAGATGTCTTTGAGTTTCTTCATCTGGGAGTTGTGTCTCTCCTCAGCCAGACTGCTCAGTCGCTCTGTCAGCTGGAGGAAACAGAAACTCTGGTTACTAACCAGTTAATTAATTACTACAGAACCTGCACTGTTGGTTTGGAACTTGACCTAATTTTAGAGCACAGAATCTTAGCTTTTTATTAAACTATATGTCTTATTATATGTCCTATATAACTTATTATATGTCCTATATAACTTATTATGTCCATCATTCAATGATACGTATTTGGCATTTCATCTTTTTTGGGAGATTTTATTTTGAACTTCCCCCATGTCAAAGAATCTGCCTGCAACAGAAAGGGAGCTTTAAATGAGTTCATCCGAATATAGATAACCACAATTTTTAGAGACATCAACTTGGGTTCAGGTGAAGGTCGGCAGCAGCAGTCGGTTTTGTTAGACTTTACCGTTTTAATATGTTCTCTCTGGAGATATTTCTGACTGTAGTACTGTTCCTGCCTCAGAGCCAGAAGCTGCTGCTGCTGCTCGTCTCTCAGCTGCTGGAGGCGCTCGTCTTTCTCGCCGTCCGAACACGAACCCCTGATGAACAGATACCCATAAATAAATACGCAGGAAGAAGTCTAGACTACTGATAAGTTTCAGACTTTTACAACAAATATATTTTACCTCAAACTGAACAAGAAAAAGGGAATTTTAAAGTAATAAGATGAGAAGAGGAAATGCAGTAATTAAAATAATACCACATTATTTGCGTCTACCTGCTCTTGCTGCACTGTCTGGCCATCTTCTTGTACTTGTTGTTGATCTCTCGGAGGAGCTCGGAGGTTTTCTTCTGGTGCCTCCTCACTAACTCCTTCAGCTCTTTAAACTGACGTCTCTGCTCCTTCTGGTAACCCTTTGACTGCTGCAGACTGTCTAGGGTGCACACTGGCACATCTGTCACCACAAGTGATCACACAGCATAGATTATAATAGGCCTTTATAAGAATTAATAAAACTCCAGCATCTTTCTCTGGTTACTTCTGTTCAAAGCTTGGACGACTGGAGGGTTTCATGATGTCATTTATTGTACATTATTAATATCATTTCTTGTCAATCACCAGCAAAAAGATGCCCCACATCACCCAAACACAAACACATCCATATCTTATAGGCTTATATACTATACACTCTACATTATATACAATATAATATATAATAATACTCATGATTTTTGAGTGCTCTCTTATGGTTTCACTCTTCATGTTTTACCAGTTCTACACATATATTCAGTTTTTTGAATTAATTATAATGGATTGATTGCATATCGGGAATTTCAAAAAAAGATTAGAAAGCAATATGTAAATACTGACCAATCAAAATACTTAAAACGAGATCTTCAGTCTTTGCTGCTGGTTTGGCTGCATCTAAAATTTAGAAAAGACATAATCAACATTCATAAACAACAATAAAATGAATCATACTCCTAGTACTTTAAACACTCTTTAAATGAGTCTGAGGATACCTGTCGTAGCTGCTTGCTGATTGGCCGCGGAGGCTTTGGGCGTGGTGGCGATGGGGGTTTGGCCTGCGGGGCCAGAGGCGGGGCTGAGTCCGTTCTCCAGTGGAGCAGATTTCAGATCGTTCTTACGCTCCACACAACTGTCTGCTTCATCCTGAAGAACAACACAGACCAGAGTTACAGGGCTGCTTTCCCGACAGAGACAGAAAAACACTAGAAACATGGCCGACCTCAGTCTGCGTGTCCTCCTCTACGTCATCCAGTGTCAGAGCCGCCAGCTGCTTAGACCTCTGCTCCAGGAGGTTGACATATCGAATAGGGTTGGACAAAGCCTCTATCACATCTAGAGAGGAAATATAGAGGAATACAGTGAGTTGTGCCTCTGGGGGTCTGTATGAGATGATATGAGCCTTTATTGATCCCCAGAGGGAAAATCCAGGTGTTGCAGCAGCTGTGATAGTGATAATAATAATAATAATAATAATAATAATAATAATAATAATAATAATAACATAATAACATGTTATACAATATTATTATTAAAGGTCATTAAAATCAAAAAGGTGTGATAAGAAACTCATTAGGAAAAGTTTTCTGTTGCTACTTCACCAGGCAAACAGATGCTTAAACAGTCAGGAAACTAGTTAGAAGTCGATCTTCTGTGCATTGTTAAGTATCTGTATTCTTGTGAATAAGTGTGTCAGAGGTCCCAAATAAATCTTTCTTGCATGAATATCTGCAGACATTTTTATGTCACATTTTGTTTTGTCATGTTTAAATAAGAAAACAAAATCAGGGAAATCTGTGATATCACGTCAAAGGCAAAAATGAAAATTTGTACCTGCAAACGTGTCTGGGACGTAATCTTTGACCTCGATGTAGACAAACACAGCTGGTAGAATCAGAGGCTGGTTCTTCTCATTCCTCAAGCCGATGTAACGATAACCTAAAGGAAACATTAAGCAGCACGGAGTCACTATGATGTTACCACCACTTGGGTTATTTTGGGTGAACAATCATGTAGGATGCAGTCGAGTTCACACCAAACATCAGTCATGAAGGGGACAAAATTACAAGGCAATTGTAAGGTAATTTCATTTAAAGTGGTGGGTGACATTTTTCAAAGCAGCAGAATGTCTCTGCAAGCTGTTTCAAATGGGTTTTTTAAAACAGTGGGAGCCAGGATGTGTCTCCCAGCAGGTACGGTAAGTAGGAAAGACTGGCAGTTTCTGAATAATGTGACAGATACATTACGGGATTCTACACAGACAAAGAAAATTAAGTATGCATGTAGTCATCTTTCAAGATTGGGATTTACGTAATAATGTGTCCATTTTGCTACTCAATGATACTTTTTGATATAACACAATAGTAATTTATCACAAGTTCGGTTCAGGAAAGTTTTAAACAATCATTGTCTGTTGAGCTTTCTGGCACAGAGCTGCATTTACACAAGAAAAAGATAATTCTTTAAAGAAAGAGAATAAAAACTAGAATGTAGGGTAGTGAAAACAAAGGGAAACTTACAGAAACTCAAACTTTACTGACATAAATAGATGAAGACGCCCCTCTGACTGGATCTATGGGAGCTGCAGTGCATTGACACCCAGCAGTGAGCAGCTGGCCCCAAAGATATAATAAAACAGGAAACAAAAACCACAATATACGGAGAAAGTTGGGGATAAAAGGGTCGGAATAAATGCGACTGAAATAACCACCTGGTCTTATCGCAGACACTGGAATAATCCGATGGCCAATGAATTTCCCTCCTTCCTCAAAAGCAGCGATTCTCAGAGAGGCCAGAGTAGGAAGAATCACCTGTCAGAGAGTTGAAGTCACACCATGAACACACAGATTAGATAGTAGAAGATCAGATCACTATCCTCCTGTCTCGCTGCTGTAGCTCACCTTTTTGAAGACAATCGGCTCTTCGTCCCACACCGGGTTGACGGCGTTGTTGTTCTGAGAGGTTTTGGTCTTCAGCGCTTTCCTCCTGGTGTCCACAGGAAGTCCAAACATCTCCACCTCCACATACACACCCACCCGCCGTTCAGTCAGGAACTGGCCTGAAATCACCTACGACACACAGAGACATAGAAACAGACTAATAAACACACACATGTACTACAGCAGGGAGAGTTTACATTGTATGTAAAGTAATGTCTGTTACACACAAGTTGTAGGATGCTGCAATCACATAAAAGGCGTTAACAAAAGGAAAACCACTGCCGCTGTACCTTCACCGAGAGGGTGTTGGCTACGATGCCATCCACTGTGTTTTCTGTGAAGGGGTCAAAGTGTTTGTCTGGCCGTCTCATGAACTCAGGCTTCAGTCTGTAGCCGCTCCGGCCGTTGTACTCGAATGTGAAGAGATTCAGCTGCATGGACAAATCTGGAACAAAAAGCTGATTTTAAGTTTAGGGCTGAAAAAGTTTGAGGTTCAGCTAAAGAGTAGAAAAGAAGAGTCCTATTATTTTTTTTACCAAAGACACTTGGATGAGCATGAAGCTCTCCTGGTTAAATTCAAACTACAAAGAATACGTAACTAAATGAAAAACTCTGTACATGAAAACTTTAAAAGACACATCAACTATGAGTCCAACCCATCACTGCAGTAAAGAACATCCAGTCACTGAGCTTAGAAATATTTAGCCATGCCACTAACGGCTGCTTGAAATCAAAGCTTTGAAGCTCTGAATTCATTAAATATATTCTCAGCTATAGTCAATTTACTCTCTGATTCTGGATGAATTTTGGATCAATCCGGCAACTATGGTGAAGTGTTTCTGACTGTTTCTGTTTTGTTAACCACAGAAGTAACATTAAAATGCAAATTCACAGTGGAAAAGATACTTCCAGAAGTGCAGCTCTGCCCACTGCTTTACTCTATCGCTGTGCTTCCCAACTGAGGGGTGAGGTACCATCACAGAATAAATCTGGGGGGACGACTGACAAGACAGCAAATTATTTTCTTATAAGCTTTCTTCCGATGTGTCCTTTTCTTGTGAATTAGTGGATATTTTAACTCTTTGTTCCTTCTAAAAATGTTCCAAATAAAACAATCTGAGAAGGAAGAATCACTCTGTGGTTGAACGAGTCACAACCTTTAAGATGTCACCAGAACAATAAGGTTGGGAATGGGGTGTTTCATGTTTTGTTACGACCTGGCAGGGCGGCGTTCAGAGGTCAAAGCCCGGGCTCTCACCTATAGTCTGGTAGTTGAGAGCCACCAGCTGACAGCCGGCGTTCCAAAAGAGCTGAGGCATGAAGTTAGACGAGTCGACTCTGGTTCCTTTTGGATAGATACGACTCAGCTGGGATTTATTATATCTGGTTAATGTAAAGTTAAGAACAATTATAGATAATTATAGAGCAAGACATCATCCAGTCGCACGTGTACAAAACCAAAAAGACATCAATCATACATTATATGTGCATGTACAGACTTTCAGGTAACATGTGTTTTTGTTGAATGTATAGATATGACCACTACTGCACTACTAAAACTACTACACTTGTTTCTACACTTACTGCATCATAACATTCATATATCAGTAAAATGTATTATACCTGATACACACTGCTGTAGAGACTTTCTGAGATAACACTGCTGTTATTGAAATTAAAATGAATGTTAAAAGTTGCTCACTGACAGATTTTTATACAAAAAAAAAAAAAAAAGCATCAAAAGAGGAAGAACACAAAGTACAGAAGCGGTTGCCATGGCGTGGTGCAACTGTGGTAACTGTTGCCAAGGATACTCCACAAACTCCACTGGTGACTTTGTGAGGTGCTCCAAAGCTTTGGTCTCCACAAAAGACGACATGTGGTAACAGCGGGCTGCCTCTACACACACACACACACACACACAAACACACACTTTTTTCAGCAATTATCTTAGTTTCGACATTAATCTCTCTTTCAATTGCAAAAACTTTCTGCCTTTTCGTTTTTATACTTGTGTGGTAAAATTGAAGGACCCAAACTTTGCATGCCTCGTGCTACAACATGATAAAGGTCAAAAAGACACATCAGATAATCAGAATCTTGTAATTTCAAGAGAGAGTGAGATCAATGAGGGATAAACCGCTGCTCTGTCGGTGTACATTCTCATCAAAAGTTATCCTCAACACATGAAATGTTGATCCCTGTACACAGGGAGCTGAGGCATGAAAGGAAATTGAAGGATTTTCCAGCTTTGTTCCAGGAATTGTCTTTCAGAGAGAGGAATATAAAACAAGAGATTCAAATAATGAGAGTGTGTGTCAGAAAGTCAAAGTGTCCGGTTCTGGCTTTTCTTACTCTTGGAGGCTTCGAAGGAGTTGAACTTGGTTGGCTGGACGTAGTTCACCAGAGTGGACATTTCCTCTGTAGCCACGGCCTCCCGCTCGGCTGAGCCCTGAAATAAATAACAACAGGAGTAAAGTTTAAGAGTAAAGTTTCACATGTTGAGGTCAGGCTGCTGGATTTAATGATGGCTGCGTCATTTCCGACAACATGTGAGGGGCAAATGTTGGGAGGGAACTGCAGCTGTCAGTTCAACAGGTTCACGGCACAGAGAGTGACAACAAACAGCATCATCATCATCATCAGTAATACAAACGTCACAACAAGAGTAAACCGATCCCAACAACATCCACGTACACTTTCAAACACAAATACACACACTAACCATCTCTCATTACCAGATCTCACAGCAGGCCTATTGTTCTTTCCACTTTCTTGCTTTTCTTTTTATTGTTTGCATTGTTTTTTGTCCTATTCTTCTCTTCTCTATAGTGAATTGTGTTTCAACACACCTGTCTGGTCCGTTTGATGTCTGGTTCATTTCTTTCTTCCCTTTTGATGTGAATAGAGACATTTTCATCAGCATGTTTATGTTTTACCAGATTGAATCTCTTGTGGTTTCCCCCCAAAATGTCCCCCACATTCAGCTTATCTGTATGTGAAGATAAACTAAAAGGGGAACTCTGCTGATCGGTTGGGTCTGAAGACTACAAGTTTGAAAATGAAACAAAAATTGAAACTCTGTCTGAGTAAACCATAAGCCATCCTCACCTGTTTGGCAAAAGCTCAGGCCCACTGTGAACACTACGGACAAGAAAACAAAACGGCAAGAACAGTACACAATAAAATAAACATCAACAATGACAAGCAAGAGGACTCAACAGCAACACACTGCAGAGACAACAGCAAACATAAAGCAAAAGGACAGCAGGAAGCAGCAAGTGTTAACGACGACCAACACGGTAACATTTAGAGTACGAAACAAGATCAACAATGACAATGGTACAAAGAATAAACAAGACGATGAAATAAACACTTGCAAACATTGACAAATGGCGACAGCAGTGAGGGCGACCGCCCCTCAGCTTTGTGTGACGTCACCACTGACCTTTTTACCATCATCATCTTCATCATCATCATCTTCCTCACTCTCAGCCTCCATCTCTGTTAAAATTAAAGTTAAACAAGTCTTCATCCTCATCGTCTCTTCTTCTTTTTTCCAAATATCAAAGTATAAAACTGGACATTGTGTACGATAACAAGTCTGATTACAAGGCAGACCCGTCATCAGTTTCTAGGTTTGTAGTCTCACTGCAAATAAAACAACATCATGGAAACAAAAGAAAAAGGAAAAATCTATGGGAGAAGTTTAGGCGCAGGTAAACAGGAATGGCAACATGGTAAATATCTGGTTAAACGCACCATATGTAATTTTCTGCCACTAGGGGTCTCTCAATCAAAACAGTAACTAAAGACGGAGTTTGGTAACTTTGTGAAGTAGTGTGGGATCGAGGGAGTCTCCTCCTCTCCAAAACAAACAGACCAGGTGATTAAAAACCAGTAAAAACAGAGAATAAAGCAGTTTCACATTTCCCAGACGCTGTTTGCCGCACAAAGGATGTCCCGAGGCCGGCTGCTCAGCTTGTTTCTCTGATAACTTCAGATCCAGACTTTCAATGACTAAAATAATTCATCCAGTTAAAATATATAGTTAAAAACAACCTACGCAGGAGGATAGTGATCTGATCTATGCTGACGAGTGCACAAAGGGGATATGGCACCATTGGCAGTAGACCAAATGAAACACATCATTACTTTGATTAAAATTACGAATTTCTCTGGATTTGAAAATAGTTGGAAACATTTGGGATGATGTAAGTACATAACAACATAGTCATTTGAATGTGGAAAAGTTATATATTATACCTTTAAATGTTTCCTTATTTTGTGCAGGAAACTTTCTGTCAAAGATGTTTGCTTTAAGCATTCATTACAATCAATCCACAAATAAACCCACAGCACAATATCTGAGTGATATATGACAAGTCTGCTCTGTGATTTCAAGTAGAAAACGCACAAAATACCAGATGCCTGTAGTTTTGTAAACAACCCACCGCTTTAATTTCTCTGCAGGTGATTATTCAGCCCACTCAAGCATTCACTGACTAAAGGGTCATGGCCAGTGTGCGAGTATGTACTTCAGCTTCTAGTCTGCTCTTTGTGTAGCGGCTGGGCTCTCAGTCCCAGACCTGTTTTCAGGATTTGTGCATCAGGCGTGTCGATAAGGCTCCCTAATTTCCCCCTGCAGCGCTGTTTAATTGCTGCTCTGAGCTTCCGACCTCTTCTGGGATGTCCTGCTCATTACTGAGACATCCCTGATGAGGTGCAGAGGACTGCAGAAAGAAATCAAAGACATCAATGTGAGCAGGAGGAGCAGATTTGTCACTTTGGCCAAAATCATGATGGAAATATCGGCTGAATAACCAGAGGTGTCCTCTCACAGGGACACTTCTAAGGAGACTCATCCAAAGTCTTAATCAATGACACTCAGCCTATGATTTCGGTCACATTTTGCCCTCTTACTCCAAATCCTTCTTGTCTCTCTCTCCTTCGATTTGTTTGATAAATATGTAAAGTTAATCTTTTTTGTCTGTATCTCTGTAAAACAACCATCAGCGGCAGAGCTGAAGCTACAGCTCCATCGTTGTACCTTTTCAAAATGAAGCTAAATTGGTGGTGACTCATATTTGCGAGGACACACAGTATGTCTGCTGTATGTGAAAACAGCTTGAAAGATTGACACAAAAAAAGCTCTTTTTGACAGTTAGTGCTACCAAATTAAAGCCTGGATACTCTTTGGTATTAATGTCTTCCAGCCATGTGCAGCTCTGGTACCCTGAGAAACCACAGAGCCGCTATGGTCTGTTTTGTGTTTCCATACAAAGACAGTCGCAGCTGAACACATTTCACATGGATTTCTGGGTTGAAAAAAGTCCTTGTGTCTTTGTGTCTTACCTCCTGTGTTGTTGCTAGGAGACACTGGTTCGTTGCTCTGATTGGCAGGTTGGTCCGTCAGCCTTTTGGTGTCCGTGTTATTGGCGGGTTTGTGGGATTTCTTGTTCTTGATGAGGATTTTACCCATCAGCTCCTGAGGGCTGGGCAGGGGGACACCTGACTCCAGCTACCAACACACACACACAATGGAGATGACAGCATAATCACTAGTTGTACTGTAGTTACTGAATGTTTAAGATTGTCTTTTGTGTGTGTGTGTGTGTGTGTGTGTGTGTGTGTGTGTGTTACTTACAGGGTATTTGTCCAGAGGGTCAATCAACAGTGCTTCTCCGAAAATAGATTGACAATATTCAGCCATTTTAGCCTGCTGCTTCAAACTGATAGATAGATAAATAGATAGATAGATAGATAGATAGATGGCATTATAAGGCATCCATATAGATCAATCAACACATAAATCAACAAATAAATAATGACAGAGATTCTCACGAGTCCACGTGGTTTTCAAAGGAGAGTATGACGGGGAAAGGTGACGTCTTGAAGGCGCACTCTGCAATAGCTTCAATCACTTCCTGGAAAAATACAAAACAAAATGCCATCAGTGCCAAGGACAAAGAAAAACATTGATATAGCACATTTAATTCCAGAGGAGATACAATACACTTTACAGAAAAGCATTAAACATGTACACAGGCTCATACACAGTGTACTAATAGACAACTGTAAACATATGTAGTTACTTTCCACCACTGATCACAGAAACAACAATGTGAGCAACTAAGGAATCAAGGCATTGCTAAACTGGTACTTAGAAGTATATTATGTCAAGCTGCACTATGAAAAAGTGTGTACACACCTTAAAAGGGATTTCTGATGTCATGGTAAACCCGTGTGTGATGACAGGTTCCTCCTCAGCGGTTCGTCCTTTCCACACGTCTAATTCCACACAGCGACATCCAGCCAGGAGAACCTGCCTGTACATCTCTACTGAGGAGCTCCCGGCCAGCTGGCCCGCTGAAACACAAGAAATAAAGACTTCACACACATCGTCGATGATTTTAGACACTTTAATGCTGGATGGCTCAGTGAAAGGTTGTGAAGATAATAATGGAATATTATTATTATACAACAAGTCGCATTATGAGTTTGTTTTTCTGGTTCTAACCAGCTTTGTTGCCCTATGTTTTCCTTACTTTATGATCAATAATCAAAGATCAGAAACAAAGATTTTGTGTGTGTGTGTGTGTGTACCTGTCAGGTATGTGTTATGTGAGGAGTTGATGAAGTAGTGGGACAGGGGGAAGCTCATGTCTTCAGACTGATCCAGTTTCTCTGGTGGGATGACTCCGTTCTCATCGCTGGACAGATAACTGGAGAAAGCCTGGAGAGAGATGATGCCTACAGCACACACACACACACACACACACACACACACACACACACACACACACACACACACACACATTAAACATTATAAGGAGATTATTAGAAACGCATTCCAACAAAAAAAGGATGTAAGAAAAAAAAGATTAAAGCATCAGAGCGAGCAAACCCTTTTTGGTATTTCCTTGGTATGAATGTTCTATGCACCCTCAAATTTTAGATCTGAAAATATATCAGATTAAACTTGACAGAAAACTTCAGTCATAGCCAACACGTCCTAATATCTAAACAAAACTGCCTTCTAAATCCACCTATATGAGTGTGCTGCGAGCTTGAATCTCACACTTTATTGTTTAAATCAACACTCTAAAGCATTTCCTAAACCAGATGTGCTGCAAAATAATTTCTATAAAAATAATATCTGCCTATAATACCAGTTTAATCTGGACTTCATATACATATACTTTGTAAATATAGATGCAGAAAATCTATTCTATCTCACAGATAGACAAAAATAACAAAAACAAGTAGGTGCCAATTTTTTTCTGGCAGGATCCAACACAAATGTGGGCACCTTAAGTGCTTATTTTAGCCGTTTATACTCTGTGGGTATGTGGGTGTGTGAGAAAAGTATTTTGGTAACAACACATGTACACATACAAAAGTACACGTTGCTAACAAAATAATTTATTTAGGAATATAGTGGAAAAATAGCAAATAGTGTGAAGCAGATGATAAAAGGGAACACTGTGTGTGTGTGTGTGTGTGTGTGTACCTTGCTTCAGCTGTGCCTGGTCATGTTGGTACCTCTCCATCACGCCGTTTGTCTGTCCCGGACGAAGAGGCGGGTAGAGGATTTCATTCAGCCTCGGGTCTCTCTGCTTGTTGTTGATGAACTCTGTCATCTGGTCGACGGACAGCGTCCCATCGTCTCCTCCTCTACACAACAGTGCAGGGTTGGGGCTGAGGTTACAGGGTACTACAGGATGTCTACAGACCCTCAAAACAACTGACATGATCCTTTAAAAGTACTGAAATATGTAATCCACATATTTTCCCATTTTATTTTCACATAAGCTCTTCCTTCTTTAATCAAACTACAACTATTTGTAGGATTTGCAGCTTTTTTCTATGTCACATCATAACAACCTGAATCCCTCATTAAGCTGAAGATGACAGCTTATCTCTGAGGACTTGCGATGGGTATTTGCCCTTTTTTTCTGATATTTTATTGGCTAATTACTTTAAAATAATCCATTGATTAACCAGTGATATCAACCATTACTAGCAGCCTGACTTTGAATCTGCTGAACATAATGGAGTTAATACTGTTAAAGATACAGCCTCTCCATTTAATCCTTCCCTGTGCACAAGTGGGACAGAAGATGAATCATTACTCATCGTTCTTCACATATCAAAGAAACTTGCCTGAAGCAAATAACACAACACACTTTAAAAAAAAGCTTATTTTGTAAGGCAGCTTGTTCAAAATTAATAAGTCTGTAGCTGTAAATAAGGTGGAGGATATTTTTAATACTTACTGCAGTTTAAAGATGTTGCTAAGCTCAGGACGAGGACACAGGTTGTCCAGAAAGGTCTTGTAAACTTCAAGTGTGAAATCCTCCAGTTTGATACTGTCACCCTATCAAATACAGAGGACATGTACATTAACATAACCACGTTTTAATTTGAAAGAACTGAAACTGCCGGTGCCAAAAACATTTGGCCTTTCTGTGTTTTATCCTCTTCCCACTTGCAGTAAAAAGAAGTTTTTAAATCCTAAAAAAAATCAACTCTTTCTCCTCATCTTTGATTTAACTCTCCTCCATTAAAAAGACTCTTTCTGAGCTCACAGGAATACTCGATGTGAGATTCAGAGTGAGCAGAGACTCTGACTCTTACATTTCTGCTTTTCACCGGTTGCTTGAAAACTTGATGACCCAGATATTTGAGCTCATTTCACCCCTCTGTGCAATGTGAGTCATTCCGGACGAAAAAGCACGAGATAAAAGCCTCAACAGCAAATGGAAAATGGAGAAAAAAGAAGGATAAAATTGAAAAAGACTGCGTGTGCATCTTATATATATGTAGTTATATACGTAGTTATCCAAAAGCAAGGAGATAAACTATAAACTCCAGTGTGTATCTGCTGCACTAATAATAATAATACAAAATAATCTGAAGTGTTTACCCGGCTGTAGGGCAGTCTGCAGTTCTCCAGGGCATTCTCTACTCTCTTTCTGTCTGACGAAAACAGTCGAACAATGCTGCAACAGACAATGACATCACACCATTATCGCCTCATCCTTAACCACAACATGTCACCAACCCAAAACCTGCATTTTGACTTCTTAAAATATCTCCTCCTGACTTCTCCCTCTAATTAACTCCCCCGAATTTACTCCTCTAACTCCCTCAAATGTCCTCCTCTAACTCCTAAAACATGAAACCTTTTATCGCGATCCCAGTAAATACCTTCACCGTCCCCAAACCTCCTGATGTCCCTGATGTCCCTTTCCTTCTTTAAAACCGCCCCTGTCCTCCCATGACTTCCAAGATATGTCAACTGACCTTGATTCAGCTCCTGGTTTGCTTCTAAAAGACAGCTTTCCCTCATAACTGAATTATCCATCTCATGCTCCGACAGTGGTTGATTACCAGGTCAGTGCTGAATTAAGCACCTTCGTGAATCCTGTCCCTGTTTTTGCTTTCCCAAGTGCACATGGAATTAAGTTTATTTTTGGAAGCAAGGGACAGGAAAGAGCAAAGTTTCAGTTTGTGCGTGTCTCTGCAGGTTTCGCCGGGCTATTTTCACACATCCTCAATCATGTACTGTAACGTGTGCCTCAAAGTTAACACTCAGACAGAAGCATTGATTAAAGATTAGGAAGGTAATAATAATCGGGAGCTCACTTCTTGACAGGGATTCTCCCCTCGGCGTTCAGCTGGAGAGTCAACCGGACGTACCTGGAGAAAAAAGTACAAAGGTTTAGAGCTGGAGTTCACTTCTTTTGTTCCTGTATCAAAGGCTCAAAAAGAATCATGTGACTACCCAGCAAAATGAGGAAGAGTTTAATATTATTGTTTAATACTATTGTGATCAGAGACTTGAGTGATTCTCCTTCAATCCTCTCAACAACATTTCTTGGAGGTCTTGAGCAAAAAACCTCACTGGATAATTGGATATTTATATGATTTGTTGTCTCATTTCACCCCATTTTCAACCTTGAAACCACCACTGTTGAAGAGCTAAATATGATTTCACAGACACCTAGTAAATATACAGTAGATGTACACAGTACATCTGTATTCTGGGACACTTAATCTGTAATCTTATGTAAACTCACAGTTGAATATAGTCTTGTGATGATCCAAATCCCATTAAGACTTGACAAGATATGACCTGTATTATGCCATATTTTTCTTATTGTCAATAAATCCCAAGAAAAGAAAGCATGAGAACAATGCATTGAGCCTCTTTGTTCTTACTGATGATGTAAACCAGATTTATATAGCTTTATTTTTGAAAAACAACCAGTAATTTCCATAAACAGCTGTTCATTGTAGTTTTCAGCAAACACTGATAAAACGGGGAAAATTGTGCATTTTCTTGGGACTATTTTCAGCGGCGGATTAACACACACATTTGATGCTCTAGTGAATATTGACTCAGATTAAACTAAAATGGCTGTGTTGATGGTAGCGATAAAAACATGTCACCCAGTGCAACAGCATGTGTGTGTGTGTGTGTGTGTGTGTGTGTGTGTGTGTGTGTGCGTGTGTGTGTGTGTGTTTGTGTGTGTACTCACGCTTTCAACAGACCGTGGTCTCTGTTGAGGTTGTAGCTCAGCAGGTTGGAAGACAGAGAAAACAGTTCCTCACACCACACCTACAGAAATCAGACAATCCATCATCATCACCATCATCATCATCATCACCACCACCATCATCATCATCATCATCAGTGCCTGACATCATCACTGTGGTGAGTTCAGTACCTTCGCTTCGTCCTCCTGTGAAGCGATGAAGTTGAGCTGGTTGACGTTTACAAGGTCTGAAGCCGTAACCACGGTAACCATGCGGTTCTCAAGCCGGCCAACCAGGTTTCCCACATCGAGCAGCTCCCGCAGCTTGGCCTCCTATTGGACGACACAGAATAAAAGCTGTCGGCTGAAACAGAGCCACGCTGCAGGCACACAGAGGAGGCGGACGAGGGGAGGGGAGGGGGGGGGACCATTTGATGCAGTTTATTTGCTTCTCATTCATCAAAAATAGATATCTGCTTTCTGACAAAGTGTCCCTGCTCTTGTGGTGGGATCATTACAAAGTTACATCCAATGTGAAAATGTGAAATTATATATTTCTAACATGTCATGTGAGTGTGAGCATGATATGTAGCGGCGGGGGGGGGGGCTGCTCAAACTGAGAGCAGGTGGAACATAAGAAACTATCAGCTGATGGTCAAACTGTTGCAGAAGGTTTGAAACGCTTCTTGTTGAGAATTACTTGTTCTAAACTACTAGAAATCAGTGAAATATCAGGTGTCAACATTTAAAACCTTTTAAAACTGCTGTTTGGTTGGGTCTTCAGCTTTAACTTCATCTTTGGACAGCTTGCAAGTGCTGGCAAAGACGCTACAATAGCTTGTTTCCATTGAACTTGAATCTGAATGATATGTGTTAACCGTGTTGTTTACCATGCCAATGGCACACTTGGTATCTTGTTTCTTGGCCGTCAGTTTAAGTTGGCACAAGTCGCATGTGCCATTTCATGCGGAAACTCTGCTGATCCTGTGCAAACTGCCAATGTGTTGGGTTTTGGAGTGCAACCTGCACCATCCATTATGCTCAACACATAACATTTATTTAGTCCTGAATGTACAAAGAAATCTCAGGTACCTCTGTTTTAATAAAATTAAATAATCAAAATAAAGTGTAACAACATACTGAATGCCCCAAATATCATCATGAAACATCGATGAATAAAACAATGTTGTGTTAAATTAGTTATAAATTAGTCATTTTCTAAGACATCTGTTGTTCTACACAAAAGGAGCAACCATTGGGTGAGAGATCACTGAGAGGTCACAGAGATACAGAGAAGACAAGACGTCTCTGAGGGGAGAGGTCATGCAGGCACGAGATAACATAGACTTGACACATAGAAGGTGAAAGGTGAAGTAGAATACCTTGGGTGTTTTAGTGCTTCTCCCCGTTCTGACATCTTTTACGAGGGTCAGATCCAATAACTCTGTGTCCTAAAGAAATCACACAACAAACACACAGAGTCAGCTGTTATCTGGGAGGTAAATGCTTCATCCTGTGTCCTGCTAAGGATTTAAGCCCACCTGGAGAGAAAGTGTGTGTGTGTGTGTAAGAGACAATCAATGATCACATGCTGTCTATATGCTTGCTCTTTGCAAGTACCTATTCAGTTGTACATCTATCATTTCATCAAGGTATATCTGCATAGTTCTTTTATAAGTATATTTATAGCACATTTGCATTTACAGTACACATATCTAGTACATCTTTTATGCACATACTATATGTGTGTTTGCCAGTGTTTAAGTCAAATGTAAAGTAAATAAACAAAACAAAATTATATTTAGATTTATCATGATTTTTCATGCAAGCATTCCTCTGACACATATTGTCATCTATGAAAATAAATGCATACTGAATGCCTGAAAAAAATGATCAAGTCTGATGTGTGAAACTGCTTCCTCTGTATAATAATAATACACCACAATCCAATTTTTGACTAAATTAATCTGCTGCATTCACAAGGTGTGGGCTCCAGATATAACGTACGCAAATCGCCACCTTATCGTGATGGAGGGGTTTGGGCGTCCCGGTGACCCTGGGAGCCATGTTGTCGGGGGCAAAAGCTCCTGGCAGGGTCACCAAAGGCCAACAGGTCCCAGACTAGGAGTGATTCACAATCGTCCAAAAAAGAGGTGCAGCACCTCGGGCTCCTCGTGGAGCCAGATCTGGGAGGGAAGCTCGTGGTGAGCACAGCCCAAAAGAAAGACATGGAGCCACCGCCCTGTGGGCCCTGTGGGGCCAGGTGCTCAGCCAGCCAGGCAGCAAGCGTGGCTCAGCCTTAGAGATAGCTTGAGGAGCTCAGACATCCTGAGGGATGAGGTGGTTGAGGTGGTTCAGGCACCTGATCAGGACGCCTCCTGGGCACCTTCCTTGGGAGGTTATCAGGGCAAGCTCAACTGGTAGGAGACCCAGAAGACACCGGAGAGATACTATATCTCATCTGGCTTGGGAACGCCTCGAGATCCCCCAGGAGGAGCTGAAAACACGTTGCTTAGCCTGCTGCTACTGCAGCCCGGCCCAGAATAAACGTCAGGAAATGGATGGATGGATGTTATTAGTTCAAATATGAAAATGGAAAATGATTTAGAGAAAATTTGGTTACTTTTTGATGACTTGACTACTCAGATCTGAATGTTGATGAGTCAAATTTGGACTTAATTAAATAACCGCATGGAGCTAAATTTGTCCCTCATCATCTGCTGGTTAATGATATAGGCCAACGTGTGGAGGGGACTGAAGACAGCGTGTGTGCTCAACCTTGTTTTGATCAGTCCAGTAGAGGTAAAATCCATGTGGATCCACATGTAGAGTCACTGGTGTCACAGTAGACAGATCCTAAAGAAAGAACAAAAAACAGATGAGATCAGTGAAAACCTTCAGAAAACATAAAATATCATCACAACAACAAACAGCTTTTAAATAACAAACATTTTCTGAGCTATATGATATTATATAAGAAAAGAATTAGGGCCCATAGAAAGTACTACTTCATGCTAAAAATAGTAAAAACAGGGAAATTACTATTATGCAACACTACACCTGTCAGCGGTGGTGCAAATGTCCAGAACCTAATTACTCAGTCCACTTTTAAATGTGCTTATCAAACAGGGACCGATTGTGATTTTTGGACACCGTGTGACTCACACGTTACAGACACAAAGTTATGTTCAGTTGTCATGACATCCAGCTAGTGTCCCAGTTGCCACAGTAACCCACCATGACAGTTTGTAATTGGTTGTAGGTGGAATCAGGCGGTGCAGCTGTCCTGCTGTTTTTGCCGTTTGAAAAGCCTTTGCGCTTTATATGAAGCGTACCCTTCAGAGGCCCAGTTCATGGTACCACTCAAGACAGATACAGACGGACTGATGCCACTGGATAATGAGTGCACACTCAGCTTCATTCAGAGGTTATTGAATCTTGTATAAACTGGGATTAAACTGTGTGAGTCCTACAATTATTTAATTCAAATCTTGGCAGCAAATATGGCAGCCATAAGGGGGAATTAAGAGATAACGAGAATGCAAGAATTAAGATGGTTATAGCTATTTTAAACAACAAATAAACATACACACACTCACAATGGAGCAAAGATGCATGATTTTAAGAAGTTCAGTAAAAATGCAATTAGCAAAGTCTGCCGTGTTGGGAGAGGTCACAGAATGTAAAAGCACATTTAACATACAGGGTGGTAGCCAGCTTTAGGGCTCCAGCTGTGATTTAATCTTGCATCTCTTGTGGGAAACAGTCTACTAAAATATTTGTAAAGCTGTCAGCGCGTATAAAGTTTTTTTTTGAAAAGGCCATGGATTAAGCTGCTTTCCTCATAAAAGTGCAGCCTATATTCAAAAGAGGAAAAACTAGAAGAAAACGCTCAGAAGATGGTTAACTAGATCCCTGGTTGTCACTTGTTGGCATGGCAACCGATTCTATTTTTCATAAAGCTCAGCTCTACATGTCGGAGAAATTCAAATATCAAAACACACACACACACACACGGTTCAATCACGGTGAATAGATTCAACAATATATTGGATTAGCTCTTCCGTGAATACGATTTGTGATATTATATGGCTCAATACATTCATTTACACACACACACACACACACACACACACACACACACACACACACAGCCCAACAAACCATTCTTTCTCATCCACATCAGATCTGTTTAGGTGGTGGTAACCATGCCAGTTACCATGGCAACCGGCAGCACGTTTCTCATAGTCAAGGCCCGTACTATTCACTTCAGCATACCAACACACACACACACACACACACACACACACACACACACACACACACACACACATACATACAAATACCTAATAATTATGTTTGACTGTGCACGTGACAGCATTGTAGTTCTGCATGTGTGTGTTTTATACACATTTACACACACACACACACACACACACACGCAGTACAGTAAATGCATACTAATTGATCCACACCAACAGGTGGCAACAGAAGAACTGATCACAATTGCGTTTTCACACACACACTCTCACACTCCTCTCTGCCTTGCTGGCGTGTAATCCACAGGTACCTACTGCCAAAGCTCAATCAACAAATGAATAGTAAACACATCTGACAACATGGCACATTTCCTCCTCTTCCTCCTCCTTTTTCTCTCACTCCAATTCGTTTCAACTGGATTCCATTCAATTGGACATAATAATGATATTATTGCCAAAATATATGTATTTATTTATTTCAAAAATAAAAATAAACCCAAAGATTAAATGAAATTAAAAAGCAAAATATACCAAAGATCTTTGGTTTGCGTCTCCTTACCTCGTCCCATTTGATGAAGTTGCTTCCGTTCCTCAGTGTGTGAGAGACGGAGGGAGGCTGGAGTTTCAATGCATGGACCCCCGGCTGAGCACTCGCCATGGCTTCACACACATTAACACACACACACTCTCACTCACACACACACTCACACACACACACACTCTCACACACACACTGGAGATGCTCAGGCTCAGACACTTGGATGCTGCATCTCTGTCATGTCCGAGCCCAAACTCCTCAGAAGTCAGGCAGAGACGCTCGGCTGCAGCAGCATCCTCTCCTCTTCAGACTGTGTCCTGTCTTGGCTGCACTTGTCTTCCCTTTTCTCTCTGTTCACTCTTTTTTTTAAATTTCAGTCCTCCTTCTTCTCTCTCCTCTTTCTCTCTGCTCTGTGTCTCCTTTTCCTCTCCCCTCTCTTTTCTTATCCCTCCCTCTTCTCCTCTCCCTCCCTCCCCCTGTTTGTCTCCCCCTCTCTCCTCTGTTGGTGCTGCATCTCACAGAGAGACAGACTGAAACAGATGCCTTCGTGGGAGACAGGATACGTGTGTGTGTTTGTGTGCGTGCGCGCACGTGTGAGCGCGCGCGTGCGCTGCCTCCACAAATTGACTCATCGGCGACATGCGCACAACGGCAGCTTCCCACAGATGGGGGAGGGATAAGAGAGGGAGAGCAGGAGCGACAGGGAGGGATGGAGAGCGAAAGAGAGAGAGAGAAAGAAAGAAAGAACAGAGTGGGAGAGATGGAGAGAGATGAAGAGAGATGAAGAGAGATGAAGAGGAAGAAGGGAAAAGAAGAGGAGAGCTAGTGGGAGAAAAGGAAAAGAGAGTGGGTGGTTTAGTGGAGGGTGAATCAACCCAAACTAGGATTACGGTCAAATGAGGCCACTTTTGAATATACACTACATTGCCAAAAGTATGTGGACGCTGAACATTACACCCATCCGTGATTCTCACTCGTACACCATGAGCGTTAATCTGCTGCCCTAACAGCCTCCACTCTCGTGGTTTCAGACTCTCCATCAGACTTTGGAGCCTGGCTGCAGGGATTTGCTCCTGGTCAGCATTAGTGAGATTTGGCACTGATTTTGGGCGGTAAAGCCTGGCTTGCCGTCAGCGTTGGTGTGATGCAGTGGAGGTCAGGGCTCTGTGCAGGCCGGTGGAGTTCTCTGACACCAAACTGGGAAGAGAGTTTCATGTGTTTGGGTTTGTGGGGGATGAAACTACTGACACTAAGTCTCGTTTTGGGTATCATCAACAGGAATCCGCCCCACATTAGATCATCTTCTGGTCACATGGACAGTGTTTGTGGTTTCTGCACTGTTTGCTTCTCTGCAGCAGTTGTGTGCATGCGAGCAGTCCTCACTTTGTTAGTTCAGTAAATCCACACAATAAATATTTAATATTACCTACTAAACTGTCTTGTGTTTCAACTTGCATCTGATCAGGTACAGTTTTGTGCAGGGGTGTGAAAAAGTATTTACCAGAATGTACAAAATTCACAGTATGAATGAATATTGCAATGTACAAGATTCTCTGGGAGCCTTTTACTTGGTGATCAAAACCAAATTCTGTGTTATCGGCCACCCCTATAAATTGTTACACTGAAACAAGAAAGGGCCTTCCCCAAACTGTGGACACAAAGTTGGAAGCACACTATTGTTTAAATTATATAAATATATATATATATATATATATAAATATATATAAAATTTAATGTATATATATATACAATTATATATATAATTATATATATATATATATTATAATTTAATGCTGTAGCATTACAATCATCCTTAATTGGAGAAACTTAAACCATGAAAAACAACCCAAAAAATATGTACAGTGGTGTCCACATCCTTTTGGCGATATAGTGTACTTAAAAATACACAGTTGGAATTTGATTTTTTGTTTACAGACGCAACTAATTATAAAAGATGAAGGCAGAGAGTGGGCGAGACAGTGGAGATTGAAGAATTGAATATTGGAGCAATACTGTAAAATAAATAAATACAGTCAATGACAAATGGGAAGAAAGCAGAAACAACATGCCTCTGCCTCCAAATGCAAACACAACGACATCCAATTCACAGCGATATAAAACAGAGGGAAAAAATGCAAATTCTCATATGTGAAAAGCTGGAACCAGAGAATGTTTGGTGCTTTTGCTTCATAAATCGCTTAAATGATTATTAGATTACCAAAATTGCCAGTGAATTGACTAATTGATTATTATGACTAATTGTTTCAGTAATATCTCATTCTGTAGTTACATTTTGGTTTTCAAAAAACGCAAACAAAAATAAGATGTACTACTCTTTTTTTCTTCCAATCACCTTTTGTGTTTAAAACACCATTAATGTCTTTGCATTAAGACACAAACACACTGCTAACCAACCACACAGCTCTTTGCCTTAACACACCTGCCTACGCACTGGCATGCAGGAAAATACTCATTTGTATTTTATGTATGTTTTCACAAGACACAAAAACATACAGCCTTCTGCCAATGTGACAGGATGACCCCGTAACCTACACACCGCCTTACACACAAATATAGATCTTCACATATTTGATACACACTCTTTCAAGGCCCACTTTATCAGCCTGCAGCCTCCTACACACTCGCACTTTAATGCATAAAACGACACGTGCAGAGACTCATGTTGCCATGACACTGTGAGTTCGTACCTGATACTGTTAGTCAGTGCCAAAGCCAAAGGCATCGGCAACCATCCAAAACGAATATATTGCTTAATACAAACTTGGCACCACGCCAAAAGGTGGATGTGTAAAAAAGACAAGGTGTGTGAGTTACATCTGTCTTCAGCAGATCATAATTAAAGACAAATATGAAACGCATATACAGAACAAAATACAGTACAAATGCTGTTTACTACAGATAACAGTCCCGTATCGTTCACGTACACACAGCAGGGGCTTCGCTTCAGTAAATACTGGGGAGACAACACTTTCATGGCTGTCAGCACAAAAGAGCAGTTAAGGTGCTCTGTATTGCCCCTCGGTGAGATGAGACGGAGGCTTTGAGGAGCTCATACAGCAGAGGTGGGAGGTTTGGTCTCGGGTGGATTCAGTTCAGGATCTTCTTGCTGAATTTACATACAGAAAGTCCAGTGACCAGGTCTACGAACACTACCAATGATAGTTCGGCACTGCCTGTTTATGGCACTTACGGATCTCTAATTAATAATTAAAGACTGAATATCACGATTGCAACCGCTTATGTCTATTGGGATAAGCAACACAAGAGTTCAGACAAGACAGGTTGTACGGTAATTTATCTCCAATTTCATCATATAGTTAAGGATGATCAAGGAATTAATAAAAACAGATTTTCATTCGTTTTTTATCAGAAGGGGAGGAGTTGGAACAGGTTGTGTTCAGAGTGTGATGGTCTGCAGTGATATTTCCTGCCCATTTCCTGACTCTGGAGATGTGTAACTCCTGGATGGAGAGCAGGTTGGTGTGATGGAAATCTTAGAGCTGGTTCACTCTAACAAGAAGTTTCAGGAGACCTGGATGTCTTACACAGGAATATTTATTAAAGCTCGATCGAGGAGAAAAGGGAAACACCACATGTGAATCACAGCGTACTGCTACCCAAATCTGAAGATGGTGTCCTGAAGCTCAGTATTTAACCTTCCCCAGAACTGCTGAGTTCTGCTATATCCAAATAGGGTTATTCCTAACTCAGCCTGTCACGTGTGATGACTCTACTGGATATCAGATCCAAACAAGGAAAGACGTCAACCATTGCTGTCCTAGCAACAACATAGCCTCTCTACAGCATCTCTTATCCAGCGTCAACAACCAGCCGCCAGCATGTTGTGTCTAAACCCAAATACAGAAGATATCTAGCAGATCTTGGTCTACCAGAGGCCAGAGCCAACTCGGCCTTGTCAGGCACACAGAGTGAGACAGGCGAACAGAGACAGACAGGTGACCTGACCTGTGAAGCTCTGTCTTAAGTTACCTTTAACCTGCAAGAGGGAAGTTTAACATACAAGAAGGAAAAATCCCTCACAGTTGGCAGCGATAACTGTTCGTTGTAGTCTGCTGTTGTCCTGTTTGGCGGCCGATCCAAACTCAGACAGAGATGGAAGTGCAGAAAAGAGACTGGATGATTGCAGGGTAGAACTGGATCGGCAGGTTGAACTTCCTGAGCTGGCGCAGGAATGATGGACGTGCAGTATGTCCTTGGAGACTGTGGATCCCAGAAACCAGAAGGTCTCCACAGCCGACACAGTGCTGTCATGTATGGTGATAGGGGCAAGTGTCGGGGTGCTCGTCCTTAGGTCTGCTGTCATCTCCACAGTGTTGAGCTTGTTCAGCTGTTCGACCTCCCATCTGTATGCAGACTCATCACCGTCCCGGATGAGGCCGATGACTGTTGTGTCGTCTGCAAACTTCACGCAGACAAGATTTGTTAAGTTTTTTGCTGTAAGAAGACCATGTTTATAAAAGCTTCCAATAAACAAGGTCCTTCTGCAACAAAGACAACTCAGAGTATGTTTCTGATAATACAAAGGCACCAGAATCCCAATATGGAACAGCTAAACTACACACAAGTAGGGTTTTTTTCCATCTGGAAACGCTAAAAATCATGAGCCATTTATATTTTGATCGGCGGAACTTGCAGTTGAGTTTTTCAATGTAATGGACTATTGTAACGAATGTGTGAGTGTACTTCCTGTCCTTTTCATGCCAAGCAATTTGGTTTAGATAACTGTCTAAAAACAGGGCTTGTTTACAGCCTGTATCAGTGTCTGAATGAGTTGCTTTCCATGACAGATTGCATTCTGGTGAAGTCACAAAATCTGTGCGGTGTCATAACAGGTGATGGACAAAACTACAAAAATAAAATAAGACTGTTAAATAAAAAAACGGGATTTTTCCTTGAAGAAATTGTTTTCTAGTTTGCCGCACACTGCACTACCATCAGAAACCCACTGACAGAAACACATACAAATGTTTCCACACACTCACGTACACTTACACACAAGACTCAAGACACTCCTACTGCCCACACACGTGCACTCACACAGACAGAGGCGCACATAAACAGGCACATGCACTAACACACACACACACACACACACACACACTTGCACATACCCCAGTCTTCACCAGCAGATCTCTGTGCTGGGAGCTTATATAAGGGAGAGTGGGAGGCTGAGAGCTATTTCAGGACCAGAAAAGACGCAAGTGTGCATGTGTGTGTGTGTGTGTTTGTGTGTGTGTGTGTGTGTGCATGGCTATCGTATCTTTATGGATTCGTATCCGCGCTGCTGTGTGTGTGTAGGCCTGCTGTAAGGACTATAAGGACTCTGATTCAGTGGGTTTCATAACCAGTCAAGTTTGAAGTGAAGTTTGGCTCAGAACCTCTGGCAGCTCAGAGAGTCTCTGTGCCTACGACGCGTTCTGTCACACCCCGGAGCTTCCTGCACACACATTTAAAGGGCAGCGATCCCACTGAGCTGCATAGCAACTGGAAAATGTCTACATGTTTACTTGTTGTAGCCACAGACATGTCAACTGCATCTGGATGTTGTGGCAGCAGCATCCCCTCCCTTACAGCTCTGATAAGAGCCTTTCCAAAGCCTTCTTTTAATTGCAGTCTTCTCCCAAAAAAGCCCCTCTGAATTTCTCACAATTGGATCTCTGGGAAACATTTTAATGGCTTGGTTCACTGCTTTCTACTGGAGAAAAAGTTGCTGTAAAAACTGTCCAAAGCATGTTTTGAGGAGTAAAAGGGGACAGAGTTCTGTAATTGTAACTGGTCGATGCTGTGAGCAGCACAAATTAAATTTTATTCAAGTCCATTGTATCTTAGGATAAGTATGTATGTCTTTGTAGGCAAATATTGGATGGACAATCCTGGTCCCCACAGGATGAATCCTAATGACTTTGGTGATCCTGCTGCATGATGTGATCAGAAAAGAGAAGCCAGAGACAGAGTGCCAAGATTGGCAATGTCAATAACCATGGCATCACAAGTGTCACAGAGCATGACACACTCACTGTCAAACTACAGGGAAGTTCATCTTTCAGTCTCCAACTATGACACAATATTATTCACAAATCCCAATGCATGTTGGATCGCCCATTGTCGGGCAGGATTACAGAGAATCTCATCGGACTGGAGCTGGATAACATTTTGGTGTTGTTTCTGATGAAAACCAGAGGTGAAGGGTGGCGCTGGCTTATATCAGCTGAGGACTGAAATGGGCTGACGGAGCCCAGTAAGGAGGGGAGGGGGTACACCCTGGCCAGGCAATCACAGGGCTTACACATAGAGACAGACCGTTCACGCTCACATTCACACCCACGGGCAATTTAGAGTCACCAATAATGCATGTCTTTGGACTGTGGGAGGAAGCCGGAGCACCTGCAGAGAATCCACACAAGCACGGTGGAAAACAAGCAAACTCCACACAGCAGCCAGCAGCTTTGAACCTGGAGCCTCTGTGTTAAACACTGCACACCGTGGTAAGGAATGGTTTTAAATTCTTTAACAAAAACATCAAATGCATTCTTGCATGCCATGAAGTGATTACAGGTGTGTAGGACCAAAAACTCTGTCAAGGGAAGAACCAGAAATCCCACACACTCACTTAGCCACTTCAAAACAATGGTCAGAAGTCTTAAGTGTGTTGATAAAGTGACCAACAGTAGGCAGAATATTTAGTTTCTTCAAAGATTTTGACAGCAGCAAGATGAGTCAGTTTTTTGTAAGTGGAAAGAAGGGAGGCGGAGGCATATGCAAAGCATTATACCTGATTGAACTTTGGCTAAGCTTCATGTGTAACCATGTACAACAGCAAAAGAAAGCATTTCTACTCCATCCTCCACGTCACATTAATTTTATTTCCTACTCAGAAACATCAGGAAGATAACAAAGACTCTATCCTGAGATGTAGTTGAGCAGAGCTAAGCTTCCTTCAGCTCTGGAGGAGACAGACTTGATGCAGGTCTGACTGCAACAGTGAATGGTAGCCGGAGGGCCGTGCTGACATAAGCATACAGATCCAAAGTTTGTCCTTGTTAGTGTGATTCAGCCTGTCTGTGGGTTCTTGAAAGCGGGGCTGTGAAGTGTGAAGGCACATTTGGCTGCTCTCGCCTCCATCACTAAATCATCTGTATCAGTGTTTTACTCTTTACTGGTTCTTGCAGCCGCTTTAAAACCTCGCCTCATGTTCTCAAAACAAGGACGGTCTCTGGAGATCTAAATCTTTTTCAAGTACCTTGTTGAAAATGTAAGCAAAATTGTTACACAATACCAACACAGGACCAACACTCGCTGAAAGATGAAGAGTAAAGGAATGAAACAAAATATAAGTCACTGAAACACACTATTAACAGAAGTGTATGAAAATACATTAAAGACATTTAAAACACATAAACAAACAAACAATAATCATGTTCCTGCAAAACCTTTCTGAGAATTTTGGCCAAATAAACATAACTTCCACCTTCAGCATGTCTCGATTTCTTTCCACAGTCTATTTGTAGTAAAGTAAACACGTTTGCATACAGCTTTTCTCATTTCAATCAAGTCAATAAAGCACGTTATGCAATATTGACTGACAGCACAAGTGTTACTCTGAAACTGCCAGTCGCTGATATTTTGCACATAAACTCAATACCTTTTAATGAATGATCAAAAAACTGGGATTCTGTGTTTCACTTACAAATAAATTGTTATCCGGTCTTGTTGAAAAAGTCTCTTGAAAGCAAAAAAACAAGAAACTCTTTCAGACAAATTAAATCAAATTATACTTAGCAGCTCCTCTTTTGACCAAATAAATGTAGGTTTACTCACAGTCATATATAATTTAATCTATAATTTGACATAATATAATGAAAAATATAACTTTCTGTGCCTCACATTTGACCATTACTGAAAATGCTCAACAAATACAGCAGCATCAAGAGGCATTAATGCCTGAGAATTAGTTGTTGTATAATATTGGTCTCTGTATTAAAGATCTGTCAATCAATCTTGGGTTTAAAATTTGCTCAGAAAATAATATTTTATCACTTTATAGACTGTTTTTATGAAGCTATGGTCAGAGAGAAACCTTAATACTGATAATGGAATATCAGTAAATCCAATATCCAATACATAGCTAATATACATCTTTAAAAGATTTAATGCTGTGATATGATTTCCTCTACAATGAAAACAGGGATGAGGGTGAACTCTATCACCACTGATGTAAAAACACCTTAGCTGTTTCTATCTGGTTCTTCCATCTAGTGGTTGAGAAAGGTCTTACACTGGCTCACTTAAATGCTCGAGTTCTCATTCATCAGTTGCTGCTTTTACAGGACAAAGATGCACTTTATTTAATTGATATCATAAAGTGGTTTTAAAGAAACTCAACAGGTCTATGTTGTTGCTTAGAGGAATGTAGTTTCTGTAAATTCTGCCTACGAGTAAGATTGAAAGTTAGTGTTCCCTGATGGGACGGATACAAATCCTTCCATTTTACATTCAATCTACTCAAATATTAAAAGATGAGTGGGAGTCATTTACTGTGATGAGGGAATAAATTTCTGTTTGAATATGACCTCAATACAAAATTACTATTAACAAAACACTGCAAATGGATTCCTAATTACAATATCCTAATATGATTTCAGAATATGCAAGAATTTCTGAAGTATGACTGATGACTTTCCAAAGTGGCCAGAAGAGCAGAAAAAACATGTAGTCACATGTCAAATCTACACGCTTTTTGGTCGGTAGCTGCTATTTTTTTTTTTTTACATTTTAATTAAAAACTCTCTCCTAACGTTCAATAATAATGAAGCATGAATCTTACTGAAACTTGTGATCGCATGAACAAGTTTGGAATAAATTAGATATTTTCCAGCTTCAATTCATACATCAATCAATCCAAAAGGGTATAGTTCACTTTCCAACCAAATCTGTAGGAATAAAAGCTGTCAATATTTATCAATCATGATCACATGCATCCTGCTACAGTACAAGTTCACCACTGAGAGCTTGAAAAGAAAAGAGCGGTCTGATTTTTGATTTTCAAGTTTTCATCTCTGAGACACAACTAATTAAAGAGCTTTTCCCCAAACACTACATGAAAAGCCTGTGGGGCATCATCTAGTACTTTCAAATTATACACTTCCAATCTGTGTTTTCAAATATGGACTTAAGTTACTCTTCCTTGGAAGGAAAGGAAAAAAAAAAAAAAAAAAAAAACTGGAACTTGTTTAAACACTCATTTAATGAGCGTAGGTATCAATTTGCTCCCAGTGATGGATATCTCATTTTAGAATGAGACTCTTTAAATTATTCAGTGAAGAGATAATGAGCAGGCATCCCACACAAGGCCACGAAAACAACTCGCACAAGCCTGGCAGTCAACGGCACACGCTCGGTAATGAAACAGCATTACCCAAGTGGTGCAGAAAATTGCTGAAAAATAAGTGGAGGAGTTGAAAAGGTTACACCGCCACGTTTCCCTCATCGCACTAGTTTCCTTGAGGGGAAAATGAGCGGCGGAGTCAGATACAACCGCCAGAGGAGTTAAGAGACAAAGGTCCAGTTGTAGCCGGTGTTCTACCCAAGTCTCCAAATAACCTCTGGCTTATTGGGTTTATTGATCTTCAGACCTGAAGAACTTGAAAGAAGCACTGCAGCATATGTGGTTATTTTAATAATCATGACCGTGAGCAGGGAAATAAGTAGAGGATTCAGATATGAGTAGTGCACCGGAGTATAAAGCAATGCTGAGACAACGAGAAAACTGACAACAAATACTTTTTTTTTTAAATTAATTTACCAAACACTAATATCAAACATTGACTCGTGGCTGGCGACTAACGTCATTCAAATGTGATGTTTTGCTGATTTTGTCTGTTTTATATCATTTTAAATATTAAAAGGTTTGACTGTTTGTGCAACAAAATTAGCAATTTTAAAAAGTCACCTTTGACTCTTTACTTCTATCAGAGGAAGTACATATTATTTAACATCAATGTGATGAAAAAGTACCAGATTTGGCCTAAAAGCCTTTTCATTCCCAGGCAAGTTGTTGTTACTGGGAGCTTGTGATGGGCATTTTTCACTGTTTTTGATATTTAATCAAAATAAAACAAAACTAATGAATTTGCAACTACTGATATTTTTCACTATTAATCTGTTTCAGAAAATAATGACAAATGTTCCCGACAGTTTCCACGACCCCAGGGTGAGGTCTTCAAATGTCCGACCAACAGTCCAAAACGCAAAGATATTCACGGTCATATAAACCACAGAAAAGCAGCAAATCCCCAAACTGAAGGATCTGCAACAAGTAAATCTTAAAAAATGACTTGAAGCATCATCAAAATTACACACTGGTCAAATTCCTTTCAGTTGATTAATCAATTAATAGATTAATTGTTTCCGCTCGACATGAAGATCATGTTTTTTAGGAACCACCAGATGGATCAGGACCAAGAGGGCATGCTGGTCCTGTGCAACCCTGATAGCATGCCATTGCATTTTTACACCCATCTTTAATCCTCTGGCTGCTGATTTCAGATTTGTGTCTGATGAGATTAAACACGTGTCTTTTTTCCCCCCAAGAAAAAGCAGCCTGTCACACGCACACATGCATACCCACACAGACACAAACCTAAGCAGATTTTCATTTTAATCATAAATCACTGGTTTACAAAACTGACAATCATGTGACAATGATTAGTTTGACACTGTTACCTCTTCGATTGCGACACTAAGAAAGAAAACAGAAGCTCCGGCCAGATCAGTTAAAATGTTGACATGTATTTGTGAGTTAGAGGTGTGTGTGTGTGTGTGTATGTATGTGTGTGGGTGGATGGTCTATTTTTGTGTTTGTGTTTGTTGTTTCTATCTGTGTGCATGTGTGTCTTTTCCACAGCCAGTCCAGAGGCAGAGCTGCCGTTCGGCGTTTCCTTAGTGTTGCATTAAACCATCTGCGGCCCCGGTTGGTTTCCGTGTGTCATTGCCACGGCAACTCATAAATGGTTGTCACAGCTACTTGGTTTCAGTGCTCCGTGCGATCATCCATCTGTCTGTCCGACTTTGACCGAGGCTGATCACTGTGTGTGCCGCGGCTGTTCGCTGCTTTTGTTCTGTTTTCTGGGCCGTTTCCTGGTGTGGTTGTCATGGTGATCTGGTGTTTAGCACCTCGACAGTCTTGCGGCCGTAGTGCCAGTAGCTGTAGCCTGACGCCGCTGTAGTCACCGCGGTAACATACCTGCAATTTAAAACAACACATGACGTGTACTGTAACTCAGGCAAACTGATCAATCAAATCAGTTCATTTTAAATGCTAACAGCATCATTTTCCCATTGATGCAAGTTATTATTGTGTAATGTGAGGAATTAGTAATCATCCTCCAGTGGCTATTTATAGTTGATTAATTAACTGATACATTTAGAAACAATGTATTGAATGACTAAACTTGTGCAATTAAATTCTGTGTGCCCCCCAGTGGTAGCATCAAGAAAGACAGTGGAGCAGAAGCATGCTGTTAAATGATAAAAAGTAAAATATTTTCTAAAATTGTATTTACTTCCTCCTCGTTAAAGATATTAGAAAACAGCATTTATTGGCACAATTTACTTGTTTTTATAAACTTCAACAGTTAGTTGGAACTTTAATCAATAAATTTACAAATTGTGTTGTGTAAAAATCTATATTAATTATTAAATACCAAATGTAATCATATTAACTTGTGGTTAAAAAAATTGCTATAATTAAAGTAGATGTTCATGCTACAAGTTGGCTGTGGAGGCTGTAATAAACCTCCATCCCAAAAGCCTAAATGTACAACACCTGAGCAAAGAAAATACACATGCCTGTTGTTGTGTAGACTGGTTCAACAGTCTGCTGAATGTGTGTAAAAATGTAGGTTACTGTGACAAAATAAAATGTTTGTCCTGAGTTGGATCTCTACTCCAACTCACTCCGAGTTGTAGACTGAAATGAGTCAGCACACTTAACCCGAACACACTGCTGGAACAAACAGCATTTATGTGCTCGACAGAGATGAAACCATTTGCATTCGAAAACCCCTTAGCACAGTAGACTTTTGTTGTTGTAACCACTACACTGACAACTAAAGGACATTATGGACATTAAAGTCAAGCGGATGAGTCCTGTATTGTGTATGCAGAGGTGATGTAGTGCATGTGGTTTACCAGAGGCACTGCAGCAGGACGCTGTCTGTGTACTGGAAGACTGGAGCAGCCAGAGAAGCTGCAACCAGACAGAGTTGGATGGCTGTGTTCACCTAACAAACAAATAAATAAAACAACACACAAAGACAGAATAAAAACATTATTTTTTTTAAAAAAATGCACAAAAACCTTTAACCTGCCTCACTACCAAATGAAGTTTGGCTCATTATTTTTGGGGAAACCGGTTGCGAATGTGACATGAGTTGTGGCTGGTTCCACGAACAAAACAACACCTTTTGGCAGCTACAAGAGAGAAAAACTTCTCCTGCCAGCCTCCATTTCTTCTTTAGTCGAATATATCAAAATAAATTATGCAGATTTTGTGGTGGAGCCATGAAAGAACATTTTTGACGGTGAATTTTAATGTGTTTTTGCACAACAGCTTTCTGCATTTATGCTACAGAGTTCAGCATTCGGAGTATTGTGGTATTACTTTTACGTCAGAGATGATAATTTTCATCGGTACAGTGTCAGATCTGTTGGTTTAGTTTCTTTCCTGACGTAAGTATTTAACAAGCAAGCATATTCACGTGTGCATCAATAATCAGTTAACTGGGAGTGATCAAACTGGAAATTTAATTTGATTATGACAAATTCTGCAACGACAAATTTTAGTTTAAATTTTAAAAGTAATCAGTCTTCTACCTCCGTAGAGCGTGCAGATGATGTAATGCACTGAGCCAGGTTGTCAGGCTGCACGGGTTGTGAAGAGCCAGAAAATATATCAACAAATATAAATCACACACTCATTAAAATCCTGCTCTTTGCTCCGTTGTTGCTAAATCTCCGTTTAGTGCACACAATGTTCAAAGTCACGTGTACAGTGAGAGTGGGTGGTTGGTTTGTGTTAGTGTGTGTGTGTGTGTGTGTGTGTGTGTGTGTCCTAACCTTGCTGAAGAGTGTGGGCTTGAGCTGCGCTGTGGTGTAGCAAGGGTTAAAAAACTTACTAAGGGTCACCTGGAGGAAAAAGAGGGAGAGATTACAAAGTGCATTCATTTCCTTTCTCTACTATAGCAGTCATTACTGTACCTGACTGTGTTCAAATCCTATTGAATCAAAAAACTTCAGAGCTTGTTTAGAGTGAAATGTAACGTGTCTCACCGGAGGAGGTACAGTCTTGTATCTGACCCAGAAGACAGCAGCTATCAAACCGATGTCTCTGAAAATCACTAGAGCGGTCAGTGGAGCTAAAACAGAGGACAACAATAAACAATCTTTTAATACAGTGTAATCAATGGAACTGTCACACAAAACACAATAAGATGGAGAAACAGCACTAAAATTAAGAATATATGTATAAGGAGGGAGCAAAAGCACACAAAGGCCAATACCTGGTATAAGTTCAGCATAGGTGAGACTGACATATAAAATACTGATGAGAATCTTATCAGCCAATGGGTCGAGAGCGCTGCCCAGCGCAGACTTTTGAGAGGGCCACGTTCTGGCAATGTAACCGTCCAACTGAGTCAGAGAGAAAGAGGCAGAAAGAGATGAAGACAAATAAATAATAAAATGCCTTTTCAATATAGGTGCCAATAACAATACTGTACACCTGACAGTTACATTGACCTGGAGTCAAGGCCACGTTATTCTGGGTTTCCCTGGATGGGATGCAGGGTCATGACGGTTATTACAGAGCCTTGTTGCTCAGCACACCCCCTTCTTACGTCTGTCATCTCTTGATCATTATCAAACATGTTTAATTAACATTGTTTGGAGGCTGTCCTGTAATGAGGCTGGTTGACTGATCCGATTTGTCACTCCGAGTCATGTCAAGACAGAAATGAAAGCTGGCTAATGTAAGGTAATGTTCTCCGACAGAATGTTGTCGAGTCTTTTTATTCCACGTCGACTCAAGTTTCAAAAGGGTCGAGACAGAGATCAGTAGAAAAGGAAAACAATAACTGTCTTAATCTGGGTATTAACATTTATGTGACAATATTTACAGCTGCTAATGGGAGACCAGTATGTGTTGTAATAATAATAATAATAAGAAAGTGTTGTAGTGAAAGCGTCTGTATTACCAGGTCAGTAGCTCCGGCCAATATAAACAGAGCGAGACTGAGGTGGAAGTGCTGCTCGATGATCAGATGACCCAGGAAAGGAGCCAGCACGATCCGACAAACACACAAGAAGTTGGGGATTGTCCACGGGTTCTCATACTGCAGAGAGAAACAGGCCGGACACACGAGTTACTTCACAGAGACGGAGACATATAACAACATATACGAACATATAATAACAAAAGTGTTTTTGTTGTTGCTGGATTAGGCCAATACCATATTAATATACTGGACACATTTTTTGATAACAGCTGTATTTACAGTTGAAAATAACCTTGTATGTTCTCTCCTGTTGACAAACTTTATTACAGCAACACAGTTTCCAAATATCTAAACATATCTTTCACACTTCTGTACTGCAGCAGGTCAATATCAGCTGATATGTCAGATGTCCGATCAGTCAGGCTCTACGAACAGTACAGCTTTATACTACTTTACTTGACTACATCCATTTTATGTTACTTTATACTTTTACTTCACAGTATTTAAAAAATAATTAACTTTCTTCTTTGACTTTATTATACATCATATTTAAGATATAAATGCTTTGTTATAGATCAATCTTTCCAGCTGTATCTCGACCAACAACACTATCATGCTGCTGACACATTATGCATCAGTATTAACCCTTTAGATAGATATTATAGCCTATCAATCAATCTATCAATCAATCTCAGTGATGAGACATTCTGCTGCACAATGAGCTTCTGTTTTAAGAAGCTTATGCGTCAGTATTAATAAACTGTGCTGTAATATATAATCTCATATTGATGACATCACGCTGACGTCACACAGCTGACCGTGCTGTGGCAGCTGTCACGTGACTCACCAGCTCTTTGAACTTGAACAGACCGTGTCCCGGTACCGGACTGGCTTCACTCCGGTCCGCCGCCGCCGAGCTGTCCGGTGTGTCCTCGCTCTTCCCGCTGCAGAGCCCACGAGCCGTGGCGGACCGCAGAGACCGGAAACCGGCCGCCAACCTCTCGTGACCTCCCCGGTGCCCCGGGGGCACGGCTCCCTGCGCGCGCCGCGGCGCCGCCGCCGCCCGCTGCAGGATCGCGCTCCAGCACGCGACGCCGCCGTCCGTCCCCGTGACCGCGAGCGGCCACGCGCCGCTGACCGGGGGCCGCGTCGGCCTCCTCGCGCACTCGGTGGCAGGTGCGTGTCTGTGCCGCCATGACGCGGGCTCGAGCCGACACGCACCCGCACGCCGCGCGGACGCCAGACTGCGAACATTTGCGGCGTTGCGGCACAAAGGCGCGGGAATCCCCCGCAAACACATCATCATCATCATCATCCTCCTCACGAGCCCTCCGTTACCGACAGGCTGGTCTCGTGCCGTCGGTGCCCGTCTTCATGGTGAAGGTTCAGATCTGACGGTCAGCACCGACCGAGTCCCAGCACGAGCCAGCAGGCTGCCATGTTGCCGTAAACTGATACCGGACGTAACGTCGTAAAATTAGACTTTCGTTAAAGAGGCTTTTATTTTGAAAATAGATGTGATTTTATATCAGGAAAAGAAAACCAGCAAAATCTTTAAGATCTGATATGAAGATTGAGAACTGACACATAATCAACAGTTTTGAGAGCTTATCTATTAATAAAAGTAAATAGTTAATGTATTGTGGTATTAATTTAAACTAGAAAAGGAAATTGCGGTGTGAATGCTGACTGCTGAAAGGCTGACGCTAAATTGGATTGCTGAAGTTGAGCACAAAAAGAATAATATCAACAATGTATGAAAGATGTGGAATAGTTAAATGTTTGTTGAAAGGCTGACGCTAAACTGAACTGCTGGCTTGAACTAGCTTGAAGCAGCTGGAGGGAGTATGAATTATTAAGGAAACGGTCTAAATATTATGAATGGGAGTTAAAAGTTGTATAAAACTGAGAATGTATGAAATATATACAAGATTTTCTGGTTTACACATGAAAGTATGAATTAGAAGATTAGAGTGTGTGTGTGTGTGTGTGTGTGTTTGTCACATCCACCAACTGCTGTTAACTGCCGTCTCAGTCCTTGGTCAGACTAGACTAGAAAAGTGGTAAATGGTGTAAATCTTATGAATGGGAGTTAAAAGTTGAATAAAACTAAAAATGTATAAAAGATGTACAACATTTTGTGGTTTGAATAAAGTTTACACCTGAAAGTATGAATGAGCAGATTAGACTTGAAAAATGATGGAAAAAGTTTAAAAATGTAAAAATCCTGTGTGTGTGTGTGTGTGTGTGTTTGTGTCTCTCTGTGTGTGTTTGTGTCTCTCTGTGTGTGTGTGTGTGTGTGTGTGTGTGTGTGTGTGTCAGGCTGCAGTCAGTGGTTGCCATGGTGATGGCCACAGCACTTTTCCCCTCCTCAACTTTCTGGTCTCAGTTAACATTGCAGTATATGCAGCTCTTGGCTGGTACGTCTGTCACTTGAGGACTCGTAGTGCCAAAAGTTTAGGTCTGATTGCTACTGTAGCCACACTTCTGCGACTGTAACAGATTTCCCTACGTTCTGATGTAAAATCACGTATAAGGAGTGAAAATTGTGGTACTGGGAGCAATTTGAGTAGAAATTTTTGAGTTGAGTTTCCATCTCCTCCCCACTCGACCAGGTAGGTCCCCACTGTAGCTTTGAACATTCCACCACACACACTCATGTAAAAATGTCAGAAGGGCTGAAATTTTCATGATTTTTGAAAGGAGATTGTGTGAAAAGTATGAATGGTATGGAAGAGTTGAATTTATGGCAGGAAGTCCAAAGTGGTGTAAACGTTTTAATGTTGGAATGACGTTTCTACGTGAAAGTATGAAGGATTTGGAAGACTTTGAAGATGAATGAATGAATGTTTTTCTCATTGACTTTCATTATAACTAAGTTTTAAACAAAGTGGAATATTTTTAAAAGTATTAATGGGATTTGAATGTTGAAAAATACCTTGAATGTACGAAAGATTTGGAACTTTCACAAGTTTGAATGGAGTTTGTAGCTGAAAGTATGAATGAGTAGTGAAAAGTTGTATAGGCATGAAAAAGTGGGAAAATGGTGAAATTTTGAACATTCTGCCCATTCATTTGAATGGAGCAAAAGTTCCGGAAAACGATGAATATTTCGGAAAGTAGGAATGTTATGAAAAAGTTGAATACAAGCAATAATGTTCTAATTGAGCTAAACGTATTGATATTTGACAAAAATAAAACAACAAAAACGACACTATAAACAACAAAAACGACAAAAAACAAAAAAAACGACACTATAAACAACAAAAAACGACACTATAAACAAAAAACGACACTATAAACAAAAAACGACCCAAAACAACAAAAACGACACTATAAACAAAAAACGACAAAAAAACGACAAAAACGACACTATAAACAACAAAAAACGACACTATAAAAAAACGACACTATAAAAAACAAAAAACGACCCAAAACAACAAAAACGACGCTACAAACAACAAAAAACGACACTATGAACAAAAAACGACAAAAAACGACAAAAACCAACAAAAACAACACTATAAACAACAAAAACGACACTATAAACGACAAAAAACGACAAAAAAACAACAAAAACAACAAAAAACGACACTATAAACAACAAAAAACGACACTATAAACAACAAAAAACAACACTATAAACTACAAAAAATGACAAAAAACAACAAAAACAACAAAAAACGACACTATAAACAACAAAAATACAACAAAAATGACAAAAAACAAAAAACGACACTATAAACAACAAAAAACGACCCAAAACAACAAAAACGACGCTACAAACAACAAAAAACGACACTATAAACAACAAAAAACGACAAAAACAACAAAAACGACACTATAAACAACAAAAAACGAAAAAAAAACAACAAAAACAACAAAAAACGACACTATAAACAAAAAACGACAAAAAACGACACTATAAACAACAAAAAACGAAAAAAAAAACAACAAAAACGACAAAAAAACAACAAAAACGACACTATAAACAACAAAAACGACCCAAAAACAACAAAAAACGACACTATAAACAACAAAAAACGACAAAAAACAAAAACGACACTATAAACTACAAAAAACGACACTATAAACAACAAAAAACAACAAAAAACGACACTATAAACAACAAAAAACGACAAAAACGACAAAAAACGAAACTATAAACAACAAAAAACGACAAAAACGACAAAAAACGACACTATAAACAAAAAACGACACTATAAACAAAAAACGACACTAAACAACAAAAAACAACAAAAACGACAAAAAACGACACTATAAACAACAAAAAACGACAAAAACGACAAAAAACGACACTATAAACAACAAAAAACGACACTATAAACAACAAAAAACAACAAAAAACAACAAAAATGACACTATAAACTACAAAAAACGACACTATAAACAAAAAACGACACTATAAACAACAAAAAACAACAAAAACGACAAAAAACGACACTATAAACAACAAAAAACGACAAAAACGACAAAAAACGACACTATAAACAACAAAAAACGACACTATAAACAACAAAAAACAACAAAAAACAACAAAAATGACACTATAAACTACAAAAAACGACACTATAAACTACAAAAAACGACACTATAAACAACAAAAAACAACAAAAACGACACTATAAACAACACAAAACGACAAAAACGACACTATAAACAACACAAAACGACACTATACACAAAAACGACCCAAAAACAACAAAAACGACACTATAAACAACAAAAAACGACCCAACACAACAAAAACGACGCTACAAACAACAAAAAACGACACTATAAACAACAAAAAACGACAAAAAACAACAAAAAACGACACTATAAACAACAAAAAACGACAAAAACGACAAAAAACGACACTATAAACAACAAAAACGACAAAAACCGACACTATAAACAACAAAAAACGACACTATAAACAACAAAAAACAACAAAAAACAACAAAAACGACACTATAAACTACAAAAAACGACACTATAAACAACAAAAAACAACAAAAACGACACTATAAACAACAAAAAACGGCTACAAAAACAACAAAAACGACACTATAAACAACACAAAACGACACTATACACAAAAACGACCCAAAAACAACAAAAACGACGCTACAAACAACAAAAAACGACAAAAACAACAAAAAAACGACAAAAAACAACAAAAAACAACAAAAACAACACTATAAACAAAAAATGACAAAAAACAACAAAAACGACAAAAAACGACTCTATAAACGACAAAAAACTACAAAAACAACAAGAAACGACACTATAAACAACAAAAAACGACAAAAAACAACAAAAACGACACTATAAACAACAAAAAACGACAAAAAAACAACAAAAACAACAAAAACGACACTATAAACAACAAAAAACGACACTATAAACAACAAAAAACAACAAAAACGACACTATAAACAACAAAAAACGACACTATAAACAACAAAAAACGACAAAAACGACAAAAAACGACACTATAAACAACAAAAAACGACAAAAACGACAAAAAACGACACTATAAACAAAAAACGACACTATAAACAAAAAACGACACTAAACAACAAAAAACAACAAAAACGACAAAAAACGACACTATAAACAACAAAAAACGACAAAAACGACAAAAAACAACAAAAAACGAAAAAAACAACAAAAGACAACAAAAACAACACTATAAACAACAAAAAATGACAAAAACAACAAAAACGACAAAAAACGACTCTATAAACGACAAAAAAACGACAAAAACGACACTATAAACAACACAAAACGACACTATACACAAAAACGACCCAAAAACAACAAAAACGACACTATAAACAACAAAAAACGACCCAACACAACAAAAACGACGCTACAAACAACAAAAAACGACACTATAAACAACAAAAAACGACAAAAAACAACAAAAAACGACACTATAAACAACAAAAAACGACAAAAACGACAAAAAACGACACTATAAACAACAAAAACGACAAAAACCGACACTATAAACAACAAAAAACGACACTATAAACAACAAAAAACAACAAAAAACAACAAAAACGACACTATAAACTACAAAAAACGACACTATAAACAACAAAAAACAACAAAAACGACACTATAAACAACAAAAAACGGCTACAAAAACAACAAAAACGACACTATAAACAACACAAAACGACACTATACACAAAAACGACCCAAAAACAACAAAAACGACGCTACAAACAACAAAAAACGACAAAAACAACAAAAAAACGACAAAAAACAACAAAAAACAACAAAAACAACACTATAAACAAAAAATGACAAAAAACAACAAAAACGACAAAAAACGACTCTATAAACGACAAAAAACTACAAAAACAACAAGAAACGACACTATAAACAACAAAAAACGACAAAAAACAACAAAAACGACACTATAAACAACAAAAAACGACAAAAAAACAACAAAAACAACAAAAAACGACACTATAAACAACAAAAAACGACAAAAAACGACACTATAAACAACAAAAAACGACAAAAACGACAAAAAACAACAAAAAACGAAAAAAACAACAAAAGACAACAAAAACAACACTATAAACAACAAAAAATGACAAAAACAACAAAAACGACAAAAAACGACTCTATAAACGACAAAAAAACAACAAAAAACGACACTATAAACAAAAAACGACAAAAAACAACAAAAACGACACTATAAACAACAAAAAACGACAAAAAAACAACAAAAAACGACACTATAAACAACAAAAAACGACAAAAACGACAAAAAACGACACTATAAACAAAAAACGACACTATAAACAACAAAAAACAACAAAAAACAACAAAAACGACACTATAAACCACAAAAAACGACCCAAAAACAACAAAAACGACACTATAAACAACAAAAAATGACAAAAAACAACAAAAACGACACTATAAACACCAAAAACGACCCAAAAACAACAAAAACGACGCTATAAACAACAAAAACGACACTATAAACAAAAACCGACAAAAAAACAACAAGAACGACAAAAAACTAAAACGACACTATAAACAACAAAAAACAACCCAAAAACAACAAAAATGACGCTATAAACAACAAAAACGACCCAAAAACAACAAAAACGACCCAAAAACGACAAAAAACGACACTATAAACAACAAAAAACGACAAAAACGACAAAAAACGACACTATAAACAACAAAAAACAACAAAAACGACACTATAAACGACAAAAAACGACACTATAAACAACAAAAAACGACAAAAACAAAAAACGACACTATAAACAAAAAACGACAAAAACGACACTATAAACAACAAAAAACGACACTATAAACAACAAAAAACAACAAAAAACAACAAAAACGACACTATAAACTACAAAAAACGACACTATAAACAACAAAAAAACAACAAAAACGACACTATAAACAACAAAAAAACAACAAAAACGACACTATAAACACCAAAAACGACCCAAAAACAACAAAAACGACGCTATAAACAACAAAAAACGACACTATAGACAAGAAACAACAAAAACGACACTATAAACAACAAAAAACGACAAAAAACAACAAAAACGCCACTATAAACAACAAAAACGACAAAAAACAACAAAAACAACTCTATAAACAACAAAAACGACACTATAAAGAACAAAAACGACAAAAAACAACAAAAACGACACTATAAACAACAAAAACGACCCAAAAACAACAAAAACTACACTATAAAGAACAAAAAACGACAAAAAAACAACAAAAACGACACTATAAACACCAAAAACGACCCAAAAACAACAAAAACGACGCTATAAACAACAAAAAACGACACTATAAACAAAAAACAACAAAAACGACACTATAAACAACAAAAAACGACACTATAAACAAAAACAACAAAAACGACACTATAAACAAAAACCGACAAAAAAACAACAAAAACGACGCTATAAACAACAAAAACGACCCAAAAACAACAAAAACGACGCTATAAACAACAAAAAAAACGACAAAAGACGACACTATAAACAACAATAAACGACCCAAAAACAACAAAAACGACCCAAAAACGACAAAAAACGACACTATAAACAACAAAAAACGACAAAAACGACAAAAAACGACACTATAAACGACAAAAAACGACACTATAAACAACAAAAAACGACAAAAACAAAAAACGACACTATAAACAAAAAACGACAAAAACGACACTATAAACAAAAAACGACACTATAAACAACAAAAAACAACAAAAAACAACAAAAACGACACTATAAACTACAAAAAACGACACTATAAACAACAAAAAAACAACAAAAACGACACTATAAACAACAAAAAAACAACAAAAACGACACTATAAACACCAAAAACGACCCAAAAACAACAAAAACGACGCTATAAACAACAAAAAACGACACTATAGACAAGAAACAACAAAAACGACACTATAAACAACAAAAAACGACAAAAAACAACAAAAACGCCACTATAAACAACAAAAACGACAAAAAACAACAAAAACAACTCTATAAACAACAAAAACGACACTATAAAGAACAAAAACGACAAAAAACAACAAAAACGACACTATAAACAACAAAAACGACCCAAAAACAACAAAAACTACACTATAAAGAACAAAAAACGACAAAAAAACAACAAAAACGACACTATAAACACCAAAAACGACCCAAAAACAACAAAAACGACGCTATAAACAACAAAAAACGACACTATAAACAAAAAACAACAAAAACGACACTATAAACAACAAAAAACGACACTATAAACAAAAACAACAAAAACGACACTATAAACAAAAACCGACAAAAAAACAACAAAGATGTAATGTGAAAGACGTGGAATAGTTGAATGTTTGTTCAAAGGCTGGCGCTAAACTGGACTGCTGGATTGAATTTGGTTGAAGTAGCTGGAGGGAGTGTGAATTAGTAAGAAAAGTGGGAAATGGTCTAAATATTATGAATGGGAGATAAAAGTTGAATAAAAGTGAGTATGTATAAAAGATGTTCAAGATTTTCTCGTTTGAATAGACATGAAAGTATGAATGAGCAGATTAGACTTGAAAAATGTTTGAAAAAGTCTAAAAATGTCAAAATCATGTGTGTGTGTGTGTGTGTGTGTGTTTGTCACATCCACCAACTGCTGTTAACTGCCGTCTCAGTCCTTGATAAGACTGGTTATTTTATGGAGGTTAACATGAGAGTAAGATATCTAACCCAATCTCATTGCTCATGTTGCTTGAAAAAGTCAAAAAATGGGAAACTCGTGTGTGTGTGTGTGTGTGTGTGTGTGTGTGTGTGTGTGTGTGTGTGTGTGTAAAGCAGCCCTAGTTAGGAGATTTCCTTCAACTGTGCATCCCCAGTATTCCTATACTTTATTAACATCAGTTTAAGGGTCCACAATTTGAGCCCTGGGATGTACTACTGCAAGTTAATGCACAGTAACATCCACCAACTGCTGTTAACTGCTGTCTCAGTCCTTGGTCAGACTGGTTTCCTGGTTTGAATTGAGGTCACACCTAAAAGTATGAATGAGTACATTAAACTTGAAAAATGCTTAAAAAACTCTAAAACTGTCAAAATCATGTGTGTGCGTGTGTGTGTCTGATTGTCACATCCACCAACTGCTCTCCACCAACTCTTGGCTGGTACACCGGTCACTTGAGGACTCGTACAGCCAAAAGTTTAGGTCCGATTGCTACTGTAGCCACACTTCTGCAACTGTAACAAATTTTCCTACGTTCTGATGTAAAATCACGTATGAGGAGTGTAAAGACAACAAAATGCTGAAAATAAAATTATTTATTAACTATTATTATTTATAAAGTGCATAGCATACAAACAGAAACCAGAAACAGCAGATGATAAAGAACATCTGACAGCATTAACATAAAAATGTAAGAAAATACTGTACACATGTGGGTTTTTAGATCAACATACTATAGCCCGACAATACTGGATTCTTGAGCCATTTCCGAAGTCAATATTTGTGAAAAGTTTGATAACAATACATTGGCAGCTTAATACCACACCAGAACAGCATTACGGGTAGGGAAGGTAATATCAGCGCTGTATCAGACGTTCAATCCTAGACAAACTTCCTGCTTCAGATATTGCTGAGTGAAGTGTTTGAGTTAGATGTGAGAAAATATTAGTGGATAAATGTTTGGCAACATTTTGTAAACCTTTATCTGGCCGTGTGGTCCCACTGCTATTGCTGAGTGCAGCTGAAACACAGAAACTGCTCTACAGAGTGAGAAGAAGCTGCTTCACTGAAAGCAGCTGTACCAATTGATCTTTCCCAAGCTACTAAACTCCATCAATTTACACATAAATTGTTTTTTAAATACATAAATACAACAGTGGCTTCTACAATAAAGTACATTTTAACTATGTTGAAAAAAGTATTTTACAAAGTCAAGTGTGTGGAAAACAAACACCATGTAGTTTAAGAATAACACACAAGCATGTATATTGTAGGATACCTGGCTATTAGGGCAAAGTTGTCTAAACCCATATATATATTTTTTAAATTCTGAAAAAGCTTTTATACCTTTATTAACATCTTGGTATCTATGACACACGTCATCATTGAAGAGGTGCAGCACTAAAGTACATTTGCTTCAAGTCTTGAGTAACGTCTCACGTCCCATTTGACAGATGAAAGTCCAGCCAAAATACAAGTAGAGTCAATCATTCCACGTTTAGTTTGAAGCTTTTTTTTGTGTGTAAAGAAATGCCATTTCAGCACAGATGTGAGCGTACTGGAGTCAGATGAGCTTAGTTCCTCTTTTTAGCAGGAAGTGTGTGCTCATTCAGGAAACTGTGGTTGCTGTAAGGTCGCAGAGAGATGAGGTGGTCTGTCCCGTCTTTGTCAGTTGTTGTGGTTGTTACGGTCTCTTCAAAAGGTTACGCAGCTGTCTGCTGGTTGGTGGTTTGGTTATCTGGACAATTGGTTCTTTTCTATATAAAAAAAAGAGACCCTGTTCATCACTGACCTTGTAGTGCGGCCTGCAGGAAGCAGCAGGTGAGTTTCCCGAGTCTGTCGCAGGTGTCAGTGATCAGACAGTCTGCAGCTGGTACAGCTTGGCTCCCTTCTTCAGCAGGAAACCCTGTTCATTCAGGGAACTCACCAGACCCTCAAAATCCATCACCTGGAAGGAATCAAACCAAAGCCTGAATAAATTATCCAGCACACACACAATGATAGTTTTTAGAAGCAAAATCTCATTATGACCCAGTCACAGCTTAAGTAGCACAGCTTTCTCACAGGCGGGGAGGGAAAATTACATGGAGGTGCTCGTGCCTTTCATGTATGTAAATCTGGCCTGCTGTTAACTTGACTGTTTGTATATAGTGCATCTGAATGCTTTCACCTTGATGTTCAGTCTGTCAGCCATAGATCGAAGCATCTGTAGGTCAAACTGCTTCTGACTGGTCTTCTGAGCTTGCAAGTGCAGCGCGTTGACCAATCGTTTTGCAGCGCTGCGCTGACTCATGCCTGACCCGAGCTGAGAGCGCTCGAAGTCCAGATTGCCCACACCATCTGAGTATGTATCAGCCAGACTGCAAAACAAAACAAAACACACACACAGAGGGAAGGAGACATTTACATCTCAGGACAGTACATTAAACGACAGGTCGGCACAAGTAAGAGATAATCAGTCTTATGCAATAGTAAACTGAATATCTCTAAGTTGTGGAGTGTTGGTCAGACAAAACAAGCTAGTTGAACACAAAACCTCAGTCTTTAAGAAAATTATGATGAGCATTTTTCTGTATTTTCTGACAATTTATAGACCAAACAATTAACAGATAATGAAAATATTTGTTAGTAGCAGCCCTCATACACACACCTGTGTTTCATGATCTCCACCACATCCTCAGCATCACTCTTGGTAGCCGTCTCTCTGAGCTCCAGCCTGGCTCTTGCCTGCATAAAAACACCACAAAAATACTGGGACATACACACAAAATCGGTCCCTACACCATAAGATGTGTGTAGCCTCAAACTATAGCAGAAAAAAGAGGTGAATGTAACAAACATACAGAAACCTACCTCAGTTAGTCTAATTAAAGACTCAAGTTGTCGTGTGGTGATGGGTGTGGCATCCGCAGTGTGCGCCTGAGATCTCAGTGACAGGTAGAAGTTCTGAATTGTGTGTGCTGCTTCCGGAGAGAGCGAGGGATGGACATAGTGACGGGCGTAGCTGATATACTTCCTTAACAAACATGCTGGAATGGGGTCTACGGTTTCACCTGCAGGGATCTCGACACAGACACACACATATCACATAAATGCAAATGATTTTTGACATATCACTGGACGCCTTATGGAGTATGGCCCATTTTTTACCTGCAAACGTTCAGACAGCGGCATGTCTGAGTGTTCTAGTAGGATGGAGGTCTCTAATTCACTGTCAGTCCTGGTTACTATGGCGCTGCTGGTTCTGCCTCTTCCTGCCCTGTTTGCCATGACGTGTTCTGACAGACGGCGGTCATGTGACTCATCTGGGATGTCCAGGAGGAGGAAGATGACATCGAATCGAGAGAGAAGAGCCGAGCCCATTCTAAAGACAAGAACACACAAGTGTAAATGCAAGTCAATCACTTGTATATTAACAGAGATATACAGTAATATAGTGAAGCAGTTGCTAAAAAACACAATTCATTCACTGATTGAATGTTGAGCTGACTTACTTCAGATTTTCAGAAACAGTCTTGCCTCTGTTGTAATGTCCACCAATGGGGTTCGCAGCAGCTACGACTGACGTTCTGGCAGGCAGAGAGGAAACTATTCCAGCCTTTGCCAGACTCACAGACTGCTGCTCCATGGCTTCTAACAGAGCCTGCTGCTGGTGGCCCAACTTATCAAACTCATCAATGCAGCACAGGCCTAAAGAGAACCCACAGAGAGACAGAATAAAAAGAGGATGAGGCCAGGAAGAGAAGACAAGGAGTTAAAGTAGGTAGGTTTTTTAGAAGAAGCAGGATATTAAAGCAGGTATTTTCCATCAGTTGTCAAAAGCACATTTCTAGTGTATTTTTTGGGGCATAGATGACTTCAAACTAATACTTACGACTAGTTTGAGGACCTCAAGGCCACCACAATAAATCAATATACACTATGTACACAAGACAGGCACAAATACAGTTTTTAAACCAATATTTCCACTCTCTTTCGGTCTACCTTGGTCAGCCAGCACCAAGGCTCCAGCCTCTAGAGCATAATCCCCTGTTCCTGCATCTCGGGATAAACTCACTGTTAGTCCTAAAAAAACAAATAACAAAACACAACATTAAATATTACATTTCCAATATGTTGTAACAGGTCTGAATAACTGTCCAGAGTGTAATCACCACCTGCACATATAACATATTTAGGAAGAGTACAACTAAGAAAATGTACCTGTTGTGCTTGTGCTGTTGCCACAAACATAGATTCCTCTGGGAGCCACATTACACACTGCCTACACACAGAGCACACATGGATATGTAGGTTTACATTTAACTACTGGAGCTGGTTCTCATACTAACATATCACAGCTTCAAAATGACATTGTTGATTACATTTTTTTCCACTAATCTAAAGATATTACTGCTCTATTCAAAGCATGTGTTTTCTGTGTTACCTGTAACATCTGACTCTTTCCCAGTCCAGGGTCTCCCACCATCAGGATGTGTGGGTCTCCTCTAACTGGGACGCTGTTTTTGCCCATGTGTTTCTGTCTGCCTCCAAACAACACCAAGGCTAGAGCAGCTTTCACCAGCTAGGAACACACAAGAACACAGGACGTTAATCTGAGTTTTTCTGATTTTTGACAAGAAATGATGCAAGAAAAAAAACCCTGTTTTGAATGACATTGCTGTAATTAACCTAATTGTAAGTGATGAAAGTGCTGTTGGTGTTGTTTAATCTTGTTAAAAGTGCTGTGCATCGCATAACTCACCAGGTGGCCGTAGATGACAGGACACAAAGAGCTGAAAGAGGCGAGAAGATCAGAGTGTTACATATCTTGGTGTGAGTTAAAAGCAGTGTTAAATCAGTGCGAAAAAAGGACTAAATTCTGTCCCCACAGTAGCAGCACTGAGAGGCTGTATTGCTTATTCTTTTATCCTCTAGACAATGGCCATTTTAGGACATGTTAGGAGGCTGACTCAACTTTCATCAGTCTAAGCTGTATTTTTTTCAGCTCCAGGTGTACTGTAGGTAATAGGTAATAAATATCTTACTGTACGATAAGTCTCAGCAGGTCGGGCTGTGACTGGATCTCCTGGATGGCATACAGCTCCTTCAGACTGAACTCCTCCCCTCCAGAACGATCTTCAAATGACCCTCCTGACCCCTGACCTGACTTGGACTGCTTACCTGCACATTAAGAAGAAATAACACCTTATTGCTCTGTTACTTCAATAAGTTCAAGTTCAGCTTTAAAAACAATGCACAAGCTTTAGTACCTTTAGTATTACTGACGGAAATGGCTTCCAGGTAGAGGAGGAACATACACTGATCCTTGTTTCCCCGGGAACTACCTGCATACAAATAATAAGTGTGAGTTTTGTGAGCATTTCCAGAATTTTCATACTTAAATTCAGGTTTAAAGTATATATATTCACACGCAGATTTAGTTAATAGATTTTTTACATGTCATTAACTACCAGTAAAAGGCAAATGTTTACTCCAAAGTTACCCTCCCACCCTGGTAAGAATGTGTATTTCAGGGTGTTTGTACCATCGTTGGTAACTCTAACTATCCCGGTCACTGTAACTGTGTCTCCGGGGACGCAGCTGTCACAGAGGTCAGAGGTCAGGTGACACTCCACGGTGCGCGGAATTCGTCCAGTCTCCCTCTGCTCTCCGCCAATCAACTCCTGCACCCTGAAGTATCAAAAAAAAAAAAAAAAAAACTAATTAAATTAATTAATTAATAAATTAAGTATGTGGATGATGTCTCAGGATTAGAGATGCACTGCATTTCTGCATTAGAATATGTTCTGAGAAAAGCTGGATCTTTCTCACAATACTCCCTCACAATGATATTTTGTGCGACTGTTTATAAAGCATGTTTTGCAAAGTGCACATGATGACCAGAATGTAGTAGCTGCCACACTGATACAGGAGTTATTTTTTATGTTAGAGACATGCATGTGCTAGTCACATTACAGGATGCACAATGTCAAGTAAGGGAAATTAAGATACATACATACATATATCGCATGTCAGTTTGTTCCAATATTGTGCACCCTTACTTTAAAGTCCCTAAATTTAAATGGTGCCTTTTCATTCATTTATTTTTATAAATCTTTCCTAGACCAGTACTGGAGCCAATACATTACAATTCTTTCCAGCCACAAGTATTTTAATCAGCCACGTCTTGCCACAGTTTTCCAACACTGATCATTAATTTACGTACATAAGCACATGATATACTTACTTGATGATCTGCCAGTCTACAGTGTGAGTAAGAGGAGAACTCCGACTGGGGACGAAGGAACGACTGCGACACTCAGGCTGGGTACACTAGGTGACAAAAGACACGTACACATACACAAATTAAAACCACAAAGTTTATCTGTAATTCTAAGTATTGATCTTGTACACATGTATGCAGTATTACTTGTGTATACTAAGTTCAGGCATACCTTGGTAGGTGTAGCGTATTTCCCATGCTGCAGCGGCAGAGACAGTGTCTGCGAGCAGCCCAGGCACCTGAAGGCCATCCTGGTACACAGAGGTCTGATATTGCTCACTCTGACCACCGTCCCCCTCACACACACCAGCCGTCCAAACACGCTGGCACGCAGCGTCCGCAACGGAGTCAACGGTTCGTAGTTATACAGCCTGTGGAAGATTTACACAAATAAAGTCATCTTCAGTCATGATCGACAGTTGTACAGGTGTCAAGCAAACAACTGACTGCTCTTCACTGTGCGCATTACCTCGCGCTAATGTGAGGGATGTTGATGATTGGTGTAGCGACAGGAAGCTCCTCCCCTTGCAGCTCAGCAGCCTGTTTCTCCAAATCTATAGTCAACACCTCAAAAAACACACACACACACAGTATCAGTCTGGTGATCTCTCAGTTCCATACTTTGCCTCCTCACAGATCTTATAGATTAAAGTTTCAGTAGTTTTCATAGTTTTTAGATTTAGAGTGAATTGCTAAAATAGAAAAATAACATGCCAAGAATTTATTTTCAGGTTTTTTTATCACTTTAAATATTAATTTATCAAGTGTATTTAATAAACTATGCACATACATATGAATATATACTTTCTGATAGTCTGTAACTTGCAGGCAACAGCTTATGTGTGTACTATTGTAGCAACTATGTGCATGTACCTGGTGAACAGCCACTCCCAAACAGTTGAGTATCACCTCGGGCTGTTCCTTCAGCAATGTGATCAGATCAGGAAGCGCTTGACGCACGCGTTTGTCTCTAGTCAAATCGGCATAATCCACCAGAACGCTGCCCTGACGCTCAATCTCATCCTGTGCACAAACACACAAGAATTGTCCTTTTAGCTGACACAGGAAACATTATAAATCAGGACAAATCATCTGAGGGAGAGGTGAGAGATGGTAAGTAAGATAAGTTTATTAAACAGAAAAGATACGCAACCAGACAGACTGACCTTGTCATACAGGTGAATCCTTGAAGTGAAATATTTCTCAAACACTTTGATTTTCTGCACACTAGGTGAGCTCTCTATGAAGCCTGCACATAAACAGACAAATTAAGACACACACATTTGTGTATTTGTCTACAGTATGCATCATCGGTGTGTGAAACAGAGCTATAAACACGTATGTGTACCTTCTGTGAAGTAGAGCGCCCATCCTTTGTACGGACACAATATATCTAGAGTAGCCTGAAAAGGGACTGAAGAGGATTGTAAAATATAACACATGTTGCAGCTCTTCATGTACAAATGAATTTTCATTAGATAAAATGAACGAACATTAGATGCTGATATTTGTCTTCAGCTCATTTAAAATTATATGTTTTTCTTCCACAGAAACAGAACAGAAATACTGCAGATCCTTTTTAAAAACTGTAATTATTTGATTGATTACTGGATATGTAAAATGGTAAAGCAAATTGAGCTCACCTCTCTGACTGTTGAAGGTATGGTTTCCTGATCCTCCTCCCCCAGCATTACCTCCACCTCTCCACCCTCTTCCTCCTGTTGCTCCCCCTGAACCTCTTCCTCCACCTGCCGATCCTCCTCTCCATGGTCTACTCCTCCATCCTCCTCCTCTCCATCCACCACCACCCCCTCTCCATCCTCCCCCTCTCCATCCACTCCCTCCTCCTCTCCCTCCTCCCCCACCTCCTCTCCATCCACTGCTACTGCCTCCTCCTCCTCTTCCTCCTCCTCCTCCTCTCTCTCCTCCCCTCCATGAGCCTCTCCTGGATTCCCCTCCACTCATTGCCTTCCTATGACAAAACAAGGAGGAGGAGCACAAATTAGTGAGAGTGACAGCAAAGTACGAAGCAAGGTTGTTTCTTTTCTTCGAGTTGTTTTAGTCAAACATTCACCAGCTACATTTATTTTTCCAGTCAAGCACATCAGAGAAGAAAACCACAATGTCTGGTAACCTTGAAAAGTGATCTGTCACGGCATTTGGCCAGGCACCAGGGCAGAGAGAGGCCGAAAACAGGTGGATCTTTGTCAGGCATACTGGGCTACTGAATGTACACCAGAATAAAATTGAAAAAATGTCATTACCCAGTCTTGATGTATAAATGAGGATGGATCTGTTTTAGCACCCATTTTCTAAGTGCATTACAAAACAAATGAGTAGCCCATTCTTAATATATGCTTTTAATCTATACATTTGACAACATTTACATGCTCGTTAAACCTGTGTCTTCTTTTGAGTAACAATAACTTACTGCCCAAATAACTGTCGTGTAACTTCCGAACTCCATTTAGAAAACTGTAAATTTAGTGCCAACGTAATTGTCAGCCAACACGTCTACCTCGTAAAAACTTTGAGTAAAAAGTTTAACAAATACGAGCCTTGACTTAAAAGTTCGGCATACAAATAATTTACTAAACAGGACTTTATATCCACAAATTTCCAACATTTATAACTCAACCGTTGGACTTTAAGTTACTAGAAGTGTTTGTTCTTAACGTTATTTTTTGCTCCCATCCTTTATACAGGAGAGACACAACAAAACACGTAAACACTGTGTTTACTGAAACACAATCCTGCCTGGTGTACTGAATTAGCGAGTGGCAAATTATCACACACACTGTAAAACGTCTTAAATTGGACATTTCTGCGTTGCGTTAACGTTTCCGTTTGTTTTGACGTCTCACTTATAGTTGCTCGCTAAAGTAACAGCTAATGTCTGTTATCGGTGACAGTTTGCCAACCTGAGTGTCCCGTTAAACCCCGTGAGGCTGACACTGACCTTCCGTTTCGCCTTTCGAAGAACAACTGAAGAACATCGACAGTAAAACGTTAAAAACCGACATTATAACTCAGCATGTTGCGGATTTATCGATCAGTCAAAGTTCCCTCCATTGAAGTGAAAGCTTCTTCTTCTGCTGCTGTAATCTGCAGCAGAGGCGCTTCTCCGGCGCTTTACTGCCCCCAGAGGACAGCGGCGGTACTACAGGCTAGAGAAACCATTTAACAGTACTCCTCTCTTGAGTTTCTCTCTGGTGTTTATGGGAAAAATGGGTTTGGTGGTAAATGCATGGAGCAGCAGTAATATTTTAAACATATAATATAAAATAAAAGGTACCTTCATTGGTGGTTGATCTGCAGGGGCACTCCCAGGGTCAGTGGAAGTGTTTGACTGAGTGGATGTTTGATGGATAAGTATTGCAATATAAATGAGAGCTATTTGAAAACAATATATTATTATTATTATTATTATTATTATTATTATTATTATTATTACTTCAAATCCACTGTTAACTTTCAAAAACAGCTCTCCTTTAACACAAACTCCCTGGCCATTTTTTTTGGTTCACCTGTTCAGTTTCATGCAATCCAATACAACAGATCAACTGAAGGTTTACTATTTGTATTAGAATTTAACACTAAAGACCTGATATCCTGTCTACTGTATCAGCCCTGGTTAATTAACATCTGTATCTCATAATCAAAAAGTAATTTGACCTTTCAGATATTGCGATAGACCATTGTCCTGTCAGGTAAAAGGACTTGGAGGAAGAGGGCATGGGTCTTTAAAAACATTAATGACAGCTATAACCCAACACTAAAGGATATTTAAAGCATAAATGCTGTGTTGTACATAATTGACCTTCACTGAAAAATAAATATTTACACAATCATCTGCTGCCATCCTCTGGACATTTTCTATCATTACAGTTATTTAACTTAAATTTCTTCTTCATGGACTAACAGAGTTGATGCTTGAGAAGCCAGTGCAGAAAAACACACACAAACGAGAAAAAAGCTCTCAATGTACCTTATAAGCCACACAATGATTTTGTTTTTGTGTGTGTGCAGGACCCTCATGGACAGAAATTGACTCAAGATTAAATGTGTTGTTATTGCACAAAGTCGGTGCCGTGAAAACAAAATGGCGTTTAGCATCTAACCAGAAAGTGCGGGTACTCTTAAAACTGAAATTGGTCCACACAAAGAGATAAATGTATGAGAGGTCACACGCTCACACAACCTCTCAAGGGAGTGGTTTGGAGGGGACAGAAAGACCGAACGAACAAGGAGAAAAATCAATAGCTGAACTACTGTGGCCTGGAGTAGTTAGTGGTAATAGCAGAGGGCTGAGAGGGATGGATGCACACACACACACACACACACACACACACACACACACACACACACACAGTGTGTTGGTAAGGTCAAAAGCAGCTCTTGGAAGGGAAGCAGAAAAAGAAAGAAAGACAGAGCGAGAGATATTTCTCCTTATTCTCCCCTATCATTATGTTCGTAATGCTGAGAAATGAAATCAGGCCTCCTCAGCCGTGTGTGGGTGTGTGTGGGTGTGTGTGTGTCCCATCCCATCTCCCCTCACTCCGTCATCTTAGTGATTTGATCCTTGTGATGATAACCGGTGCTTTGCAAAGGGAGACGGAGAAAGTGAAGGGCTAGAGGAGAGCCCACAGGGAGACGGATGTGGAGACAATGAGGATCTGTGCCACTTAGCAAGGCGTTTAATCTTTACTTGAATCAACAGCAAACGTCTCACAAACTCGATTGCGAGTTCAAGGGGGGTGTAGCAAACGAGGAGTTTCAGAAAGAGTTTGCGACCCCAGAGTTAAATTGGCTGTGAGTCATGCAGCTGGGTTGTGACATGACAAGAGTATCGATGTGTTTTAAATGAGTCTGGGTGACAGGGTGATAGACTTCACTGCTTATGTGTGCGTTACGGGAAGGTTTGTACAAAGTCACACTGGGTTATTTTCACAGCAGTAATCCCTTATTTTGGATGCCCTGCGTCTTTCCAGATCTGTTTGGAGATGCTTCCTTTCAATGATCCAATCAGTTTCTCACCTGGAGTTTGAGTTTGTCACAGTGCTGGCCCACAGAGTAACCATGACATTGTATTTCCAAACTGCAATTGCGGTTAAAAAAGAAAAAAACCCACTGAAAGCATTAAAATGTGAAGGACAATATCAAGATGGCTCCCCACAAGTATTGCATTGCGCAGGGATCAATTGCGGCTCCAGGAGTTCCAGCACAGGTCGATAGGTGCAGGCAGGCGGCCGTCACCTGCTCGCTGCAAAAAGAAATTGAGCTGTCAGACCTTTTTCTTTCTTTTTTTTGTAACATCTCTCTCTCTTTGGCAAACACTGTGTGTGGAAACTGGGCTGGGGAATTGTAAAGAAAACACAGCCACACATAGTTTAAGTCCAAGCAAAAAGTCTTTTTAATACAGATATGAAATGGTCAAGGCCAAGGAAGTTAATTCCTGAGAGCTGATGCCTGGATAAAAGCAGTCTGTTAGTCAATTGTACCTCTGTAGTATTGGTCCATATTCATATTTGTAGCCAGCAGGCTGTAATTATTTTGGTTTTACATCCTGCAACTTTACTGTTCTGGTCCATCAGTGGTGTCTCCAGCTGCAGTAGGCAGCATTTTTGTGGAAAAAAGCCATGAAAACCCACTCTACACTACCTGCACACCACCAAACGGCAGGTAAATGAAAGTAAGAGTAAGATTAAAGTATTTAGCAGCTTAAAGCCACACACTGTCTAAGTTGTCTTCTACATTTCTATGTGAATATGAATAAAGAAGACACTGCATTTAAAAAAGAGTTGCTGGAGGGTGTATTTTTTTTAATTTTTACAATTTTGAAAGAGAAAATCCAGCAGTTTTCTTCCTGTTTGCAGTTTTGTCAGATGCTGCAACTTTCCAAACTTTCAGCTTGTTTCTTTAATAGATCCCACATCAAGTGCTGATGCTGAATGTAACTGCGATGTGAAAACAAAACAGAGGACAATCATTTTGTCCCCAGTTACAGCTAAAAGTCCACTATGGCACTATCTTACACAATAAATACACACCATTAAGCAATAAAAAATAATAATAGCACTCTCTCCACAAGCACACACAGAAGTCAAAATAACAACCCACACACACAATCTGGATAAAGCTTCTCTGGCAATTTGCCGTTGAGCCCTGCTGACATCTTCTCTGCAGGCCACCAGACTACAATTACAGATGGAGGCCTTTCAGCTGTTATCTGAGAGTAGCATATGCATGAAGACGCCAGCAGTGCCTGAAACACAGAAAGTGAAACCTGCCTCCCGTGGTCCTCTGTGAGCAGCGGCTCTTTTCTTAGCTTAACTCTGATGGGAACGTCAAGGATCGCACAAACTAACTACCTTTTTTTTTTTTTTTCTGTACCTCCAGCTCTGCAATTTAAACACAAAATTACTCTTATGACACGTCTTTGCTCTCTGGTTTTCACTCAATGAGCAGACACGCTTAATCAACTCTCCTTTTCACTCGGAGCGAATAAATAGCACTTAATGACCTCTGTCTCCTCTCTCTCTCTCTCTCTCTCTTCTTCTGTTTCTCAGCAAAGCAGAAGGCAAAAGAAAGAATATCTGTCAATTGTTTTTCTTCTCTCTTATTTTGCCTTTTCCCTTTCACCAGCCTTCATTACTCTGTAATACACACAGTTACATGCGCACAACTGCAAACAGCACATACTGAAACACACACGCATCCAAAACAATATACTGTAACCCGACCTAACACACACACACACACACACACACACACACACACACACACACACACACACTCACACACACACACACACGCGCGCGCGTATAAACACACAGAGAGGGGCTTATGGAATTAAATTGAATGTTTAACATTACTGTGCAAGGACCCAGTAATATTTAAGTTAAACGTCTTTGTTGACACACTGTATGTGTGTGTGTGTGTGTGTGTGTTTTATGACTGCATATTAACTCTGAACCCCAGTGGGTCTGTTTCTTCATCTCAACTAATTTGTGTTTTTACTGCACGCTAATGGGCTATTATGAAAGACAGACACACATAAAGTCATAGTAGTCGTGGCATGTGTGTGTGTGTCTGTGTGGGTGGCTGGGGGAATGTGTGTGTGTGTGCGTGTGCGTGTGTTTCAACTTAGCAAAAGAGTTTCCCTCTAATTATCAGTTTCAAGCGGTGAGGATAGATTGGTTTTAACTGAATTTGCGAAATGCGCCGCTGCTAAACTCATTCAATTAGATTTTTGTATTTCCCAAGAGGCAACAATTAGCTCACAACAAGTGCCATTTTACATTTTACAAGACCCAGATTACAATTGCAGAGCTGGAATTAAATGTTCAATTAGCATTACATTGTATGGATTTTGGAGGGAAATGTAAACATGTGAGTCATGGTAATCGTCGTTAATGTTTGATATTCTTTAATGATTACACAAAGGCTTTGCAACTAGTTGTTATGGGGAAACTTATGTGCCGAGTCTCCTGTTAGAGCCTGGGGTTGCCAGATAAAGTTGGTAAAGACAGATTATTAGTACAGGTCTCTGTACAGGTACGATGGTACCAAACCTGCACCGACTCCAGCCTGTGGATAAAATTTGGTATTTTCTTGGCCTGGTCAGATTGAAAGCCAGTTTTGCCTCTAGAATATATTTCCGCTAGATGAAAGCCATAAAAGAACTCATGCAGGGAACTCAGAAACCAGTGAAATTAACTCCTGCGCTATATTCCTTCGTGTAGTTTCTATGGTTGCCAGGGTTACACGGTGGGCCAGAAAACAGTTGAACCATCATCACCTCAGACGGCAGCCGCCGATAGACGTCATCTTTACACTGGAAACAATGGAGGCGGTGGCACCCTCTTGCAGTCTGAAAAGGACCTTTAAAGGTACTTAATGGGAACTAAAAATTGGAAACTGGATGACGTGGTTGAATGAAAGCATGTGAAGGACAGGACAGTATAGCTTATACTCAGCTGTTTCATTGATTTTAGCCCTGCTTTTAACACTTGTCAGCCATATAATAGCTTTTAATTCAGAAACTTAGAGAACTCTACAGTTATAAGTGGTATCATTCATTCTTAACAAACAGAACTTAAGGTGAATTAAGCCCCTTTCACAGTGGACAAAAAAACCCACTAACACCCGATAACATCTGGCTTTGGTCTTCTGTGGGAAAGGATATAATCAGCCTTCATTCCCGGGTAAAATGACAATAAGCAGTAGTCACGGGTATCTATCGGCTCCATCTCTGATCGGCAATGATGGAAACATGACACCCGGGTGAACTTGGTAATTTCTGCCTCTTTTTTTCGCATTGTCATCTTGCACTCAAACTCCATCCGTCTCCGTTCAAGCAGCGATCCAACATCGTTCCAAAGTAGTCGGCGTTTAAATTGAAAGAGAGACTGAAGTAAAATATATAAAAAAGTGACCACCGGCCTCCATGGTTCTTTCTACTGTAACTCTGTTCTCCGGCGCATTCGTGAAGTTGAACGTGACACACACGAAAAAAAAAAAAACAACCAGAAAGGCCAACTCATCAATCGGCCATTTTTAGCGGGTTTAACCGTGTTTAAGAAACCTGCATATACACGCTAATTTTGATGAAATAAGGGTAAAATAGTCTGACTCTTACACTGTATACAAACAAGTGCTCATCCAGGCAGTCACAGAACTATACCTTCAAAGACTCAGACATTAAGTTCACTTTTTAGGCATGATGAAACAAACCTCTATCATCTATCAATCACCTAATTTTAAATGTAAAAAAATTGAGGAGATTATTTTTGATCCCAAAGAAGTTGGTGATCAAAGTCAAAAATCACCAGCCAATTACACAAGTTCAGTCCTATAATTATCTTGGTGTCGTTGATAGCACTTTAACCTGAGACACTGATGTTCTCGACTCCTCCAGACAATGTATTTTTTACATAAATTGTATGGAGTCGAACAAAAAATTATTTTTTTGTTTTATCAGGCTGTTGTGGAGAGCGTAATTGGGTATGGATCAAACCACTTTTGGTTCAGACTGTGATGAAAATCATCAGTCAGAAAGATCATCACAATCTTCTGTCTTTCTTTGACCAACTTACTTAAACAGGTAAAGAGAATCCTCTGTGATCCATCCCATATTCTGTGACACAAACTGAATCTGTTTAAAAAACCCAAAGCCTAAAAGAAGCCTTAGGTCGTGTGTTATATTATGCATTATATGTGTAGTCTTTAAGGTCTTCTGGTTGCGGGTGTGTCTATCTATCTATCTAAGTGAAGAAATGTTAACAAGAGTTATAACAGGAATATACTGTTCCGCATGCTCTCTCTCTCTCTGAGCTCATTATGAGTGCATGGATGTGACAAAGTTTGTACAGTTTTGAGGGATTATTTCCTTTCATTTCTCCCTGTGGGTGTCAGGTGATTGACACTAAGCAGAGCCAAACTTAATCCACACACTGATATGAAAACGCTCATCGGCACAATGAAATAATGATGAAACAGAAATTTTTCACAAAAATAAATTAGTACTTCTCGTGTGATGCGATGCATTATTGAGCTCAAGCAATTTTCAATCTGTGGAAGTTGTTTTTCACACTTTGTAAAGAATAAAAGACTTTCTTCTGGAGGCTAGAAGAAATTAATGTTGATTTCTCCACCTGCAATTACGGTGTACAGACAACAAGAAGAATGCAACCAGCATGAACTAGAAATCCCAAGTCAAGTTAACTCATGTGTTGAGCAAAGTGCTTCCACAGAGAAGTTAGAAATACAATCATAAATACAATTAAATAAAAATAGTGTAAATAAAAAAAGACAGAACATCTTCCTTATAGGCTGAATTATTTAAATCATCACTCATCACAAACGGTAATCACATTTCCTAATTAACGCTGAGCTGTAATGTCAGTAATTAAAACACCAGTTTAGTCAGAATTATGCTATTAATAATAATAAATTAATAAAAATAAAATGTATTACATGGATTGAGTTAGAGCATGTGTGTAAATGTGTATGTCTGTGTCATATTCTTCACATGGCGGGGACTTACTTTCTCATCTCTAACAAGTTTACCAGTTAGTTAAAGAGGATTTAGAGGGGGGTCTCTGAGATTTCTGCCTCCATCTCATTGAAGATGAATGGGATTTCATCTCTGCTGCTCAAAACATTGAAAATTACATTTGGAAACTAATATTTTTGGTAGAAAGTAGTCCCTGTGACCCTGTTGAAATTTGGGTTAATTAACCCTTTAAATGGAGTAAATGTAAATCTTATGACTTGGGAAAGAAGTCACTTTGTCCTCACACATAATGGTGAATGTTATCGTGTGTGTGTTTTAGTAGATGCTGTTTCAAGCATCTCACGGGGAACAAAAGGCCAAGAAACTGAAACTAAAAATACATCACCCATGATCGGGTTCCAAAAACAACAAACCACATTGACAGTTTGTTTGAAAATGCTAAGAAATGCCAAAAGCATCAAGATGAAGCTGTGAGCCAGAAAGTAAGAATCAAATGGAGAGGACAAATTGTCTGCTCATGCAGTCTCAGAGTCCAACATAGTGTACAGTCCATCAGTCAGGCCTCTCAGCCTTTACCAAATGACCCGTTCAATCACATCTCCTCACTGAGGACATGACAGCATCATTCCACATCAAGCCAAGATTATATATACAGCACATTTCTTACAACGATGAACGTCAGTGCTTATACGAACATTATTTAAAAACACTGAAGATACAGAAATATTATTTGATTATTGCAGGAATGAGTATTGAAACCTGGATATGAGTTAGCACTTTAGCACCTCAGGTTCCCTTGAATCAATATTTTTTTTTAAATGGGTTTTTCGTTAGATGCCTGAAGTAAAGTCTGTGGTTCACACAGCTTAAGAGATTTTTTTTTGTAATTTTGAAGCTTTTACATGTTTAAAAAATGGTGGTTGCTAACAAGTGACATTAAACGTCATCAGGTCGAACTCACTCCGTCTTTACAGCCTCTAGTTGTGTTTATACTCGTGCTCTTGCAAACTATTCTAATTCAAACTTTTTTGAATTTATTGGTTGATTTTTGTAGAAGAGGCAAGTGTGCAAAAATCAAAATTACAAGTTTGAACATGATTTCCACTACAAAAATCTCATTGGATTTTTGTAGCGGGAATCATGATGACATGATGTTTTGTTGCATTTATGGTATTGATCTCCAGGGAAACAGTAGAAATGTGGCATTCACATTACAAAGTAAACTACGAGCAATGTGTGCTTGCACGAATTTGCTTGGCCAACGCAGCACCTTGCTGGATGACATTGTGTGGCAAAAGTTGAGTCAGGTCCAACTTTTTTACCAGGTGACTCTGCTTTGGCACTCCCTCAGACACTATTTATATGTTTTTTGGCTGTATAACAACATTATGTTTCCATCCCCGTTTTTGTGCGCATTTTCAATTTTGCGCATAAAAATGTGGAAACAAGTCAAAATATTGCAAAAAAGTTGTTAAAAATAAACTGCAACAACGTACAATGGAAACAGATTCGGTGACTAAATCATGATGTACATGAAGCATGTGACTTAAATATCCACTGAAGAGATGAAAAACAAACAAAACATCAGATCTGTGTGGAACGATAAGGAGACTGCAACCTTCCTTAAATTAATATATGAAACAAACATAAACGTCATATTTCCACCATGTTTTCTTATATTTCTTTTTCACCCTTTGAGGTTTGACTGGAGCTCTTGTAACTATATCATCTCGTTGTGCCGTCTTCTCCTACAAAGGTATAATGGCAACTGATTGGAGAATTTGCGCTACCTACTGCTCATCTGAACATGAACCAATGCCTAATATTCACATAACATAATAGTGGATGGAAACGCATAAATTCGCATTTTCTTCTGTTGATTTTCTGAAAACTTAAAATTTGTCACACTAGTTTCGTCTTTGCGAAGAGTCTGTTACCTGTTTTGTGCGTTAAAGTGACCTCTCCTCACGCCGTAAAGCAGTGTGCACGCGTGATATACCATTGTGCAGTGTGTGTTGTGTGCTGTGTGAAAGAGAGACAGAAAATGGGCAAATCCTGAGGGGGTGGTTGTCATTTGTGTGTGTGTGTACGAGTGGCTGAACAAACCGTGTGTGTGCTTGTGTTGTGTTTCTAGAGGCCCTCTCTTGTCTCCTTCTTGACGGCCTAAACTTGTCAGCTCCTGCACTTTGGCGATGAAAGCCTTTGTTAAAACAAACACCAACTGCAAACTATTTCTGCCTCTGGAAACCATGCTGCCTGTTAGATGAAGGTAAACACATCGTGGGTGTTTTGTACCAGGAACAAAAAGCAGATTTCTCTGCTTAGGGCCTTGAAAGCAGCAGGGTATGTTTTTTTTTTTTGTCTTGGTGACAGAGAAGCAGACACCTTTTTTTTTGTTAGAACTGTATATCTGGGGGAATAGCAAGCACCAGCATTGTCACACTCAGTGCCTCTGATGGAACTAACCCCTGCTTCCATTAAAAACACTGGTAGCTAATTGCCCTCCATCTGTGCCAGTTTACCAAACCAAGGAGCCCTCAGTGGATCAGTATGTGTGTGAGTGTGAAAATAGTTGCCTTTTTGCCTCTGGGACTAGAGAGTAACAGGACTGCCACCTTCAGGGACCCTTTCCATTACAGCTAATAGGGCAGGATAGATGCTGGTTAATGAGCCCGTGGACCGGCGCCGATCCCCGGTCTTTACCCAGAGAGTCCTTTGTTTTCAGCGACACTGTGGTTCACTTTTCTAGCACAGATTTCACTCAAAGCGGCGGGCCATTAGTTTGGTTACATGCTGTGCAGAAACAATGACACTGTGCATCGATTCGAGGTTTTATGGTAAACGGTTATTTACCATAAATCTGAATTATTTCATGTGTAAGCCTGAGAAGCTTTGCTGCTGTTCCAAAGACTTGTGTTTGGAATTTCTGGAACATTTTTTGGTGTTGTGCCTCTCTTGAAAGTACACTGAATATTTCCTCAAGTAAATAATGAAAATAATTTAAATACTAACGATATAATTTTAATACATTTAGTTTAGGATGTTGTTTTGTGGAAAGCAGTTTAACTGTATCTCATTTAGCCTCTATAGCACAGATGCCTCCTCATATTTGAGTGACAAGGATATATACCTGAGATGACTATCATGAACAGAAGTTCTTTATCTGATGGGGCGAAAAACAATCTGAAAAAAACATTGTAATTTCACCAACCTGGCACCTCAATAAGAAGCAGGCAGCTGTTCCATTAGAACAAAATAGTAGGTTTCATTGTTTTTTTTTTCAGTGAGTCAGAAAAATATTTGTTTCAGGACATAGCCCTTGCGTTCGAAAAAACACTGCTGGAGGCCAAGAGCAGAAATATTTCTCAAATGCATTGTTTTTTAAATTCTGTTGAGCAACTGAAAGATTTGGAATAGATTTCTCTGTTTACAACCTTTCTGCCCTTGATTCAGTCTTTCACTCTGCTCTGTTTCTTTGGTTAGAAATGTTATAAACTTGTGAATTTGTTTGCTCCCAGGAACGCTCCATATTTAACAATTATATATATATAGGCTATAATATAAACAGTCTACAGATTAATATAAAATGGGCACACATAATACAGCAGTAACTGAAACTGGTGAAGAAAAATCTGAATATTCATAAAGTTACTGTAGAGCACATCCACTCTCAGTAGCTGATCCTTCATAATAATGTTTCTACATCCCAAACTTTGTCAGCAGGTAATGACTAGTTAACTCCCCTGAATTTTACCTGCAGTAATATTTAATTCACCAAATCCATCAAACAGCTATGTTTTATTATAACTCAGTTTTCTTGGACATCTTTTGTATTTTGTTACACCCAACAGCGCTTTTAAATCTCCAATTTTTTCCAGCTCACTGATGAGTTTTTGGAAATCAACACAGTTTGCCGTTGAGTTTCAGAACAGCATGACTGGCTGACGCCTGGGATTTGGGGGTGCTACTGGGTGCCAACTCATTTATGTGGCAGGAATTAAATTGATTATACTTTTTTTAAACATGCAGATTTACACAAATACTGAAATATAAAAATACCAATACACATTTCAGAATGAGTGAAATAAGATTTTTATAAGAATATAAAAAGAAGGGTACAAATGGACTGGTGAGAATATGTAAATTGTTTGCTAAAATGAGGGCTTTAACTTGCTATACTGTAGTAAACTGAGACTTTGAAGTAAACTGAAGGTTAAATCTGGTGATATTCATATATAATTTCCTTATTGTCAACAAATCCCATAAAATTACCAAAATTATCACTGAAATAATCCCACTATCAAGTATCATCTGTGTATCCAAAGCCTGATATATCTTATTCCTCTGTCCCATTACTAACCTACTAACTAACCAACTATTAAAAACACATAATTGAATTAAATGGTAAATGATTTACCTTTAAAAAGTCAATATAAGCCTTACTGTTTTTTTTTATCTATAGTTATTAGCAGCAAAAACAAAAATAAATCAGGGGACTGGATGCAGAAGGATTGTTAATCCTTAAGTAAAATGAAAATGTAATATGACAAAGATGTTCATAACATTTCAAACATCTGAACATTTTAAACATTCTCATGCAGCATCGGTAACTCACTACTCAGACTCCCGTTTCCCTGTCTTAACATCAGAGCCTTAAAATCTGTGAAGCTGTAATCCCCCACCCTTCATCTGTCCTGCTTTTGTTCTGCAGGCTTCCCTGGCTCCTCCTGTGATGGAGCAGAGGCACAGCGGCTTGTTTGGGGCTGCACAGTGAATCATGAATGCTGACTAAGTCTCCCCTTGTTCCACGTTAAGAGTGTCAGATAAATGCATGTGCTAAATGCTTCTTCAGTGTGATCCTAAGTAGTGTGAAGCAGAGGAAGCGCGCACAGAGGCGGATAGCAGTGTGAATTATCCGAAATAAGTTGTGTGGTTCCATCCTGTTTGTTTGTGGTTATAGCTTTGAACTGTGCCAGGCTCCTACGGGCGCTTTCAGATACCACCAGTAATGTATTGTTTATGGCACAGGGCCTCAGGCAGACAGAATGATGGATTGAGCAATTCTGTTTTCTTCTCACAATCCGTCTTCAAAGAAACAAATCGATCTGGAACAGAGAAGTAGGGGGAATGGGAAAAATCACAAAAATAGACTTTCTTTATAGTGCTTTGATGCCGTGATGTGTTATTTTGTCAGGAGCGTTTTAGGGTGAAATCAAAGTTTACTGAGTAGAGGCTTACGTATTTATGAATTTTTAAATGTGTGTGTGAGTCATGTTGGGTTGGTGTTTGTGTGTGTATGATGGTGGGTAAGCAGCAGCAGCAGCAGCAGCAGCAGCAACAGCAGGGAGCTATTAGTTACAAGAAAAGTGCTGCCTTCAGGGTCCTTTTACAAAGCTTATAATCTATTCAGATAAAAACTGTCAAATATTGTATCCACTCACCTGTAAAAAATGAGAAACATTTAACAACTTTAACCCATTTTTCTGCATTAACATCGATTTATGTTTTGTCTCATGGAGTGTCTTCACGCACAAGACAAATTGCCTCAAAGCTTCTTCCAGCATTTTGTGTGACTGACAGCTTCCAGCCTAAACTGCTTGGACCCCCTAAAAAATCACGTCAGTCTTTTCTCTGAAAGAGTTTATTTATGTATTACTATGTCTGTAAAATATGAGTCCTGTAGCTGTCAGCGCCATTGACAGCTGACATGAAACAAATGTGAAACCTTTGTACATTTCTATTTCACAGTAGTTGTGCGCACACATCCTCTGAACATCCCTGTGGCAGCTTCTGTGTAGCCACAATAATGGCTCCAAGGTCTCCATACATCTGTGACAATCTGAACCTGCCTACACCTGTGGCTCTAAGCACTTCATAGAAATCACATGTAATTATAGCAGTGTGTCTACAACTGACGTCTTTTTGACCTTTTATTGTTGATAAAGTTTGAACCTATGTAGATGACGCTCTTTTCTATATCTGATCTGAACAGGACAGTTCTTTCTGTTATTGGCTCTGATTCTATGTCTTTTGTTATGTCTGGATATATTTGTTTTCATTTATACCTGCTGTACTCAGATATTGATCTCAATGAGATTACCTGATTAAATAAAGGTTGCATATATAAATGAGGGAAAATCTGGCGTAGTAATCGTTCCTCCAGTGAAGTTCCCCATACTTGGCAAAGAGCACTGAAGTTGTTCTGGAGGCTCGTGGTGGCCTGATTCCATACTAAGACGCTTCATGTTGGTTTTTCCTTTCATTTGCCACCCATCAGTACATTTTAATTTAAATCTGAAATGCTCAACAAACATCCAACGGCAGTCAGCTTGCTTTTGTCAGCCGAATAAGAGCACACACACACACACACACACACACACACACACACACACACACACACACTGAGTGTTGTACTAGACATTGTGCTTCAGAAGTAGCAGAGCTGTTATAACACTCATCACCTCTTGAGGGCAGAATGACTCCACAGTTAAATAAAAAAAAATCAACATTTTAATCTTTTTCTCCTTCACTTTCACTCCCTTTGATTTCTTCTTTTTACTCCCTACCCGTGACCTGCATCTATTGTTCTTCCTTTCCTTTTTCCTTCCTTTCTTTCTTTCGACCTCTCCATTTCTCTCTCTCCCTCTCTGTGGTGTGCCAGCTAACAGTGTCACAGGCTTCACTGCTTTACCAATTCCATCAAAAAGCTATTTAACAAACCGCAGACCTGGGCAGCCGTGCCTTCAGTGCCTCCACCATACCTTTATTTTTCTATCTCTCTCTCCCTCATCTCTCTCTTTCTCTTACTGTCTTTAAATCTCCCTTTCTTTTTCTACTTCCACCATCCCCCCTCCTTTCTTCACTATCCCCAATTCCACCTATTCCTCTGATTTATCTTTCTGTTTTCTGGTCTTTCTTTCGTTAAACCCCCATCCCCACCTCTGTTGGCTTTTCACCCTCCTCACCTGTTTATTTTCATGTCACTCTCTCTCTTGTCAGATCAGTCAAGTTGAAACAGCTGCCTCGAGAAGAAAACCCCATGTTTTCTAATCATTTTTCTCCACATGTAATGATGTGCATCAATAACTAGCTGCAGATGAATTAATAACACACTATATCAATAACAATATAATCAAATACTACAACCATCCAATTCTGTTACTGTGGATACTGACATCAATACACAGGCTGGACACAGAGGCTATCAATTTGCATGCAAAACTTCAAAAACACTTAAAAGTGCACTATATTACTTAATAAATACAGGAATATGAGCTCATTTGAAGGACATGGAGAAACCTTTTCTGACAGCAGAATCACATGTGAAGTCTATAAGCATAAACTACCTTTACTGTAAAATCATGTTATATGTTACAATATTGAACTTCGTTGAAATGTAGCACACTAAACACACTAACTCTAATAATAACAATACGCTTACAATATACAGTGTTTATAATGCCTTGTAATGCTTTATGAACAGTGCGACAAGTGTTACCAAAACCTGCTTGTAATGTAATTTGAAATAAGATTTTATGATAACCTACATTAGCATGTCCTGGCAGAAATTGTAAAAAATGTTCTGGCAGTAAAACAGTATTTCCAGCTGCAATAGACAGAGAGAGCAGTGCAAAGTATAGTCCGAGGCGTGCTGGTCAACACACAAAATTCAAGGATGAACCTCTTGAGATGAACTGTCTTGTTATAATATTTCAGGGTACCAGCTATTCGACTAAATAACAAAGGAAACTGTAGCTCTCTGTCTTGCAGAGAGTTAGATGGGAATATTCACACGACTCTCAGGTCTGTATGTCAAGAATGGAGCTATAGCCAAGAGGGATTTAGATTAGCTTAACATTCAGACTGGAAGCAGGGGTAAACTACTAGTCTGTGTCTTCTCTCTGAAAAATACTGTATGCCAACCAACAGAAGCTGACTAATTAATATGTTAGAATCCATACCCAAAAATGTATATAATTTTTTTTTTTTTTGTATTTTCTGTAGCACATATTAAAGTATTTATGCTACTTGCCTTCTGCAGCTTCATGACACATTTTCTTAACCCAACACTTCCTGTATCCGTTTCAAATTTAAAGCCCTCTAGCATTTCTGTGGACAGAGTCCTTTCACTTGTTAACAAGGCTTTTATTGATGGCGGTTATCAAAGGCAAACTCAGTGTCTCGTCTAAGTCTCAGCAAGAGAGCGAAGCTTATTTCCCAAAATGTCAAACTATTCCTTCAAGAGTACCTTTTATTATTTAGTAATATCCTCAAATATTTAAATTAAAATGGTTAATCTCAAGAGGTTTATCCTTGAATTTTGAAATAAGTGTTGACTAGTGGGTCTCTGACTATAATCGACTTTGTACAGCAAGTTTCTTTGTGTCTTTCTCAGTTGACATACAGCAGTAATACATTAGTACTGCAAGAATACTTTCTATAATTTCTGATGGAAATTTTTTTAAAATTCATTATTTTAGATGCAAAGCACCAAAAAATCACATACCCACACGTTCATCCAATCACTCATTGTTTTGCTTACTCACAGTTAGCTTTCTGCTCCACAGTGGCCCTTTTTGTAAAATATTTGTCGATGTATTTGTTTTGTTGACACAGTGGTTTGTGTGAGCTCTACTTGTTCTCTTACTGTTGCCTGGAAGGTGCCAACATTTTCTTCTGCTTCCGGCTGTGCCTTTGCAGTTACATTTATGTATTAATATGAGACAGACCAACAAATAAAAAGATAATAACATGTAAAGAGCAATCAGTTCTTTGCCTCTACATCTTCTATATAGTATTTTATAGTCCCTTTTTTTTTAAATCTCTAGAAGGTTCAGTAGCGAGCTCAGCAATCCTCTTCTTCTCAAATAGTCAATTTTGTTTTCTATTTCCAACTGTTTCCCTATTTTCCTGTTGCTTTGGATGCAGTTTACACCCACATTAATTTTAAGGGTAATTCAATAGTGATTACTCAGCAGCGCTGCGTGGTGTGACCATTTTGCTCCTGATAGCGCCAGGTGACACCACAACCTGCAAGTTTTTTGTTTTTTTTCTCATTCGCAGCAGCAGTGAGAATCTTTCAAGATCAGCTGCTGATGCCAGGAGCAAAAACTTAAGATGCAGCTATTATCACCTGATTTCTGCCTGCAGTTCACTTCGGGGCTCTAGACTTACGTGCTGTTGCTATAGGAACGTTACTGAAAGTCAAGTCAATTTTATTGATATAGCGCTATGTCAGGACACTTTTCACATAGAGCAGGTCTAGAACGTATTCTTTAAAATATTATTTACAGAGACCCAACAGTTCCCACCATGAGCAAGCACATGGCGACAGTGGTGAGGAAAAACTCCCCTTTTAACAGGTAGAAACCTCGAGCAGAACCAGGCTCTGGGTGGGCGGCCATCTGCATCGACCCAGTTGGGTTGAAAGGGGAAGAGAGAAGGAGAGATGGGGGAGAAAGCAGAAGGAAAGACAAATAGAAAAATGACATGTCTTTACTGTAATTGTTGCCAGGAGGGTGAATGTTTACGTGTTTGTTGACAACGTATTCATTTATATTCATGTGTCGAAACATTATTTTTACATGTGTTTTTGTATCTTGTTAAGTTTGACGTTTCATTAAACAAACAATCTCAACTCAAGGTACACGTACAGTGCTTGCTGTTTCAGGAGCTTTTACGACCTCTCGTCCATGTTGGCTTAAGAATTGAGTTTGACGGTTCATTCCGCCTGCTGATGAAGACTGGGAGCTATGAGCAAAAGCTAAGGATCAGGCAGGTAAGTGAACCTTGAGTTTACTGTTCTGTTAACTGTATATCTTTTTTATTATCACAGACCTATCCATCTATCTGTCTCTACACACACACTGTAGGTAGTGTGGGTGTTTCAGCAGATGATGGCTTGTCCTGATCTGACTCTGGAGGTCTTGGAGGTTTCGCCCTTGCTGTGTAACTCTCCTCATGCTGTTGTGGGAATGTGTTTGTGTGTGATGGGGAGAAGGAGGGGGCTGTTGTTCAGCAGGAGGCCTGAGATTGTGCTGAGACAAGGGGGAAACGTCAGGGGCACAGACAGTCTGGACATCCTGGCTGACAGCAGGGTGCAGTCTGTTTTTCTACTGTACTGTGTCTTCCTCTCCCCTCTCCTCTCTCCCCTCCTGTTTTCCATCTCTAATTCCTGTTCGCATCTCTACCTCCTTCATTCCCTCCCTCTCTCTTTTTGTTTCGCTCCCTCTACCTTTCTTCTCTACACCTAGGCCCACAGCGCTGGCTTGAAATAAGCAGCACTAGCAGTAATAGACATTGAATTATAATTAATCCTGCCTCGCTCGATTTGCCATCAGTCATCCTGCTGAGAAAAGATGAGGTTGGGAAGGAGGCAAAGGAGAAGGAGACGAGGGGGGATGAAGGTAGAGATGAGGGAAGGCAGGGGAAAATGAGGGAAAGAGAATAAAGCGAGAGGAGATTAGAGAGCATGCGGTAACTCATGTGATAGTACTTTTATTCAATATTTTACTATGCTGGATTAGTGTTTATTTGTTGCAGTCATATCACAAAAGCTCATTTGAATTTGACAGAGAGGAGGGAAAAAGAAGACGAGAAGAAGGCGAGGAGAAGAGGGGACCAGGAGGAGGAAACTACAGTACAACAGGTTCAACAGAATTGGCCGTTTTATTCTCGTTTTGTGCGTGTGATGGAGCAAAACACAAAAACAGAGCGTTATTTGCTGAGACAATAGAGATTGAGGATGTAAGTTAAAATGACAGCGAGATTTAGAAAGAAAAAAAAGAAAGGAGATAAAGATGTAATGGCTCTCACTGCTCAGCAAGCTGGACTCCACCTGGCAAGGTGACGTGGGTAATTCCTTAAGCCCCAACCAACCAGCTGTGCACAAGGCAGTGCACAGCTGGTTGGCATGTGATTGAAAAGCAGATCTTAAAAGAAAACACTGGCAGTAAGGAGACACATAAAGAAGAAGACGAGGAGTAGTGTAATCTGTTTCTGCAGTGTGTGAGGCCCGAGAGCTCGTCCTTGGTGGTCAGTCTTTTCCACTAAGCTAGTGGTTTCCTGTGGATAAAGGCTTTGGTTGGAGCAGGGAAGCAGAGGCTCTGCTTGTGGATGTCGAATCTGCAGCTTTAAACAGGTGGCACATTACTAGCTGGCATTTGGAGAGCAGCGCTGCAGGGCAGCTTTCGCAGGCTCCTGCATTTCGACGCTCCAGGCGTCGTTTCCTGGGACGGCGGTGGGCTTTTCCTGGAAACCGAGTTTTCGCCTCTCCCCATCGCTCTGATCTGTTTTGGAGGAGAACAAACCCCCAGCTCTGTCCTCACTTTTAGCATCATGGGATATTTGTCATATCACGTAGCGCTGCGTGGAGCAGAAAGCAGGAGCAGTGTTGCTTTTTCCTGCAGCTGAAAACAGCCTCTTCACTACAGAAAAGAGGTTTTGTAAGCTTATTTTCTGTTACGTGCTTTTCGAGGCAGTCATGTGTGGGGTTGGGCTATGTCTAACAAATTGGCATATGACGATGTCCATATGGAAACATTGCGATGGATGATGATACCATGTATGTGTGTGTGTGTGTGTGTGTGTGTCACCAACTGATTTACAAAGTGAGGCGCAAACCAGGTAGATTCAAAAAAGTTGTATGTTTACGCCTAAAGTAAAACATGCTTTCACTGGGCAGTAAATATTCTGATTAAATAAGCTGTTTTTCTTTTAGTAAATCAGGTGCAAGAAGGTATCATAATAATTACAATAAACCCATCCTTCATCTTTGCATTCTCTGGCCGACACTCCTTAAAATACATATTTATCAGTTCTAAGGCACTAAATAAATTACTCTTATTGACTTTTTACTTGTCTCTTGGGTCTTAAGGACGCTTTTCTTTTATATGATATAACATCATTTCTTCTGGTGTTGCGAGACACATTCCAGGGATGTCAGACTGTTTATCACATTATTATTTTATTACTGTGGTGAAATCATCATATCGCATTGTAATGCGGTGCAGCTGGTATTCCACTCTCTTCTGTTGATGGATTTCTTTGGCCACAAGGCAGCAGAGGAACAAACAATTGCCTATTTACGCATCCGGCAGACACATCGCAACATTCATTTGGAGTCGTGGGTCTGTCCATCTGTGGAACGTAAGTCCATTATTCACTCTCCTTTTAGCTCTGTTTCAATCTCCATCATCTGCAGAGAAAAACGTCTGGCTCTTTTTTTTCATTTTCTGCAGCAGCTAGTCTATAAACGTGCCATTTGGTGCTGGGCATGTAACATCAGGGTTTTTAAATACCTGCACCCACCTGACCCGTAATGACAGCAAATCCATACCGTCCAACCAGCAAACCAACTTTATGTAATACAACTACTACCTGAACACGATTAGTCTGAATACGTGACCCTATTCACAGTCCTGTAACCGTTTAAATCATTATATATAAAACAAAATGATTATTTTATTATTATATGAGTATTAAGTACTGTGTTTATAATGAAATAAGATGGATAATTCATTTCAAAGCCGAAAAATAAAGTTTGCAATGATATATCAAACTGTTAATGGTCTTTTCAATAAAGACTTGCCAGTGGTGTTTCATAACTTTTGTTTCTTTAATGGACGCAGCCGTCAACTTCACTTCAGCCTCTGCATTAAGAAGATCAGCAAAGTGTTTGCATTCTTTCCTCTGCAAGGCCAGGAAGAGTTTTTTCCTCTGTGGATTTAGACGTTAGTTTTCAATCTGTTTACACAAAGAAGAAGGCAAGTTAGACTGAAGGAGTTTAAAACCACACACTGTGCAGGTGAGGTCAGAAGCTGCATGCGTTTCATGATTGGACACGGTATGTCAACAAAACAAGGCAGCAGGCACCATAAATTGGGATAAACTATAGTTTAGAGTGGTGACATGTTTAGTTTCTGGTGTCCTGCCAACATGCTGCTCAACAAAGCTCAACCTGCTGCCTCTTTGCTCTCGGTTTTCTGGTGTGTTTTATTCTGTTCATCTGTTTTTGGTGACATATGTTCTTTCATTTGCTGTCTCCTGACATGTTAATGCACTTCTATTTTCATTTTTCTTCAGTGGAGAGGTGAATATCTTTTCTTATTGTTTATATTGGATAGTTAAATATCCATGTCCTTCATTTTACTTTTTTTTTAAAAACGACATACCTTCATCATTTTACTGTTTTTCTTGTTTAATTACATGCATCGTTCCCTCATCACAACCCTCAAACCAGCTTTAGCTCAAGACTGTTGTGAGTTGGAAGAATTTCAAGGCAAATGTCTCTGTTTGGCTGCAGGTAAGCCAGAGATTCAATGAGCGCTGGTTCACCTGATTACATCTAACTTATGTGTTACAGTGGACAAAAGGCTTCTGAAACCAATCCTCCCTCCTGCACACCTGCATCCTCTGTCGGACAGAGACATCGAGATTTCTGATTTCACTGATGAAACCTGCTGCAAGGTTATCTCATGTTAAGCATCTTCAGCACCTCATTTGTAAACCAGGCTTTTATTCAAAACTTAGCACATTTCTCTTGACCCACGCTTAGAGGGGAAATCTTTTCATCAATATAGAAACATCCATGTATATACGTATACTGTGTTTGGAGACATCTGGATTTGTTGGACGGCAGCAGTCTGACAAATCAACTGGAGCTTTATATATTTTGTCCTCTTTTATGTTCCAGCATATTTTAAATACATGTTAATACTCAATGCAGATGGTGGCAATTCACATCCAACACTAAAAACCATCCTTTGTCCAAGGCAATGGTCACAATCTCACAACCAACTAAGATTATTTTGTTCCACATAGTTACACAAAGTTGAAACAGTTATTTTTATAATTGTTTTACAATTTACAATTTTGTGCATAAATTGCTATTTAATAATAATCACAATAATATCAATTTGCTTTTTCATCAATATTAATCTGCATTTATTCAATCATGTAAGAATAAAATGCAGGAGGCAAAAGAAACAAGCCAACAGGTCATCCCTGAATGATTCATAAAAAGAGAAAAAGTGGCCCCAACTTCTACACATTTTATATATTAAATAAAGATAAGATAAATTAAAGGTCAGTGTTCAGATAAAATCATTACAGACTCTTTAATGCACTTTGTCTTGAAAACTATTTTCTGTCTGTGTCTGCATCCTCCCCGCAAAACCACTTGAGATTTTTCCCTCTTTACTGGTGGATTTTACTTGCAGATGTTATCTGTTTGCACTTAAATAAAAGTCAAATGGATAAAGTTTGTGCAGGCCTGGCCGAAAGCTGAAAGGGCCCGCTGATGAACTGAGTGTAGATTAAAGTGACATCAAATGATGCTGTCATTCCTGGTTTGCAGCCAACATTGGGCTCACACAGTCCAAGGTCCCGTCTGATTTTCCTTTTCTCTGCTAAAAGGGTTTTTATACTATAGGTCAGTAAACAAAATGGGTTGTGGGCCAATAAATGGTCCCTAGATGGCAGGAGTGGGACTATTTTTTCCACAAATTGCTCTGGGTGTCAGAGAAAAATAGGTTACACTTCTTATGTAGTTGCTGAGTTATAAAACTACTGATGCTAAACTGAAATGGTTTGGAAACCTTTTTATTCCAGAAATTGAGTCTTTCACTCACCAGAATATAGAACACACACACACACAGCACTCACAGTATCACAGGTTTTTAAATTAAATCAAAAGTTTTAGTCCAATGTGTGATCACTAGACTGAGAAATATCACTTAAAGGAGATTGTTTGATGTGATTGAAAACTCTGGAATAACTTGTGAATGGACCAATATTAAAATTGGCTGAACTACTGTTACCTGGAGGGTTTTAAAAATAAATATCTAGATATTAGATATAGATAATATTTAGAGTTCAGGAACTCTTCTAACATCACATGGAGAAAATTGCAGCAACATTTATGAATGACATTGTCTCACTGGTATCTTTAACAACATGCAGGGCTGAACACCCGCTTTGAGTCATGGTTAAAGGTTTCAGTATGCTCCCAACAAAGTAGTTTGTACAAAGAATGTGTAAAGGCAATAGTCTGTACACATAAATGGCCATACTTGGGGGAGGCAGGGTGAAAAGCCTGCTGACATAGATAGAGATAGGTGAGGCAAGATAAGATGTACAAATGGGAATTATGGTGCACACCTTTGGACAGTCTCAAAGGCATTCAAAGTGTTGCACTCCTTTGTGCACATAAAAAGATGAGTAGTTGTGTGAGAAATGAAAAAAGAGCCCTTGAGATATTAGTTTAAATCCTGCCTTACTTGGACGGTTGCTGCCCAGATTGTCGGTTTTGGAAAGTTAAAGAAATTGCTGGACGCAGCCCCATAATTTTGATGTTGGCAAGGTGTTGGGGAAGGGGTTTCAGATGCTGTTTGATGATCTGACAGCCATTTCGTTTAAGGCATTCTGACATCTTAAGTTTAGGGCACATTTCCAGGGAAAGAATGTAAATGCTCCAAAAGCGACATAAACACGTTATGTGTGTCGTACTGTCTGCAGCAGCAGTGAGTCAAAGCCATATTCTGGGGAACAGCAGGGAAGGAAACAGCCGGTAAGTTGGGACTGACTTTACTTAAGTTGGCTTGAACAAACCGGCCTTCAGTCTGGACTCTGCCAGATATCGGCATAAAGCTCGTTCGGGAGAGAGAGGCGCTGTGGGAGACGGCTCAGCCTCCTGCTGTTCCCTCTGACGTGTGGTGAATGAAAAGTAGTTCCACAACCAGTAAGTTCAAGCTTGAGCGGATTTATGTTGGTTCAGTCAAACGGTGATATATTGTTGGGCATTAAATGTCTTGTTTTAATCAATGTCTGTATTTGCAGGGAGGCCCTGAAGGAAGACTAATACTAATGTGATAATGTTTTCTGGCTGCCTGTTCTGGAACAGAAAAGGAAAGACCCAAAACTGGACTAATCCTAGGGTGAATAAATGCTGTTGTGATTGTTAAATAAATAGTTGGCAATTTTGCAAGTAATACTCCTGTCAAGCTCGACTATCTGGATGGGATAATTTATGATTACATATTTTTGTATGAGCTTAAGACAAATGGTCTGAGGTAATTGTAAAGAAGGGGGGTGAAGCACAAGCCTCTAAACTAGTTTCCATTGTGAAATCATCTGGATCAAAATACATATATTTATACCGAAATGTAAGAACATAAAGATGAAAAAAACACAAAAATGTTCATGTATGCTAGAATTTTTTCCATTAAGAAAGTGCCACAGTTCTTGAGAAAATGTTCAAAAAAGCTCTCTCTCAGTGTTAAGAAATGCTGGATCCACACCAAAAACTAATCATTTGTTCCCTGGCAAGTGGCCCAAGTTTCCACCAGACTTAATTGAAATCTGTTAACAAGTTTTTTGAAATATCCTTTCAAAAAATAACAAACAAACAAACGGGACCAAAAACATAACCTCCTTGGACGATGTAACAAGTTGAACAAAGGGAGGTGACACACATACCAGAGCTTGGGAAACAAACCGTAAACAATATTTCGTAATAAACTGTGTTAAATTGATTTCAGATGAACAAAACTTTCTGGTCCCCTTTTAAAATACTGCTCCTGAAACATATTCATTTAATGGGTTGTTTCTTTAGCTCACTAGTTGCCACAGTTCCCACCTGGCAGGCTGTGTATCTGCTGTATGCAATCCAGTGAAACAAATAAATTACAAAACAAACCAGAACAAACAGAATCAAACAATTTGCGTGAAAGGTCAGATCTCAACTTACCTTGGAAGAGAATCTATACGCAGACAAACAGTAAATGGTAATAAGAGATGCAATGAAGCCTCATCTACTGCGGGTTTCTGGTTTCTTTCCAGCTTTAAGCTCCCTGAGCTCAAGGTCCTGCCAGCTTTTTGTTCTACTTCGTTGAACCTTTAACTGTTGAACTGTGTAATGCTCATCAGTTTTAACTGTATCCACTGAGAGACCACAGCAAGTAAACTGCCGAAGCCAAATGAAAACATAATATATCCAATGCAAAACAAAAACGAGACCAGATCAGAAAGGTCACAAATCAGGAGAGTTGACTGCTGCAGCAGAATTAAAGAAAGACCAAAATAGAAAGATGTGGACTCCAAAATGACCCCCAACCTGCAGGGGTACCAGCAAACTGCAATGAGCAGTGAAATTGGCGTCCAATGCGGAAGCAGAGGTTTCTGCTGTGCAGCTACTATTTGACCACAGCTCCACTTATACTGTTTTCAACAAACTGCAGTTTGAAAAAGTTTAGGATTGTGGAAAATGTGAATATGAAGCCCACTGGCTAGTAACTGACTAGCTCCTAGCAGTACTTAACTGTGTGTAAGTAATATGGGAGTCAAATGAAATTCCTTCTGTTATAATTTACTCAAATTCAAACTTCACAGCAGGATGTGCTTTGTACTCCAGCAGAAGAATAAAGGTGAGGCTGTTAGTTACCTTTTAAAAATAATAAAATAATGTCCCCTGTTAGTTTGTCACTCAATGAAGCAAACAATGTTGTAGAATCGTATTGGATAAAGTGAAATTTTTACCAGATGATGGCGCTACATGAAAAGTCTGATGATCTTGTTGCAATTCACCCTGAAGGGGGACATAAATGTCTTTGTCCGATTTTCATGGCAATCCATGTTATAGTGGTCAAGATATTTCACTAAAAGCCAAAAATGTCAACCTGCTGGTAGCGCTAAAGGAAGACTGAGGGGAATAATTCATCCTCATGAACATCTGTACAAAATTTCTGGAAATCCATCCAACTGTTGTTGAAATATTTCTGCCTGGACCGACCGACAGACCGACATTGCCGTCCATAGTGCCATGTCCCTATGGATAAAAACAACAGCAAATTACTTACATCCAAATAAACCCCATGACAACCATACCAGTGAACTTAATGTATGAACATATCTCCAGATATTTATGTATAAAATGTTTCTTTCACCTCCATTATTATCTCATTCTCATGCTTTGGGATAACTTAACCTCCGCCAAACATAAACATATAATAACAATAGTGACTCAACTAGGAAAAAGAGACTTGCCATATGAAGTGACATTTTCCTTTTCATACGAACGGGCCTGCTTATCTGTGAGAACTCAAAGTTGAAGCTGCAGTAAGTGGCTCAAGATTTAGTTACAGCATCAAGTGGAAGAACATTTATTTCACCTGAAAGCCTTGATTCATAACAGCAGTCAGACGCCTGCTTCTTTCTCAAGAGTCGGGTTTGTTAATGTAGTGATTGATCGCACTTGAGATGTTTAAGGTTTACAATGTAATATTACTGTTCCATGGTGCCCTACAATACCCTGCAACAGTATACAAACACACATTCAGTCTCTCTGCCTTATCTTTCAATTTCTCTCCCTCTTTTTCTATGATCTCCCCCTCCACCTCTTCCTGCTGTTTCCCTCCATCGCTCTCACCCGCCCACTCCTCTTCTCCTTTCTTTCCACATCTCTCTCCCCCTTCTCTCCCCCTTCTCTCCCCCCCGCTCTCTGTCTCTCCCTGGTTCTTTGCCATCCGTCTGCCTCTGTGCCTGAGGTGCCGGTTGCTATTTGGATGATTTAGTCCGAGAGGGAAAGAGGGATTTCATTAGCTGTTTACCTGAGGGCCTCTGTTACCTGTGGTGCTATAAGGCTGCTTTATTAAAATAAAATAAATAAAAAAAAAGCCCACATTCGGCTGTTGCCGGCCGCAGTGGCCCAGCGGGTTAAGGTTCACCCTGCATCTTTGCATCTGGCCATGGGTTCGAGTCCTCGTAGTGGGTGTGCACCTTTGGGCCTGTGAAACCTGCAGGGCCACGAAGATCTATTTATATTCCTAGACTTGACGGTGATGAACACAGGGGCTCAGCGGGTTAGGCTGCACTATGCACCGTGGGTTCGAGTCCTCTGAGTCGGTGTACACCTGTGGGCTTGTGGTATCTATGGTGCTATAACACGGTTTTATAAAAAAATCTACACCATGGTAGGGAGTTGACGTCAGGTTACGGTGCACACACTGTTCAGGTTGTGTGTTTGACTCCTTTTCAGGAAAAAAGAATCGTGCTATTCATTTGCTGTTTACCTGAGGGCCTCTGTTGCCTGTGGCACTTCAAGTCTTTTTTTATGAGTTCTGTTCCGAGTTATTAAAGGAGAAATATGGTTTACGAGTTCTTTTTTCCAGTAGTTTAATCATCACGTCTGTTGGTTATGAAAGTTGCGACGTCACAAAGTCCTAAAGAGTAAACATGAGCCAAACCTGCCTCCTGAAGTTTCTCAGAGGAGAAAACGTGAGGCGGTGCCGTATAGGCTTCCCTACATGCTAGACAATGAGTCGGCCTCTAAATGGTTAAATACTGTCGTTAATAGTTCCCTGTGTGTTTTTATTACAGAGGTGTTGTAATTATACTTTAAATCTGAGTCCCGTTAGAAAAAAACGATTTCAATCTTAACCAGAGGAACATTTTCACCATAAATGCATCGTAACTTTTAACACATGCAGCTGGTGCCCTTTTTATTATTTTTTTTGCCCCTGCTCCTCCGACAGCCCGAGTCCGCCACTGCCAGGAGGAAATTCTATTTAGCGATTTTGCAGCATTCCCAGATCTTAGTAGTTACAATGTTATTATAATCAATAGGTGTGATGGCTAAAACTACACGTTTCACACGAGTGCACTGGTGGTGAGTTTGAGCCCATTTAAAAACAGAGAAGAGATTTCTTTCTTTAATAATTTATCTATGGATCTATACTACCAGTGCACTTCTTTTTTATTAGTTCTGCTCTAACTTATTAAGGAACTACACGGGGAAGTATTTTGCACTCACCGGTCCCGTCCAAAGTTTAAGTTAACATGATGAATGCTGTATAAGGCTGTTTTATCAGGAATCTACACCAGCAAAGCAAACACGAAAATTGGGAAACCGTTTTTTCTGAGCAGAATTAATGAAACATGGATCAGTGGTGGAGCGTTCTCTCCCTCTTGGCAGCGTTTCATAATGAACCGGCGGTATTTGTTCGGCTGTCAACCTGTAGTAAGTGGCAGAATTAATCAAGCTTATCTTTGTAACGTCAGCTTTAATCAGCATTGCTTGGCATGTTCTGTGCCCTTTGACATCATTTGTATGCAGCAGTCAGCTCTCTGCTCTCTGAGACAGCTGTGGATAGAATAGGTCACACACAAAACCCCTCACACACACACACACACTTTCACCTGCAGCACATATGAACATGCATTCACACATATTTTATACATATGCGCCCACGTGCATATTAATACTTAACATACAGCTCGCCTCAAGCATGTAAATACATAAATCCTCATAGAGAGCTGGAGGAAGAGCGGGGTCACGGGGGAAGAAGGTAACCAGCAGAAATAAACAGATGAAGATATGAAGGGAGACAAGCAGGAAGACTGGAGAGAAAGACACAGAAAAGAGATGAACTCCTCCTTGTATACAAAAGGTCACTTGATAAGCACGCATCAGTAGTTGCTACAGTACAGCAGAGTACTCAAAAATAAAGAGACGTCGCAGTAGAATAAGAGATCCATCTAATTCTAAATGATAACATACACTGCTATTCGCAGCATAACAAACATGATTAAAGGAAGAAAGTGAGTCATTATTTAATGACTGACACTTCAGTAATAATTAAAGTATATAATCAAAGTAGATAATACATTTGAAATGAGCCCACTGCAATAGACAAGAGCAATGAACAAAAACATCTTTTTAAAAATTTTCAAGAAGAGGGAAAAAAATGAATAAATTCAGAAAATGACCATGACTCACTCATGGTAGGAACAGGAACAGATGAATAATAACAAACAAAATGAGGTCTAATACTAAAAATCTATTCACCAAATATTAAGTATTTAAAATGTCTGTTGCTTCTCCTGTTATGAATAAAATATGAAAAAAAGCTGCATTACATTATCATCCTAATTCAGGATGACTTTACCAATGTTTCTGATTTTTCTTTTCTTGATGATAGTTTGTTGAATTGCTTTCAGCATTGAGATTGACGCTCGTGTTGTGGCTTTATGGATTCTACTGTTGGTCTGTTGGATGGACCAAACTGAAATATCTCAACATCTATCGGATGGATACAGATATCTACTCTGCCCAGACATTGAATCCTAATGACTTATAAGCGATCTCCTGATGCTGTCAGCAGTTTGACATTGTCCAACACTTTGGTTTATGACCTGAAAACCTGAAAAACAAATGACATTCCCATCAGCCCGAGCTGCACTTTGTGTTTGGTGCGAATTAGAAAAATGTTATCATCCTAACATGCAAAATAAAATGGTGTTAATGTCAAACACTATATTTGCTAAGCATCAGCATGTTAGTTTAGCTCAAGGAGCCACTGTGCTTAAGCAGCCTACAGCCTCATAAAGTAGACTTCTAGTCTTGTTTTACTTCGGGCTCAAAACTACTTGAAAACGAACACGACGCACCTAACATACTGAAAACTCACACCTGAGTCCTCATTTCTTGGCCAAGATCTTATCTTCACTCAGAAAGAGAGCGCCATCACTGCCACAGCTGGCTCATGCTCTGGTTATACCGTATGCCTTATGACGGCGCTGGTTAAAAGCCTTGTTATCTCAGCCGGATCCGTCTATTATTTGGCACTTGCCAATACTTGAAACGATCCCTAGACATCCTGGTTTGCTTTGATGGGGCTCCAGAAGTAAGAAGAAAAAAAGAGAACGAAAGAAAAAAACAGTTTATAGGCATCGTGCTGCACAATAAAAAGGAACTCACTATTTCTGTGAGTCTTCCTCTTGGCGTCAGTTGGAAGAGATAACGCTGACTGACAGGCGGCCCGGTGGAAAGGTTGCTTTGGAGGCCCATCACTCTGGGAGAGGCCTCCGAGCTCTACACCGCCTGAAAACCACCAGCGCTGCGATAGGGCAAGCGTCCTGGGAGGCCTCCCTTCCTCTCTGATGCTCCCCAACAAACACAGGAGCTGACTTTCACACACACACACACACACACACACACACACACACACACACACACCTGGTAGCTGAGGGAGAAACAGAGATCACAGGAGGTGAGCGGTGTCGCAGCTGGAGCTGGAACATCCCTCTTCCGCCCCCTCTTTCTATCCCCCTCCATCACTCTTGGTGTCATTGCTTACAGTCTCTCTCCTCCCTGTCCTCCCCCCCCCCCGCTGACCTTTTTCTATGACCTTTTCTCCTGACCTCCTACAGTCCTCCCACCTGCTACTCTCTTCTTCTGTCTCCTTCCCTTTGGCTTCCTCCTCTGTCGCGCCCTCTTGCAACTACACCCCTGTAGCCCCTTTCTGTCATTTTCGCCCTCCCTCACTCTCATCCACTCCTGTCACCCCCAAGTATTGCTGTCACCTTTCTGTCTCCTCTCCCTGCTTTCACCCCTCAAGTCCTTTTCTATCAACCTCTCCCCTCCTTACTATAACCCCCTCTCTCTTGCAGCCATGAAAACCTCTGCCTGTCACTTCACCTTCTCTCCCCTCTCTCAGTCTTTGCCCCATCACCCCCACCCTTCCTGTCAATCCACCTAGTTACATGACCCACTTGCAGTACATCCTGCAAACCTTCCTCCCCTCACCATCTCTAATCTTTCCTCTTTCTCCTCCCTCTTTTTCAGTCAGCTGGGTCAGCCAGCATGTTCTGTCATCCCTCTGCTCCACACACACACACACACACACACACACACACACACACACACACACACACACACACACACACACCTGTCACTCTGCCTGACCTACTTCCACCATTGTGCCTTAACCTTTTCAAATTAAAAGCCACTGGTTAGTTCAAACAATTGACGCCACTTGTTTAATTACTTCTTGGTTTGTATAGCTGGCACTTGCTGGGGCTTGATTATGTATTGGTGTGGAGGTGTGGAGTTAAGTACAAACTATGGACTTCGCAGTAAAGACAGGAATACCAAAGGCAAGGCGCATATTTTGCTTTTAAAAGTCAAGTTCAAGCATGCCTACACAAACACTTCACATTTTCAAAATTCAAAAGTACTACCACTAAGAATAACAATTGTTATTCAACTGTTTTAAATAACTTCAAAGATGAAAAACACAACTGTACTAACAACAGTGGGAAGTTCCTACAAAAGTATTATCTTAGTCCTGCTCATACCAGCTCTGAATGAACCTCCAATGATGGTTGTTACATTTTTGCGGGGGGTTGAACTTTTTCCATGCTGGGCACCGGGATCCTTCCTCTGGCCGCCAGCCTGCTAACAGCTGGCTGTACCACGCTGTTTGCATACAAAAGGAAACTCGGTACAGTAAATACACCTTGCTTGATGTGACCCACATGACGCTGCACATGAGGTTCCAGAGTAGAGAGGGTTGTTATGAAAATTGGAGTTTTAGTTTTATACAAATATTAAAAATATTATTGAAAGATTTTCTTTATATTCTTGAAAGTATAACAGCATGAGTAAAAGAAAAACTGTCTCGAGATGTTCTTGTTGAGATGTTCCCCATCACAACACACATCACACACACAAATCACCTGCCTGTGAGCAGAGGGAAATTTTAAAAATGCTGGACTTTGAAAAAGTTATAATTGACTAACTATTGTCTTGTCATAAAATAAGTAATTGAATAAAATACTTTAATTAATAATTTAAGCTGTCACTTTTCTTGTGATGTCCGTCTCTTACGAGACACAACTCCATTAAAGTTATAAAATCTCATCCTTTTCTATGAGGAATGCACAGAAGCATCTCACAAAATTTTAAAAACCAGTACTGACATGTGTTTTTCATTGTGTCTCCACTTTGGTGGGCACATATTGCATCCTTTTCATGTGAAAACCTGATAAAAGCATCCAGCCACAAGCCTGCTTCTGGGAGCCAGTGGTGTCTTTTGAGTTTCTCACATTTTCTTGAGCCATTTCAACCTTTTCCACTCAATTCAGGCCTTCATTCATGTCATACAGCCCCTTTGTGCTGATGTGGGGAGAGGAGAAAGGAAACGTATTTGAGTGCTGATTTTCTCCTTTCGTCCGGCCTTTTATGTGACCACAACGGCACAGAAAAGGAAATGATGGAGAGGAGCTGGAGAGGTCATTAACTGCTTTCTTTCACTCAAGAGGAATGGAAAGGAGGGATGATTATGAGGGCTGGTGGACCTTTTACTTCATTTATTTAGGTGTGCTGACACCATTACAGAAACTTACAAAAACACCCTCTTCCATTTCTAATGGAGAGGTACATGGACTCGTATTTTCTGTACTCACAGCAGCTCCTGCTCAGTATCAGTGCTCCCTGTCTGGTAATTTAGAAACAGAGGTCTTTATTTAATGAATAATGGTGAATAATTTGGTAATTTGCAGGCAGTCAGTTATCTACAGTCCATGTTATACTGATTGATTTAGTGGCAACTTTCTCTGCAAACTTCGCCAGCACCTGGGTGATGAATGGCAAGGAGTGATACATGCGCAGCCAAGGCCCTTATAAATGCTTTTACAGGTGTCAGGAAAGTTCATGTGTCCAATTTGTGTCAAGCGAGGCTGGACAAGCACTTCAAGAATATCCACTCTGCCTCAACAGGTGAGTAACCATTTAAGATAAGATAAGATATAACATTTGTTGATCCCTTATAGGAGAAATCCATATGACACAACAGCAGCTTAGACTGGAAATGTAGTTAACACCAAGAAAAAAGCTTATTAGTAAATATTATGTAACAAGATAAATATAAGAAGGTAAAATAGGTTACATTTGAAACAGTTATCTTGCAACTGTGTTCTCTGCATTGTTGATCAATGCATTTTAAGTGATTCACAAATTTTCTTCATTTAAATACCTCACAGGAGGTGGATGAGTTGTTGTTCATCGCCAGGCAGAATCTGGCAGTGCAGAAGCTCAGGGACCTGAGGGCCACAAACCCCATGGGGACCATCATATTGCAGCTGGATCTGAAGGTCAGTGGCGATTTATAATGGGGTTTTTCCTGGGTTCTGCATAAATCCCTCATTGGGGCACGAGCACAACTCCTTCTGCAACTTGTCCTTCCTTGCAGCTTTGATTTGAACTCATGTCTTGTCTGGATATATTTACAATATTTGTATTTAATATTTTCTTTTTTTGCTTGTCTGTTATGTAGCGTCCAGGGAGGAGGAGCCATATTGTTTTGAGCAGAATGAGGAATCGGACGAGGAGCCGTGGCTGTCAGGTTGCTCCATCGCCGCCCTGTTGCTCCCTCAGGGCAGCTCGACCCCAAAGCCCTCTACGTCTTCCCATCCCCCACCTCCTCTCCCAGGACCCACTAAGTAATAGTGTCCCTGTGGTCCTGCAGGGAGACTTGTCCTGTTTTTCTTATTGTTTTTTTGATGTGTTATGTCCCAGAGCTGTGAGGCCAGCCACCTGAAGGTGGACCATGTGATGGGGAGCCACAGGTGGAGCTGTCCATATCCAGCTCCCTGAGGTCAACACCCCCCCTCCCTCCGGTGAATTTCACAGTGAGGCTGAGGAGGGATCCCTGGACCTGCTGACGAGCTGCAGCCCAAAGGACATTTCACCCTCTCCAAAGAAACCAAATGTGGTGAAATTATCCAGGATGCTGGTGGTAAGGCTATAGGGGGTCCTCACTTCCCCTTGTACACGGTTATTTAAAACATTTCATAGTTCTTTGTTATGGTATAAAAGACACCCACACAAAAAAAACCCCTGAAAAAAACAAACTCCTAACAGAACCGATAACATCAGCACTTAGATACTACGGCCTTTAATAATTCAGCCCCGGGACCCGTTTCATATCGGATTTCGGTACTCATCACTATGTACGGTGCAGTTGTACTTCTTCTTGGTCCTCTCCCTGCACCAATTGTTACAACACCCAATTTGTTTCAATGTTAGTATAATTCGGCAAAAGATATGGACTTAACGGACGTTTATTTCAATGAATGAAGCGAAAGCAGTCTCTACTTTCTTTTCTCTGTCAGAGTTTTTGCTGAGTGTTCGTATGCAGCGTCATGCTCCTCCTCAGCCTGTCCTGCTGTCTGCTCTCTCTCTGCCTCAGTGACTCTCAGTCCTTCCGGCTATATGTAAACTACCCAGCATATGCCGCGGCCATTTCCATGCTCTACCTCTGTCTGTCTGTCTGTCTCCCCCCCTCTGTGTTCATGCATAAGAACATGCATTTGTGTGCATCCATGTAGACAAACCACTTATGGAAATTCCATTGCTCCCCTGTCTCTCATTCTCGCTTTGTTCACTCTGTATGCACACAGGTTTTTTCTGTTTGAATGCATCTATAGTATGTGTGCATTCATATAGATCTTTCTGTCTTCCTCCACATGATTGCAGCTACCTGAATATCAATATTGTCCATAGCAAGAACATTCTACCTCAAAAATGTCAAGGAAATATGAAAAACTGTTATTTCAAGGTAACCCGTGTGCATTTTTGAGTTCATTAAATGACCTTAAACACCTTAAGGAGCTACAGTTTTCTAAAAGGGGAAAGGAAAGGGGTCGCTCGAGAATTTTCACCAAATTTCTGCAGCTCTGTGGACCTCTAAGCCTGTTTTATCACATTGTTTTGGTTTTACAGAAAGCGTTTCCAGCAGCCGCAGGCAGCTGTTTTCAGTGTCAGCACCAAACAACAGACAAACGAAGGTGGTGACTGGCTGGGGAAGGAAGTGGAGCATTCAGCAGCCGAAGAGCCAGATATCTTCCTCGGGTGTTGGAGAAGACCAAACTCAAGCTAAAAGAGAGCGAATATGGATTTCCACTCTTCAGGTGGACAGAAACATGATCCCAGATGAATGCTGTGTCATAACAACAGTATTAGGAGATATGTCATAACTGTGTCTGTCAGTCTTTTCATGGAGTCCTCTGCCCCCTAGTAGCCAAAGAATTAAATCACTAAGATTTTAGCTATGTAGTTTTTACTCATTTGTGTGCATCTGTAGCAAAATATTTTGTAACTCCATCTCTTGCTCTCCCTCCATTAAGTTCTGCTGCTACTTGCATTTGTGTGTATTTGTACAATAGTGACACATTTTTCAAAGTATTTCCTCACTTTTTCTCCATTTAAGAGTGTTTTTCTCCCCCTCTTTTAATGCAACGTACAACAGGCCTTTGCGTTTGTGTGCATTGATGTATATATTTCACTACTTTTAAAGGTTTCTTATCTCTGCCCCCCCCCGCCCCCCCCCACCCCGCGCTCTGCTCTCAGGTGTGTTATTTATGAGTCAGCCTGCTGGCCTGTGAATGTGTCTCCCTCCATTTTATGCTCAACTCCTTCAGAAGTCATTAGACTGTGAAGGGCAATCTACCCACCGCTGAAAGAGAAGGAAAGCGCCAATTTTTCCTCTTCTACTCCCCACCCCCTGCCTTACAGCCATTACATACTGTATGTATGTCTGTTTTCAAAGGTAGGCTGTGGTTGCTTTTAGCAGCGGGGTTGCTGGGACAAAATTAATTTGGATAACATAGCTGGAAGAAAAGTGAATTTTCTCAGGTGCCGTGTTTACCTCTCATTTTCTGTTTCTTACTGCTTCTTTTTAATGAACATTTCACATAATACAATCTCAGTGCACCAACTAACAGAGGGGTCTGAAAGCACTTCACTGCCATTCTCTATTCAACTTCAATTCAATTCAAAGCCCTTTATTAGCATGAACCTACCTACCTGTGCACCAGATATGTGTGTGTGTATATATATATAATATATATATATACTCATTAGTGCTGCTTATGCCTTTGCCTTCCAGCCACCTGAACCGTACCCTGTAACCTGGAATCTGGAACCTGTTATTATTTACTTTAATTTCAATTCATGTATCAGTGGCAAATAAATAGTTTTCAGACAATATCAATTTTTCAAAAAAACTAAAAAGTTTGATTATAGAAAAGAAAATCCATCTGCTTTTTATTCAACTTTCTATTCCTTTGCTTTCTCTGCTGTCTAATGTGCAGATTTATCAATGTCAGTGTTAAACATGTTGCTGATTCTTCAGTGAAATAAATTCCAAAGCTCAACATGTTGTGTGCTGACAGAGGTTGCTAATGTGAGGCGTGTGTCATTACTAAAGAAAAAGCGCTGTTTTGGTTTTATTCCAACATCCTGCTTAGCTAAAAATCAATACTTTGGTCACAGTGGTCTTGAACTACACACACACACACACACACACACACACACACACACACACACACACACACACACACAAACTAAATGCACTTGAATGCTTAAATGTGAGTTAAAAAAAAAAAGATCAATACACTGAAATACACAAAACAGAGAAATAAGTATGGCAGCACATTATGTGAGAGGCTGATACAGCTTGTATCGTGTGTGTGTGTGTGTGTGTGTGTGTGTGTGTGTGTGTGTGTGTGTCTTCACTGCGCTGAGACAAGGGTCAGCTTGTGAGTTGGTAAGGTTACTCAGGTCAGCTTTCCTTGTGGCCTGTGCCACAAAGCATCTTGGGATTGGATCAGACCCGTGACCACAGTCTCGCCCGGCTGGTTTTGTCGTCTCAGTGATATTCTGAACTCAGTCTGGACAGTCACATGCAGGCTTCTGACACCAACGTCTTACCATTAACAATCAACAGTTCTTGTGTCAGTATTCAATGTCTCTATGCACTCACATTATCATACTTAGGAATACAAATATTAAATGTGTTTTTGTATTATATTAGACATTATTTTTTTAGAGAACGTGGTTTAGACCAGCGGTTCAAGATAAACCTCAGGGGTTGCAAATTGATTAGGAGGATTTTGCTTAACAGAATTCTGATAATTTTTCAGACTTAAGACTTAGACCTATGATTGTTTCTTGCGAACTACTTGAGACCTGAGAGAGAGACGGACTCCGCCACACCTGCTCCGAGTCGAGGCAAGCTGTCGTTTTTGGCCCAGACTTTAGACAAGCTGCCCATTGCTTTGCCTTTTATCAGTCTTACATTTTGTTTATATTTCTATATTGGGTCTCATTTTATGTTTTTGTTATTTTTTGTGAAGTTCTTTATGGTGTCTGATCTAGAAAATAGATTTTACTTACTTGCTTGCTTACATTGATAAACATGCAGCTCAGCTGCAGGGGAGGATCGTATGGGGCCGTAGTCTCACAGGGATGAGTTTCCTCTTTGTTCACAGAGGAAACCTTTAGCACATCTGTTTGATTACTGAGGGTGTGTTTTAGGATCTAGGAGTGTTATTTTCTTTGATTCGTTGTTGAAATGTTAATATATTGATTAAGCGTGTATCAGGGCTGGCTTAACTGGCCATCTGGATTTTCAGGAGTAACAGAGTGCATTGTGTGGGTTGTGTGGACCCTGAGCAGATGACTGAAGGACTGGTAGCAGTTCCCCTCCAGGTGGAATAAGTTATTATTGACACATTATTGTTTACTCACATTAAGCATTTATAATGCATCATCACATGGTGTTTCCCTCCTAATAGTTCAATAAAGGACTTAAAACTCTATCTCCCTGGCCTCCGTTTCCCCTTTTGTGTCGTCACGTCAATCTATTCCACTCCTCCACCTCCTCCTTTGCTCTCCTCATTTCTTTCTCTCTGCTACTCCTTTTTCTTTTCCTTCTGTTTACTTGTATCTCCTCTTCTCTCTCTCTCTCTCTCTCTCTCTCCTCTCTGCATGTGCATCGTTCCTCCCTGCTCATCTCTCCTTTGGTATCCTCATTTCATTCACATTACACTCCTCTTCCACCTCCTTCCTCGCTCTTCGTCTTCTCCTGTTTACTTTCCTCTCCTCTTCTCTCTCCCTCTGCTCTCCTGCGATCTTGCTGGCTTGTTTATATATATATTTTTTCTCTCTTATCTTCTGTCAGGCAGGAAAACAGCCATTTGGGGTCCTGCCGACACCAATTTCCACAACCAGAGCGACACACACACACACACACACACACACACACCCACCCACACACACACACGCACACACACACCCACACACACACACACACACACCAATTTCCCCTGCCATATAGCCAGCCACCCTGCTCTGTCTAATAAAGCTCTCAATACAATCTCACATCATCTTCTCATCCCTCCCTCTCTCTATCATCTGCAGATCCCACCCGGCTTCCCCCTCCCTTACCTTTCGTATTGCTACCTTCCTTCCTTCCTTCCTTCCTTTCTTTCTTCCTGATCCATTTGTTTGCCTCTTTCGCTTCCTTCCTTTCATCCTTTCCCTCTTGTCTTTAGTTGCTACCCTCCATTACTTTCATTCCTCCCTCCCTCCTCCCCACCCTCCATCTATCTATCCATCTGCAGTAATGAGAAAGCAGGGAGTGCTCAGCTGGCCTGTTTGTATGTGTGTGTGTATGTGTGTGTGTGTGTGTGTGTGTGTTTATAAGACCATGGGAATTGCATTTCAGACGGGTTCATTTGCCTTGGCACAGCTCGGCTCTGGTTCTTGTCGATCTGTGTGTGTGTGTGTGTGTGTGTGTGTGTGTGTGTGTATGCAGTCTTGCCATCTCCTAGGTGATCTCTAATGTCACACACACACAGCCTTCCTCCTTTCATCCAATCAATCTCTGTCAGCATCTGTGTGTGTGTGTGTGTGTGTGTGTGTGCAGGCATTTCCTTTAGGCATTTTTGACAGACATCTAACAGACTTTATTGTGTGCATGAGTCAGTCTAAGTAGGGTTTATACAGTGTGTGTGTGTGTGTGTGGCTGTTTAGGATGCCAGTGACAGCAGTCGTCTTACTTGTTTGGCTTTAGACCTGCCAGCAGATCTCTAATGAATCAGAGATCAGTGTGTGTGTGTGTCTGGGTGGCTGTGATTACTTCTGTCAGTTTGAATGTGTGTGTGTGTGTGTGTGTGTGTATATTGTTAGTCCTCATTGTTTGTCAGAAGACTGTTGCTTAAACTCTTCACCCTCATGTCACCTGACAGCTTCCAACCAGATGCTTACTCTGAGTATCTACTCTGTGTGTTTGTGTGCAAGTGCCAAAGGACAAGCTGTGTTTAATGCCGACAGTCTTTAACTTTTCCTCTCAAACTCAGTTGACAGCCAGCAGCTGAAGGCCAGTGGAAACAGTGTTTTACAAAAAGATGTTTAAATTCTCAAAAGGCAGGATTTATATTTACTAACCTTTATTCTGAGTATTAATCTCCCAACACCTAGTCTTGAAAAGTGGCTCTAAATGAGAAAAAGGCAACTATTTGCTCACATTTTGTTTGTGGGTGACATGTAAATACTACAAGCTACTAATGGAAGTGGTGTAATTAGCTGTAATTTGGTGACAATATGAATGATTTAAATAGAAACAGTATACACAAATAGACAGAGGAGGAGTGGATTATCTACAGGAGTTGTTTTCATGGTCACCTGGCCGATAAAATCCATCATAACTGTAACTGTATGTTAGTTAAAAACAAAAAAGTTTTTCATTCCATGCAGACTTCGAACTGACAATTCATCAAGTGTAACTAAGACTGACGGTGGTTTGGATTCACTCTCACTCAAGGACAGCTTGAAAGAACAAACAAGTTCAACCCTGTGACCTTATTTGACTAGGCTGTCATTGTGAAAACCTTTCAGCTATTCAGTCTCAGACGAGAGACGATATCTGATAATACTTCACTATCTACTGCTCTCAGTCTGGCACAGTCTGAAATATGTGAGTCGTCTTTACTGACCTCAAAAATAAAATTGCCACAATACAGACAGTTCTCCTATTTTGTCTCGCCAAGGTGAGTGTCACAAATTGTGTAGTTTCATAAAATGTACATATCATTCAGAAATAAATCAGAAATAATTAATTTATATGATATTTTACTGTTTTTTTTCTTTTAACAGTAAAGTAACTATTCTTATTGTACATTTTTAAATGGAACAGTAGATTGTGATGTGTTAGAAACACAGTAAGTCATTCATAATGCATAAAAATGTTTGTATTGATATTTTCAGAATTTAAATATAAAGAAGTCACAAAATCTACTTTACCCTGATGCATACATGCAGTCACACCACATAACATCCATATGATCATACACGTACAGACTTATGTGAACCTCTTTGTGATTATGTCGGTCTATGTGTGCTTGGGGAGCACCGAGTCTATTCGGTGTTAGAAAATTCACCAGTTTGAGATTTCAGCTGCAGTAATAGCAAGCAGAGCATGAATGTAAGTGTAAGAGACGGATTGTGTAACATGTTTAGCTCTGACACAGCAGACTTCATCAGTGATTGTGGATGAAGGTTGTGCTGAAACACTCCCACTGGACACCGTTTCATATAACTGGAGTGGGAGGACAGGGAGGTTATACTGATAATGGCTGTAGAGGAGAGAAGGCATGTGATACCGATGTGACTTTGACAATGATGGCGAATGACAAGTTTGTAGGACACAAAAGGCAAACGGGAATTGAAAGGTGAGCAGTGAGGCTGTAGAGTCAGGAACTGCAATGACTGCAGGACTGGTTAACTGCATGAGTTGTGGGAAACAAGGAGACAATAAAGGTTTAATAGTTTTGTGCAAAATTGAGTAGGACCGTGTGGATAGTAGATCACTGGAAGCAGAGTCTCTCCTGTCCAGAGTGTGTGAGAGTGTTTGGTTAGTTGAAGTTAAATATAAATGTGGCAAAGTTCATACAATGTCGCGTGCAGTTGCTGTGCGCAGCTTCCCAGAGTCTTGTCGTCACAGTGAGGTTGCCAGGTTTTTTATAAATGTTGAAATAAAAGTCAAAAAGAGTGAGAATTGCTAATGTGATTTACCAATCTTTGGAGTGTCTTTTCTATGCCAGACACACTGTATGCCCTGTGACACACACACACACACACTCACAGCTGATTGATGATGTGAGTCATTCTCCAGTTGGCATAGAAAGGAGCATTTCTGTGTCAGAGTAAGAAACTGGTTAAATACAATCTAACTAGAGAAAACAAACACCAGTTCAAGGTTTTGTTTGTCCGGTCTGTTCAGTGTCAGCTGTAATTGACTTCTCTCACTGAAAAGAGACACAAGGGTGGAAGAATGGAGGGAAAGAAGCAGGAAACAAAGGAAGAAAGAAACCCAATTTCTTAGAGAACCCTGAGGTGAAAAAGAGGGTCGGTGGTACCAAATCCTGTGCAAATCACAGCTGGAAATCGAGTGTGTGTTGTGTGTGTGTGTGTGCGTGTGTGTGAGATACCAGCATTCAGTGGGTCAGCCACCTCTGGCAAATCAATACACACTTACACACTCAGAGATAGATTGATGAAAAGTAATAGTTTGGGGTCTGAGTCCTACTGATAAAGAAGAGTGGCTCCTGCGGGCAGGGATAATGGACATGTGATGATTTATGTCAATACACAGTATTTCAAACACATTGTAAAATGGCATCACACACACATCGTGTCTTAATTTGAGGCCAAACATACACACCTGTAGATTCACACTATAAAGTGCAAAAGGACAAACGACACATTTACCCAAACCATATAACACTTCTGTCCAGGGTGCATCATTTTCTATGAAACGGCTGGCCAAAATCAACTGGATTGATTCAGCATTTCCAGTTGCGCCCTGAGAGTCACACCATCACCATCACACCTTTTGTGTGGAGTTGTGATAAACTTGAATTTGAACGTGACATTCAAATAACAGTAATATCGCTACAAAACTGAACTCTTACATTTGTATGGCATTTACCTCTCTACTGCTCTACTGAGACATGAGATATATTAACTCCATCTCACCTTCAGCTGCTGAATTCAGAACTGCTGGACCTCCTGCTGTGCCCCCTGGTCTCTCCCTGTCTCTCTCCACCGGTTGGGATGGTTTGTGCATATTTTGCATGTCTTTGATGCGTCTTATTATGTCACTCCATCTCCTCTTTCATCCCCCATGGAGCTACATGCTACATGTTCATCCAGTCTTTGGCAACAAGAAAAATCAAGCATGTTTGAACAGTGTGGTAGCAGCTGGGACAACGTGAAGACACGTCTCTGGACTGCTTGAGCAAGGATTCTGTGCCGACTTGTCAAAAGCCTTGCACTAGCCTTAAACAGATAAAAAAATAATTTGTTCCTCTTTTGGGGTTTGCAAATATCAACAAGCAATTTACATCTTGTTTTTTTTAATGAAAAATTTACTTCTGTAAATTATTTTTAAAGACAATCAGAGAAGATTAATATCCCTTAACTTGACTTTCTCAAGGATATTTATTGAAGGTTTTCCAAATAAATATTCTGTTAGTGATTCTGTGCCGCAGCATATTAATGAGTTTAGTCTGGAGTGAAAACATGTCCCATTTGTGTGTCATATAGCAGGTTTGCTTATTGTTGACATGCTGAATTGGATGTGAATTCATGAACTCCCACCAATGCACAAATAGCCTCATGGAGAATTGTAATACAGTTTGCAATTTCTTGAAAACCCCCAGACACCAGCGGAATAAGCTGAGACAGGAGAAACATGACTGTGTATATATGTGGTAATCAAAGCCTGCTCAGGGTTTCTCCTGTCTAATACTATTTCCAATGTTCTACCGGCTGAATCTCCAAACACACACACACACACACACACACACACCCACACACACACACACACACACACACACACACACAATATGTGTGTTATATGAGGTGAGGTGCCTGGAAGGCAGCAGAGGACAAGGATATGCTCGGCTACATCATCTTTCATTACGGCTGCAAGTGACCGCTAATTGTTGCCTCATTCCCTTTGAAAGTAAAGTCTGCATTTTATCTTGCGTCACTTTTTTTCCACATGCAGACTCAGTGTGCTCAATCATGCCACCTATGAATGCGTGGAAGGGTAGTATGTCAGTAAAATGTGTGTGCAGCAGACTGTCAAACGAGGCCCGCAGCACTCATTAAGTCTACAGAGTATTAGTGAAAGCACAGAGAGGTCTGAGAAAGGCAGAGTGAATGAGAGCGGCTGGCTTTTGATCAAAGTCTGACAATACTATACTACAGGGAGATTACCATCACTCAGGGAGGTGGGGGCAGTGGGAGGGTTTGGAAAGAGAGGGTGGGAGAGAGAGAGAAGTAAAAGGGATAAACTGAATCAATGTGAGAGAAATAGAACGAGAGGAAAAGAAAGGAGGTAGTTAAGAGAAAGAGAGAGGGGCAGGCTTTTGATCATGTGTAACAATACCCGGCTGTGAGGGGTGGTATATCGTTGCATCAGTTTTGCTTCATAAAAGGAGTGACTGAAAGATATGAGCTCAATACAAACTGCAAGTATTCCCCAGTCAGATCTCTCTCTCTCTAAAACACACTCGCACACACACACACACAAAGATTTTCTGCAAGTCAAACCCTGCTCTGTGCTCAGCCTTGCTATGTAAATTCAATGAGCTCCGTTGGCTTGCATTGATTTGAAACCCTCCTCGATGGAAATGTGGCAGGTGTGCAGGCGTATGCTTTCATGTCTGTGCACAACGCTGCCGCAGTCGAGCGAGAAGCCCAGGTGCTGAAGATCAGCATGCAGCACAGCGAGTTCCTCTGCTGCTGGCTGTTGTGCCACTGGTTACCATGTCGCAAAAGCAGTTCAGTCACACTGTTGGCCATGTGTTGACCAGTTATATCAGCGTGTTGGACACAGGTAAGGACTAGTTTGGTTGGCTTACTGACACAGCTAAATAGAATGATGCCATACTGGTGTGAATAATAACATTAATATTATTATTATAACAGCTGTGTCAAGTTAGTCCAGAAAACACGAGGTAGCAGACAGGATTTTAGAATCTGCAAATCAGCAAGATCATTATAGAGCCATGTGACGTGACCCACGTTTTTATTGCCCTCCTCTACTTCTGATCTTGTTATTGGTCATAGAGATGCTTTATATTTTGGTCTCATAATGTGAACAGCTGGACCACCCAAATTGTCACTATAATCAATGTTTGAAAGAAAATTGTGATACTTCTAAGAAACTATACTGTATACAGTGGGCGTGTGGCTTCAGAGTGAGTAAAACTGTAAAATAGCATAAATCTTATATGAATGTTATGCTGTAGTGAGTCTAAGTAAAAACAGACACATTACACTCTTAATTTCACATTTGTATAGCAGACACACACTTATTTGAAACCTGAAAACATTGTAAATAATGTAGGTTAATGTTCAATGCAGAAGGCACCTTGCTCTTAAAGGTTTTTCATTTTTTCTTCAACAGCTTAGCTCCTCTTGATCGAAGATCCAGCTTTCAATGATTTGACAAGGTTTCAACCTGCTGAAGGGTCTGTGGCCAAGACAGAACAAAGATAGGCATTTATTTGGGGAGCAATACAGTGTGTGATATTGCAAGCACATTTCCTCAAAACAGACACTATCTACAGTCCATATTGCGGCTGAGATTAAATCCACGGATTACATAGCGAGAGACAAAATGGCCGCAGAAATATGGCAACTGGGACGAGATGGAATATCCACACGGCCACACAGGGTGCTTCAAAATGACTTATGAGCTTCAGAAAAACCTTTAAGTCGTCTCACACCTTCAGATGTGTTTTTCCTCTGTCAAGCTGCTGTCGGCTCCTCATTCCCTCCTCCTCAATGCCCTCATTCCACCTCGACTATCGCCAACAGACACACAAATATTACACACACACACACATCCCACAACAGCGCCGCCAGGACTCAACACACACTCACAAATAGAGGATATTGCAATGATGGACACCAAAGCCAGAGGGTGAAAATTGAGGCCGGACGTCACGTCAAACCAAGGATTCATAACAGCTCAATACATCAGCCTGTATGAGTGTGTGTGTGTGCCTGTACATTTTTATTCCTTCCCAAGATGACGCCCCTACCACACACACACACACACACACACACACATAAACAACCGCACAACTGCTTTCCCCCTAATAGTCACCTGTGTGCATGTGTACACACACATACAAATACATACACACAATCAAACACACACTCCATCATAGATTGTAACTGACAGATGAGTCACTCTAGACCCATTGAAACATGGAGAGGCGGCGTGATAGTTGTCACACTCGTTTACTGATGCCTCTCCATCCATCTCGGAGCTGATGTGTCGTTCTTTAGAGAGATGAAAAGAGAGATGGAGGTGTGACCTCTCGCAGATTGCCTGAACCAATCCCTCCGTGCAATCTCCTTCATACCACGTCTCTGTTTTTAACTGTCTACCTTGTCCGCGCTCTCACTTCGACTTCCTTTTTCAGCACTTTCTCCCCCTTCTTTCCTCTTTCTCCTCATCTCCTTTCCCTCTTCGACGGGCTTTCTGTATTTGGCTCCGCTGTGCGGGGAAATGCAGCCCTCTAAGAACCCGAGCGCGATACACAATGCAGAAGCTCCTGCGCCACTTTGAGATAGTGAACAAATAACCTGGAGAAACCCGTCACAGCTGGAGAGATCTTAAGCAGCACAGTGTGATCTCATGGTAATTTCCAGGAATTTATATGAAAAGCCACTCAGGCTGGTTTTGTTAGCACTGTCTGAAAAATTGAAAAGGAGGGAACGGCTGCAGAATCTCATTATGTGAGGTGCCGATGGAGCTGGTAAAAAGGGAGAAAAAACAATGAACAAGAACCAAGGTACCAACATTTACTCTTCCATTACTATATCTGCTGAGTTTCCATGGTGATTTACCACAACACAGCTTAAATGTGGTATAAACACGATAATCTGTGCTTAGTATTGGCTGTCAATAGTATAAACAGAGGTCCAGTCACAGGGATTTTGCCACATTTTGACAGGGATAAAGGTAATAAATACATTGAGGGATTGGTCATTGTACCGTGACCTCCAGAACATGCCTGGGTGGTTTGCAAAAGAGTGAGAAGCAAGGTGGATTGAAGATTACTGCTTTATAGTTTGAGGCCATGGTAATCGGCAAACACTGTTGTGTTTAAGTCCTACAGCGTTCAACAATTGGTCCAAAATGAAAATTCAGACTGGCCTAACACTACAGACTGGTCTAAAATGTCTTGTCCCTGGACTATGGTTTTATTGTTTGTATTTCCTAAAGAGCACCAATCCAGAGAGCAGTACAGGAAATACTTTACAGAAAGGTGACAGAGCTTAAACTGTCCATGGAAAATATCTGATTACTGTATCACCGGAGGAAGCCATGAAAGCAGCTCTCCTGTTGGTTGATGCCCTGCGTCTCTTTTATCATGTCATCAGTCTCATGGTCACTCATTTCCTGCTGATTGAAGAGCTGAAGGAAGCGCTTGACCTTAGAGAGATTAGTGTTGAGTTTACTAACTCTCTTCCACACTCACAGAGAGGTCCCATCACCTGTGGGATGATCTCCTGCTTTTTATTTTATCTCTGCAGTTTTCACTGCTTGTCTTTCTCCTTTTCTTTTTCTTAATCCTTTATTTCTTTCTCCCTCCTATTTTCTCAGCTGAATGCATTCACCATCACCTCTCTCTTTCTTTCCGTTCCCTCTCTTTCTCTCAACCCAAATGGCAGTCCTCTAATTGAATAATTTATTAGTTGGCTGCTACAGAATTTATTACTTGGGTAGACATTAAACTCCCTCAAACACACACACTACTCTGTCCTAAGAAAAAAAGACAAAGAGAGGGGAACAACTGGAGCAGGGAGACACATGTAAGTAAGATTTAGGGGCAAACGAGTCCAGAGGGTGGGGTGAATATTGGGAGAACAGATTGATTAAAGGGTCAAGAACTGATGGAGAAGAAGGAGGCAGGGAAGGATTGAGGAGGGAGAGGAGAGAACTGCAGTGAAGGGGAGGATTAATGGCTAGTTAAGAGGAATAGCAAAAAGATGAACAATGAGAAAAAGACAACAGTTAAAGTGCGCAGGGCAGGAATCTTTATTCTACTGCAATATCTGCAGTAGCAACACTTTTGCTTAACAAGATCAAGAACCACCTTTTACTTTTGTGTTTTAAACAGCTGGATGTTTCTTTTGTGCAATATTTAGCATTGCACTTACCAGCAGACCCACAGAAACTGTAAAGGCTCAGTAGATAACCAGGTGTGAGCACAGATGCACAACTCAGAGACAAGAAGGCTACAGTAGGAAAAAGTTCTCATTCACTCTTGGTCAACGACATGCAGGCTAAGTCGGGCAGGCAGAACAAAAGGCTGGAGAGCTAAGGCATAAGTACAATAGACAATCTGGCAGGGAATGAGTGGAAACTAAATATATACCGCAGGGCTGATGAGGGAAAGAGGGAACAGGTGATGGAAATGGCGGGGAAAGGGGTTACTGCAGGACAGGATCTGAAGTGACAGGGGAGTTAGTGTGTGGCAGGGAAAACAGAGGAGACCGGAGAATGAACGACTAGGAGTTGGCTGGTGTTGTGACAGAAACTAAGTATATGCAATGGTTCAGCGTTTCTATTTAGTGTACCAAGGTAGCACTGACAACCCTAAAACAAATCACCCTCAAGTGTTAGTAGGCCATGTGGTAACAGCTTTTTCTTATCCAAAAAGATCAAGAATGGATTATATCAAGGATATTTGAACTCTTTGGTCAAAGTGGAATATAAACAGGTAGCTCATGGTGGCGCTAAAGAACATTTTAAGGGATCACCAAAAGTATTAGGATACTAAGAACCATGAATGTTTGTACAACATATTGAGCCAATCCACCTGGTAGATGTTGAGATATTTCTCAAGATAAGTGAAAACTTTATCTTGCCGGTGGTGCTGCAGGAAAAGTCATGGGATCAGTAAAGTCAGTAGGGTTCATCCTCTGGGAACCATGAATGTCTGTCCAAAATTGTTGAGATATTTTGGTCTGGACCAAAGTGGTGGACCGACGGGCCAACATTGCCCTGTCTTCCATAAATTACACTTTATTACAAACTTGTTGGGGTGACAAACATATTTGCTGGCTGGATTATGTCCACAGGCAATGTTTTTTTGAGTGAATAAAGCGCTACATTAATGAACTGCACCAGACCTTAACCAAGTGCCAAAGTTTAATAATGCTGCTGATGTAATGAGCAGATATTGTATAGCAAGATCATTTTGGTGGAAAAACAAATGAAATACGCTGTCAGTGAATGTTTCACTGATATGTTCAGTATCAACATTCATGGGACTTACCAGATATGTACCAGAACAACAGTTTCTCATTCGTCATTACGTTTCCTTATATGCTATATTTTTCGTATATAAATGTAATTTCTAGGAGACAGACAGGGTTGCATCCCAAGATCCATGCTGCTTTATATTTGTGATCCATTTTTAAAGATTACCATCTTCAGTATAAAGGAAATGTCAAGAGAGACTTCCCTTTTGACGAGAGGATCCGATTTCAAATGTCACATTATTTATTAAGCATGTAGTGTCTGGTCCAGGATATTTACTGTTTGCAGCTGCAGGAGGGACACAGTTTTGACACTGCAGGCAAATTTCTGCTAAACAGAAATGACCTATACTCCGTATTGTTGTTGAGATTAAATCAATGATTTCATAGTGAGACACAAAAGAGCTGCGGCAAAATATGGCCACAGGGACGAGGTGGGGTATCCACACGGCCACACAGGTGCTTCAAAATGACTTATGAGCTTCAGAAAAATCCTGCTCACAGTGTATATGTGAATAAATGGGCTTGGGGATGAGTGCCACAGACGATGTACTGAGACGGACTAACACTCAAGGAATTTGCTCTTACTCAATAGAGCAAACAAACCAGCCATGTTCTGTTTTACTGATGTGCTTATCAAAATCTATGCACTGGTATTGTCTAATAGTACATACTGTTGATTCTCCTGTGATTAAAACTGTAGGCAGAAAGTTCAATAGAACAGTTTTGGGCTCCTGGTGCTCACAGAGTAATGCAGGAAATTGGGATGTAGCTCAATACTGCAAACTTTGAAAAAACATTCTCTGCTGTTTTCTATTTTTTACTCTCTTTGCCCCGGTCTTTCTCTCTCTCATACTAATCGTCACTTATCATATTTTTGTGACTTTCTGTCGCAGTCCTTCCCTCCATCTCCCCTCTCCCCTGGTTCCCTCTCCCAGCCTCACTTGCACTCTGTTCCTTCATCTATCTTTCAGTCTTTCCACCCATCTCTCTCTCTCCCTCTTTCCCTGTATCTCCCTTCCTGGCTCGCCCTCTCTTGCCTCACAGCCTTCCCTCAGGCCTAGCTTGTAGTTTTCTGTCCATCAGCACTTTAGGGAAAACAAGAGAGGAGAAAGATGAGAAAAAGCGAATGCGGGGCCTTGAGGCCTGCCGGCAGAGCAGCGGCGGGGCGACAGGAGAGGAGAGAGTGAAGAATCTGAAGTGGAGAGATCGAGGCCAGCAGACCTTACGCTCCTCGATGTCCGGGCAGTGACAAATGGATGTCTAATGACCTGAGATTAACTGGCTGAGGGGTCAAGATGAAAAGAGGACCCCTGAAGACAGACGGGAGAAAACAAGAGTGAAAAATATCACGTGGGGAGAAAGAGCGAGTGAATGAGAGTGAGATGAATGGACCTCCCTCCTGAGGACAGAGTTCCCAGCTGTTGGGTGAAGACGGTTGGCAGTGTGAGAAGGAAATAGATGGATGGCAGTGTTTGTCTTACTTAAGCTCTCCTCAAGCTTCGTCAGTCAGAGGCAGTTGGCTGGTAAAACTGAGAACGAGAGACTTTACAGTGCAGTCTAGCACAAAAAATATCTGAATATATAGGATTGGCTGCTCTAGACCCTGGTCGCTTGTCCTTAGCTCTTTATCCCAAACACTCGTAGTAGTAGTAGCTTGAAGTAAACCTACTGAACCTATGAAACGTGTGTGGTAGCTGGTACAATGGTGGCTAATGTGAAAGAGTAAAACAAAAAGTAAACACGCTGTATCTTGTTGTTTTTCATTTTTGGTCATTTTCCACTGCTGTGGCTCTCTGACTCAAAAGAGTCTTGGCAAATGTGTCTGGCAGTATTTTTTTAGCTACTAGCCTCAATGGTTTACTTTAACTCAGTTAATATGAAAAAACTTTCATGAGTTTTTTATGTTTTTATGACTGTATCAGTTGCAGGGACACACTCAAAATACAGGAGAAGTCCAGTCCTGGCAGCAGTGCTTCCGACTGATATCATGCAGACATTTTTAAATGAGACTATAGACTCAAAACAAAAAGAAACACATACAGTATATTTTGTACTAATAAACTAATTATTTGTCTTTTACTGTATTTTGGTGTACATAACGACTTCTTCATGACTGTTGTATCTTATGCATAAATTAATTGAATTGTACTCTTTATAGTTGTCTTGTTTATGACTTTTGATCTTCTCTTCTTCTGTAGTTTGTTTCTTATCTGAATGTAAATGCTTTTACCACTCTGTATTTAAAGCAACATGAAAGACTGTACTGTGAAATATGCAATATCCAATATAAAATGTTCTTTGTTTGGTTTTTAAGATACCTTATTAGAAAGTGACACATTAACAGTTTACAGTTGCTTTTAGTTGCTGAAATGGTCGGTGTTATTTTTCTCTTACATTTCCTGTTTGTTTGTGTTGTGTGTTTGTTTGTGTGCATGATTGTGCTTGCGTACCTGTGTTTAAATGTCTATTCCATTTTGTTGCAGCTAGAGAAATCGAGTCTGCTTTGTTGACCCGGGGTTGATAAATTATTTAATTCAATATACCATCTGTGCAGAGGAAGTCAGAGGACAGTGCTAGGTAAGAACGTTTGGGCATTTAAGGTGTACGCTACACTTGGTCGCCCGGACACCTATAACCCACGCAGAGCAATGTGACAGGTGGGGGGGGGGGACTCTTGGTGCACATAGATTCCTCTTCATTGGCTGAAAAGGACTCCAATATGTGTGTGTGTGTGTGTGTGCTGAATACAAAACCTCCACTGGAAATTGAACAGGCTGTGAGAAGGTAATGACTGTTGCTGTAGGGCCACCAGTTTGTTTCTGTCAGTGTTTCCACCAACAGTCGTGAACCATGACAACGTGCCGCAGAGCTGGACGCTGAAAGCTTCGGAGCCTAAAAATATCCTCAGCATTACACCTCAGGTCAGATGCACACGGAGCTCCTTCATCGATGCATAGCTACTCTCTGCTGAATTAGTAATATTAGAAGGTAATCCTTTTACATTAACTTTTTCATTTCAGCGGCCGAGCCCACACTCGGCTCTGTCAATAAGTCTTTGTGCTGCAGTGGTACCCTCGGCGCTGTGTGTAACAGAGCTATTATTTCTGGGACAAAGGTTTCTTGGGCCAGAAAGAAGCCACTGAAAATGACAGCCTGACTGTGAATGTACTGTAACATGGGTCAAACGCACCGCACTTGTGGGAAATTTCCTCCCCAGATTGACACATTTCAACTACTGCATCCCGAGTACTCCTTCTGTCTGTACGGTCGGTTCTACGTGCGCTACAGGCGTCATTTACTGTCAGACGTTCACCTTATTCAAGTTTAAGTGTAGCAGAGGAGGAGAGAAAAAGAGATGAGGAGGAAGGAAAAATGTCAAAAAAGACGAATATAGAGATAACAAGCACTTTAAATTATGGTTGAGACAAAGAGAAAATGACCCTTTTTTTAAATTCAGACGAAAGTCTAAAAGAGAACTAAACCTAATTTTCCGAACAAGTGCTGATGGGAACAGTTGTAATATGTGATGTGATGTAAAAATGTTGGACAGGTCATGTAAAGACACACACACACACACACACACACACACACACACACACCCTTCCTCGTCATATCTCTTCCTCTGTCACTAAGTTTGCCTTACTTCTGTGTGTTCTGATTGCTCAAATCTAATGGTGTGTCAGGACTGTGAAATGATCTGTGTCTTCAAATCCTCTCCCTCAGCTCAGCTCTCACACACACACACACACCCACACACACACACACACACACACACACACCCACACACACACCCACACACACACACAGACACACACTGTCATCTCAGTCATATTGTAGTAGCTGTGAAATGTCATTTTAGAGGCTGCTGAAGCGACTTCTCTCCTGTGAGGATGCACTACGTCTGCTTGTCTGGCTGTCTGTCAATATCTCCATGGAAACCTACATGACTTGAATTGTAGTTGGTAGGATTTTGACAAAAATCTCCAAATGTGCTTTTTTTTTTTTTGTGCAGAGGAGGAGCTGTTCTGAACTCACTGCTGAAGAAACCTGCACCCAGCTGAAAAACAGTGAACACATAAACACCTCAGCAGGATTTAATATCTAAACTCTAGCTCCAATTAGCGGGCTATGAAAAAAGGGTTTCTCAGCCATGTTCGTTGTGGTTTCACCCAGCAGGAGCCAACTTTGATCACAGCCAAGAAAACTGCAAATTGAGTATTCCTAAGGAGTACATGACTACAATCCATTCAAAAGGATGCCTCATCCCCAAACCATGCATAGGTGCATATCACTTAAAGTTAACCAAATGTAAATTAGATTATCACAATTTATGTACCAAGGTCTTGAAAAGACAAGCTGTCGATCTGACAGGGACTGAAATTGCCACGTCAAAGTTCGCTGCTAATACGGCAGCTCATTTGTCAGTGCTTTCAATCCTGTCTGGAAGGCATTAGTATCACCGTGGGAGGGCAGCGGTCTAATTTGATATCACCCATTCACGTCAATAATTTCATCAGCACTGTAACAGAGCAGTAAAATCTCTAACTGAAATCTACCATGCAAGAGAAAAACGGTAGGCCTACAGCAAAACCTTCTTCAGGGGCTTCCAGGTCAGATACAGTTCCTGTAGTGTTTATTGATTTGTAGTTATGTTTATTTTTAATTTATTATATTTCTATTACGTTTTTTCTCAGAAAGTAATTCCGTATTTGGTGCACTTGATGTCATCTTGGTTTTGATTGTCTGTAAAATTGCTGAGAAAGTAAAAAGAAATAGAAAATAGAAGTAGGAAATTATTCATTTACTCAAACTTTATTTATACACAGTAGGTAAACTGAACATAATTTTCTCCTTTATGTGTTCCTTTCACATTATTGCAGTTGTATTCTTTGATACCTTAAGTGTATGGGTTCTGAGTCTTAGGACACATTGTAATTGTTTCCAAGTGATTTACAGTACACACTTTTTTTCCTGAGCATCAGCCATGGGAACAGTATTGCAGTTTATTTTTAGTTTGATTTGCAAGGAGCTCTCGATCAAAGCACATTTTCCTTTAAAGAGAAAAATGTCTAAGATGCCAGATGGCCTCTAAGTGCTGTCATGTGTAGAAGTGAAAGATAAGACCTCTTTAATTACACGAGAATGTGGTTGAAAGTTTTTGTATTTCCTTTCAGGACAGCTGCTCGCACAGTAGTTACAGAAAGTGATGTAGGAGGGAACCACGCAGGAACATATTTTCAGTAGTGTCGGGTATTTATGGGTATTTATTATTTACTTTCTCTGTGCAGAACATTTGTTTATATTCTTTTCACCTCCTCGAGGGTTAGTTGCTGTACGCTGCTGTATAGGCGTCGCCACACCCTCTACCGCCCCCCTCCTCCCACTGGGAGTTACAAAATTGAGGAAATAGCTTCAGTGCGCCCCAGGAAAATGCAAGTTCACAAAAGAAAACAATGAGATTCAGTTTTAACAAATTAAGAAAACACTGGATTTACAGGATAAAATCAAAGGGTGTAAAAACCAGTGTAAATTCTGCATTAATATGCATATAGTCTGTTGTGTAGTTGGTTTTGGATCATAGTTTGGTTTTGCTCAACAGGGGCAAGCGAATACAGGAAACTGGATGCGGATGGCACCAAATCAACAAACAAATAAAACATAACCTCTACTCTCTGTTTACTGAAATTCACAGCTATCTTGCTGCCGAATTCCCAGAGAATAAATGAGAAACAAAACCTGCCTATCTACGCCAAGACTTCTTGTTAAAACAGAAAACAGTGGACAAGAGGAGGAGGACGACTCCTGATTGGAGGCGGTCTGGGGATGACAGCAAGGTGGAGCAACCCAGGAGAGAGACTGCAAAGCTCTTTCCAAAATGTTAGAGATCTGGACCACAACAACGACCAAGTAACAGGGCATAACCCGGCCAACAGCAATGACCGTAACACACTTCAGTACTATTTTTTATCATTATTTTTCACCTCAAGTACAGCGATTTAAGGCAAAACTAAGGTTTTGTGCACTTACAATAATGGTCCTCTTATGTGGTCATTCTTCAAAGAAAAAAGCGACAGCTGCATCAATAATGGCTTCTCAGAGCCACCTGTTCCCCAAATCAAGCTCTTGTCATTGATGACTGTATACAAGCACACCCCAGCAGTACATACCCCCTAAACCAGCGCCTCTTCCCTGTGCTTGTCCACAGAACAAGTGCTCCTGAGTGGTGCCTGTCAACAAAACAAGCACCCCACCGTACAGAGGTTACGGGCGACAAGTGCCTCTCGGGGGTGGCTGTTGAAAAATCAAGGCCTGTGTATCTGTTTATCAAAGGGGCAGGCCTACGCACAGCAGGTACAAAATAAATAAATAAAGTACCCCACAGCGGTGTGTGCACATAAATCAACCGTCCCTCACTGGTGATTGTGCACAATCACCCCTCAGCTGTCTCTGTCTAAAAATTAAGAGCCTCTCCAAGGCTGTGCTGTAAGAAAACAAGTGCACTTCTGTGGGATCTCTCTGCACAACATGGCCCGTTCCTTCCTACTGATTCTATACATCAAGCACTCCCTCAGCTCTACCTGGTCAAAGATCACAGTGATATTTCACTTTAATAGCATAGTCTCTTTGTTGTTGTTTTTTTTTTGTTATTGCACTCACACACTGCAGAAGGAAACCAGAGATGCAGTACGCCTCCAACACTGACTCCTGGGATCCACCATCACTACTGACATTCAGGGTTTTTCTCCACAGAATGAAATGTTACCTGTTTCTATTTCTTCTTGTGAGTAAACCTTGATTACATCTTCAAAAACAAAAAAACATATGAACATATGCCAAAACTGTTGGTCAACCAGCGATGATAGACATGAAGTACATTCACTCAAGTACTGTACAATTATGAGGGACATTTGCTGTACTTGAGTATTTGTACTTTATACTTGAACTTAAACAATTCAGTGTATTGCACTATGTACTCCACTACATTTACTTGAGACGCACGCATGCAGATTTTACTAAGATCAGCCTCTAAAAGACAGCCTTTGAGTGATTATAGATTTAACTACCCAAACATAACATTTTTACAGAAATATTTCAAATATAATAATATAACACAATATAATCACCATTCTGCTTAAGGAATACGTTTTAATTTTTTCTTCATACATTTGTCTGATAATACTAATTCACAATACCAGTGGTGAAAAAAAAGTATTTCGATCCGTCTGTTAGAAATGTAATAACTTATTATTGAACTGTGGTCAGGTCTAAATACTTTTCTTTTCCCCGTCTCACTGAGACACTGGTGCAGCCGTCCCGCAGTGCTTGTATGGCAACAGAGAACAAATGGTTTTCAGGTGTACCTGGTATGTAAGAAAACAAGCGCCCGTTTGTAAAACAATTGTTCAGCAGTGGTGCTTGTCAACAAAACAAGCACCCCTCTGCTGTCGAGGTTATAGATGACAAGTGCCCCTCAGGTGTGGCTGTCTGAAAATCAAGCGCTCCTCAGTAGTGAGCCGGAGACTGTCTGTGTCTGTAATTGCTTTGAGCCGTCAACTCAGTGGTAAACTGAAAGGACCCAATTAAATCCCACAGACTGGTGTGTGTGTGTGTGTGTGTGTGTGTGTGTGTGTGTGTGTGTGTGTGTGAGAGAGAGAGAGAGAGAGAGAGAGAGAGAGAGAGAGAGAGAGAGCTTGACATGCTGGAGCGTTCATATTGCTCCCAGCAGACTGTAAGCAGATTTGTAGTGGTGTCTTGTCACCATCTGAGACCCCTGGTGTTTTGTGTTTGTACGTTTGCGTGTGTGTGTGTGTGTGTGTGTGTGAGTGTGTGTGAGTGGTAATCAGTGTTCACCATGTTTTTTACCCCCTACCTTGGCAGCAGCAGGACAGTAGTGCTCTCTCTCTCTCTCTCTCCATCCCCTGCTTCCTGTTTCCTTTTGCCATTGTGTGCTATTTTATGCGTCTATTACTATCTCATCCACGTCAGCACCAAACATTATGTACAGCAGCAGCACCCCCGCTGACCTGGGTTGTGGCATTGTTGTTGTTTTTGTAGTCTTTTGAGTTCTGATCACAGTGTGGGCAGAGTGAGAACAAACTACAACACTTATTATGTCAGGTGTAAATGCAAAGGTGTTGATCAGATGTCATTATTGTCATTATCAGGTAACAGTAACACCGGGTAGAAATAAGCTCAGAGATACTTCCTTTCATACTTCCTGTGTTGATGAGTGAATCATCTGTAGAACAAGAAGCAAAAACTCTGAATTATTTTATTTAATAATAAATGAATAAACTGTAATTAATCTGAACTTATTCATAACCATTTTTGTGGCTTCCTGTAATAAGACACCGATGAACTACTTCCTAGTGCCCAGTGGTGGAAAGTAACTGAATACATTAACTCAAATACTGTGATTACAACAAAAGTATGTGGTTTACCTGAGTATTTCCATGTTACACCTCCTTATACTTCGAGGCCACTACATTTCATAGGAAAATATTATTGTTTAACTTACTACTTACTCCAATGCATTAATTTCATCTTTTGGTGAACGTTTGGTGAAGCGAAAGACAGTACACTAAATATACATAAAGCCCATACACTCAAACAAACCTGTGAGATACAGGGAACCTGAAAGTCTTTGTTCAAAGAAGGACAGGGAGGGCTTCCAGACTTCAAAATTCCCCTGGTTGAGCTTGAGATGTGCTTGTCACACCTACTACAGCGACTTGGTAGATTTACTCTGAATCAACACTAACCGTCATCCCAAGAATGACAGGAACAGGGCACCGGAAAGTGCAATATCTACAGGAGCGACTGCAAAAATAGCAACTCCTGGGTCTTTTATATCGACATTTATATTTCCTCTCCTACGTTGTCTCTCGTACGATTACATTACTCAGTTCCTCCTGACCTTTTGACCAAATGGGTCTGAATTATAGCTGTGGAAACCAACCTCTGTAGACGTATAGGTTACTTAGATTCAATAACAGTTAAGTGGGACTTACTTACAGGAGCCGAATGACATTTAAGTCAGACTACTGCAGAAAGTAACAGTAACTTAAGTGCATATAAATGCACTCCTAGTCTCTAGTAGTCTTTCCAAATGATGTATTGTTGACTTTATATCTCTCCTCCCACTCTCCTTTTTTCTCTCTTTCAATCTCAAACATAAAAAAACAACACTGGTCTTATGTTGGGCTTTGTCCCTGGATTTCAGTTAAGGAGAGTAACAATGATACCACCAAAAACAAGATAAACTGAATGACGAATGCAGGTTGCACTTTCATCGTGCCTTTGATGAAGAAGAGTTTAACAAAATGACCATATACAAAGTAGCACTGGGAAATTCAGGATGCAGTCTCCCAGATTTCTCTGTTTGCCATCCTGAACAAACCCTGCCTGTATCCATCTAACCGTAACAATAATAACAGGAAGGTCACGGGGGAGTTTTAGGGGTCTGAGGTCATTCCAGCCGTGTTAATGGGGGTCAAACCTGGCTTAAAGAATAAGAGACAAATGTACACAAGCATGCATGCCGACACGATCAGGTAAATACTCTCACACATACGTTCACACAGAGGCCTGGAGACCTTCTCATACAGAGAAAAACCAGACAAGCACACATCCACACAAATACACAGGTCAACCCTTGTCTCGTATAACACCCCAAATTTGTGTCAAAGGTCAAACTTTAATTCGATAGTAAGACCTTTGCAGATGTTATATTTATTTGTCTAGTCCCATCCTTCACAAAAGTGTCTAACTTTTGTTTTTCTAGCAATAAAAATAACAATCTGACTCAAATAACTCAAATAGTTTTGTAGTATTGAAAACAAGCAATGGTGCCAGAAAATAAATATAAACGAGGAGGGAGAAAGAAAAAGAAAGAAAAAAAGTAAAGAAAGAAAGACAGAAAAAAATGGTTGCAAAAGCCACAAACAAGCTGGAGAGCCCTCAAAAAAGCAACCAAGAAAAAAGGAGAAAACAAAAAAGAAATTACTGAGCAAATGAATTAAACAAGAAACAAACACACAGACCATAAAGAAATCAAACAATCAAGGACACAAGCAACAAAAGAAAAGTAAGGACAGCATCACTGCCTCGCCTGGAGAAATACGTTTTTTTCCCCGACATCTTTTCACAACCTTGTTTCAGCTCAGTAAATAAACTATCCATCATCATTAACCATCTGGCACCTTAGCCTATGAGAAGCCTGGGAAAGCCTTTACCGGGTGGCATAGGATGTGGCGGCTCGGCGGATAGGGCCAATTGCCTCTGAAAGATTACTGCTTAAAACAAGGCTGTACATGTGTATTATGTTAGCTGAGCGTGCAGCGAGCGAGCGCCCGGCTGCGACGTTGATACTCGAAAGAGGAAAAACATCTGAAGCCGCCGCGATGAATTAAACCGTGAACTCTTGTGTTCGAGCTTGGATTGATATTCCATTTCCCAGGCGGTGAAAAGGAGATGTTTGGTTACCATGTTTGTAAAACCGATTTTAACGGTGTTTTTGTGTGTGTGTGTGTGTGTGTGTCATTTAATTCCCCAAGCCCATGCTTGTTAGAAACAATAAAGATTGAGTGTGTATTTAGTTTTGTTTGTGAGTGAGAGATATATACATCCTGATTGATGCTGTCGGGTGCATGCTATATTATGTTTGTAAAAATGCTTATAATATGTGCTTGGAGGGGGTGTTTAAACACGCAAACATCCACATGCTGTATATGTATATTTAAAGACATAGCTTTAGAACCTTTATTTTTTTATTTTCACTGTATAATTAGTATTCTGAAACTATCATAATGCCGTATAAAAAGGCTATTTTTCCAGATACCATAACATCTTTTAGAGTCCACTTTGTATTCTGTATTGATTTTGGCCTGTGTGCAAATCTCCTCCCCGGCTGAAATCCATCTTATTCTCTGTTTACGTATCTCTGTGTGAGTGAGTTAATTCTCCAAGCCGCAGGCGCTGTGAAGGGAAAACAAGATTGATAACTTTTGTTTGTCAGAGTGAGAGACACGCGGCTTCATCGATGCTGTCACACACCACGCACAATATGTGTTACATTAGAGAGACACATGCTGATGTCCTTGCTGTGTCCATCTCATGGATCGTACAGTGCTTGTTGAGTGAGAGTTGGGGGAGAAAATGGACTTTATTAGTGTTTTTTGGCAGTACTTGCTCTGCTCTCGTGTTTGTTTTTTGAATCCAAGTTGAATCTGAAAGATTCAGCCAGAATATAGCTGGCGCATACCACAAAGATATGAAATATTCAAACTAAAGACAAAATCCTGCAAAGTAAACCACTGCATGTGAATTTTAATTGGGAATCAAAGCGAAGTAGGGGGGGCGTACATTCATCAAGGGCAGCAGCAGCAGCACGTGGCAGGGAAAAAAACATCAAGGTGTAAACAGCAGTCAGACATGGACCCAAGCACAGGTGGAGTCAGGAGAATGGAGATGCATTTCAACACTGCAACCAATAAAGCTGGTTAAAATAGACTTGGAGACTGTTACTCTGGCAGACAACAACTAACAAATAGAACATGTCAAAGAAATAAAAGCTGTTTCACTACAGAGCTCAGATACACAAGTCTGAAGCCAGACTAGGGATAAGTATCCAAGACTTTGCAAGTAGCACATACAGGGCTAATCTAACCTCAGATCCAGGAGGACCAATGCGGATTGTGGTCGTAGAAGAGTGGACCAGCTTTTTACCCTATTTAACGTTATTAGAAGGCTCATGGGAGTTTGCTTGTCCGGTGTACATGTGTTTGATAGTCTAGAAGAAGGCTTATGACCCCCGTATCCCCCAGGGAGTCTTGTGGGGGATACTGTGGGAGTATGCGGTACCAGGGCCATTGCTATCAGTCACCCGGTCCTCATATAACTGGAATAAGATCTGGGTCCGTATCCTACGCAACATGTTTTAAGTGGGTTGTTGCTCGTCACCAATTCTGTGATATTCACTGATAAAATCTCAAGGTACAACTGGGGGGAGGTGACTGGTTTAGGGCCCTCATAATGGCTTTTTTCTTTTTTTTTTTTTTTGCTCTTTGCAGATGATGTGGTTCTGTTGGCTTCATCACACCCTTCAGTACGCACTAGGGCGCTTTTGCAGGGATAAAAGTCAGCTCTTCCAAGTCTGAGGCCATTGTTCTTTGCCAGAAAGCGGTGGATCGGTGCTCCCTCTGAGTTGGGAGTGAGTTGCTGCCCCAGGTGAAGGAGTTCAAATATCTCTGGGTCACGATGAGGGTGAAATGGAGTGTGAGATCAAAAGGCATCAATCAAAACAGGCACAAACAGACACAAACAGCCGATTTTCTGAAACTTCTTCAACCAAATAAAATGTTTGGTTTTTCACAGTTGTATCACTCTTCTTCATAAACGTACAGAAAAGAGCACAAAATGAAAAGTTCCTGGAGGACAAAATGAGTGAAAGAACTGGACTTCCCGACTGAAGTACAGAGTGAGTATGAGCTGTCACACATACATGGGTACATGTTTATGCATCTTTGGAGGCAAATCAAGTTGTAATTAAGTAATTAATTGGATAACAGCATAGATCATAGTGTAAGAGAAGATCAAGAACATTCCCCAATATGTGACTTCTTGATCTGAAGAGTGTAAGGTTGAAATGCTCACATTTTAAGTTTCGTCAACAAATTTATTCTTTTAGTAAATGTGTAATAGCAGCACTATTTACCCTGTTGATTTCTTAATAAAATAAGGCATTCACCAACCCCATAGTATATGAACAAACATCTCTGTGTATCTTTTATAGCCCCGATCCACTCTCTATTCATCTGCTCCTTTCAGTCATGCTGTGTGTCCCTTTGTTCCCTGGGCGACAACACGTTGGAAACTGAAACATTATGACATTATAACATATTCAACAAGTTCCCATATGAGACAGTGAGCGATAGTGTGAAGCTGATCTAAATTCATCTCCATGCCTGCTGGAGGCATCAAGCACGGCTTTACAAAAAGACAACATGACACCATACAGTAGGGTGCTATAACAAGGAGAGATGCTGCTCACCATCTGGACATCACGGCTTTTTGTAAAGTAAAGACTGTTGTAAAGCCTAACATCTGTAACTGAACCATGGTGACCCCAACTGAATCAAAATAATAGAATCAAAGAGCTTAATGAGACTCACATTTTGTATTGCAGAGGATTTGTTTGCCTTCAGCTCATGAACAATAAAAAAACAGACTTATCTTATATCTGCAAACCAACCTCCACCTGTCCTGTGATAGTACCTCCTTCAACAAATACAAGAGATTAAACCAAGATTATCTTGTTTGGAGAGGCTTTGTGCACGCTCCCACAACGTGCATGAGGACCCACTAAAAGCTAAAGGATTTCTGATACAGTACATCTCATTAGTGAAAGAACAGTTTTGTTTTCTCTGCGCACATATGCAAAAACACTAAGCATCACACTTACTGTGTGATGCTTAGTGTTTTTGCTTCTATCATTTCCATCTATCCTGGGAGATTGTACGATTTACCAGCTGATGATACGGTAGTTGCATGATGCTTGTAAATCTCAGCTGTGTGAATCTTTTATGTCAGATAATTTTCTGTATTGAAATCTGTGTAGGGAAATAAATAAATAAGGAAAACAATTATTGGTCATTTACAGTTAGGGAACTGACAGAACAAAATGCATACTAATGCATTAACAGAATTAGTAAACTAGTAATGCCATCTGTATGTGACTGAGATACTTCGTCCTTTTTCAATGATCCAGAGATGGGTTTTGACACCAAAAGAAAGGTCATGACTGCTTTAACTGTGGCTTAAACTGACTTGTTTTTTGCTATTAATGTGAAACTTTGACAATAAACTGAAGCAATATAATTCAGTGTGAACCAATGCTGACACAACAAACAAAAGGATCCATCTGCTGACCAAGCCTCTGTGAAACAAACTAACAGGATATAACTAGGATAAAGCAAAACAGGAGAAAACAGTGCAAAAGAAAATGGCAGCTCATCCCTGAAACTGCAGATTAATCTATTTGCAAACTGTATACAGATATTTATATTTTAACAAGTAGGGCACGTGGCCTTACAAGAAAGAGACACCTAAAGGATGACACTCATAGATCCTTGCAGAAAGAAAGCATACACGCTCACACAAACACACCCAAGCAAAACACAAGAAAAGCTAGACACAGGTTAGGAAATAGGCTCAGGGCCAAAACAAGTGAAATTGAGAAGTTCACAAAACTTCGTCACAGTTGGAGTTTTAGACGGGAACATTTGAGAGCGGATCAGGGATTTGGGTGAGTGATCATGAGAATGTTCCAAATTATACTCAACAAAGTAAAGTATTCTGTCCATCATCACCACCAATCATCTTCGTCTATTTAACGACCGGAGTCCATTCTTCAGAAACAGAGACTTTTAAATTGCATTCTCCAGACAAATTGCCATTGGATGAACCAGTTCTCATTTCTCTCTCCTCTTCAAATACCTCGCTAACACCCTACACATTTTGGTCACAGCATGGGTCCCCCTAAGTGGCGACGATTTTGTTCTTAGCTTCTAAGAATTTCAGGGACAAGAGACGCAGCAACAACAAGAAACACAAAGATTGGCCTCACATTAGAAAAAAAAGTCCTGTTGGCAGACAATTCACAGCTTGGCTCATTTTACCAGAAATGTGTAGTCTAAAACTGTCAGAAAACAGCCACATACATCGACAAATAAGTGAGTAACTGTGTGAAAGGAGCTGTTGGGGATTTTTTGTGTATTTTTTTCTGCATTTAACCAATGACAAATAAAGGAGACTGAGATTATAGAGCAGCAACTACTGGCATGATGTGTGTGTGTGTGTGTGTGTGTGTCAGATTACAATCCTTGACTCTTAAGGTGTGTTATGTCTTCATCGAGTCTTGATCTGTGCCTTGCTTTGTGGTTGGTTAAAAGCTCCACTTACTGGGTTTATTGGTACACCTGATGGGGCTGTTAAAACCACGAGTGAAGAAGATGGACAACATAGAAAATATAGAAAGAACAGAAAAAATAGAAACACTTGTACATGACATTTAACGCAAATATTCACTTTTCAAATATTCACTTTTTGTTACATGTTGTATGGGGATACTTTATGCTGAAAAGTATTTCTAATACTTCATCTGTATATAGAGAAATGCCTTACAATATAATGCAATCCAAAAAATTACCATAGAGTTGAGTAAACACCTACAGCATCTGACACAGTGTCATCAACAATTTATAAAGGTTCACAAGGACAACGCCCGCAGGCACATCCTCTAATTTGCAATGATGCTGTTGAATCAGAATTCCCACTAATAACTCAGAGATCGTCCTTTTCTCCGGAGCCCCTGCATCAATATGCATATTAATGCAGTGTGCACTGATATACACCAGAAACGCAAGCATATAAAAACAACAGACACACAAAGAGGCACCTATCGAGTCCCGTTAGTTCAGTTGTTCACGAGAAATCATCAGAAAATATTATTATTAACACTCGTCACAGGTTTAAAAACAGGAAGATGAACTAAGGTAGGTCCGATCAACAAGTGATTCCAACTTGTATAAAATACAACTTACATGGCTTTTGACAGCAGCATCTCTGCTCCCAGTCTCTCCTGCATATTGGAGGAGCAAATATAGAAATACATGAGAGCGTTAATTAGGTTTTAGGTGCCATTGCTTGTTTGTTTGTGAAAACAATATGCAACTCCACCTCAGGCAACAGCATGTGAAAAGCTAATGGATATCCTCTATTGCAATAATGTGCCGAGGAAGGCCAGACACATGATACAAAAAAAATAACCTGTCAAATACACTTTGAACCTAGGACTGGTTTCCCATGGATACAAAGTGGGGGTTACACACACACACACACACACACACACACTGACAAACAAACAAACACAATGACCTCGCTTCCCTGAAACTGTTCATGCTGTTTGGTCTGAGCATTTGTCCGCAGTGATGTCATCACCCTAGAGGTCACGGGTGAAGCACAGAGGGAGGAAGCTTTATATCTAGAGGCCGGGGGGGCGATGGAGGGACAGAGCGAGGCCTGACCAAGGTTAAAGTTAAGCGAGAGATCTTCCTGCGATGTTGCTCTGCTTTCATTTCTGGAATGGACTTAAGAGTTCAATCACACCAGCAGTCGGATTTCTTTGCTCCAACTTAAAGTGGTAAAGTTTGTTGTATTTTTTGTATTTTGGCCGTTTAGGGTCACACCGACCATTTACAACTGAACCAGTAAACAAAATTCACATGTCCTGCAACTCTGACAAGTTATTGATCCTGTTTGTTTGCCTGTTCGTTTGCAGGATATCTCTAACGCTACACAAGGTTAGGCCATGGATGAATTTTTGTTTTGCCAGGGCTAGGATTAAGGTTAGAGTTTACTAGTACAAGCTATGGAATTTTTGAACATTTTTGCCATTTTCTCAATAATTGCTGAACTTATTTTAATAAATAAAAACTAGAATAAATATCTCATAATGTATCCATGATTGTTTATCACTGTGTGTTGGATCCAGATGCAAGTTAATTATTATTCTTTTTTTGCATCCTTAGGCAGGATGGTGTATGTGCTCCCTCAGTGTTTTGCCATATTGGAATGGTTTGATTTTGGGACAGAGTTTTGATAACTTTATTTAAAGATATATTGCTGCTCTGCACTGCATCGTGTATATTACAAAAAATATAGTACACTGAAAACTTGGTGGACTCAAACAATAGACTAAGCAGCTTTGTAGCCACAGGCCAAATAACAAGAATGTCTCAGAGGATTATCATCATGGTCATTAGCAGCATTATGGTGCCTTCTTGCACCACTGTCTCCACTGTCAAAAAACTTCACAGTTTGCACGTACTTAAACATAATTTTGCTGGCAGGACGAATCAAGACAGATTTAATTTAAGTCTCTCACTTTAGCTAAGCACGGTGACGTCGTCCCCACTTATTGTCACAGTTTATTATCTCTGATTTTCTCTCGAAAAGGTTAATGAAAAAGTTGAAAAAGGTTTTCTGGCTATCAGATCTGAACATATGTTATTTTTGCCGTGTGCAGTGTATAGTTCACCTTCTTAGTCTGCCTTTGCCTCTGTTTTCACATTTAAACTCTGGACATTGCCCAAAGAATAAGGTCTGGACTTTTTCCACAGTTGCCCTTTCGCACATGCAGCACACAGCAGAAGGTTGTCCCTGTCAGGTGCGTTCTCACCTACTAGAAATACTCCATTTGGTTTAGGTGGATGGACAGGAGGCAGGACATGACACAAAAAGTACAGCCGCACATGGAAAATGTAGCATCTGTGGATGAGAGGAAGGTTGACTGCTGGATGTCTTCAACACGCCCACTCGCTCAACCTTCTCTATTCACACACGGGCTCAATCAGACATTATGCAGACTTTGTACTAGGGAGCTGGCAGGGTAAAGTCCGTTTAATGGCCGGTCCGACTCATTTGGACATTTGCGTTCTCACATACAACTCCTCCGGGTAATGTGTAGATAAGTTCGGGGTTGCAGTGCATGTGTGAAAGGGGCTTATGTGTCTACTGGAGTTGAATGTCTTCCTCACTGGGTAGAAAAGTGATCAGAGCTGTGACACTGCAGTCAACAGGATGGTTGCCCAAACCACTTTCACACCTCCTCCTCCTGTCGGTGATAAAGGGACTGGGGGACGCTCTGGTGGCTCATTGGACCACAAAAAGGTTTGAGGGAAGCCCATAACATTGTCAGCGCATTGTTTCCGTCTGTCTTATCTTCCACGCTGCTCTCTGGTGGAGCAGAAACTCTGTGAATTATCTCTTCAAAGAAACAAATCATGTACTTGGAAATGCAGTTATTAAGTTACATAAATGTCAAGAGACTCTAAAAGGATGTAACCTGAACCTCAAGTAGAAGCGTTGTTTTTACAGATTGTTGTCTATTACAGATATCTGGGACTCAGAATATTACATAGTAAAATTAGACTGCCGAATTTTCCCCAGATGACATTTAAAGTTCTGTTTATCTACTAAGATGAATGCTTAGCTGATAATGTTTTCTCCCTCCCTCTGTCCTCCCACCACTGCCTCTATAAATATATCATCTTGTTTTTCTGTTACATTTCAGAGGAAAACATTGTACTCATGATTTCTAATACAAACCATATGATACATTGTTCTGTGAACATGTAAGACCAGAATTGAGACTTTAAACTTGTATTTTCATACAGAAAAAGTGATATCCCAGTGGTCCAGTGAACCTGTTTTTAATGCAAATCAACTTGTTTCAAGCATTGGCCTGAAACTGCCTCATATTGTCTTGTTTCAAGATATAGAACAAAAAACATTGAAACTGAAATATTCTCACTGCACTGCAAAATAAAGTTTTTAGCACTCAATTACAGAAAAAAATGTCTTTATATGGTCAAGGTTTTTTAGGTTAAATACTTAATGAAGTCTTTAAACTCAGCTCCACTTCGATCAGCTACAAAAATGCTGCTCACTCAAGAGTCAAATCTCAGTCTCGTCAACTTCTCTTTCTGTCTCTGTCTTTCTGTTTTGCTGTGTATTAAAATTCAGGCTGCAGCCAAAATCAGGGGCACAAGCGTCTTATTTTAACCATAATCATTACTTCTACTAATCCATCACTCCTTCATCTCCTCATCTCCTCATCTTGCCCACCGCTTTCCTCACTTTCCTTCCCTGAACTCCAATTAAAAGTCAAGTCATGATTTAGCCTGAAACAACTGAAAACCTGGAGTGTTAATTTATCCTTCCATCCATTATCATCTGAACTAATGGGAAACAAACTCAGTGTTATCCCTCAGCATGATCTATGGACATTAATTAAGTCTCCTGTCTTCTCTTTCCTCCTCTCTCTTAAATTAAATATCAGGTTGTGATCTTGACAAGCTTAGTTTACCTTGTCTCTACCCTTGCTCTCTCTTTTTAAATTCAGGTTGTGTTCTGTCTACTGCTGCGTCTGTACTCGAGCACGGCTGCAAATATTATTTTTTCAGGACTTTAAAGTCTTTTTTTCCTCACTTCAGAACAGCTTTGAGGTAAAACTTGCCTCAACAGTTACATTTGAACTGCTTGTTCTGCATACTGTCTAAAAAAAGCTTTTAATGCTTTTATATTTACAGTCACATCTGCATCGTCATGCATTAATAAAAACTGCAAAAAAGAAACTGAAAAAAAAGACCCTAATAATTCTGCTTTAAAAAAGTGTATCCCGAAACACAGATTTGTCACAAACCCTGAAACGCTGAGCTTCAAAGTTCATTCTTGACCTTTCCAACAATAGTTTGACATAATTATCTTTTATTGAATCGTTATTTAACAAAACAGGAAGTGATAAATAAGAGGTTTTATCACAGATACATTTTCTATGCACTTAGGATGAAAAGTAGCTAAAAAAATATCATCATAACAGCATTACCTCTTCTGATCCGATCTTATCTACTTCAATCATATTCAGTCTCAGCTCACTGATCCCTCACTGAACACGACTGGTTGTGGTTGGGATCTTTTTCATCTTGTTTTTATAATATCACCCCCACAATGATCTGACTGTGGAAACATGGAGTCTTCTTTCCAGAATTACATTTTTACTCTTTTTGTCTTTGTACTCCTCTTTCCCATATTTCTTCTTCCACTTCTCTCATTTTTCTTACTTTCTTTATCACCATCAAATAAAAAGTAAAAACCAGACAACCTTATTCTAATCCCCCCCCCGTCCTTCTTACCCTTAAAATTCAGCTCATAGCCCTTTTTTTTTATCAATATAAAAATACTGTAATTTCTCCCGGGTGGTCGTTCTGGTTAGAGGAAACAATATTATCCTTCCGTATCATTATAAGACATTAATTGACTCATCCTATCTTCTCCCGCCTTTCGGGTCTCCTATCTTGACTTGACTTGGTTTGATTAATTTATGCCTGCAGTACGTGTTGAATCTGGGGAGACATTTAAAACAATCCCTGTTCCCCCCTTCTTTTCTTTCTTTTTATCATCCCCTCCACTGCATTCAGACAGGAAGAAATGTGGGCTCTCTTAACTATATTTATAAAATAAAGTGGTACAAAGACACTGACGCTTGACTTGATTCAACAGAAATCAGTCAGTGGCATGGTTTCAAGTTTTGGCTGACATATTTGTTGACATTGCTGGTGTTTTTCCAATGAATATGGAAGTGTAATATTGCAAGAATTGCAATAGGTGTGTTTGATGCCAGTTTCAAAGTTTGAACAGCCCACTGCAAACTCCCACAGCCATGATTCACACCTGTCTGAGAGACTGAAACAGAGAGAGAAGGACAACTCCTCGTTCGCCAGCGCTACGAGTGAATGCTTGAACACTTTCAAACAAGTGATGCAATATATAATGATACAGCAGTGATAATGTGCATGACTCATGATTTAAATTTGGATTTTTGTTTAAATCCTGTTTGAATGTTTGATGCTGTTTTTCTTGTATAGCTATGTGTAAAAACTTTTTTACTCTGATGCACTGCACTGTGTGTGTCAGGGAGGGTGTGCTTGTGTGTCTTTGAGTGTTTGAGATTATGTGTAATCCTGAGTGTGTGAGCTCTCTGACTCTCTGTCAGTCTCACCACAGGAAGTGGGAAGCTGGTCTACAGAAACACAAAAGTAATATAACAAAATACAATCAAGCTTTTGAAACTTCATCGAGCACCTTTTAGTAGCAGGTAGGTGTACATATATTATGAACACAGATGGTTCCGGTGGGAATAAAACATTTAACCTTGACAGTGAAACATTTATTTAACTAAGTGAACCACACATTGGAAATAATGCCTTAACCTTGGCAGTGTTAGAGATATAGATTTTTATGTGAAAATATGTCTTTGTTATCAAACGAAAGGATGGCGGTTACACAGAGGAGTGTCCCATCTTCCCTCATTATGATCCTGCAGATTTGCTCTTTCTTTGCAAATGGAATTCGTTCTTACGGTCCATTCCTGTCAATTTCTGTTCACTGGTATGTCATTTTCTCTGAAAGTACATTCAATCTCGTTTCTTATTTTTCATCGGCAAAATCTCATTTTGTATGCGTTCTGTAACTACAAAGCATCTTTGACGTTAAGGACCCTTTGACTCATGCAAATCAAACCCGGGAAACTTCCTTTTTTCAACATTTTGACCCTTGCTGTATCTATATGAGACATTGGGAAGCAACAAACTATAAAAGTTCCAGAGCAAAGGCACAAAATGGAATAAAAACTGTAAAAAGCATGACCAGGTCATGTTCACTCTGTCTAATTACATGGTGAGCAATCAATATAGTTTGAGGGTTTGGATTTTAGTGTCCTCTGGCCCCTTTAGGAATGTAATGCAGAGCTGCGCTCAAGCAACATGTCTTCACTGAAGCAAGTTATGAGATTTTGTACAGAATCGATTAGAATGATGGAAAAGGTGGATAAAACTGGATCCAGGTCGAAAAAGGGCTGAAGTTAGCTCTTAAGAGAGAATACAAATCTGTCTCCTGAAAGGCACAGAGTGACCTCTACACACAGTGAAGGCTTCACGCAAACATAAAGATGAACTTTACTTTTAGCGTTTAAAGTCTCCAAGACTTACTGGAGCCACAGGTGCAGCTTTACAGTGACATTCCTACAGTACCTGCTGAAACATTCATATTTTTAGATATCAGTCTTTTTACCCATCATACACAATTCTCATTCTCTTCTAATCAACGAGGCCAGGATTATTTGTAGGCTGAGCCCTGATTCCTTTGCAGATTAATACTCAGGTCACAGAGAAACGTACATCCTAAAATTGCCATTGTATTCAATATTAATCATCACTGTAATACAGGATGATTGTCAGATATCTCACAGGTTAAATCCCTTCAGATATGTTTTCAGGATCTGCGGTCAGATAAGGATACTGATAGGTGACATTATTGCAAATCTGTGCCTTATATGTAAAAATATCATCCTACAGTGTAATCATCACCTGGGAATCTGACCTGGTGGATTATGGAACCAGGTTTTTCTCTCAGTAATATAAAATACTCCATCTGTACCTAAATCCTGCACTCTTGCTGATTGTCTGTGATATTGTTGCTAATACTACTCCCACCGCCGTCATCTGTTCTCTTTTATTACATCATGAATGAAACAAGGGATTACTATCAGATTCTTCATGGGTCGAACACATCTGATAGCCACCCAGCCAATTCAAAGGCTGTCAGCAAGATTTCTCTCTTTTAGCATCAGGTGGCTCATTATGCAAAATCAGAAAAAAATGGGGATTAAAATTAATTTATGACAAATAGCCTGACATACTGTAATCACATTAAATGCTTGCAGCTTGTATTGTTCAACTTCCTGATAAAAAATAAGAGGTCTCGGCCTTTTACGCTAAATCAAGTCAGCACATATTTGACACAACTATCTGAGATGAAGAGCAACTTTTTACATTTTTTGTTTAGGTTTTTCTTTTGAATGAGAAAAACAGAAGAATGGTCGAAAAAATACAAAAAAAAAAAAAAAACAATGTGATGAAAACACATAAGAGGACAAAAAGTGACACATAAATTTAAAATTTAATAAACATTTTGAATTTTTATATCACACTCTAACAAAGCCTACAGATACATAAAGGATAGATGTATAAACTTAAAAAAAACATGGATGATCTGAGTTTCATGGGCAGCAAATGTATTGCCTGTATTGTAATGTTGCAGCGAACCACACATTAAGAAGAAAAACCTGACTAAATGAGAGGAGAAAAGTAACTTCCATACAGGTGTACAACATAATAAGCTATTGACATCCAATAACTGTACAGAGCAGACCCAGCGGACCTCCATTTTGGATCAAGAGGAAATGTAATCATGCATTGCAAAGACCAGCGTATATTTGCTCTGGTTGGTACACTCGTCTACAGAGATGTGGAAAAAAGGGAAAAAAGCTGAATGCTTAATCTCTGCGGTGAGGAGGTTGAGTGGTTTTATTATGCTGTGGGGACATTTTCCTAGCATGGTTTGGGTCCACTTGTGCCCTTAGAGAGAAAGGGGTCACTGCAATCCTGTGATGAAACTTTTCTATCCTGATGAAGCTGGTCTCTTCCAGAATAACAATCCATCCATGTGGCCTTTGCAGGCACGAGATTTTAACACCTGTGGGAATTTTTGGACTGACATGTCAGACAGCCCTCTCCGCCATCATCATCAAAACACCAAGGGACAACAGGGACAACAGAGCTACACTAACACTGTAGAAGAAGAAAAATAAATATTTCTCATACCATAAGGGTTGCTAATTAGTGGCTATTGGTAAAACTAGTGTAACCAGTCATACAGTGATAGTGGTTGGATCACTGAATGGGCCATGGCATTCAGATTGAGTTATCAAGCCAGTTGGGTCAGCCGCTGAAGTTTAACCTGAGCGCATAATATGAACAGTAGATATAAAGCCAGGTCAGGGTGCCAAATATACGCTCTTTGCTCAGGTGGGGATATGATTCAAGGATGGTTAAAAGGTGCACTAGGTCTACTGGGAAGGCCATGGCACTAAGTTAATACTGCCTATCAAGCCAGTGGGGGCAGCCAAGAGTTCAGCCTATATACAACGTGCTGTAGATGCAGTATAAGGTCGGGTCAGGCCGCCAAGTATCTGCTCTGTGCTTGTGTGAGAGTAGGAGTTAAAGGCAGCTTAAAGGTAAGTCAGGTCAGGGCTGGAGAATGGTGTCAAAGGGGTCAGGAGATTTATGACGGCACAGCCTGATCCCCACTGCAGCGCCCAGTCATAGGTCAAAGCATCATTCAGCATGAATACTGGGCTTACATAGGGATGCTTGAACAACCTTTTGTACATTTTACTGTGTATTGATAACTGCAACATAATGAAAATGAGTACAAAGCAAGCCAAAACAAATAAAGCAAATAAATGCAGTCATGGCACTGGAAGACTCTTAAAACATCCACACGTATAATTTTACTACTTACTCAGCCTTACAGACATTGCTCAACCCTTCATTACTTCAAAAGTTATAATAAAAAATTATATAGAGTTATGAGATGGAAGTTTAAAAGTGAAAAGGTTTATTCCAACACATTATACATCTGGGCAATGAAAAGAAAAAAATCAATGTAGGAACAAAATAACACACACAGAAAACTACAATTTAAGAATTTATCTGAATCTGAAATTCAATCATCTGAGGAAATGGAGCTTAACAACTTAATGGGAAGAACCAAAGGTGGTAATTATGGAGGGAAATTATTTGATATGCCTCTCTAAGAATCATATGAGGCATATGAGGGTGGGAATCCAAAATGATTGAATTACCAAACTCATAATTCTTCAAATGAATCAAAAGACAGAAGTCTCTGAGCTGAAGAAGTAAAGAAGAACTTGGTTAACATACAAATGCAAAAACTGGACAAAAACTTTGATCTGTAGTAAATCAAAGTCACTTTCAGTCATTTTTTTTTAAATTCCAATTTTAAACATTCAAAATGATTAAGATAATTAATCATATTTCAATCATATTTATACATTGATATAAATAATGATCATCATTTAAGTCCTTATTACTAATGTTGTGGGGACATAAACTTGTTTACACAGTCACATTGTGGGGACAAAATGCAAGTCCCCATAACGTAAATCATTACATTTTAGAGTGAAGACTTGGTTTAAGGTCAGGGTAAGTCTCCAGGGACTGAATGTAAGTTAATGTAATGTCCCCGAAAGTGATGGAAACATGACTGTGTGTGTGTGTGTTGTGTGTGTGTGTGTGCTAGAGAGAGTTCAGCAGCAAACGGCTGTGGCCTTAATGTTAACTTATTGTGGTCATATAGAGGTGAGGGACTTTGGTCTATTGGCAACACTGCCAGCCGTAACACACCACATACACACACCATACACACACACCACATACACACACCATATACACACACACACACACTCGCACTACACACACAGAAGCTGACTAAGGGCTTTTGCAAACTTGGTGCGAATATTTGAGTCTGAACCCAAGTTTGAGTCATTTCTGTGTGATTGATTGCACCAGTGTGATGCATCTACACCACATCTTTGTATCAAGGCAGGTCATTATACTGTAGTTGGTAATTCTGTTGCCACAAGAAAGAAAAGAAAAGAAAAGAGCGACAAAGACCTGTTCGTCCTTAGGATGTTATAAGAGAATTGCACTAAAGTTCACAGGAGGTGAACTCCAGATAATCACGTTGAGGTGGACTTAAGATGTCTCTGTAAAAATAACCAAGAAGCAAAAAACCTAAATTAAAATTATTGATTTCCACTTTTTTAATGACTTACATTAATTACTATTAAACAACTGAAAAGCTTCACAGGCTGACTGAGAACAATAGACAGGGAGATATAATGAAGGATGGAAGAGAAAAAAGCGGATGATAAACAGAGGAGAAAGTAGAATTCAGTGGACACGAAGAAAGTCAATAAAGAAAATAAGAGAAAAGTAGGTTTTCTGTTCATTCAGTGAGATGCAGCAGGAAGGTGAAAAGAGGATGAATTCAAACTGCATACAGCTAATGGAAAAAGTGTCAGACAGCAAAGGACAACAGAGGAGTCCAAGAGTTGGAGATGAGGCTGAGAGAAAGAGAAGCCGGAAGAGAACGAGAAAAAAGAGAGGGATTTACACTGACAGATGGATGATGAGAAAGGGGCAGAAAAGAGAGAAGGCGAGATAATTCAGGGAGGTAAAGCAGTACCGAGCAGAGGTTCAATCTGTCACTCTGACTGAGAAGCTGCCTCTCTCCTTAAACCTACCTCCATCTGCACCTTATCTCTCGCTCTACATCAAACCTCCCTCCACTGAGATGATTTATACCCTTTTTTACCTACATCTTTCCCTCTCCAAAACTATACAAAAAACACACATATATATATAATGTATGTGTATGTAGAGCAGGATTTTGTGACACCACAACTAGTTTGGAAGCTAATCAGTGTCCAGCGTGCAAAATGTATAATTCAAAGCAGAGTATTTCTATATAAACATATCTGGAGGGGATCTTTAATTATGGATATGCTGCTTTAATTATCATGTGGTCTTACTGTAATGTCCCCATTCCACCTCCTCATTTGTTCCAATAGAGGTTTATTATTGGTTTACTGTTATAGGAATTACTTTCACATAATACCAAGTGGGCTACATTACCCAAGTGCAAATTCAGCTCACATATTACACAGTGTCTTATCTTGCAATTAAAGTTTAAATGTTACTTAGATAAAGGCTATAAACACTTTTATTGGCCTGCAAGAGACAGAGTCAATTAGAGATTCATGTTTATATGTAGATATTTTTTCTTCGATAAAACATCTCCCGCAATAAAGTGATACATTTTGAGTTTAATTTTATTCAAGTGTTAAAAACACCCACTGTCTGGGTGTCTCTGGGAAGCGCAATACAGAGAAAACAGCACGACACTGACCACTTCCATGTACCAGTGCTAATGAAGAAACTGCCAAAAGAAAGAAAAGAAAATGTAGAAAATGTGATTCCTTTCGACCTTGTTTTCTTTTTGTAAAACTCTCTTTTTCCCTCTCTTCCCTTCTCATTCATGGCCTCTTCAATAACCAAACACGGCATTTTTTTTCTTCGAAGTGGAATTCAATTATTTGAGGACAAAGATGAACAACAGTGATGGATCAGATAGGTAGGACAGTATCGAACAGCAGGTCAGTGTATCAGTGCCAGACACTGTGAGCAGCATTTTACCTCCGTACAATACGTCCCATGAAACTTGAAACTTGCCATTCTCAGGAAACCAGGTTTTTGGTGTAAAGTATATTGGGTGCTAAACTGTCAGGAAGTATTGAACGCTGACACATCACATTTCTCTGCTGTGATGGCTACTGCAGCACAGTTGAACTGAAACAATTACCATGACTGGACTTACATCCACATGAAGTCAATGACTTCCTGAAGTGTACGACTCACAGACGTCAGCAGACACATATGTCCTGGTGATGCTCTGCACGGCCTGTTTCAGTCTGTCACTGTTCAGGTCAAGTAACTTAGTCATTATCGTGCGTAAATGTATATTGTATTTGCTGATGTACTTTATAATTCTATACTGTCAACATTCAGTAAGTGTGCTCTCTTTGGCTGAAATCAGCACAGCAGTAGATGTACTGCAGATATCCATACTGACATTATGATATAAACACTTGGTGTGTGACTTTCATCTGGTGTAATGAGACAGCATAGAATAATGTGATGGATTAGACAAAACTGTCTCAATCTAAGACATCTTCTGATTTTTGACATGTTGTTATTTCTCTTTAAGTTGGGCTCACACCAAATGCAGAGTACATTTTTCGCCTTCTATTATTTGTGCAAATTTGGCCACTGGATTGTTTTTACAGTTCGGGTAGGTGGTAGCTACATAGCAACGTACGCCTGGCTGTGTGTGTGGAGTGTAGCCGTATGTGTTGACAGCTCAGCCTCTGATCCAAAAAGAAACTTAACAGAAACTCCAGTTTTCCTCCAGAGCTCTCTACTTTTGTTCTTGTCTCTGTGTGCATTAAGTGGAAACATGCATGACACAACAAATGGGAATAGTTTTTGCTCAAACTTAAGCTTTTTCCACTTGGCCTCAATTTGTGTCCAATTTGCAGGACTGTTGTATTATTCTGCATTCATTTTAGCTAGGTGTATGTAATAACTGGCAATTTCAACATATATGACAACTTACATTTCATACATTGTGACAAACCTGCTTTTCTGTTATCATTCGTTACAGAATTTCTTCATCAACAAACACTTTTTTCCACATCTGAGATTGTATTGAAATGTGACTTTTGTGTTCTGTATGTCATCATTTGAATAAGAACACTTGGACTGAGACCCTGTGTGTGTTTTTGGTTATTGCTGCTGTGCGTCATGGATCAGTTCACCATCACTGTGACATGCATGACCGACGGTTCGGCCTGAACTACACACAAGCTCTGCTTCTCTGCAAACTCCATCAGCTGTTTGCCTCAGAACCTGCAAACAGACAGCAGTACCTCAATCTCATGGTTGAGAGGGTGGGAAATGTCTCATATGCTTCTCGTTTCTTTCACTTTCTCTTTTCCCCTCACCGTCCCCACTTTATCCCTCTCATTTTCACTAATGTGCTCTTCCATCTCACCCTCTCCCAACAGTACATCCATCAATAACTGAGCACGACTCCCTGCCTTCCTTCCACATCTCTAACCCCTCACTCGTCTATCATTCTTTTTCTCTTATTTCTTTCCAGTTCACTTCCTATATTAATATTCTACCATGAGCCTCACCCAGTTTCTATTGCTTACCTCTCTCACATTCTTTTCTCACTAATTCTTCCCTATTTCATCCCGCCCTTCCTCCATCAATATCCAGAAATGATTCACCCTCTTATGCTCTAATTAAACTCTATTTCCCAGATTTTTTATCTCTCTTTTCAGTCTTTTCCCACATACTTCCTTCTGTCTTTTCTCATTCTCTCGTTGTAGCTCTGTGTTCAAGGCCTGTTCCTCCCATTCTTTTGCTTTGCCTTTTTATTTTTCTGCTTCTTCAAGGACTTTAAATATATTTCTCTCTCTCCTTCCCTCTGTCACTGTCCAAGGACTCCAAAGAAATTGAGCTCTTGGCACAGACAGGAGAAGGAAAGGATACAGGATGGGAAATGGAAAAAGGATGATATAAATCATTTATCTGTGAGACAGTACCCATGTTTTCCTCTCTATTACAAACGTGCAAATCTAATGTGAAATAAATCAATTTACACTCACTTGGCAAATGCTTCCTGTAGGGTTGTGATGTGAAATGATTGAGCAGAAAATACAATTGAGCGACATTGTCATTTCACTTTAAACCAGTTGACGGAGTTGACTTAAATTGTTATGCTAATGAGATTGAACTGCTTAATCATGGTGTGTATAGTGCATGGATGTAGACCTAACCACAGGTTAAAAGTACTGTTAAAAACTAAATAATTGCATAATAAAACATTACCAAAGTGGTGGAGTCCATTTACACAAGTCCTGTACTTAACTACAAAGTTAAGGTACTTCTGCTTTACTTTTAACTTTACAGATTATCGTTCCTTGACTGGACTGCGATTCCCCCCTCGATGATGTCGTGAACAAGGGCCCGCCTGTGTGACGACCAGTTGCAATTCTTGATCTAAGTCATAATAAACCACCTGTAAGCAGATGGGACATGTGCAAAATGAAACAAACATGAGGGATCGGAGTGATCTATGCAGGTTTTTTTCACCCGTATACGGGAAATTTTGGTTTCATTTTTGTAAAGCAGGAGGAAGTGAAGACACATCGTCCATCTTTATACACAGTCTATGTTATGGAAGCTGAATCCATCATCAGACTGCTGTAGTGTGACCATTTTACTTCAAGTTTGTCCATTGCCGCTGGACATTTTTATTGACCCAGTGTGCCTGTAATCGGCTTTTCTTATCATATTTGATGTGTATGGACTATGAATCTAAAGTGGCTCAAGAGCTTAAAGCAAGCAGGTTTATTTAGTGTCACAGCTTTTCAAACACACCAGAAATTCAAAGTTTTATGGCAAAAATTTCCATTAGAGTATATACTGTATTACATCATGAAGAGAAAATATTAATTAAAGTAAAATAGTCAAAATGATGACTTCACCTCTTCGGCCCTGCAGGCCTGTTAAGTAATCGTGCTTGAATGCCTACAATAAAACAGATTCGGGATAATTTTGTTTGTTTAAAGATTAGTTTTGATAGTGATAGAAGGAAGAAAGTCAGGGAAAGAGAGAAAAAATGACCTGCAGCCAAGTGATATTCGAGTCCACTTGAAAAGGTACTCAGGCACGATACGACGTAATCGTACCAAATATGAAAACAACCTCAATATCATCTAATAAAAGGAGGTTAAAAGAGTGGAAAAGGGGATGCAGAGGGAAAAAAGAGTAAAAGAGGAAAGAAAAAAGGCAAACGGAATATGGATGGAAACTGAGAATGAAAGAACCAAAAGAGAAAAAAACTCAAGAGAGATGAACCGAAACATTGTTGAGGGATTTTGCTTCCTTGACATGCTGTGTCTATCTCTATAAACACGGCTGAACTGCATGATACCCTGGTTACTGTTTCACCTCCACACATACAGACACAGATTCCCACAAAAAGATGCACAGAGAAAAACATTAGCACAAAACTGTCGATGCTCTAACACACACATTAGAGAAGCCATACTCTGTTACACACAGGCAAACACACACACACACACACACACACACACACACACACACAAAAAGCCCTAACAGCTGAACATGGCAGGTGTTCCAAACTGAAACAAGTGACTGCCCTTTCACTGACCTCAGGCAGAGAGGAAAGGCAAAAAACAACACAGAAAAAGAGAAAAGCGGAGGTTGAGGCTGCTGGATGCTTTATTCTTTCAGACAGGCAGAGACAGTAAAAGCTGTTTAACTTGAATCTGAATGCCCTGTTGACTACAGGTCAACAACAGGTCCTCTTTCAGTTGTTTGTACAGAAGCTCGTGGCAAATGTGTAAGCCATGACTTGAAATCCGTGATTGTTTTTTTTAATACTATATATTTTTTTAATCATTGTCTTGTTACGTGACTTGCATGCAAAAGTGTCCTTGTGTGAGTGCGACTGCCCTGTTTAAAACAGTTTAAAGGGGAATGATGACAGCTGCTGCTGTGCACAGATCTGTTGTGCAAAGTTTTGACTTTCAACTGTTGAGGACATGGGACTTTCAGCTGATGTAATGCACCTTCTGGCGGCCATACTGGAGATCAAGCTCTTGGGCAACAGGCTGGGTTGTTATTTCTTAGCTTATTAATCAAGTTAACCACCTCAATATTATAGGATACACTGTTAATACTAATTCATTAAAAGCTTGATTGTGCTGAAATTGTATTTTCACCAAAGCTTAAAGACGTGTGTTAACAAATGTTTAATAGCATCTGAAAAAATAGACCTGAGTGTAGTAGTTTATATTAGGAGAATTTGTGTCGTTCATATTTAGAAGTATTTTTAGTGATGGTTTTGGAAGACTGCATATTTCTGGTCCCATGACTTCTGTTTATCCTGAGCTAAAAAAAAGGAATAAACAAATTGACAGATAATGTTACCTACTGTTTGTTTTAAAATTAAGCATATTTCCAATATTGTGTGATAAAACCAGTATAAAATCTCATAATTATACTTGACGAAGGACGGATGATAATGTTTGTCACTGTGCTGCTAAAATGTAATGCATGACTCATCAGTGGTGCAGACAATACTGTACACATTCACGAGCAGATGGTGCAGCCTGGTCTCCCTATTTTTGAGTGCAGTCTTTAAATGCAGACATGTGCAGTGCATAGGGAAATAATTAACTGTTTTACCACCATGAAACTGCATATAAAGAAAATGGATAGTTGGTCACTGAAACCGAGCAAGGTGGTTGAAGGGCAGATATACGAGTTCACCTCCCGTCACTGTTATATTCTCAACCCCTATCAGATTACTTTTCGTCCACATTAAAACACCCGGTAAAGTTTTTTTTATATTTGACCTTTGGTGGAGCAAGTGCACGAATACTGATCACCTAATACGGTCGACTATATTAATGTGAACAACCCAGATGTGGTAACATTAAAAACAGAAAGCTTTAGACGTTTTACAAACTAGGAAATGCATTCAACATGTTCTTAAAGGCATAAGCATGAAACAAAACTCCACCTGCACCTTTAATCATCTCTAACCTTGCTAAAGTTGCACTTCCCCAAACAAATATTCTGTGAATGTTTAACCAAGTTTACAGGTATGAGAATACCTGTGTTTTTTTGCGTATGCACGTGTGTGTTTGGCATGAGCAGTGTACGTGTCCACTCTGCTCTCTGTAAAATTGCTTAATTTTTGGCTGTAATTATGTGTGTGTACGTGTTTGTCAACCACAGCTGCAGTGTTTACCAAAAGTCTATTAAACAACCAGATGGCTGCTGTTTGTCCCTCACAAACACACTCTTCCTGTGACACACACTCTCACAGCATTGATGTAACATGATGTAAAAGCATTTCTCTGACAGTTTTTCTACACTAGGTGTCTCTAGACTCATTGACATCAGTATTCAGGGTTTACTGTAGGTCAATAATTTATCCAGAGATGCAACACAGAAAGGATGAACAATTTACAGCTTCCTCAGTTTCATTTCTTCCTATGGTTTTATCTCACTTCTTGGTTTTCTCCTCACTTTGTCCCACTATTTATTGAAATTCTCCCACCCTCTTTCACTCTCTTTATTAACACACACAAGCCTGAACACACACACACACAAACAAGGCTGGGCAGGGATGAGATTAAAATTCACAACTTGGTTTAAATAGAAATTCACTGAGAATCCCCCAAAGGCTGAACCATCTAAGTGCACACAACTACAAAGCCACATACACTTATATACTTTCATTTATACTTGTTTTTAAAATTACAAGCAGAACATAAACACTAGATGATGCAAACTGTGTCTGACAGAATAATTTCTCATGCATCCAGTACCACTGACTGTGCAGTATCCAATAAGAGGCACAGGACACTGGCGGAGACTGGCAAACACCTTCTTCAAATATGACGATTGCCAGTAACTGCAGACACATGCAACGACGTTAGTCATTTTCTTAAACATCTCTGACACCTGCAAACCCCTCATCAGACACAAACCATACTGCCGAGAACGTACACACCTCTAGCCCTCTCTGCAGTCTTCCAACAGGTAACATCCATTCAATTGCGCCGGCATGGCTCAGCCCACAGAGATAATGGTGACTCACAGCAGGGGAGAGGAACAGTGTTCCCCGCTGGGTGTCCTTCACCTGCGGCCGAGCCTACCTCTGGTACGATTACCCTCCTGCTGACTGTGACAGCTCTGACTGACGTGCAGGTAACTCCGGTTAGGACGGAGCTAACGACAAACACTGTTTTGGGGGCGAGTTATTCACTCAATTCATATATATGTCCTCTGACTGACTGGCTTTGGGGACTATAACGACTCCAGAGCAGGGAATTATTTTGATTGAATTTAAAACTTTTGGGGAATAACTGAACTGTTTGAAGGAAGGATGAGTATTTTTTATTTTTTTTTGTTGAGCATGGATGCCAAATTTAATTCACTGAGATACGATGTACTAAATATCGGTGAAAATCATTACTTGAGAGGGTTACGATTCATAATTAAAGTCATATATCCTTTGTGTGGTTTGATGTTAATTTTATTTATCTGGCAGACAAGACTCTGACTGACACCCGACTTCTGACTATCAAACTGCTTCAGTGTGGACATATCACTCATATACAAGCTACAGGACAGCATATATTGGAGGCCAATACTTTCAAATGCTTCCTCCAAACTATAGTCAGTGCAGCTTTCCTCCAAAGCAGATACTTGCCTGGTGCTTTTATTCACAACATTTCCTATATTAGATGTAAAGTTTGAGACAATAACACCAGTACAGTTTGAATATAGAAAGGTAAAACTAGAGGGTGTTTGTAGTTTCCAGAGGACGAAGAAGCATAATATGTCCTTTAAATACTGTATGTCAACAGTTCTGTCTATATAAATGCACATATAAAGCGCTTTTTAACTTTAGCAGGACAAAACGCTTTAAAATGCGTCTCTGATTCACCCACCTGTGGTGGAGCTGCCATGCAAAGCCCTGGCTGCCATCAGGAGCAATTGGCGTTCAATTGGTGCTCAAGGGAACTTTGTAATGTGGACAAGAAGAGCTGAGGATCGAACCATCAACCCTGGGATGAATTTCATGAAACGGACCTACAATGGCTTTGGCTGTTAAAAATGATAATGTTCCTGGTTACTTCACAGTTCTTCTTATCTTCAAGAAAACTCTTTGACGTGGTCAGCAGTGGGAGGTCAGTTTTACCTGTAATTTTAAACCAGTATTGTCCCTGTTTAGGCTTTGTTAGTGTCAATCTACAATCTATTGCATTCAACCCCCCAATACAGACAGATATAAACACAATGAACTATTGCAGCAAACTGAGCACACACCAACATATTTTTCTCGATTACACTGATTACACATAAATACAGTAGTAGCATTATAACTTCATTGCCAAGAGGAATTGTCCAAAATTATTCAAATATCTAAAGCCCTCAGAGGCTGCAGTGTGTTACTGAAGCGTTGAGCAAAGTGAACATACTGACCATTTTATTCTGCTTACAATCTTTATAGTAGTGAGGCTAAGGATTAAAGTCGCAGTAATGTCCGTGTGAAGGATGAAATGAAAAACTCTTTCAACATTTTATGAGAATTGGTCAACAAGATTTTGACATTTCAAGTTGTACATGTGGAAACTTTGGCCTGATGGCAGCACTCCTTTGTGTTTTTTGAACTTTCTCCTACTCGGGCAAGTTCCCTGCCTCCAAAAAAAACAATATGGCGACGGCCAAAATGCCAAACTCGAAGCTAGAAAACAGTTGCCACAAGTAGCTACGTCCACTTCCTTTATACAGTCTATGCCGTGAACACCCAGAGAGGACAGTCCCTTTGTACAGTTCTCTCTCCTGATTGGATGGAAATGGGAACAGGAAACCAGAAGATGTATTTTCAGTTTATTGCACAGCGTAGGGAATCAGAGACCCATGTTACTGATTGAAGACTCTATTTCAGTGATGGCTGTCGAAATGTAGAGCTACACTCATTTTAACAAAGAAATAACGCTTACAGCACATTTAACTTCTATATGATTTGAACTCGTTGATCTCATATTCACCGAATGTAAGAAAATTCTAATTGTAGCACTATATTAGATAAGGTGCTTAGATGGAGCTCTTGTGTGTGTGTGTGTGGGTTTATATTCACATAATAGGTGCAAGACATTTTATAGCATTAGAAGTCTTGCAGTATACCTGCCAGCGGAGCACTCAGACGGAGAGGGACTTTAATGCGACTGTAAATACATCCCAGGATATTATAAACAACTTCAGCGGAGCTGTAAATAAGTCTGTGTAAGATAAACAACACTGGTTGTCTGTAGAAGCAAACTGGGTAACATAGAGAGTGGCAGGGAGACAGAAAGAGAAAGAGAGTTGTCAGAGTGTGTTATCTTAGCTTTACGCCTGTTGACTGGACTCAACACTGTTTTGGAGCTGGCAGATTGGGGTCTGTGTGTCTCAGTGTGTGCAGTGTGTCTGAGTTATAGATAGGCCACTGTATGTGTCCTGAAGCTATAGAGAAAATGAGACAAATGGACAGTATGGCACCAGCACAGGTCCTGACAACACATCAGCTCCTACATACCGTCGAGTTGGCCCAAGACCAATCTGAAAACAAAAAAACAGGCTGCTGTATTCCTGTCAGTACAAACCCACTGCTCTCTTTAGTCAGAAACACATTGTCCTATTTATGTCCTATTTATGTGTCCCAATAAGCCATGATACAGTGAATCTGCATGCACTGTACCAGGACCCTGAAACTGAAGCAGCTACATTTAATTCAGCCATCATTCATTTTATCATTTATACCTGTGCAGTGTTTGTAATGTGTTGTTTGCTCTGTTTATTTGCCATTTAGTGTTACATTTAAGTAGAAGAGAGGCTCCACACTGCAAGCTCTGTTGAATGGTACCATCTTACCACCAATGTTTTAACCACACTAGTTCCAACTTCCCCCTGAATATGTCCAAAGGCTCTCGGTCCCCTGGGCAGTGGGAGGCTGGAGGCCATAAAACGTCTCAGCAACCAAACTCAGAGACGGGCGACTAAATTTAACAGCTACATGAAATACTGTGCCTATGTTCATACAACCATATCAATATACAGCTAGGGGTCCCTACTACACAATTAAGGGGCACAATTAGGACCCCATTATTATGTCCATCTCCTGTGCCTTACATAGTGCAGAATTTTACATCTTGCTCACTCTCAGTTAGCCAAATATGTGATTAACTGTGGTCAAAGTATAAGACCTGCAAGATATAAGAGATACAATGAACAACTCAAATGACTGCAAAATCAAAAAAGGATGAAAATATACCCAATGTTGTAAATAGCTTTTTTTGGGAAAAACTCGGTTAGAAGCAACTAACTAAAAGGGAAAGGTTCTAAAGTTTACTGTGTGAAGTGTTAATGGACAGACAGGCTGTACATACTGTACATGCAGTATAAAAACAACACGATTATGTCATGTGCCTGGATTATTAAATACTAAAACCCTGATTTGAAGGTGTCCGTGGAGGTGAGTCAAAGATAAAGCAAGAAGTCAATGTCAAGATACAAGGTGATGAAGTAATAATAAAAAACTTTGTAAAGAAAGTTCCACATTAATTAACACTGTTTTGGGCTCAACTAAGCAAAGCTAATGGAAACTATTCACTCTTTCTTTTTCTCCCACTCTGTTTCTTCGCTGCATCCCTCTCTACCCTCTTGCCTCCCTTCTCCCTCCGGTTTCCTTCCTCCTTTCTATCCCCTTATCCTCTTTCCTTCACTCATTCCCTTTCATACATTCACCATCTCTCCCCATCCGTTTCCTCTCAGCCTTTCTTTCCTCCTCCTTTTCCCTTTACTTTCTCCCTCTTTGGCATCCCTTTCATCCTCCCTGCCTCCCCCTCTCTCCCCCGCCCTCTTTCCCTCCCATTAGAAACATATTGGGGTGACTTGGACCATGAAATTAAAATATTAGTGAGTGACATCACTGAATATTTCCAATTCTCTGGAAAGAAAGAATGAAAAAAAAAAAAAAAATCTGAAGTGCCATATAGGAAAAGGTCAGTTAGAGGGCAGATTAACATTTTAAACTTTATATTATCACTGACAGAAAAAGAAAATGTTACAAGACACTTTACTGTAATTGGAGTATCTCTGCAATCCTAGAAATCCTAGAATGAATGAATAGTAAAACACATTTTATATTTAATTATTTTCAATCTTGGAAATGGAGTTCTTCAGCTTTATTCAGTGTATTTTAAGAACAAAATACACTTTGAAATTCATGTTTGAGCTAGAAAAGGTTTTTGAATTTTACCTACTTATTTACCATTATGTATTTTAAAACTCAACATGTATGAATGGTGGTACCCTTTATGTCCTCATATCACACTCCCCTTTACTTCCATTTTATATTTATGTATTATACAGCCTCTTTTGTTGTTATTTAGATTCAGTAACCCAATGCAATCCTCTTGATTTTTGTTTTATTTGTATTTTCTTAATTTTTCCTACAGTTTTTGTTCGTTTCCATCTTTTTAAATGGTTTTTGTCACATGGGAAATAATAGCAATACGACTTTCATTCCACAGACCCCATACATCGAATGTCAGAAATTTGTTCTATTTTGTGTGTTTTTGTGCTGTTTATGTTTTACTGGAGTCAGAATTTGTAAGAATTGAAGTTCACTAAGCGACACTTCAGTGGGTCGATTCGACAACAGGACAGGAGTCACAGATCAATGCTGTGCGCTGTCAGCAAGCAACTTTTATTTGAAGGGGGCACAAAATAATACGCCTTTAGTTTTCATGAGTCACAAGGCAAAAAATAAATGTCAGAAAAGAAGTCAGGAGTTCAAATTGTTTTATGAGTCTACACGCACAATGTCACATATTCAAACAGGCACATTTGGGAAGATGGAGTGATTTTCTTTTTTTTACACTTAAACAGTGACTCCAAAGATAATGCAGCAATACTACGTTGTAAATGTGTCTCACTGTTTCAGCTCCCAAATCCCCTGGGGTCCTTTAAATCTGAGTGACCGCACCTAAAAGAAACACTGTACATCTGCTTTAGGTTAAAGGACTGTTTTCTTTTCCCCTTTTCTTTCTATCTTTATATATATGTGTGTGTTTGTGTGTGTGTGTGCGTGTTGATTCAGTGTGTTCGGGTCTTGTTACGATAAACGTTTGACCGTAAAATTGTTCAGGATTTCCATTCAGTTTATCATCCGTTCATTTCCTGGCTGGACATTCAAAAGCAGATGAGATAAAGTACAACAAAGAAAAAGACAGAAGGAAAAAAATACTGAAAAAAAATAATAAGGGCATGAAAGAAAGAAAGAAAGAATATTAAAAAAAGGCAGGGAATAAAGAAATCAGGACACAAAAACCAGGAGTGATGTGGAGTGTCAGGCGTTCAGGTTGAGTCAGGAACTGTCCTTTATGCAGAGTCCCATGAGGCAAATTCAGGGTGAACGGGCCATCACATGGGAACAGTTTCTCTCTGTCTTTCTTCCATTCACTCTCTCTCTTCCTCTGTGGTCAGCACATATGAGACTGAGTGACGACACCCACTCACTCCCGTCTTTCTTAATTTCTGTCTTTTTGTCTGAATTCTTCACTTTCTCTCAGTCAATTTAGTGAACACAGCACATACCAGGAGTGTACTGGGAAACACATTCAGCCCTGGACTCATGCACTGGGACCGGCCTGGGGGGGGGTTGTGTGCATGAATGAAACAAAAGGCTGGGATAAAATGCTGGTTGTACTGAGGGTTAAAACCACGTGCGTTAATATCCTTGGATTATGAGCGTGGTCAACATGTTTCATGGCAGTATTTCACCAAAGCAAATAATAACAAGGAAAGCTAAGTCTACTACAAATTATAAAAGTTCAGCTGTGCAGAAAGAAGTTTTGCTATCATGGTAAATCAAGTATAATCAAGTTAGCACTTTCACTATGCTAATCACTCTGCTGTAAGTCTCTTTAACAGAAACTCGCTTTTCCATTACGAAGCACCTGCTAATGTAAGGCAACACTTGCACAGCTGAAGTGCTTTTAATGTTAATGAGTAATGTTGAGTTTACACTGACAACCATCACAAGCATCACGGCAGTTGGGGAGTGGATCAGAAAACCAGGAGTTCTCATGTAAAGATGATAAAATATAAAACCGATTTAGAAAATAGGTATTTGTCTAATAATAACCTGGCTCTGATGCAAAATAAAGGGCAATGTCACCGTTATGAACTTGTCTTACCCTGCTCTGAATCGATAGACTAGCTGAACACCTGAATAAACCTGAAATACAAAGCTGGGTAAGTGGACTGCCCAGGCTCTGTATTCATATTATTACCAGTTGGACATTTGACAGTTTAATCAAAGTTAATCTGAGTTGTATTTTTTTTTCATTCCTTTCGTCTATTAAGAATAAAAGTTAAAACTTGTGAAAGAGCCAGGTGTTCCATCATCATCATCAACCAATCCCACTCTTGTTAGTGAATTACAAACCACAAAATTGCTCTGTTAGTTGGTCAGGGATGAGTAAAAGGCTCCTGCTCTGCTATTCGTGTGACAGGAACAAGCCACACGAGACAAAAACTCGGTGGAGGCGAACGTGAAAATTGGCTCCACTCTGTGTTTCAGACAAAAACACTGGCTGGGTCTAATTTATATGTGGGCTGTATCTGTGATTAGATAGTTTCATTTTCTGGCACTTTGAACTAAATACTTACTCAGCTTTAGACTTAACTGTCTCACCCATTATCTCCTCTCTTTGTCTCCACATTTACATGCTTCCTCACTGAAGGCACTATGAAGTAAATTCACCCTCCATATATCTGAGGGAAACATACCTAATGTGACAATATTCAGCAGCTTTGTTTGCCTAAAATAGTTGGTTACAGCTGAACAAACACTGCTGGTCAGACATTAGAGATTCTGTTTCGCTAATGATGTGATTTTTTATATACGTTAACCACTCAAACCTTCTCTGCAACTTCTATGTGACAAACTCCAAGAATAAATATGTCTAGAGTGATAATTAACAAATGGTTCTTTTTTATTATATTATTTTTCAAAAAATGCTTCGTAGTTAGTCCTCACTTGCTATTTAAGCCTAGACTAATAATCAGACACAGTTGCCAATTCATCTTTACTTCGATTGTTCAGCCTGACAGAGCGAGCAGAGCCAGGCTGGTTGTTTCCAGTCTTTGTGCTAAGCTAAGCTAACCACCCGCTGGCATTAGCTTCATATTCAGCATACAGACGTAAGAGTATCAATCTTTCACTTAACTCTTGGCAAGAAAGTGAATAAGTGTAGTTCCTAAAGTGAACTATTTTTGTTTGTAGCAGTGAAGGGAAGGAAATGACGCCCCCATTCTTAAAACTAGTAGAAAGCCCAACACCAGACTTGTTAGAATCGCTAAAACATACATCGAAATATATAGTTTATTTTTTACAGACGAATGTTTGATGTTTACCTCTAAAGTCCACCTCCCCCCTTTTGTCGATTCCCTGTTATGTCCAATAAACCCCATTTGTCATCGCCTCTCTTACTTCAACTCTTTCACCTCTTCACCTCTTTCCTGTCCTAGATGGTATCCATTTATCCCCCCCCCCCCCTCTCTCCTCTCACTCTCTAACCCTCCTCTAATTTCTTGTCCTTTTAACCCTGATGAACGCCGTATGTTGTCACGTCCATATTTGGGCAACACTATCTGGCTGCCGTCCATGTATCCAATTAGAAATGCCAGATGAGTCGGAGTCTGTCCTTTGGAGACTGAGGTCACCCCGGCAACTATCGCTGCGGCAGACCTCATCGGGATGCGCGCCCAGCCAATCATCTCCTTTCACCTTCATTAGGGATTCGATTAATGTCAAACCATCCGATTGCGCTCTAATTCACTCCGTCATACTCTCACTCTTTCTTTCTAAGCACTCATATATACTCTCTCAACTGCAGGGTTTTAACACTGATCCACTTGTATGCATGGCCCCCTTTTCTCTGCTCTCGCCATTTAGTTATTCCCCTCTTCCCTGCTGATGAATGAGCTCACTAGATGCAACACTGACCTGCATCTGCCCTCTTTGTCTTCCTCTTTCTTGTACTCCCTTTTCCTTGTCTTTTCTTTCTTCCTTATGGGCTCTCTACACATGAGATGTTGTAAAGCGATTTGAAGCACAAGACAGGACGTGATTGTTGCCTAAACCTAATTTTAATGCAGGACTCACCCTCCCCATCCCTGTGTCTTGTGCCCTGTACAAAAACATAGCACTTCCTTCAGCTGAAATCAAAATTGGCAGCGACTATAAACCCAGGTATCAATTACATTTTCCATCAAAATGTAGCTGGCAAAACAAATTTGTGGTATACAATAAACACAATTTCGAGGCGATACGAGGTAGCAGGAAAGTGCCAGGAAAACTGAACAAGCTTTGTGAATTATATATTTCACTTTGACACAAAAAAAGGATTCTGGTGATTATCTTTCATCTGAGACCTGATAATCTTTGTGTGCTTGTTTTGGAAACAACACTTTCAGGGTACACCACGGACGGCTGCCATCTCGTCAGCAGCACACTGAAAGGCATCTTTTGCTCCCTCTAAAGGAGAGAAGACATTCTGTGTAGAGATTCATGATACTCTTCTTGTCGTCAATTTTCGAATATTCCTCTATTTTTACGCTCACTGTCTCACCCCATTTCTGCCTCCTTCCCTCTTCATTTTCTGCTGTTCAGTGGTAGCCTTGGCTTTAACTCCAGTCCTCTTCTTAGCTCACAGCATGCCCACTGTGTATTACTAGTCATTAAGCCAGCTATTTTCTGTGCCATATACTTTGAAACGCTCACACAAATGAGACTCAAAGCACATAAGAATTCAACAGCAACCTTTCATTTTCAAGGAGTAAACATCTCCGACACTGAGAAAATAACTGGTTGATATTCATACTGGCACCCATTTGTGTTATTCAGAGTGCATTATTAATGGATGTTTCAGTCCCAGGGTCTTGAAATATTTTCAGTGTGTAGGCAGAAATATTAGCAGCAAAAATGCACTGTTCAAGATGCAACACACACTTGTTGGACAGAAACTGAACACACAATGTTTTTGCATGTATTATCTTCTCTTGAACACGTGAAGAATCTTTATGGGCATTGTTGAATAACACAATAATTAAAAATTTGGCATCCACCATCCTATTTAATTGTTTTATAGTGTGTGGTAGCTGTAGAATAAATTACAGTAGCACCTATCCACATGCAACATGCCAACAAGTTCTCATACATAAATAACAAATTGTTTTTAGGATCTGCCACCTTTATGGTTAAGGTGTGATTCAGTTTAGGCAACTGCTGGATTCATGTAACGAACAGCTGTCACGGTTCATAGAAACCATCTTTGACTGAGTCTTCGACAAAAAAATAGGACATGTTGAGAGTCATTATTCACATGACTTCAAGAGGACTCTTGTTAGAAAAATGTGCACTGAAACAAACAATAATCAATACTGTAATTGTTCTGGTGAGGACAGTCTCAACATGTTTACATCATAAAAAATATTCTGAACTTTTTGGTGCATTCTGGACTGGAAGGACAAAAGCTTGATTGTGTATTTCTGTTGTGTGATAAACTCTGCCTGCCTGATACCTTCGTATCAGTATTTTCTCTTAAAGGCATTGGGATTTATGGCCTGCGAAAGTTATATTCTGAATAAATGAGAGTCAGTTCAGAGCTCCCACTCAGAAAAGGTTTATTAAAAGTGCTCATCAAAAGGAGAAAAGAGAATTTAAAACTAAACTGGCAAATGTTTCTTTACAAGGCGTGCAGGTTGAGGTTGGCTGCACTGTGGAAATAAAATAGAAAGAGGAAGCAAAGAAGACTGCATGTTCCAGGCCCAGATCCAAAACACAGTCCCATAACTATCCACAAGTTCAAGAAAAAAAGAATAAATAGAAGTAAACTTCTGCCCAACTGTGTACAGACAACTCATACCAGTGTACCGCTTTCCAACAGGCAGCAAGGTAAGATGGTGGACAAAGAGATAGCTCAGTATCTGGTCTGATCCCCACAACAATCAGCGTGTCCAATAATATACATATAATACACAATATACAATATAATATATAGTATACAATATACCTCTACAATATCTTGCAAACAGATAATCTCATTGTAAAATTGCATAGATTATAGTAAGGTGATCACCGTGATCGTAACTGTAATTTAATAAATATGATCACAGTTTTACGCAGTGGATGAGAAAATGATACGGCTGAGCTCTCGGAGACCAACATAACTTTGCATGATTTTCATGATAAGCAAATTAACGTAATGGATGTCATGTAAATTGCTAAATATTAATCACTGGGCATAATCTCCTTGTTAAGCAGTCTCTGCATGTGTGTGTGTGTGTGTGTGTGTGTTTCAAGTGTGTGTCTATTATGCTATCTTAATTTGTATGCATAAAACTGTTGATGCTTGATATCAGCTGCTGCAGTAGGCACAACACACACATGCAAAATCTACTATACTCACACACACCCAGCTGCAAACACGTAAGCTCACACACTTACATCTATATGATATCTGCTGTAGTTGTTTCTTTGACTTTGATTAAAAACACACCCACACATCAAAATACATACTTCATATCTAATACTGATGCCTGTACTGTATTGTGACTGGGAGTTTTGAGGAGTTTGCAGTCCGTCAGTGACTGAGGCTACAGGAAGTTGAAGCTACTTCCCAATAAAAGCCTTACAATGGTTGGCGAATAGGAAACTTCAATTATGAAGCAGCAACAAGAATGTGTTGCTAACTGTGTCTGCCGCTTGGTGCTGAGCAGGAAGTGTACAGAGCGGTTTTTAGAGCATTTTTGCTTAAAACAGCTGCTCACTGTGGCCGAGAACAACATGACAGCTCTGAGACTGAACCCAAACAGGGAAGTTGCGGCCCGGAAAGCTTAACAATGAGTTGAAACTTATTATAAAGTTCTGTAAAGCTGAGGGGAGCTGCAGATAATTCTCTGTAGGTTCATCACTACAAGTGACCTCTTTCACATTGTTTTCACTATTAACAATATTGATTATAGCTGCTTTAATAGAAGCCTAACTGCAGATTTACTCTGCAGTGCAGAAAGGAGAAAAAAACAGCCAGTTGTAAAGTTGCTTGAGGTCAATGGAGATATGTATCTATGGCAGTTTACTCAAATTTGCTGAAAATAAGGATAGTTTTGTGCATTCAACACATTTTGATTTGTTTCTTGCTCTCATAATATGCCAAGAATCAGAACCTTCAATCAATAAGCAGAATCTAAATTGGCGACTAAGCAACCCAAGTCTGTACAGATATTTGTGATTATTCATCAACTCTACTTCCTGTAATGTTTTTCACAGTACTATATATCTTAATTTTCTTGCCCATGAGCATCTTAGTGTTTATTTCCTTTTTGTTTCACCCATTTTGTCTCTCTTTTTTCTCATTTTCTCTTTTCCCCCAGCCAGGCTTTCTGACCTTTTCCTTCAGGTTAAAGTTTGAAAAACAGTATCTAAGTCAGCAGTGCTGATGACTGAAGGAAGTGCAAGTATAGCACTACACACTGTAAGGCAATGGTTCCCAGGGTGCATCAGAAAGAGAGAGAGAGAGGGAGGGAGGAGGGGAAAGAGATAAATAAAGATAAGAGAAAAACCAAGGAGCGAGAAATCAGCAAGCAGGCAGTAAAAAAGCAAGAAAGGAGAAAAGACAAGGAATACAATGAAGAAGTCAGAAGGCAGAACAGTGGTATGGAGGAAAGTGTTCGACTCCTTTTCCTCCTTTCAGGTTGTGTAGTAAATCAGTTACTCAGTGGGGGGGGGGGGACCTCCACTGGAACCTATTACTGATAGAGTTATCTGAAGGAAAGATGAAGAGATGAACAATGAGAAAAAGAGAGATGGAAAAAGAGAGAGAGACAAAAGGGGGCACTGAGGACTAATAAAGTGGCTAAGGAGGGAAGAAGAACAACCTGTGTGTCTATTTTAGACCTCAACTCTCCTCAGAAGCCAATTTGAGCTGACCGAAAGCATCCACTGGGCCAACTGCAGGATAAAAGAAGAATCTTCCCCTCAAAATGAGAAAACAGCCACAAAAATATACAGCTTTAAAGCATAAAGCACATGTAATGTATAAAGTGAGGCCGACTGGAACCACTTTAAACTGAGAAGGCAAAGTAGTGACTGTACTGTTGAAGGGGCAGAAAGGGAACAACGAAGGTTGAGCTGGGACACGAGCCAAGCTGGAAGATTGTACTTCCAGTGCATTAACATCAATTAATCATTATCACATTAACTTTGACACATTAGTGTAATTACCACAAACAAACGAGACCATGACTGAAAATATTGGCAGCCTTAAATGGCATCTACACTAGATTTTAAATAGTGCCCTACAGAGATGGATTAAGAGGGAATCTGCTGAAATGCCTTTTGGTACAAAGGGATCTTGTTTTAATGCGTGAACAGTATTGGGCATTGTTTTTCCAGTATATTGAAGATGTATTGGATGAAAGGGTGAGAGGCAGCTGCAAAAAATAGCTTCAACCGGTTTTGCGTCTTCGATAAAGTCAAAGAGAAAATGACCTGCAGAAGAAAATGAGGTGGACAAGCAGCAATGGCCTGTCTGCATGTGGGTTTTGGGGGCATGATATCCTCACACAGCGGTTTGTGTGATATCTTATGAAAAATGATGTACAATTGTTTGTGTATAATCTTACGAAAGACGTGCAAGGACAGTGTGTCATGTCAAGGGACTACCAAGTTTATTTCTTGAACAAAATAAAAAGATTGTGGACATTCCTTTTATTGTTAGAGGAAAATGCAGGAATTTAAGATAGTTTAGGCATTAAAATGCATTTTGATGAAATTTCAAGTGAGAAATGTGCTTTTATTTTCAGAATTTTTCTTCAGTGAATGTGTATGATCTTTTGTATCTTTGCTAGAGAATAAAAGAGAATAAAAGGAATGGCCGACCTTTTTTTGGTTTTAGAAAGAAACTTGGCAGTCACGTGCATGAAAAATAGTGCATAACTTTTCCTAAAATATTAGAGGGGCCGTGAATGAGAACAGCCTATTCGTGGGAATTTAGTCTTGATTTCGAGACAAAAGCTTACATGCCACTGAAATGTTGCCTAATGTTTTGCTGAATTTGTGTCTCAAGTCTTCTTGGTCTTTAAGGATCCGTTTCATAATTCTGAGCCCCACCTCATCCGATCAGGCGGCACACACTTTCATGTACGCCCTCTGCTGGCAGATGAGTTTCAGATACTCCACAAATTAGTGTTAAGCTCTCAATATGCACCACAGAAAATCCTGTTTGAAATAGGAAAATAAACTCTAAATCCAAATTCATATTCACAGTGTTATGAGATTATGTGTATTGAAGTAAAAAGTAAAACATTAAGACTTATCAGTGGGATTTAGTTTTTCTGATGCTGCTAACGACACATTTGCCCAGATGGTTTCCCACTAACCACAGAGTGACTCAACTATTGGTGTGATTTGTTTAGACTTTTGTTCGTCCAGCTAAAAAATTTGACATTTAACTACATACTTTGAGTCATGGATCCCCCCACTCATGAGAATGTGCTTTTGTGATTATTCCCCTTTTCAGCATTTGAAATATGAGACATTCATATTTCTTTTATTGCTAATTACCTGTCATACATTTTACAAGTCTGCCTTTATAAATGCGACCTTTCAACACCCCCACACACTGCACTATAGTGTGTATTCTTTTAAAATGGTGGATGTGTCTCCACAGGGTAGTGGAGTATTATGTTCACACAACATAATATCCATCCACCACAGATTTGTTGATTCTAAATGTTTGTTTGATTCTTTGTTGCTATGTTGCCACATTCCTCAGCAGTTAACTCTGTGAGTACATTATTGACATTACTAACAGGAACGATGGCCAACGCTATGACATCAAAGTTGTAATAAACTTATCCTTTAACGTTTTTTGCCAAAATAACGTTGCTTTACAAAACTGAACTCCATCTGCTCACTGGTGGCAGTTGGGATAATATGTAAGGTTGACAAATACCAGATTTGTCTTTGTGGAAGGACTTTTTGTTTGATGGGTTGAACAAAATTTCAGCAAAAAATGAACCTGATTGTGGATACAACAAGAAAAGTATACGTGCTGGTTTGTGTGCACATAAAAACTAATTCTGCACAACTCAGATGCCATTAGTCAGCAGATGTTTGTGTGTCTGCATCTGTCTTTTGTGTATGCATGCAAACTTCATATTTGTTTAAGTATGTGTGTTTGTGTGAGTGTGTGCGTGTGTTTGTGTGTGTGTGTGTTTCACATTGTGCATTGTTTTGTACTTTGTGAACTCATTGTGTAGAACGGAGATGCCATTAGCCAGGAAACAGCTCCCACAAGACCCTTTTTAATCAACTGGCCCAATCATTGTTGTGGAAATAATTATAAAGAAGAGAGAGTGTGCGCATGTGTGTGTGTGTGTGTGTGTGTGTGTGTGTGTGTGTGTGTGTGCAAGAGAGAAAGACATAGAGACACAAAAAGCAAAAAAAAAAAAAAAAAAACAGAGATGAGAGATGGAAGGAAGAAGAAAGAGGCAGATAATTATTCAGATTTTTTCAACAGACGCTGCCTATGGAGCCAACATGATGTGTGGATGGAGACGACACACACACACACACGTACACACACAATTAATGTGTGCATACATAATGCTCATTTGTTTATGTGGAGGAGTAGGGATATATTATACGTGTTTGAGCATTTGTACATGTATTCAAGTGTCCATGTGTTTATGCACATGTTTTCCCCTCTGCATGTGTGTGTGTGTGTGTGTGTGTGTGTGTGTGTAGGTGTGTCGGTGTGTGTGTGTGTGTGTGTGTGTGTGCGAGTCACTGTGGGAGCTACTGTAATGTGCTCCAACAAGCGCCGTAGCCGTTTCTCTGAGGAATGACGTCAGTGTCTAACTCAAAAGTGGGCCACGACACAGCTGTGTCCACGTGTGCGAGGACAATATGTGCATGTGTTTGTGTGTATATACAGTACGTGTGTGTGCAGGATTAAGGTTACCTGGAAGGTCATTTACTGTTTAGTAAAGGTGCATCTACTCTGTTTCAGTGTGCATTGGAGTTGATAGAACTACCAACACTATGGGACTGAAACACTAAACTTATTACTTGAGTTGATACTTTTCCAACTCCTACATCACAGAAAGCATTGGATAAATGGGATATATGTTTGTGTGTGGGTGTTTATGTGTGTGTGTGTGCGTGTGTGTTTGTGTGTTCACAGCAATAACTACACACATCAACCTTCTAGTGTAGCAGCAGACAGACTTTGCGTCAGGAAAATGATGCCCTGAGGCTAAAACTGTCACAGTCACCTTCAGCCATGCAAACTGGCATTTTTTTTCTTTTCCCCCGCTGTAGGCACCCACACACACACAAACACACACACAAATACTCTGTTTTTTTTTGCACTACTGTGTCAGATGACCACTACTGAATGTTACCACCTTTTCGGCAGCTGAACAGTTGTTTTATTTCATGATTTATTTGGGCTCGTGTAGCTCCAGGTACCGCTGGTCCTCGTGTGTCTTTCTTTTTATTATTCATTCTGTCAGAGCTGCCACAAGGTGGAGCTCTAAATGTCAACTTGTGCATTTCTGGCAAAAACACTAGGTGTCCCCCTCAATATATCACTGTAAATTCCAAAATATAATTTTAAATAATATAATTTTGCGTCTTCTCGTGAAGCTGAGAGGAGTTTTAGGGCCCGGGAGGTAGAGCAGGCCATCCACCGATCACAGTACATCGTGGTGAGTGTGGCAATTTTTTACTACTTTATTATAATGATAATAGTTATAGCCCCTTTGGTGTCCCCTTCAGGAATTGCTTTTATGTTTATTGTCCCTCCCAACAGTGAAATTAAATATCTAATACTCTAAATTCGGTGTCTGCGTATCAAGACTCAATAGCAGCAGCCTAAGTGTTTTAATTGTGAAATGTGCTTTAATACATATCTGCCCTCAGTCCTCGTGCTACTAATTCAACAGTAGGACCCGCCCTCAGGCCTCCCTCTCCCTCTTTGTTTGTGTCACTTTTCTCAAAGGGCTGCATGCAGAAGCAGAAGTGTGTAGAGATGCAGGTCCTAAAATGGCCTCATGATGCTCGCTGCATACTGCAGTCCACACAGAAAGTCCCAAATGAAAAGTTGTCACTTTCCTTTACTAAATTTGGCTCTATATTTTACTTTGTGTCTGATATTTAATTTCTGGTTTGACAGTTTATAACTTCTTTCTATGACATCATTTTTAAACTCATATTTTTCTCTAATTGTTTCCTTTGTTGTTCTGCTTTTGATATCTTTATATTTCCTTTCACTGCTTTTTTAGACCATACTGTTTCTCCTCCATCAAACCTCACAGTGAGGCTTTGCATGCTGAGATGTGACCTTTAAACATGGCTTCCACAGAACACAGGATACAGAGGAAGGAGAGACTGAGAGAAGGAATAGAGTTTCGCCACCCTCAGAGCATGTTTTCAACACTTCACTGACCCTAAGAAAATCATCTTTTTGCCTCTTGTTAAACTATCCACACCTACTGTGCTCCCCTACATCTCTTTCTTTCTCGCACATGTAAGCAGTCTCTCGTTTTTTTTGCCCCCTCTGCACTCCCTCAAATCATTTTTTCACCTTGTTAGGGGAGCTTTTTTCAGCCCAAGACAGGAAGGAGAGAGAAAAGTGAGACAGAAACTGCAAATGCACATAAAGCACGTACTGTAAAGCACATATATAAAATAATCATTTGCCAAAACCCAACCAGGTGTGAAGAAGCCACAGTACATCACTAACACCTCTGTTCCCACTGCCGTAAAAGCAAACCTCAAACAAATTGAGAATACTGTCGAGCTATGTTCCTTAGTCCTATTTGCTTTCTCTTTTTTTCCCATAATAAAATGACCTTTGTCTTTCACAGCTGAGGCGTAGTCCATGTGATATTGGTTCATTTTTGTGGTGAACCGAGCCATATGCACAAGCACAAACAACCTGTATTTTCCATTTCCTCCCTTTTTGTTCTCTCCCTCTCTGTACTGTTCATTCTCTCCTTTCTCTCAAGTCTGTGAATCCTGAATATGCAGGGAAACATACAGTCAAACCTTCAGAATGCTGCCTTTGTGATAACCTGGAGGCACATTTCTCTGTATAAACAATGTCCCGGAGTTCGGGTTTCCTATACAGTATTTTATCAATATCCCGCAAAAAAAGGCACGTGTCCAAAAAGTCAGTTTTTTTTTTTTTTTGACGGACTGAAGAAGAAGTTGGTAAAGTTTTGTGCCTGCTATGAGATGGTGAGCCTCCATGACTCACAGTATCAGTCAGTTCAAAAGATGTTGCCTCAGTTGGATGTTAGAAACAGCACAACATATACGGGCTGCCAATTTCATACTGTGTCCTAAAAAATACAGTGTAATAAAATTGATAATGAATTATTTGTGCAGTTCATACACAGGGAATTAATAGATATTTCATATTTTGTACGAACAAAAGGAATTGGTGACTGGAGTGTCACCGTGTGTCACCTTAAAAACGACTTTGATGCCGCTCCCAAAGTGAACATTTTGCTGGTACATTTAGTATTGACATTTTGTAACTTGGCAAACACGTTAATTAATAATGTTTCTTTGTCTTATTGATAGAAAATAAATCCAGGCGGCATTCAAGTTCTTTAAGAATGTATTTGCTGTTACAAATGAATAAGTTGGATTTTACTTTGCAGCAAAGTCTAATGTTGATTAAAGTTGTAAAACACGAAACAACACAAAATCTGCCAAATTATTGGCTGTTACATTTTGGTTAAATGGCAATTTTTATATGCAGGATTACATTTTTTAAAGCTGCACTTCATGATCCAAAGGCAAACTAAAAGGTAGGATTAGAACCTTAATTTTCAATCAGTATTATTTTTTTTTAACTCAAATTCCTCAATTTCAATATGCATATATATTTTTTATTTTTTCAGCACGATCACACTTGAGTTTCCAATTATTGTTGTCTACAACTGGGACACAGCTTCGGTCTTATTTGACATTATAGAATGCACCAGTAGTCTGGCTTGGACCCAGAGTCATTAAATGTTTAAATACTCGCTGCTATGATGTCAGAAACAAACACCAATTTTTCTGCAGGGCACTGATAACATGTAAGTCAATTAAAAACACATTCATGTCGGCAGCTTGCTCATATTTGCAGGGGACAGGACAGCTGAGTGCTGAGAGAGACTGCTCTGTAAACAAAAGGTCACCAGCTTGTGTGCATTAACAGTCATGTATCCTGCCTCTGATTAAAAGGGCAAGAATCACCGCAAGGTGCAATGTCAGCCAAATTTGTACAGTATTGAATTATGTAAATTAAAATTACCTGTCACAACAGGAGCGGTGCATGGAAATATTTACTCTATTAAGGCTTGTTTATGGTGGTGAAATTATAAAAACTGGGCACACTATGTAAGTCACTGAAACACAAACATTATCAACATAAAATCCCTAATTTCACGTTAATTTTACATACTGTATACCATGTTTACATGTGGGGAGAAAACAGGCACACTAACTAGCACGGACACACACTAAGAAGTTATACCTGTTATTGATGTGAGTAAAAATAAATCATGTTGATGAGGCTTTTTATCTGTATAGGTGATGGATACAGCCTGAGGGAGGGAGTACACACACACACCTCAGCCCCTCACCGTCCCTTGTTTCATCCCTCTCTCCCTCCATCTTATATGATGAAGTACACCGAAGGACAAACCTAATACATTTCCTCCTGCTTGTCTTTCCTCGCTCCATCCCTCACTTCTGTCCTCTGTCAATAACTCGAAGGCAGCCAAGGTCTTAACATGTGTAGGGATGACCCAGCTCAACTTGAAGGTTCTATATGTAACTTTTTACATGTATCAATCATTTTTTATTGCTAATATACGAATGGATTGTAAGGTAACTTTCTTGTTTAATAAATCTGCTCCTCCGCCATAGAACCAGAGAGGGACCCAATTCAATTATTGATTCAATTATAAATTTGTCCCAAATTATTGATGAGACTTTGAGGTTGATTTTAAAAAAGTAAGAGCATAATGATGAATATTGCCAAAAACAGTTTCTGAATTTCTTTTGTAAAATGCTGTTCACATGCCTGTGGTTTATCAAATGTAAAACAACATGGCATCTCTCCTCTGTGGCAACCACTGACTGCTGTGACCGTGTGTCTTTCAAAATCTTCCCCTCCACAGGCGAAGTCATACAAACACTTTCCCTCCAACTGCCTCCCGAGCTTCCTCCTTCCATTAATCCATCCATCCATCTTTTCCCAGCTGTATTCCCTGTGTGACCTTGCCACAGCGCACAACCTGTCAGCTTTACACTGACCTCTCGCTCACACAAACACACATACTCACAAACGCGCACACAGATACATAGATGTCTTAAATTCACACACAGTGAAAAGCACAAACAGATGCGCACTCACTGAGACGCTGGACAAGTCCTTATCTCACACATGCATACACAACCAAATGACACACATGTGCACAGTGACACACAATCACACACTTTCATACGTACTGTACTCTCTCCACCACACACACACACACACAAACACTTACACAGTGACCTGATCATCGGTCCCACAGGAATACGGAGTGTTCCTGTTTGTCTTTCGCACTGTTGAGCTCTCTTCAAGTGAACAGGAGATGGAGGGAGGGGAGGAGGGAGATGTGGTGGATTGAGAGGTGGAGAGGCGTTTTATTTTTTCCTCATTCAGTAACAAAGCAAGAGTTTATTGTAGGTCAGTTCTTGTACGAGACTGGATTTCCTGCAATACTGTTCAAAAAGTGGCTGATGCTGTAAAATAAAAGGAGTATAAAATTACATTTAAGTGTGAACACCCTCAAATGCCTTTAAACCATTTAGACTGCAAAGCCTTTACACAGTACTGCAAGGACAAAATGTCAAGGTCAATGTTTGTCTTTAAGATGAAGATATGCTTGATTTATTTTCTATTAAAATGATATTAAACTAAATAAAGCCATGGACAATCAAGCTACACCGGGAATCTACACTAAAGGTTCCCAACAAAACTACAAATTTAATATGGCTCAACCAAAACCAGGAAGAAACAGTATACTTTTTGCAGACATTTTGTCATGCCATAACAGAAAAAAACACAGGTGTAAATAGAGACATTTATAATGAATTCGTAGCGTTTGCTTTTGCTTGCTTCAGGGCCATTGAACTGTGCATGGTGGCCAACTGTGCTTTTCCTGCTATGAAAAGTCAAAATATCCCATTCCTCTAAATCCATCAACCTCTGTCTAACCTTATATGGCCAGGAACAAATGAAAATAGTAAAATTGAGACACAATAGTCATGGTAACAGCAACCAGCACCCTGCCTGTCGACAAGCAGTCAAATCTATTGCAGCCTTTAAAAAGGAACATTGCAGACTCTCATGCCTCTGAATGTAACACACGCTGAGGTGGTTGTATAACAGAAAGACTAAAGGGTAAGTCTGCTCTCATGTGTTCAGGGGGTCTGCAGAGCGACAGTGCCAGGTCAGACATACCAGTAATACACGCCTGAGTTCAATAGACCTGATTATATACGCCCTTTGTTCAATCATACACCTGGCTGCATGGGGTCCTGAGCCCTCTCTCTACAGTCTGGTGGATGGATGAGGCCAAGTTTCATTCTGTGTGTGAACTGAGTTTATGAAAGTGTTTCTTTGGACTGTGTGTGAGGGTACCTTTGCAGTATGCGTATACGTGTGTGCATGTGTCTTTTGAATATAGGATAACTCCATTAAATAGAGAAAGTTTTAAGCTTAATTTTGTGTCAGTGTCTTAACCTACAGTTAGACATGTACTGGTCCAATTAACTTTTATCGTTCATGGTAAATACAGATACAGACAAATACAGATGGGTCAACTTTTCCTCTTTTAAAAAAAATAAATTATTTTGTTGGTTTAATCATTTTAGAAGATTTTATTGCTGCCGCGTCATAGAAAGAATGCACTTGTAAATAATTATTCTTTATTATAGATCTCACACCATTTGCTTTGTACATATTTTACACTACAAATGATACTAAATATAAAATTAAGTGGCTTTAAATGAGCTTGTCTCAAAGCCACACATGCTAAGAGTTTGGAAATGGTTATTGTTCTGTCCCTTTTGTTCACAACATTGATATCCAAATCAACGTGCTGCTGGTTAACAATAAGTCTAATAATGAGGCAATCTGTATGAAACCTTACAACGGAGCGCTAACCCAGCTTCAATCGCCAGTCATCTAACCTGGGGCGATGCCTTTCAACTTCCTCAGAGGTGAATTCTTACATAATCCTCCTTCCAGCAGATTCTAGCAGTCCTCATTATGGTCACAGTGAACCAGAGGAAAGAGAGAAGAACTGGATCCTTTGTTGATCAGCCGTCATGCATTTTGAATGATAGCAGAATGATAGTCGTACTCAGCCCTGATGCTGTATTGAAATGTTTACACTTGTTTTTAGCATGGCTTTAGGGATGGCAATGTCGTTCAGTCAATCGGCCCACCACTTTTAATATGTTGACAACAGTTGGATGCATTGCCGTGAGATTGGGTATATAATGCTACCACTAGTTTCACATGTGTGGTGTTGAGCGAAATTTCTCGATAATTGCAATAAATTATAATAATTTTTTCGATCACTTGACATTTCCTCTACTGTCAGGTTAAAATTTGAATTTGTCCAGCACTATCAAATACCTGTGTGGAATGAAAAAGACAATATCTGGTTCTGCTGCATGTATTTTGATACATTTTTTGCAGTGCTAAATCAGTACTGTTTTTAACATTTCATTGCTTTTAGTGTCTACTGACACTGTATCGGCCTCTTGGACTGTTATATTCTGGCTCTGTTTCACCTCTTCTGGATCTACCACTGTTTTCATGAGCATGCTCTGAACCCATCTGTGTGAGCAGCTGGTGTTCTTGCACGGCGACGCTGCCCCCTGAGCAGCTCCGAGCAAACTCAGTTTCGCTCACTTTTTTCAAGATGTTTTTCACATATTCAGCCCACCCACTGTGGTTGGACGGTGTCCTTGAGTTTTAAAGACGTACATTTTAAACTTGCATATACAATCTAGCTGTCTGTCTGTATATCTATCTATCTATCTATCTATCTATCTATCTATCTATCTATCCATCTATCGATCTGTCTATCTATTTATCTATCTCACTATTCAGATAGCGTTGAAGATACAAGGCTTTCATCTTGTGGCAATGAAGTCGGTCTCACTTTAAAACATTGCCAGCATGACGCAGCTCTTCCCCAACGAAGCAACCCAGAAACAACCAAACAGAGGCTGGCACTGCTGTCAACTAGTGACAATATTGGTATGTTGTCATATGTTAAGGTTGTTAACAACAACTATATGTCCTTAGCAGTCATATGATAAGTCATAATTTCCGTCTCGTTCAGCAGCTTCCTGTCTTTCATAACATTAACTTTGACCACCAATGTCAAACTACAGTCTGCACTCGAAGGACTCCCTGAACGTAGCAGGAGTACGTACACAGCTCCCACGTGGGAAGCTCCATCTGCTTGGAATGAACGACCAAAAACAATGAAATTACACCTACTAGTCAGTGATTCTGAACCGGGCCAGTCTGCATGGTGATGGGCACAGGGGCACAAAAGATGTTGTCCCCCCCCCCCCCCCGCCACTGCAAGCAATGAAGGCCAAGTGACGGCCTTGACGGAATGATGGTGAGGTGGATAAAAAAGCTTAGCACCTTCTCATAGTTCTTGCTGAGTATCAAAACTGAACTGCGTTTAATTTTCCATGGTATCTAAATAAACTTGAGTTTACTTTCACATTTATCTCTTCTGTCCATGCATGAGCTCTCTCTCTCTCTCTCTCTCTCTCTCTCTCTCTCTCTCTCTCTCTCTTTCTCTCTGTCTCTCTATCTCTCTCTCTTTCTCTCTGTCTCTCTCTCTCTCTCTCTCTTTCTCTCTCTCTGTCTCTCTCTCTCTGCAGTCTGGTTCTGAACCATTATCCTGGCAGGTGTGAAGTCACACTGAGCTAACAAAAGAATCAGCTTACTTTTGAATTAAGCGAATGAACCTATTTTTTGACTTTCTTCATAATTTTTTTTTATCATTTTGACAAGCTATCTTGACTGAATTCCCTCTCCAGACAAAAGTGTGTTTTTCTTATTGTGGATTCTCTTGGATGTTTGAGCTTCCTTGAGCAGAATGATGTATGTGCAATTACTGTTCAAATTCATCTGCTGAAGAGGGACATTTACACATTAACTGGGATTTTAAGTTTAAATGATGTGCATTTTATGGGTTATGTGTGGGCATGTAGGGAACTGTTTTAGTTTTGGTTTTTTGTTGAGAAATATTCTGATTTAATGTGTTTAAGAGCCTTTTACAGCAGGAAAGCATCCTGCTGTTTGGCACTGTGTTGGTCTATTATGCTGCCATTTTGGGACATGACATTCAAGAGTCAAAAGGTAAAATAAATAAAAATAAAACAGCAAAGTTCGTCTACCACTGCCAGTTTGTAACACTGCAGCTGGAAATGCAGCAAAGTACAATACAAAACTGATTTAAAGTGAGCACCTTGTCACACAATGTTAGACTTTTTAAACTCTTTCATACCCAGGAATAGTGCTGTGACCTTGTTAAATTGAAGATAATAATTAGATTTCACTGCCTGGCACTCGTTCTGTAAAAACCTCAAGACAGACTCACAGGATCCTCTGAGGTTGGCTTCATTTAAACTCCCAAGGCATTAGAGGAGCCTCCTACAGAGAAACATCAGAAATATTCCAGTTGGCTCCGTGGGCAGAGTGGGTAGAGTGCGTATGCTTACAAAACTGTGATTTTGAATCTGGCTTTTTGCTGCACACCATCTTCTTTCTTCCTTGTCTCTCATTATCTCTTAATGACTCTTTTAAACTCGTCTTTTTTCTCTGTTTCTTTCTTTGTTAACTGACTTGGTCTCACTTTTCCTCCATCTGTGTCTACTTCATTGAACACGAGAATACCACATCATGTTAAATATAATAGTATGAGTACCATATTGAAGTATTATTATCTACAAGTAATTTTCCCTTTTTCAGCCTATTTCAGCAATGTGAAACATTTTCTGAGACTTAAAGACGGCCCAACAAATAGAGATATCACTCTCTGCTCTTTGGTCCTCTTGCAGAGGAACTTCCTGACCTTAATAACTTTGTGACAGTTTAATTAATCAGAGCACACAGTCCATATGGCTGTTTGCTTGCCGGTCTGTCTGACTGCTCTCTTCTCTTACTGCCACTAGAGAAGCCACTTGTTTTCAAGCCATTATTCAACCACAGACTGAGGCTTTTCTTCTGCTGGGTCTCAAACACTTGAACTCAGACTGGTGATCTTTCTGCCTGCCATTAGATAATCATGAGTCATGCAAAAAGAAAAGAATAAAGGCTCTTTGATTTGCTGGATTGATGACACTGAACCCAACAAAGTGCAAGACTCTGAAGTACTGATTCTCCATCTGAAGCAGCAACAGGAACAGTCAGGTGGGCCTGGTGCCAAGTAGGTTTTTAATCGTTGTTTAGCTATGTCATCGTACACTTTTACAGTTTCAGGTGTTCCAATACAATGAAATGATGTTTTGCTGCCTTTTCATCTTTACTAGTTAACATAAGCCAGCTAATAATTTAACTCACTGTGCCACTCAAAGGCTACCTGTAGCTACCAGCAACTTTTAAGGTGGAATGTTTTCTTGCATGTTACTCAATCTGTGAGTTTACGTTGTGAATCAAACACAACACCTTAAATGTCAATATAACTGTCATCATTCCATTCATTTCCATTGGCTCTCTTGCATGACATATGCTCTCATGATTATTGGATCTTCAAGTGCTTAAAAAAATGCGTATTAATTTCAACCAGATTAAGTGAAGTGCAAATCTTTTATTTCCTCAATTAGAAAAAAGCTCTACACCGATGGTCACAATACATTGAAATGTTTAAAAGTACATGTGTGTCCTTAGTGTTTGCCTTTCATTTCAATACAATATTTAATTCTGAGAGATTCAGCAGTAGTTTATAATTCTAGATGAAAAAAGTGGTTTAATGCAGTTTCCAGCCAACTGTTAGAGGTGTTTCCGAACTTTGATAAGCTCAACATTAAAGTCCATGTAGAGCAGAATGTGTGTTGGATGTGGTTAAGGGTGTGTGGAATTACCAGTCACCTTTGCAATAGAGCTCAGTAACATAATGCAGATTAAAACTTGTTACAGCGTTATCTCTCTGGCAGCTACAGTGTCTGTTGTAATGATGTGGTTTCAACAATGACAATGACCCCTCTAACAAGTATAAAAGTAAAGGCATTTCTTAATGTTTTGCTGAAAAACCTTTACATGCAAAATAAACAATAAGCTCAAATATTAATTGAGTTTAAACCAGCAAACTGTTACATAGCATAAAGGTTACACTTTTAAAAAACCTGACACACTGAAACATATACCAAATGCTTTCACATCTGATACTAATATAGATTTTATTGTTTTAACCAAGCACCGTTTTAATAATTTATTGGAGAACTTAACCATTAAAGTGTTGCTAACAGTTTGGTAAAGAATTTGGGTGGTTCACACACAAGACCTGAGGACATAAAACACTGTGTGGACCAGGCTTTCACAGAGTATCAACAGTTGGCGCCATATGCACTTACAAGCCGACGCTTTAAGGTGCTCTTACTTCACCTTCCAGACAGCTGACAGCTTCAGAGGAGTCGGATGGAAAGGCCGTAACCTCTGGAAAGTTCTCCAGCTGAGCAGTGCTCTGACCTTGGTCACTTTTAGACGGTAATTAATTAAACCACATGATTCCTGACTTTCGGCTCGGCCTCCACCTGCCTGTGTGTGTGTGTATATGTGTGTGTGTTTGTGTGTGTGTGTGTGTGTGTGTGTGGAAGAATGCCACTGTTTGAACTTGTGCACGTGTGTGAGAAAGTGTTTGAGAAAAAGTGCATGTGTGTGTTTGTGTGTGAGAGAGAGTTGCATTAGACTGAGTGATGTATGAGGATGTCGGAGTACAGCAGGATATCATCCGACAACTAGGCCCCCCCCCCACACACACACACACACACACAGACACACACACACACACAGACACACACACACCCACAGACGCTCACAGAGAGCTGGGTCAGCAGTGAGGGGCCTCTCAGCCAGCAGTAGGTTAAAGTCTTAATGACGAACATTTCTCTCAGGAAACTTCTTTCCATATGTTACAGGGAGACTCCCTCAAATCATCATTTTTCACCTTGTTAGAGGAGCTGCTTTGGCTTAAGACAGAAAGAAACAGATGAGGAGGAGGAAGAGGGGGCAGGGGAAGGGGAAGGGGAGTGAGGAGGAGAGGAGATGAGACAACAGAAGAGGTGAGGAACAAAAAAAGAGGAGGAAATCGAGTTTTTTACAGAAACACCTGCCCCATGTGTCTCTTTGATTTGCCCTCCTTAAGGACGAGAGTGGAGAAGCCGTGAGAGGACAGACAGGAGAGCACAAGTGGCATGAGGATTGATAAAATATAGAAGATTGTCCATAATTCACAGAAAGCCATATTTCCTTGATCCTCGCTGGATCACAGGAAGGAACAAAAAAAGTAAAAGACTGGAGTTAGAAAGAAATAGAACAATAGAAGCGGTGAGGTGGGAGGAGAGGAATACGATGGGAAATAAGGGCGGGGTTGTCACATTTTCTCTGTTTTAATCTATATTTTAACTTGTATTTCTGTTTGGTGGAGTTCCCAAGTGATTCTACATTTCCCTGCAGCTCAGACAGGATTATTCTGATGGATGACGCATCAGAGCATAACACCTGTCACAGAAACAGCTCATCTGACAAAAGTTCGTCTGTGCCACAGGAGAAAGAGCACCGGGACTGTATCTAACCTGCTAGAGGCTGATCCGCAGCACACAAGGAACACTTTTCAACTTTATCTCTCTGTATTAGTATTAGTAGATACACCATTTGAATTGTCAGTACTCGATGTGTCTGGTAGGAAAGTTTTATTCATCCCCGAAATCCTGTGCTTGATGATGCAAGCCCGGCCAAAAAGTGGCAAGAAAAACTAATTTCAGCACGAGACATCTAATCATTCTCTTTACCAGCTAAAACTGTGTGACTCTGAAACCGGGCAAATTTATGTTTCGGACCTCACTGTTTGTTTTTTGCTCCAGTGATACATACATGATGTTGAAAACCAGTTATGCCATGCTTTGAGAAACCTTCGGCTGGGAGTTAGTGGACGGCTGGAGGAACATAAGGGGGGCAATTCACATCCGATGCCGAAGATCATCCTTGAACAGAGACAGTGTATACGACCATTTGTATTCACATATTCTTTTCTGTTTTTAGGTCACATGTTGGCAACTGAGCAAGTTCTATTCGCTGAATAAATCTTGCGAGATACAAGCGAAATCTTTTGAAAAAGCTAGTAGGCCTAAGAGAACATCATTATCAGTTTTTTACACAATTAAAGTTAAATTAAATGACACGATCTATGACACTTTCTACGTATTGCCCACATCCTACAGACCGTTTGTGTTAATAGCCCTGCAAACCCACTCAAGTATTTTCAATTAGACCTCTGCTCAAGTTGAAACTGGGTGGAGAGATGCTGAGAATTACGTGGCTTCTCATGTACTAATAAGGATGATAGCAGGGTAAGTTGTCCCGCCTTAACAGTTTGTACACCATCGGGTGTGCAGAAGGTGTGAAATCAACTTCCAAGCAGGACAAAAATGTCACAATTTCTTGTTCATATTTACAGGAAATGGCAGGAAAGTTTGCACATAACGTCTGAGATACAGTATGTGTCTTTCACCATCGATAAGAATAAATGAAAATATTCTAGTCAGGTTAGAAAATAAACAGGTTACAAGTTGTGTAACTATAACTAACTTGTCTACTAACAGTCGGTTTGCACAATGTCTGTATCGCCCAAACTGACTGAACCCTAAAGTCATATCTCTCCTTCCTGCATCTGCTCCAGATGTCAAACACTGGGACAGTTTACTGAAAAAATCAATCACTCAAATTTTATTACTCATTAAAAAAAGCTATTAACTTTACTTGTATCACTCGTTACATAACCTGGTGTTAACTGAGCTCGGCTCCGTCGACAGCATGAACTGGTAGGAAAGCTGCAATTCACAATAAAAACTTGGAAGCAATGTTTTGTTTTGGGGATACCTTTTGTATGAGCGCACCTCACATAATCTTCTTGGAGGCTGGCCCCCCTTCAGGTCAAATCCTGCGATAACCCCTCAGAGGAGGAGAAGGTGGAGAACGAACAGATTAGTGGAATAGACAGACAGGAGGAGAATAAAAAAGAGGCAAGCGGTAAAGAGCAAACAGTGTCTACAAATGGTTCTCTGGGCTTAACACCAGCACTGAGAGAGAGAGAGTGAGGGGAAAGAAAGTTATTTTGATGAATTGCCAGTGTTTAATTCCAGGGCACACTGGTCATACTGTACTCCGAGAGATTTCTGGGATATGTATGGCCTCGATACGGAGCAAAATAAATAACAAGACTCATAACCAGACAAGAGAACTGTGCAGACTGTGTGTGTGTGTACACTTAGCAGTGATATCATCTTTCTCTGATTTAGTTTGTGTCTCGCAGTATTTTTCTGCAGTTAGGAGATAAATGTCTTTCTCAGGGGCAGTTTCCTGTTTACTTCTCCATCAAAGATTTCTAAGGTATCCACAGAAACTGACAATTTTCAACTCCCGTCTCTCCTGCACCTCCATCTCTGTCCCCTCTTTTAATTCTACAGTGGTGGCCGTTCTCAGACATAATCATAGACACAAGCATCATCTAAAAGATTATGGTGAACTTCCATAGATCACGCTTGAATAAAAGCAATAAACACCTCTTGAGAAAGAAAAAATATCTTGATTGGATGCTGAATAGAGTTTGATTGCACTATATGCAAATTGAGAGATAGAGAGCAGAGAGAAGAGAGCGATTCCTAATCCAGAGCTCGATCAGACGTGCTGATGATTGATTCCACTTGTTGGATTCTTGTTTGTTTGAGTCCCAGAGTTCAATTGTCCCCCACGCTCCTTGTAACTGTGACGTCTGCTTTAAGGGCTTGTTTACTGCTTTTCCATTCTCGCATTTTCCTTCAGTTGACAAAGTGTGGCTTTTGTCCATTAGCAGTTTATTCTCTGCTCATATATTGTCAGGCCTTTTTCTGTTTTTCTGGAATGCTGACATGAATTTTCTGTCCAGTAGGTGTACAGATTGTTCTCTGACTAATAGCCTGTGCCACAGTTGGACCCAAACTGACAAAAGACCAATCAGACCACTCGGGCAGACTTGGGTACAGTTTTTTGGGCCACAAGCATGTTTGGAAGAAGCGTTAACAAGGAGACTTCCACATCGGGTTCAGTTTTGGGGAACTTCACACATGAATTTGCCATTGACCAGCTGCAAACCACCTTGACATTTCCAACCTTTGAGGGAGACAAAGAGACCAAAATAGAGGAAGCCATCATACTAGGCGTGACGCACGATCCAATTTTGTACAACCCGCTCTGCCGAATAAAAAGCAACAGCTTTCCTCTTCATTTCATTGTGCCACAACTAGAGTGGCCACTGCACAACAGACGAGGAGCTCCTACCTCGCTGAGCTTTCAGCACCACTCACTTCATGAGGATGTGTGAATCATTTTTCACCGTGTCGCTCTCTGGCGTCCCTGGGCACTGGAAGACATGCCTGTTTATCAGGAGTGGTACAGTAGAACAAGAAAAGGAATCAAGCAAAGTGGCTAAAGCTTCCTTGCAAGCAAGCTGCCAACCAACAGTTGTGGAAATAAGTCTTTTAAGCTAATGACATGCTTTAGCTTTATTACATGAGAGGGATTTTTGGTTTTAACGTGCAACTAAATGTTTTTTTGAGGTCTTTCTTGTAAGCTATGGAGCATGAAATCCCCTTAAACTTCCTCTCTCATCATCTCATGTGTTCTCGTGGCCAGCTCTCCACTCGTCCACTCTCCTTCTCTCTTCCTCCAGCGCTCCATCCCAACTGAACTGATCCATTGATCTCTATTTGTCTAATCTGAGCAACCACACGCACACATTCACCCTCGGGTGTACGGCAGTGATAAATTAACACAATTGTACAATTGACATTATTGAAACCATTTGTGTGTGTGGCTGTATTTGCATATAAATCAGATGGGACTTTTTTGTAATCATATTAATGGTTTGTGCTTATAATTGCATGCAGGTATGAAAGTGTGTAACGATGTGTGTGTGTGTGTGTGTTTGTGTGTGTGTGTTATGTGAGTGTTAAGAGCTCAGTCTGCGTCTACAGGTGATCAGTGTCGAGTCACACAGTTTAACATGCACAAACACACCTATGTTCAGACATCCAATTTAATCCATGTACCGACACAGTCACTCATCTGTGATTTATTAAAATTTATGGCAACAATTTGTTTTTTGTTTTTTTGTTTACAGGTTGCCTTTGTTCCATCTGTCATTCGTGCGCTTTTTCTAGCTTATCTGCAATGAAATGAATCAACAAAAGAAATACGATTAAACAAAATGGAAAATGTTTTAAAGGGCCTCCGTCTGTACAGACCAATGGTCCAAAACTGGCCTTTGCTTTTGATGCATATTATAATAAATGTTCTTGAGGCAGGAAGACATTTGCAATGAAACAACCTGCAGAACAGATTTAGACTTTATCTGTGAAAATGTGCTGTTTTGATGTTTTGATGTATAAATCCAATTTCAGTCAGTGACAGTACTGTGTAAGATCACATTTGGTTATATACTACCTAATATATGTTATGGTGGGAACCGCTGGTCGGTGTTCCTTCTGACTTTATCTTTTTTGATTTAGCTAAACTGGATTTTTCCAAGTCAGGCACATCCACATCACAGTGACGTAAAGTTATGTTAAGTAAAAGTAAACAGTAACCCAATACATAATGTAACTGGTCAGTCAGCTGTATTACATTTTTGTACTGTTGTCTCCATGTTTTTGTTGTTCTATGCATGGGAGTGTGTGCAATTATACATATACTGTAATGTGTGCTGTATATATACAGTATGCTTGTTATGGTATTTCCTATTTGTAAATTATTTATTACTGCATTACCTACATGTAGTTTCTGGACCTGTATGAGACATGACATGACAATAAATTCTTGAATCTTGAACCTGTAGTGTTAATGCAGATCATGCAGACATCAGTCAGCTATTAGCCTACAGTAGGGTTGATGATGGATGCTCCTTCCTTTTGATGATGTGTTTGAGGTAAGTGGGGGATTTGTACCACTCCTCCAACCTCAAAAGTGTAGTAAAATGTAGGCAATATTTTTTGTCATAGTCTCATTAGCAAATGTAATTTCTCCTTATGCCTTCCTTACACAGGGAGTCTTTTAAATCATTGTACTATTAGAAATACATTGTGTTTCATGTGTTGTTCTTTAAATTATTCATAGTGGCCAGGATTTATAACTATATAGGGCAATGTTTAACCTTTTTTTTACCTTAACTTAAGGCTCCAAAAATTCTTTCAAGGCGGCTCACACACAGACACTGAAACCAACATCAATCAGGTGGTAGAATACGAAAATATAGTGTTGATTGTGTGCATCTGTTACTCATATTTGCATGTCTTCTGCTAGACCCAAATAAATCACATATCTTTTATTAATAAATCCCAAGGAAAAGTGAGTTTGTACAAGTGAGCTTCAGTCTTCAGAGCTTTGTGTTGATGTTAGCTTTGGGCGCACCTATCAGCACTGGTGAAAATACACAGCTGTCTCACTCCCGGATTATAATGAATTATTCAAGTCTCTGCCTTTTGTGCTCCTAATGATACTCACAATGATCAGCACCAGAAGTTGCAAGCTCCAGTTCTCCAATTACGATCCAGGTTGAGGTTGGTATCTGTAGCCCTTAAAAGTGACCATCCTTCAATCAGAAGACGCAGCCACGAGCTGTCGGCAAACCTCGATCCTGCTCTTTAGTTCTGGCATTTTGTGAGCTTTTGACGTCTGCTACTGTACAGTGTAGTTTCCATATGTGACCAATCATGACCTGTAGGGGAAATGTGTACTCGACGCCCCCCCCTGTGGTTGGTACACAACTATTCAGATGTTGGTTTAGTCATTCAAAAGCCAATTAAACCAAGTGGGGGTAGCGGCCAAATGTCGGACGGGTTGGACAGATTTTCACTGGGCTGATACTGAACAAAAGCAAAAATTTTTTTTTAGCACACATTTTATTCTAACAGCTGTTAATGCATTCTCAAATGTCAAACATACACAGGCAGAAATGGGGGACAATAATTACTGTGTCACGTAGGCGCCTTTGGAAGATGTATCTATGCATTTTAAAATAGAAGGTCTCTAATTGGAGAAGAAAAGTGGAAGTTGTCGTCTTCAGTCTTTATTTACCTGCTCCACTCTGTTCTCCAGACCTTTCAAAAGTTGACGGCTTCCCTGCATTTTAACTCAGATGATTAAATCCTCCTCCTTGTTGGGAGAAATGGAAATGTGAGGGCAGAAATTAATTCAACATCCCACCATTTCTTGTATTCATGATAAATGTGAGAGTGAACATTTCATTTACTTGCCATACACCCTCTTAATTTCATCAGACACCACTGGTTGTGTGTCTCTGATGTGCTCAGGAACGTGCTGTCCTACTCTGCTTATCCTGCTGTACTCTGAGCGGCTGTGTGTGTCCATACTTATGTATGCAGAAATATGGATGCAAGTGTCTATCTGTGGGTGTGCATGTGTGTATCTGTGTGTCAATTTAATGTCCTGAGGGACATGTCGCCATTGCTTTCCAATTTCCGGTTTATATGTCAGTAAAAGCAGAACAGGAAAGAAGAAGGCAAGAGGAGGAAAGAGAGACATTAAAATAGTTTAAGATTGTTAGATGTTCAGGATTTACTTGTTGACACAGAAAATTTTATCTGCAATGGTAAAAATACCATTTGCAATGCAAACATATTGTGAGCAGGAATTGTATTGCTGTTTCTTGTTGTCTTTTTTATGTATAATAATCTGAGGGAATCTGGTACATTAGCAGCAGCATTTCTATATATTTCTCTTCAATTTCCTTTTTTTAATTACTTAAAGATTAAAGCAACCGTCACAAAAGGACCTTGTTTAGTGTAAACTGCAGTGATAAATAAATGGTCCTCGTGAAAATCAGCTAAAAGTTATTAGATTCTTTAAAGACAGATTCAAACATGAAGTGTCAATATCGAATGGAGCAAATGTCACATTTAGTCCCTGGTATGGGTCAAACTCAAAAAATGAAAAGCCAGACACAGGGCATCATTTATTATGGATGACTGTGAGGACTAAAATTTTGAATTTAAATCGACCTCAAATCTCCAAAGAACATCTGCAATCTAGTTTTCATTTCTGTGAGTGTTCCTAGTATAATGGTCCTGCTACACTGGTCAAAAGGGACAACTTTGAAGAATCACCATCGTACAATATCTTATCTGAAAGCGATATGAAAATGTCAGATCCTAATGGCATCTAAAACCACTTCAGATGTTGACAAACTCAAAATTGCAGGCATTTCTTGATAAAAATGTTGTTTTGCTCAGTACACAGACTCATGATTGCATTTGAGACGGACGTTTGGTAAATCAGAGAGAGCCAAAATGTATTTTCAAACACTGATACACTGATAAAGCTGACAGGTAGGTGTTATAGGAGAACTAACAGGAAAACATGACACATGAGCATTTTTGTTGGGTGAATATTTTTAAGTATTATTTTGCAAAGAAAAGAGAACAAACCAATATGTGTACACATTCTTTACACATTATCAAGTTGATCATTTTGCTTGAGAAAAAATGTGCATCACCTCCACTTCATGTCTGCAGCTTTGCAGACAACATGCTTTTGAGAAAGGTGTGTCGCTGTTCCAAGCAAGGTCACACTGCAGCATATCCCTACGTCTAAGGCATCACCCTTATTTTTAATCACAGAAACTGGTAAAAAGCCAGATGTTGAACGAGATGCTTGACAGCCCCATGACAACTGAAAATGTCTAAAAGTAAAATTTGCATTGATGCTTTTCCAACACTCAGCGTTATCAGTGAGCTTTAGTCTTAACCTTAGTTTCACAGTAATTGTAAACCTGTGAGTGTGTGAGTGTGTGCTTAAGTGGGGGGTTGGCGGACTGTCAGAGCAGGAAACATGGCAAGACAGATGAGGGGATCGTGGGTTCGAGCCCTGGGCAGCACACGATCCTGATAGATGGGTGAAGACTGACTTAAAACGTCTGGGTTATTGATGGTCGCCCGCCGGCACTAAAAATAAACCACAGCACTGACCTGAACACACGCACAAAACACAACTGAGCTGTTTTTTGGGTTTCTTGCCTCACAAATTGAACTTTGAAATGTTTTGAACCTGATTTTTACTTTTCATAGTTCTGTATCAGGCAGTGTGTGTGTTGGTGTGTTGGTGTGTCTTCTCGTGACTTTGAACCTCCAGGTCATTGTGATGGAAAAAGAAGTTTCAGGAGACCTGGATGTCTTACACAGGAATATTTATTGAAGCTCGATCGAGGAGAAAAGGGAAACACCACATGTGAATCACAGCGTACTGCTACCCAAATCTGAAGATGGTGTCCTGAAGCTCAGTATTTAACCTTCACCAGAACTGCTGAGTTCTGCTATATCCAAATAGGGTTATTCCTAACTCAGTCTGTCATGTGTGAGGACTCTATTGGATATCAGATCCAAACAAGGAAAGACGTCAACCATTGCTGTCCTAGCAACAACATAGCCTCTCTACAGCATCTCTTATCCAGCGTCAACAACCAGGCACCAGCCTGTTGTGTCTAAACCTGAATACAGAAGATATCTAGCAGACCTTGGTCTACCAGAGGCCAGAGCCAACTCGGCCTTGTCAGGCACACAGAGTGAGACAGGTGAACAGAGACAGACAGGTGACCTGACCTGTGAAGCACTGTCTTAAGTTACCTTTAACCTACAAGAGGGAAATTTAACATACAAGAAGGAAAATTCCTTCACAGTCATTAAGAAGAAACGTGATGCCAACAGCTCCCTTCTTTATTCTAAATCTAATTTTATCCTGTAATTACCTCCTCATGCAGTACTTTTCATTGTTAATGGCAGGGTCGGCCTTATCTGTGTGGGATCTATATTGCGTACCCACACACAAGTGATCAACAGTAAATGACACGTGAATGTACTGCACATGAAGAAAAATATAAAAGCTAGTGCACACATGTATTTCACGATTAGCAGAAGCCAACATTCAATCATGAGGTCCGTGCTGGATGACACTGTATTCTTTAGACTTTAATAAAACAATGAAAGGCAGTGGATCCTCTCAGTCATTTTTATCTTTTATTAAAACACAGTTGCTGTTATGGGGTCTTTCATTCTGGCCCACAATGTGACGGTGTAAACAGATTTATGTCCCCACAACATTAGTAATACCCATCTACAGAACACACGCCTAAGACACACCTGGAAGCTGATTCAATTAACTTGGTGTGTGTGTGTGTGTGTGTGTGTGTGTGTGTGTGAGGGTGGGGAGAGGTCACATTGAGGGGCTATTATTGTCTTTTCTCAGGACACACTCGTACTCACAAAGTCTCCAACAGCCACACACTGCACAGACCCCCATTTACACAGACATAATGCACATAAGCACAAGTAATCTTTGTCACTCTCTCTCTCACACACACACACACACACACACACACGCTCAGGGGGAGCATAGGTTAGCTGCTGAACTGTAGAAAGGTTCAGTGAACTCTGACTGTTAATAACAAGAGTCCACGTCAGATTTCATTTCCTGCGTGACTCTTTGCCCTCCCTGTGTCACTTTTTCCTTTCCTCTCCTTTATTCTATGATTTTCTCCTTTTTGTTTCTTATTGTCTGGAGTAAAGCCTGTTTTCTTGGAGTTATTTGGAAACATAGATGGAAACTATCTTCCTCAACTTCTCTACGCTATCTTCATTTAATGAAAAAACTAAAAATATCCTTGTTGCAGTTAAAAGATTGCAAACAGCGACTTTACAACAGCGGTTGTATATTGAACTTCAGTCCTGTTAATCAGTTTTAAGTAACCAAGCTAATACTTTGTCACTTGCCCTTGCATAAAAGCCATGATTATGAGCTGCACTTTTTCAACACTGACATCTCAATTCATGCATTTCTGAGTTCGGCTTTTAAAAGAGAAGAAAATTAACTGTTAAATAAAAAATAAAGAGAAATATTGAATCATAATTTAACAGCAAATTAAGTGCGGGCAGTGTGACTGAGCTTTTTATTCCAAATAAAAGACGTTATGTTTCTGGGGCAAAAGCACAACCTGGGTCACGGTGTGAAGCAAGCACACACACATTCACACTCAACTATTAATGGAATCTTTTCCAAGTCACAAGAAAGATGTTATTTCTCCATCTGACTCTGTGCCTTATTAAGTTATTGGTAGTAAAGTGGGTCGAAGTGTCGTGGCTGGGAAAGCCAATTATCTCCTCCCGTCCTCTGAGACCTGTCTTTAATTATCAACTTTTTATAACTCCGGTCTTAATGATATAGCCGACGGTGTCTGTGTCTCTGCCTCACTATTGTCTCTCAGTCTGGATTTCTTCGTCTGCGGTTTGATAACTCTGTTTAATGAAAGCGCCAGCGGGGTCTGCCTCTTAATCTGACACTCTAACCTTATTGTAACATCCTATTTCAATATCTATCCCTACTTCTGTCTGCACTCAAAGAAATTAATACCAACCCTCTAAAAGATAAGAAAAGACCCTTATGAATGACATATTTATATTATTTTAAAACAATAATTAAAAAAAAAATATTAGTCATTTTGATGAATTTCCATTCAATCATTAAATTTCACAACTGATGCTCAATTTAATGATTTCAAAAATAATGCCTTATATGAGCTGCAATTACCTAATCCAGTGTGATGGAATTTGCAAAATTACACATACCAAAATATATATTATTTAACTGTGTGCCTCTGAGATGCCACAGCCAGAATTTAGGAGGTTGACATGCACAGAAATGCAAGTTTTTTAATGTTGAAATTCATCTAGCAAGACATTAATTACACATCCACTGTCTTCATGTGTGAATGAAAATTTTCAATCCACACAATTCAGCAAAAAAAATGTAACAACTCCAAGATATGAGACTGAACAAGTTATACGGGTAAATACTTTTGAAGTAGACAGACCAATAGACAAACTCTGCATAGAAAAACCCATGTTTAATAACTATAAACATCAAATTAACATCAATTACAATCAATTCTAAGGACACCGGAATCAGCATTCAACCATGGTGGTGTCTTCATGAACCACTGGTGTTTCTAAGCAAGCTGGGAGTCTTGGTAGGACATGTATCACTTTTGTCTTGAAAATTAAACTGTCCCAAGAGACACATGAAGAAACCAATCAGAGTGAACAACACAATATGACCATAAATTAAGATATGAACTGAAATGTTGTGTGTATGCTAAAAACTCAAAGTTAACATTCAGCCCGGCACTCTGCGGGCTCTGTGATGACAGCCATTCACTCATCTCACAATTGGCAGATGTAGAGGTAATGATGCTAAGGATATACTGCTGGCATACTGAATAAGAAACACACAGGTGCACACAAAGGCACAAAGTGAGATTTTAAATAGGGAGCCAGAAAAGAGCGGTTCACAAACCAGTCGACTTCTCATCAAGTGAAAGTTGGTGTAAAATGTAACATTTTTGGATCATTTTCTCTTATTTCAATAACCATCTTTCTTAAGTTGCTCTCAACGCCCCACATGACAGATGACTGTAATTGGCCTTTGGTGTTTAGAAATTGGCCAAGCAGACAGCAGAAGGATTAAAATCTTGCCAACAAGAACACTGAATGACCCATGCTGGCACAAAGTGTGATGAAGTGTTATGATGATTCAGAGCTCAATCTGTGTTGAAAATGATCCGCTGTGGTTCATGTGACCAACACTTGTAAAGGACTGTTCAGCATCGCGCCCAAATACGAAGAGTAGGCTCTCTAAAACATTCGAGAAGGTTTGGGTAGTCAGCAGACTGTAGACTGACTCGTTTACACGTGTAAAGGGATATTGCGGCACCTTTATCAGTGCCAGAAACCAAAGTATGTTGCTTGGACGACCGATTATTTAAATGTTCCCAGACAATAAGATGTTGTGGTTAACAAAGAAAGCATGCTGAGTGACTCCCCTTGGCTCTGTCTCCAGGACAGATAGAGACATCTAAGAAGCAGCCTTCCATTTTACTGCCTCTGGCAACTGAAGCTAAATTACCTTGGCAACAAGACGTGGAAATGTAATCAAAGTATACTTAGACATCTGGACAACGGGCAACCGTTAGAGTCAACACATGGAGAAGTGTCAGTTACCCAGTGTTGATTTGTCATTATCCTTCTGATGCTGCTCAGCAATTGTGATTCACAGTGACGTGTCGAGTTTATTTATTATTTTTCTCTTCCTGAAAAGCCAGAATATTTCCTCGTACGGTTTTCCACTTACTGTATTTTCAGCTTAAAGGAATACTCCTTATACCAAACCTGAAGGAGGCCCTCATAAGTATGTATTCTAGCTACCTAATTTATTTATACATGTTTTATGAAAGTTATTGATTTATCAGTGTTGAAGAAATACATGAAGCGGCTTAAATAGCTCATTAAAAGTCTCAAGACGAAAAATGGGGGTAAGTTGGCCTCAGTCTTGACTTGTCTGTACATTTCTCTCCCTGCTCACTGATCTCCAATCGCACACTCAGAGTCCCCAGTTCAAGTTGCCACCAGTGGAGTCACAGGCTCTCGAAGGAACTCCTTGGCCCTGCAGTCTGACATTACATGATATGTGTCAGTCTATGTGTCGCTCTGACTGTCTCTCTCCAGCTCCTTGGCTCTGTCCCGTAGAAGGAAATGACTGAGTGATTATTCATTGCAGGATAATGATGGTACAGCAGCCCAAGTGCCAAAGGCTCTTGATAGACTGCCAGACAGAGCAGTCTGCATCTGTGTGTGTGTGTGTGTGCGTGCGTGTTGATAATAGTTTACCAGGCAAAATGACTGTCTGAAGAGTTGGAAGTGTCTCTGGCTGCACTTGAACATGATTTGGAGCTCATTCAGACTCAATTTGCTGCAGAGCGAGAGACACAGAGCACGAGAAAGAGACAGAGTAAGACCAAAATTCAAATCAAGAAAGAGAGAAAGATAGACTAACAGAAAGAGAGAGGAAGAAAAAAAGAGGGCAGGTGTATTTGCACATTGATGCCTTCATATCTGACTGGTTAAACAGAAGGAAGTGCTTATCAGAAACGAGTAGCGCGTCCTTCAAGGGCATGTTGAAATAACATCGACCCTCCTCGACTTCACCGTCCTCTCCACCCGCCTGCTCTTCATCTCTCTGTTCACTGATTCTCAAGACATCGGAAAGGGATTTATCGCCTGATGACTTTGGTGCATAAATATCTTGACAAACAATGTAATAAAATAATAAGTACTGACCAACATACAGGATTTAATGCAAGAACCTGCAGGTAACGGTAGCCGGTGGTACACACCCTATTTGCATACATTCCCATTCACAAACACCTGTCACACATCATTCTTTAGTATTTTCACCGATGTGAGAAACACGGTCATGACACCTCCAAATAAATAAAAAAAATTCATCATTAGTAACTGCCCTTCAGAAAAACACAGATAAGTGTTTTCTAATCTGTTCGTGGAAACCAGGAACTGAACTGCAGTCTCCTGCGTCAAAGTCCAATGTTTTGTTGACCCATTTCTCCACCCCCACCTCCTCACTCTGTGGATTTTGTGGCTGCTTCACTCCCAGCGGACAGGAGTGATAATTCCTGGGAACACTAGAGGGCTTTTGGTTTTGAGCATCAGCTAAATTACTTTTACTGTTGTTTTTTTTAAAGGGAGCATAGTCTCAAACATGTTATTTCTGTTTAAAAGTGTCCCTAGTTAGCAGGTAGAGTGCTAAAGTGCATCACATCATAAAGAAGAAAGTCGATGAAAGATGCAGGGCATTTTCATTCCCAGGCTTATTATTCATTCAGCTACAGGCTGAGAGCCACACATCATTTGAATTTGAATGTGGAATGTGTAGACAAACACAAAGTAAGTTTTTTACATGGTATCCCCATTATATTGGACATTTCCTGCCAGGCTTGTGAATTTTTTTTTCCGAATCCTGTTATGATAGGGTAGTTATTCAACTCTTGGTACTCCAGCAAACAAAACTTTTTCTTATTTGCAGTCCAATGTTGTGCTTGAAATAATTCCTGTCAATGCCAAAATGCCACTGGACACACCATGTAGAGGTCAGTGTATTTGGAGATTATAGTTTAATGAAGTCAAACTTTGGGCCTAAACCTGGCGAAATATCAAGGTGACGTGCTTTGTCTTACACAGCTCTTCAGGGGAACACAACCTCAATACTGGCCTTGGTCATTTGTTTTAAAAGGCCCGTCGTGCACTGCCTACAAGCGGTCAGAAATTAGCAATATTGATGTGTGTTTAATTAATTAGAAATCGTATGTAATGTACTTTAATCTTCACTATGCCAACAACTTTTTCTGTGATTTCACTCTTTGTTCTTTCTTTGTAGCAGAAAAGTTATGGTTATAATGGAAAAGTTCTCTGTCCTAGCCAATTGTGCACACACATACACATGTTTGTACTATACTTGTAAGGACCCTTAGACATAAAGCATTTCGTGCCCCCTAAACTGAATTTATATTTTTGGCATTTTCATGGCTGCAATAATCCGCTTGTAGTAAATTTCATTATTTTTCCAAGTCTGCAAGGGCATGCACAGCCCAAACATGTGAGAATATTTCATTTGTGCAGACACCAAATATATTATAAACACAACCATGTGTGCATCATTTGTCCATTTTTGGACTATTTCCGAGCCTTAATGCTAACCTTGATGTAAACTTAATTCTTACCTCAACCCAGACACCAAGTCCTAAACCTCACACAGCTCTTTGAAAATGTGAGGACGTGACAAATAGTCCTCACTTTCCAGATATGTCCTTACGCTCCACGTCAGCACTGGCCCTCACAAAGCTGCAAGTACAAGCGTACATACACATACGGGCCATGAAGATAAACACACCCACAGAGACAGCGGACAGATATATAGCACACAATCACCGAACGGTGAAAAAAATAATACAAAAGTCAGATATACGCACAACCATTTACCATGCAGGTTAATCACTCACAGCACACGCGCACATGAGTACACATCATTAACACACATAGTGTATTTGCACACACACACGTGAACACTTTTGTATCAGTCACATGTTAAGATGTGTGAGAACACACACACACACACACACACACACACACACACACACGCGCACACACACTCATACATACACACAGCCACTGTCACACACACTGTCCTTGTGAGGAAGGTCAGAGCAGCCACCCTGCTGTGTGTATGAAAAGTATAAATAATAAATGGGGGATAATGTATGGTAAGCAAAACATCTGACCAGGCCAACAACAACAGCAACAGCTTCTGCACCTTCTCTCTCATTTCCCGTTTCTCCTTATCGCACTCTGTCTGACACTACTTCCCGGCCTCGATCTCCCCTCGTCTCCCTTCATATTCTCCATCCTCTCACCTTTATCTTTATCTATTTTTCCTCCCTCTCTCTCTCTCGCCCTCTAGGTGTGAGGGTGGAGGGTGAATGTAGTGACATCACCTCCTTTAACCTCTAAGCAACCCCATGTTGCCTTCTTATCTTTTCATACAACACACATTGCATTATTCATTATACTACACACACACATATAGATAGGAAAAAGACCAAGAAGCAGATGGGAGGAGAAGGAAGAGAAAAAAGGGAGATCTGGCTTCTGTTCATACATCAGTTGTTCACCACTGATGCTCCTTCTATATGATACTTTGATGTACGTCAACTGTATTCTCCTTCACCACACATACAACAGAATACACTCTCTGTGGATTGATGCATACATTTGAAACAAGGCAAGAAAAAGAGAAAAAGGAAAGAGGGATTCTCTGTCCCTGATTGCTGTTTAATAATGCAACACATACAGTACATGAATTTTGTGGGGTCCTGACATCATATACATTAATGAATACTTTATTCCAGCTCATTCATTACTACACATGAGGCTGGGAAGTCATGGGTTACAGATTACATGATTAATAAAAAAAAGGTAAGATCACTATTAAAATAATCCCCATAAAACCCCAAGATAAAACCCATTGCTCATGTAAATAGAAATGTGTCAAACAAACAAATACCATTGGAATAAAGAAAAATAATGATCTTTGTATTTTTCTGCTTTAGATTGTAGCAGTTTAGAAGTGATTACAAGTGTAAATCATTGCTGCAACAACCAGCAGAAAGTCGCAGGTCTCTGGCCATTGTGTGGGGGTGTCTTCAAGTGCTCCTGCTATTTGGTTGATTTAGGTACAGTGGTGTTACATCCAAAAGGGCCGGATAAAGTGTAATATAGATCAGAGGGTGTGGTGAATAATAGATGCACCCTCAACCAGTCACATTACTGGTCTCGTAGCGCTGAAACAGCTAAGCCAATCACAGTGAAGCATGACAACAATGAGCCAATAAATAGAAAGAACGTCTCCATGAAATAATATTGTCATCTAGATGGAGCAGACAACACACGGCAGCACAAATATGCCAGCAAAGGCAATTGCTTTCGTTTTTACAGTTAATTTGTACAATGACAGTTCAAAAAAATGTATATCTATATATATATATATATACAATAAAAGTTTGCTGAAGGTGTTTATGTGATTGCATCACACAGCAGCAAAAAGCACAAAATTACCAGACAGGCAAAGCATTTCAAGGTCAGAAAAACACCAAACTAAAGACATTTTTAATCTCAATGGTTAAATAAAGTTAAATAAAAACAAAAAACTACTACTGCAATAAAATAAGACTATTACGGGTCTAAAATGAATGACCAAACACTTAGTCAAACTGTAAAGATGTAATCAGTAATGTGTAATAGATTAAATGTTTGCCAGGGGATGTTGCTATTCCTGGCTTGCCAGCACATTCATACATATTACATCACCGGTTCATACATAACCTGGATAGATAAAACTGTGTGCATAAACAGTGCCTATGAAAAATGCAATGAAATTGGTCAATTTGAGTCTCCTTTATTCATGTAATGATGGCCATTTATTTTGTGTATATATATTTATTTAAATCCCACAATACACAATTCTCATTCTATGTTGTGTGGTGCTACTGGATTTTCCTTTTTATGTGATTAGTATTTCATGTTTTTCTGCCTTCCATACTAAATAATTTTCTTTTCTTCTCTTATTTTCTTTTCTCCTTCTCGGGGCTTTTGTTTTTTTCATGAGTCTTGTCCTCGGACCGAGGCAAACCTTTTTCATCTGGGGAATTTTTATTTTGTAAAAAGCTGATTTTTGGTGGCAGAAATCTCCAAAACCAAGAAGGGAATGTCACCAAAAGGAACTACATTCAATATAGTGCATTGTTCTTTTATTGATTCATTCATACAAATCATGGCTGTCTTGGTTTGGGAAACCTTAAATAGACGACACCTTAAAAGTTAACTCCTGTTTACCCCGTGTCACAGGTTGCAATACGTTAGTGTGTTGTGAACGTAAGTTGTAAACAATTCAACCAAAGAGCGATATTCCCTCTAAAACTGTTTGATTTAAAAAAGAAATGTGAAGCCTGTAGAGGTAAAACTCAAGTATTTTAGAAGAAAGAAACAAAGTCAAATCATTTCAAAGTAGCAGAAACATCATGCATGTAGTTGCAACATGTGCAAGCAGAGGTTATATAAGGCAAACCCTAATCTCTGGTGTCCTGAAGTTACCCACTATCTGCTCATCTATGCTATGATTTTGCTTAGAGAGGCCAGTGTCAACGTGTGTCTGAGATCTAATAATATGGCCCCTTTGTGTAAACCTGCTTCTAAATTAAAATACTCCCACCTTGGAGGTTGAATGGGATCCTTTTCAAGTGGTGGATCAGATAAGGGACTGCATGTTAGCGGAGGGTCTGTGGTCAGAGGCGAGCTGAGGAGCAGCTGCTGAATGCCAAGTGCCTGCCTGCGGAAAGTGACCACCAGTTACATCAGTGCACATATTATTCCATGTTACACTGAATAATACAGCGTTAAATTGGATAATGTGGCCGAGGCTGTATCAACATGAGGTCACTGACGCATGTGCTTTTTTTGCCACACATTGTAAATCAGATCTTTTTTTTCCAGCGCTGCAAGTCCAGCAACTGGAGCTGATTTGTGCAACGTGGAATTCAGTTTGTCCCACTCAACGTGCCACATGTGAAAACCAATGCCGACTTGTAACAGGGAGCCACTGAAAAGACCAAAGGACACACAGTCTGCTGCAGTATCTCTCCCTGCAGATCCAGCCTTCACATGCTTCACCACCTGCAAGGATGGATCTACACAGCCACAGAACCGCAGAGACGCTCTCACCCTGTCTAACTAACAGAAGCACTGTCACCCTGTTCTTTTCCACGAGCCACCATAAAGCAGGAGGTAGCACTGGCTGTATGTGCGGTTTCACGTATGCATTTGTGTGTGTGTGTGTGTTCCAGATAATGCCATAGCAGCAGGTTGTTCAACTTGAAGTGTCTTAGCTGTCAAACCACAACAACTACATGGCTGAGCAGAAAGACCCAACGTATGTGTGTGTATGAGTGTCAGAGTGTGTGTGTTAAGTGATGATGAAACAAGGCTAGGGTGCTGTAGTGGGCTGCTCACTACCTTTCAAAAAACTCAAAAACCATGCTGTCTTCATGACAAGCCCCCCAACACACACATAGACATACACACAGCGACCCTAATTGCTGTCTCTCTCCTGCAGGGTCAGAAAATAGGCTACCTGAAGGCATTTCTCTCCTACTCGTTTCCTCCCACTTCTTCTTTTGCTGCATTCCCCGTCTTTCCTCCCTCCCTTCTTCTCATCTTATTGCATCTCATCCCTTGTTTCCTCTCCTCTTGTCTCATTACTTTGCTCTTTTCCGGTCATATTTGATACTCTCTCCTCCCTCGGGTTTGCTCCGTTTGTCTTTCTTTTTGCTGTATTTCTCTCCTTCCTCACTACCTCTTGTCTTCTACCGGGAGATTCATTGAGAAGGATGCAAGGAAAGAAGGGGAGACGAGTGAACAAGAGGACATATAATCTCACATGCAGACATGTAAAATTCCCCGCAAACTGCAAGACCAAATATCACCTGTCATCGACTCCTTCTTTGGACTTGGGCACACAACGAGTTGTCAGGGTAACAAAGGAGAAAAAGGAGGTAGGGAAGGAAAGGGGAAGGCAATCTAAAGCAAATACAATGTGCCTCTTGTCTCCTCTTCTCTGATTTCACGTCCTCCTCTCCAGGTGTACCAAGCCGATAAAAAAATACTTTTTTTTTAATCACATAAAGCATCAGAATCTATTAAATCACATTATGGCATGTACTCAGGATGTTAGTGGGAATATTCCTTGATTAGCTTTTTGTTTTGCCATTAGAAGATTGGCAGAAACTGACAGCTCTTTTGAGATGATTATACCACCCACTGAACCTCCGCAGTGTGCTTAAGTGTTATACACCATATAAGCAAACTAACCACAGAAGAAGAACACACATCAGTGTTCCCTCACATGTTGTTATAAGTTGATTAAGGAGTTCATTTTTTTAATTTGTATCATCTTCATTAGGGATAGAAGTGTCTCACATCACCATGCCTCCTGCAGCATATCCTGTCTTGTATTCATTGCTATCCTTGTTGCATTAGTTTGCTCATGTTTTAATAAAATCGGCTCAACCTTTTCATTTTCCAGTATTTCACATTTTTATTCGTTGGTCCATCTCTTTTATGATCCTCGAGGGTGACAGGAGTATTATCAGAGCACTATGACAGACCTCGACAGAAAAGGAATTAAGTTTGGAATGAATGTATGGGATTCATTTTGTCTGACATGGAAATGTGGGATTGCATACCATCCAACAATAACTTATGGTTTAACGGACCAATAAAGAAGAAGCAGAGCAAGACCACACAGAATCTCTATCATAAGAACACTTGTCCAATTACCGTAAAGGCCGAGTTTAGAGACACAAAGAAAGACTAACCATAAGACAGGTAATACAGTCAAGCTGAGGCTGTGATTTTGGATGCATATCACATTTCTTTGCATTTAACGCTCTTTGTCATATTTTTGGAACATTTTAATAATTTTGTGTTGAAATTATTGTTGGATGTTTGTGATCTTACATTTACTTGGGGACAAAATCTATCCAATATGAAGGGACATAAACAATATCCCATTCTATTTACATCCATTCATTTATCCCTTAATTCATTTCCATCCACTTATCCACATTTGGGTTATGGTCACAGTCAGATTTCTTTCGTTTGGTCACCACATAAAAACCTTCCTGACCACTGGTTAGAGTTGAAACATAGATCCGCTGCTCCGATGACAGATTCCTATTCAGGCTCTGAATGTTTTGAACCATGTAATCAAGGAATGTAGTTTAGGCTTAAACCCAATCAAAATCTGATGCAAGAGATGTTGATGAGATCATTCATAACCACTATTAAACATTTACCTGCTTCACAGGGTTTTCCTTAGCATGGACAGAAAGATATAGGGCAAAATTATTTTTGATTGATTATTTCAGCTATTTTGGAACCACAGCCCTTTTAATACAATTGGCTTATTGAGTGCTTATGGCTGAAGTATAACGAACAATTGCCCACTTAAACATCCAGCAAAAATACAGCAACATTAGTATTCATTAGTGTAATTAGGAGTCCGTACACCAGATGAATGTGGGTCCTAAAATCGCTTGCCTTTTAGCTCTGGTTTGGTCTCCAACATCTCCTGAGGGAAATATCTGGCACTTCAGCTGCTAAATGTTCAACTTTCTTCTCTATGCACTTGTTTACATTGACTCTGCTGTTTGGTGCTAGACAGCTATCGTGCACTCAGCCTATCTGAGCTTGTCATTCGAAAATGTCTGAAAACGGTTAATTGGTGAGAGCGATAAGACTCAACCAGGCATATTTGAAATGAGCTAAATAGGATAAAAGCTGCATAGAGCTATTTTTGTGGTTTCAGTACAATCAGTGTTAATATCAACAACAACTATGCCTTAATATTTGATCTTATATGCAAAGATAGAGCTGTTTCTCTTCACTGACAGATTTTCAGACCTATGTGAACCCTGAAATGTGCTGTGTGTTGTCATGATGCTGCTGATTATAATAAACTGCTACACTGCCAACAATTTACAAGGCCAACTCTTCAAAATGATTGCGGTAAATCCAATGTGCAGTGATGTTGCCTTCTCTCTCTGCTTTATATTCAGCTCACTCTGGCTGTAAACTCAGTGTATCACTTTCCCTCCTGTCCCACCCTGCTCTACATTCTTTTTATACTGGGTGAGAGAAAGAGAAAGGGAGAGATCGAGGGTTCAGAGGGCTGCCCTCAGGCGTACACACAACACACACAACACACACATACACACACAGACATACACACGGGTTATCTCAGCTCCCATGCTGCTTTATTTGCTTTATTCACACAGCCTGCAATATTGCTTGACTGACGCAACAAGGCGGCAGGAAGAAAAGGCAATGTTCAAACTTTTCTTTAAACGTACCACATAAAAGAAAATGCAATAACAATGATGTTTGCCAAAGCACGACTAGGAGATTAAAATGACAACAGCAGCTAGATTACACTAGGATAGCTAAATGGGACAAACTAATGTGTTTTATTACTGAGGTAGCTTTTATTTCTATACAGTATGTGTAAGATCCTCCTACCCAAACAAGAAAAACAAACCACTCTTGTCTGAGTTAAAGTTCTGAAGTGACGGATTGCTTGACTTGTATATATACATGCATGTATGTACATTATAGTTCTGTTTTTTTTTTTTTTTACCTATCTTTGTTCAGCTTTGTAGTCATTGTTTTGAGCTCTATGTCTACTTCTATCTTACTGTAAACTGTTCTTGGAACTGTGTGTAAGTACATTGAGAGCAACATAAAACTGGAGTCAAATTCCTTATATGTGAACAAATACCTAGACAATGAAGCTGATTCTGTAGCAGCCTGATGTTGCTTATTACTATAAAGGAAACCGCCTCTACAGGTCACCCACTCATGACATGGCTGAGGCAATTACGCCCACATTCGCAATTTGGGAGTCTCAAATCCATCCACTTGAATTGTGGGAAGACTCTAGAGCAGTGGAAATGCTAATTTAAATTCACAGGTATCTGAATCTAATTGGGCGCAGATGCCTTTCCAGCACTGGAGGACCAATTGTGAACTGGCTCTGGCCCATATATGGCTGCCAGATTTGTCCTGGTTTTGGGGATGGGCACACATCTACACAGTCTGAGGATAAATGCTTCTATGCTGTTGACCAATTCAGTGCAATTAAAATTCAGCCACTTGTCTCATTTAATTACAAATTTACAAATTTAAGTAACAAAATTGGTTTAGTTGCTGTGATGTAGCTTGGCATGTGCAGGTGCATTTCCAAATTTATACAATTAAGTTTAGAAATCAAATGTGTGAGTGGTGCTCATCGTTTTTAGTCATTATTTATTTTAGTTGACTCTCATATACTCTTATACTGACTGTTCACTTCTTCTATGAACATTTTTGACAAATTTCTGTCAGGTTTCTGTGCACTTCATAGCACCAAATCTGTCTTAAAGAGCAACCTTTTACTTACAGCTTTCTTCTGGATAGGCGCTCTGCATTTGACACAGTGGATCACTCTATATTACTGATCACTTTGAAAGGTGGGTTGGCATCAGGGACACTGCTCTAAAATTGTTTAAATCCTATTTATCACACAGGACATTCTCAGAAGTTGTGACTAATGCCTCCTGTTCAGTGGCCACTCTGACCTGTGGTGTTCCCCAAGGCTCCATCCTTGGCCCCTTTTTGTTCTGTATATACAATACATGCTACCACTGGGACATGTCATAAATAAACGCAAAATCCAGTACCATTGCTATGCAGATGACACATACATTTATGTTAGATGTAAAAAGACCTGAATAAAAACTAGGGAGATTAAAGAAGACAGAAGGACATCCTCTTAAGTGAAAGATGAATAATTTCAATCTTCAACTCTTTCACTCTTTTCAATCCACAGGTTGCAAATTACAATCAAATGGCTAAATTCCCATTCAGAAACATAAACAGCTGGGCCACTGAAGTGGCTCACTGGTAGAGCACATACCAGATATTTTTATCGCAGCGGCAAAGGTTCAATTCCGGCTTGGGCCCTTGACTGCATATCATCCCTTCTCTCTCCATTGTGTTTCCTGTCTATCTTGCCGCTGTCCAATAAAAAAACAGCTTATTTTTGTCATTTTAAATGGATTACAATTTCCCTGTATTCATGTCACAAAGGCCAACAAGTTGTTCCCTCCAAGTCCACAACCACTCATAGGAGTTTGAATTCAATGCCTGAAAGATGGGAGGAATGAAAGACTTACATTTCTACATTTCTTACTAAGACAAGATAATTTATACAATTTACTCTGAACACGTTAAAAGATGTATTAGATATGTGTTCAGTTTACTTACCTTAAAGGAGATTCTTCAATCTTAGCAATGCCAAACTACTTTAAAGTGTCAATGAAACAAAGGCTCAAATGTTCTTCAGAGACAGTTTTATTAACTTGAATGCATGGACAGCCAAGAAGAACTGCAAACTTCCTGCTAGTATCATAAGTTATTTAAAATGAATGACTAGCCAAAGGCTGTGAAAAGTTGCTTCTTTATCTTTTGTTATTTATTCAACCTTTATTTAGACAGGCAATCTCATTGTAACACAGTGTCTCATTCTCAAGAACATTTTGAGCTGATAAAATGGTTTGAAGGATGTCCAACAAGAACAGAATACACATGTGTGATTTTCAGCTCGAAATGGTGTTGATTGCTGGTCCAGATCGACTTCATTCATTTTGCAGAAGAGCAGTCGGTGAAGCACTTGTTCTCACCACAGGGAAGGAGCTGACGGGTCAAACTTGGAGGATCTATTACACTCGTATGGAGGAGAAAATACCACTGGATGTAGCACTTTAAAACATGACAGGGCATTTCAAGCAATATTTCCTCACATTAGCTTAGGCTCCTTCAGTAAACCTAGTATCAATTTACCACATACAATGATGCATGGTGTCGCAAGCAAGCTTTCCACTTGTATTTCTGCTGGACATGTTTCTTCTACACAGTACAAGAATTCTCATCTTTTTCATCCAAACAGGAGAGAAGAGCGACCACCATATCCTTGACAACGTCTGAGCAACTGTCCTCTTTGTGTCAAAACTGCAAAACTAATTTGCTCTCATCAGCACAAATGGTTCTCATGAAGTGCAGAAGCTGTTTTCCTTTTATTTCTACACTAATGAGGAAAGTGTCTTTTAGTGATACCCCAGTGAGCTCTTGGAAGTGGACCGCCATATGTGTCCTGAATGGCTGCCCTTTGTTAGGCTGGGATTACCTCTGTGTCATACTCATCTGACCCTGTTTTGCGCTTCATTATCCTCGGTACTGAAGACCGCATCCCATTTTCAATTCGGGCTTGTAGCTGCTTTACTAGTGGGTGATATCCTGCTCCCACCACATCACCTTCTATGACATCTTGCAGTGACTGTAGAAACTTGGCAACCATTTTTTTGAGCCATGGCTTTTCCTTTATGAAATACTAAAAAAAAAGTGCAATCATAAGACAAAACACCGTCAAAGATGTTGTGTCCCAGACAAAGTGGAAAACCTGACTGACAGACATTAAAGTATTTCAAAGAATTGAATACTGATTTTTTGACATTTTTTGACCTATTTGATATATTTTCCCAGCATATTATTTGAAATAAAGTTTAATGAGAAAAAATAGACTGTAGGTTGCCATCCAGTTACACTCTTAAGCCAAAGACAGAATGACAAAGAAAGAAAGCGACATGTTAACACTGACAAAAACGCGCTAAACTTGTTACTCATTCTGGTTTTTGGATCAGTGTGTGTGAGTTATAAATAAATTAAATTGACTTTTAACCATACTTTGACCATCGTACTAAACACCAGTGTTTAGGGGTTTTTACCCAAATGTTAGTTGATTTATTTATGCCAACAGGGATCACCCGTCCCAGGCTACCAATGATGCAAGTATACAGCTTAACAGGGAAAAACCCTCAGCAGGATTATCGTTGGTTGCGGAGTTACTTTGTAGCTAATGATGAAACGCAAGTAAAAAATGTGGGAAAGAAATTGAGATATATGGAGGCGTGCAGGGACTTTTCTTTACACTAGCATTCATCTGAAACCATGTCAACATGCATTACTGACATTTCACATGCAAACACACACATGCCTGTATGGAATTTACACTAAATGTTGGAAATGACAGTAAATGCTTCAGAGGAGGAGGAGGAGGTGGAGGAGGAAGATGAGTGAGGGAAGAAGAAAAAGGATGAAGAATGACTCAATGTGCTCTTTCTGTGACTCATCACATTGGATGGCAGATCCCGCCGTGGGATCCAATCAAAGGCTCCAAAACCAAAATAAGCACAGTTGTCACAGAAAAACAGGATTTTACCACATCAATGCTCCACGACAGCTGTCAGTATCAAGAAAGAGGAAGAGGAGGAGGAGGAGAGAAGGTGTAGGATTTGGTGAAGGGAGTGAAGGACAGATGGTTGGAGACTGTTACATTACTAATGCCATGGGACAGCTGTCAATAAAAAGGAGAGAGAAGAAGAAACGGGGATGACTGTAGGAAAGGAAGGGAGGGGAGAGTGGTGAGGTGACAAAGACAAAGTGTCAGTGACTGAGAGGCAGGAAAGTGGTGAAAGAGGGGAGAAAAGAGAAAGAAAATGACAAAGTAGAGAAAGTCAGTGAAACATAGTGATGTTGTTGTCATTGTCAGTGAGAGAGAAGTGAGAAAGACAGAGAGGGAGTGTCAGTGCCAGTTTTCTGCTCTAACTGCAGCAAACACACTTGTTCTGCTCTGCAAACAGCCAATAACAGGAGGGAAGTACACGCCAACAAAGTGGAGAGAGGAAAGGCATTGTATCAGAAAGATATTTCTGTTGTCATATTTGTGGTTTTCTAACTTGTTTGCCCTCTAAAGAACACAACTTTTTGGCAACTGGACACTTCATCCATACTGTTTTGAGGATATGTACGTTTTAAAAGCATGACTTAACAACTGTTATTCTGTCACAAATGTTTCAAAGGCTTTTGGAGGTCAGTAAATAGTAAAACTAAAGATATCTGTATCAACAAGAAACAAAAAAGGCTCTCTTTTTCATGTATTTGTTCAACTACACCATAGGTGATTGAGTTAACAGCTAGTTGGATGTGAAAAACTAAACTAAAAAATACATACCTCATACCATGTCACATTATAAAGCCCACTGACAGATACAGAGCAACATTAACATTCAACTCAAAACCTCTTTTACATTTCATAAAGTCATTTGATATGTTGTTAATATAAGAAATATTGATTTGTAGAACGTTAAAGTTATAAAAAACAATAGTATAACCACAGAAAGACGAACAATAGTCAATATTTCAATTGGAAATTCAGTATGTGACTGAGCATTTACTGTTTTTACATTAATGATGATTCAGATGAGTAATGTCAAAGTCGTCAGAAACTACCCGAAGACAGAAAACAGACTGAAGCAATATCACTGCATGTGAAGAGTCCTCTCAATTAAGATGAAGCCAGCACTCTGAACTCTCTTTTTTTTGTGCCAGTTTTCCCTCAGGGGGAAACTAGAGTAAATTGATTTGGGGCCAGGTCGTGGCCATGTTAATGCTGTGTAGACCACCTGCAACCATCCCATTCCCCTACACTCCCAACCCCTTAACATCCCCTCTCAGTCTCTCTCTGGGGATCAGAGCCTGCATTGTGATAAAAGCTGTTGCGGCACTGGTGGGAGTCTACAGAGAAAGCGAGAGAGTGGGTTTAGAGGGGTCTGGATAAACCTGCAGGGACTGGATCACCTCCCATGACCCTCCATGTGCACTTTTCAAAGCATACAGACTTAATACACATTCATTCACATGTTTTTTTTAATTTTCACTTTGAGGTAGAACATGTTTCTAAACTATTTTAGGTTATATAAGTGGGTGGCAGATCTCATCATATCCTCCATACCTCATCATCTTCCTATTATCAACATTTTTCACTCAACTCACACTAATGGGACTAAATTTGAATGTCTCCATTAAGCCATCACAGAACACAATGAGGAATGGGAATGAAAAGTAACTATTCAGAGGCTTACAGGGTGACTGTCTATATACAGTATGTTTCATGCTTGTCTTTGTCTGTGTTCAGAGAGGAGGAGTCGGTGGATTAGTGTGCACGTGGGTGCTACACGTAGTGTTACTGTCCTAAATGTGTGTTTTACAGTGTAAATGAAACCAAGATCCAATTAAAGTGATTGCTGTCAATTTACCAATCCTTGTGTGGAGTTGATCACATTTCAGGAAGTGAAGCCATTCTAATCAACACAACAACTTTGTTCACAGAAATTAAATCTCACTCGCACATTCTCTGCTATGTGATTGGAATCGTAGCCTGTTAGAGTTGTGTTTATCCTCTTTGCAGTGGAAGTGCTTCAGACCTGCAGAAAGGTGATAATACCCATGTGGTTTCTGGCTTAATTGGAAGTAAGATCATCAACACTGAAGAGCAGCTGTTGCATGCAGTCAGCTGATTGAGGTAAAAGCGACTGTGGGATTATGTCATAAAACACAAGGATGAGAAGATGATGGTGCGTCACCTGAAGTTGAAATAAAAACAAAAAAAGCATAAAACACAGGTCATTGCTATTTATGGCTTTAGCCTCCTTTCAAATAATACTTTGCTTTACCAGTTGTTTTAGTAACTCGACTTTTGTTCCACCTCCAAAAACACAGAAAGACTGTTTCACGCCTTTGTCAGGAACAAAGTTTGAGAGAGTTCAGCTGTGGTGGTGGTCGCCAGAGGATCGGTGTTTTTTCCTGAAGAACTCGAGCTAAGGAAATCAGGTTTTCTGTAATCCCCGCCTACCCTGGTCACAGAAACCAGGTTTCTTGTTTAAATAACATTTAAGAAATCAGCTCAGTGGAGAAAGCTGATTGTAACCCGATTACTTAAGTGCATGTAAAGGCACTGACTTTACATGCCCATTTAGCACATTATCAACTGACAGAATAAAGCTTTGAAAACTACATTTTGACACATGGCCCCTTTACATAACAGGAACAGATTAGATGGTAGGTCTTGTCTAAAAAAATACTTAAATACAAATCAGCCTTGGTTTTAACCTGATCTAACCCCTTTATTTACATATATTCAGCAGTTTATGGCTTAAATTACTCTGGTAGAAAAAAAGCATTTACTGAGGTGGGTTCAGTTAGTAACTGAGATTTCAGAGGCGGCGAAGAGGCACACGGCCCTGATGGATGTGTGTATTTGTGCCTTTGCATCTGTGTTTTGTTGTGTAGCGGTGATCAGGGACTACGATGAAAAACAACCACAACACAAGAAACAGAACAGGACTCAACAGACAAAGAAACGGCTGCATAATTTCCCCTTTTTTTTCCGTACCAGTTTTTGTCTCTGTTTCCACTTCCTACCAACCGAGCTGCGTTGAAACCCTCCAAACAATTTTCATCCCATGTCAGATTTCATAGGAAACAAGTAATGTGTTCGTGTGTGTGTTTCTGTCTGTGTATGAGACAAAGAGATCATGTGTGCATGTGAGAGGCACAGCGCTGTGGGTTAGAAATAGCAGAATATGCCCTGAGAGCTCTTTGATCCTGAGGCATGTGTCTAGTTAGGGCAATTCTTCTTCTGATTGACTCCGGAGGGTGGGTGTGTGTGAGGGTGTGTGTGTGTGTGTGTGTGTGTGTGTGTGTGAGTGTGTGTGTGTGTGTGTGTGTGAGTGTGTGTGTGTGTGCGCTTATTTATTCCATCCTTCCTCAATTGTCTCCGTAGGTGACGGCACATGCTGTGCGTATGAATATCACTCTGTGTATCCGTGACCTATTTTCCAGCCATTTCCCTGTTTTTGAATGTTTTGTCAGGTGGCACAGCAGCATTGGAACTGGTTTAATAGCTGCTGCTGAAATGACAGCCACTTTTCTACCGTTGGGTGTCTCTATTTCTCTCTCGTTCTCTCTCCCAGTCCCTCTCTCTTCACCTTTATCTGTCTTACTCTTCATCTGTCTGCCTGCCTTTCTCCCTTCTTTTCATCCGGCTGTATACATTTTCATTCTTTCTGCCTCACTCTCAACTTCAGCTTTCAGTTTAAATAAATTCACTGACACAATTGTCAAACACAAGCAGTTTTGCTTAAGAAGTTTAGACATCTAAATGGGACAATTTCTACATCAATGTACATATTTTGATTGGCTGTATAATTTCATGTTATGACATGCATTTAATAAGGGTAAACCAAGACATTTACATAATATTATGATCTAACCAGTGAGTGTAAATGTCTTTTTTTTATTTTGAGCTTAACTGCTTTGGTTTTGTCAAATTAATATTTCTTTTGAATTTGTATTTATTTCAACTAAACAAAGATATTCTTTGAATAACTCAACACGAGTTTCAGTGCTTTTACTTTTTCAGTAAATGCATACATGATGAAAAACGGGCATTCTTTAGAAATTCAAGGATAATTTCACATTGGAAAAAGTCAGATTTTAGTCATTTGAATTGGTACTTCAGCACACTCATCTTTTTCATTTGGTGTGTGACTTCTACAAAGGCAATTCGGTGAAGACAGAGCTGCTGTTTCAAAATGTGGTTCAGGTTGGAAAGACTGTAAAGGGAGGATAAGAGCAGGAAGAACTACCCACATATCATTTTCCCATAAAAATAAGGCTGTGGTTGTCCTGGGCCGCTCCCAGGTGTGAATATGCACCTTAAGCATGTGAAGCAGGGTGTTTGTAAAACAGCGCATGCATGCTCAGCAAATGCCCCCCATGTGAATAAGGTTTTCTTTTAAAAAGGAGTTGACATGCAGCTTTTGTTAAAGTAGGTTACAAGCTCAAAATGTCTTTTGGCTTGGGTTGGCATAAATAGGGCCTATGAGAAATTCTTTATTGCTGAATCCCATGAGATAATTATGTCCTCCACCACTCATTTCTCATTTATGACGTCTTTTACCTAAATGAATAAACAACTGTTCTATTTGGGGCAATAATTATTAGTTTCCACACATCACCAGTTGTTGCTGAGATGCCGTGCTGCCCTGTGGAAATTTTAAATAGGTTTTAGAACAGCCGTCAGCTAGACGGAGGTGAAAAATGTGTTCAGACAAGAACTAAATTAGCTAATCTAATTTTATGTGTGTGCATGTACTTGCATGTGTGTGCCTTGTCCGGGTGCATTTGCTGCTGTGTATATTTGCCTGCATAGCAGCCAGTGTGTGCTTGTCCCTTGGTGTACACCCGTTCCTGCACTTGGTGTGTTGTAATTGAGCCATCGCTTGGTGGATGTTGCTTGAGCACACAACAGCTTTCTAGCCAGCTAAACAGCCTCTGTAATTGAAATTAAAAGGTAACCACATTCATCATGCTGAGCTTGGGTTTAATTGAAATGTATGTTTGTTTGTGTGTGTGTGTGTGTGTGTGTGTGTGTGTGTGTGTGTGTGTGCATCTGAGAGAGAGGGAGGGAGGGCTGGAGAGACAGCGGAGAACAAAAGCGATAGAGTGAAAGATGGAGGGAGAGCAAGTTTGGGTGAGTGTTAATGAAAGTGTGTGTGTTTGTGTGCAAGAGTTTGAGGAGGAGAGTGAATGTGTAATGAGGCCGGGAAGCTAAGACTCCATATCTGTACCTGTCTTGGTGATAAATAACATGGGAGACAGATAGCATCCACACCCCCCCCCCCCCCCCCTTTTCTTCCACCCTTTCTTTCACTCTACACTTCATACATTTCTCCTTTTATGTCAAGCTTTTTAGTCTCTGCTTTTAGAGACTTTCACTCCCTTCTCCTCATGCTCCAAAATGCTTACCAACACTTTAAAGGGATAGTTCAACATTTTGGGAAATGTGCTAATTTGCCTCCTGAAGGCAGCTAGCCTGGCTGTGTCTGAAGTTCATAAATACACCCACCAAAACCTCTAAAGATGTTTTATTTACATGATGTGCTTTGTTTAACAATTGTGATTGTGATTTGATATTGATTTGGTATTAAGTACTTGGTGATGTATCTAAAATGTTTCTGTGGGCTCTAAAAGTGGAGACGGGACAGAGAGACTCGAGTCATTTAGCATCTAAAGTGACTCATGTTGACATTTGCAGGTACGTTTTTAAGCTGTTTCATTTGCTACAGCTGACTAGTTGACTATCCTGTGGATTTTAGTTTGGTAGAGATTTCAACGAGCTAAGTTGCAGGACAAGGCTTGTGTCTGTCTTTGTAAGATGTGTAAGAAGCAGACATGAAGATAATGTGGGTTGTTGTTTCGGGGGCCGTTCTTGTTTGTGTAGCGGCTGCTCTTTGGTTGTTAATAAGTGTCAGTGTCAGTCCATGGTAAAACGGTGAGGTTAGTGCTTTAGTTGGGATATCAGTTCTTTACCGACTGCAACACTGAGCCAAAACATTCACAGTATACCCTTATTAAACTGAGGTTAGATTCTCATTGCAACATGAGACCAATGCTACATTATAATATGATGCATGCCATGACCCCAGATGCACATTAAGCAGGATTTAACCATCGCCTCAGGCTAATGTCGATACTTTTCATTTCCTGCTCTTTAAAAACAAGTAAAGCAAAGCAGAGAGTGAAGAGGAGGGAGCGTCAGTTCACACAAATTAAAAAACAAAAATATTCTTTCACCTCAAGTGGTATCAAGCTATGCAGAATTTTTTCCTACCACAGAAGTAGTCCCAATGAAAACTGTTCATTATGAGCAATGTGGATTAATCAGAGTTGCAACAACACTTATTACGTTGAGTGATTTTAAATTAGATTTTTCAGTGTTACAACTACAAAGGCACTTACCTCTGTGGGTAAGTGAAAAAAAAAACTTATTTGAACCTCAAACTTGTTTTCTAAGACCTATTAAAAGCTAAACGCCTGCTTTGGAGGAACTTCATGATCTAGTAACTAATTCTAATATAGCAAGCTGGTACAGAGTCTAACCTGCACCAGAACAGAGTCACATTCAACTCCTGGAACTTGAAGATTTAAAGGATAAACTGCTAAGTGCTTCTGAGTACCATATAGTGTTGTTCAATTTATCACTCAACGTCACGGCGCTCTCCGGCTCAGGGCTGCCGCTGCTCTCTGACAGGACGTCATTCTCAACTTCATTGACCTTACTTCTACTTTCCAAGGCCCGAGCTTCTGACAGCTGTCTGTTAATTTACTGCTTTTCTATTCAGAACTTTGCTATTATGTAACCACAATTTCATGGGCTTTCATATGGAAAGAGTATTATGCAGTGAAATACTGCGGACACTTCAGCCATGGTTAGCTCACATATCATTCAGTGAAGCAGATAAATGGCCGAGCCCACAAAAAGACCTTTTGTACAGATGACTCAAAAGCAAAGTTAAAGGGGCAATCCACAACTTCTGTATATCAAAGTCAATTTACTAATAATGGGGAGCACATTTCAGCCTGTAGAAACAGTTATAATAGTAACGTCTTCTGTGTCTCTGGGGAAGCTTTGTCATAAAAATTGTGAACTTTGTTCACAACTTTATGGACATAAATTGTGACCTTTTTAGACCAGTTTTTTTACATACTGTACCTGTAAGTGAAACAATGGCTTAAATTTGACTAAACTACACTAAATTAACAAGCTGTAACTTTCTGCTTGATATTGAAGTGTTTAACAAGCACAAAGGCAGAAAGTTTTGATTTGATTTTTTTAATTTTATTTATCTTTTATTTAGTCAGGTGGGGTCCCCTTGAGTTACAGGATCTCTTAAGGATCACAAACAATTCCACAAGATAGATACAATACAATACATAAAAGCTACACAACGGAAGAAGGAAACAGAGAAGCAGTTTCACATAAAAATAAATTTCACATAATAATCTTTATTCATAGAGAACTTTTCAAAACCCACATTACAAAGTGCTTCACAAAGGTAGCAAAATAAAAAATAAAATCATCAGGTTTAAAAGCAAACAAATGAAAAACAATTTGGTGTATACCAGAATCCAATACGGTGTGGAAAAAGGTACGAATAGGAAAATAATTGTTTTCAGCTGGGCCACTGGAACAGACAAAAGTCTGGAGTGATGTGATCATATCTTTTGGTTCTGGTTTAAACCTGGCAGCTAAATTCTGTACAGTCTGAGTCGATCAATAGATTTTTGGCTCAGGCATTGAAGAAAAAGGCTGTTGTAGTAATCCAGGTGAGATGAGATTAAGGCGTATAAATTGGTCTTTGTGGCTTAAAAGTTAACAATTACAAACAATTTCACCTTTACAGTTGCATGTATGTACTGTAAATCACATCACCACAATCTAACACTTTTGACTTTTTCAGTAGCTTATTAACATGCACATTAAAACCCAACTTTTCGTCCAGCCACATAATATTGCGTAAGAGGTGACTCTTTCTGTACATGTACCACCACATGTCAAACTAATGGGATCAATTGTTTAGAGCGAATGAGTGGGTCATATATTTGGTCTTTTTTTTAAATTTAGGATCCGTTTTAATTTTAACAGTGAAAACTGCAGATATTGAAAAGTATCCTGCAAGAGCTCTATAGCTTAATTCAAAGAGGGTGCCATCGTATAAATGATTGTGTCATCAGTGTATAAATGTAATTTAGCTGGATTTTTTCCATTACTTAAGTCATTTACAAAAGTAGAAAAATATAATATGGGCTACGATAGATCTTGTAGGACACCTTTGTTTACTGTAGTGGAGGTATAGTTTTCTGCCGAGGTGCACTGAGTTCTTTCGGATAGATAATTCTTAAACCAATTTAGAAACATTTCACTAAGGCCTATACAGCTAAGTCTCTGTAATAGCCGCTTGCGAACTACAGAGATAAACACCTCACACACAGTGCTGTTTACTATCTAAAGAATCAATGATATCATTGGTAACAAGCATAATCGCTGTTTATGTACTACGGCATGATCTAAAATCTGAATTTACAAGAGATTCTGGCACTTTGGCCATAACAGACAGTCTGGTAATGGGACGGTAATTATTCAAGTCAGAAGGGACTCCTTTAATAATTGAGAACCATAGCTGATTTCCGTGTATTGGGTACGACATTGGAGCATAAGCTGAAATAAAAACAGAAGCAATTGGCTCCGCAATAATATCTGCAGCAATTTTTAGAAAGTAAGGCTCTATCTTATCTGGGCCTGGAGATTTTTTACAGTCCAGGTTTAAAAGAGCTTTGTGAACTTGCAAGGTAAAGATAGGAGTAAAAGTAAACAGTTGAGCAGGGCAACATGGGACCAGCTCAGAGTTTCCATTTGCAATATGTACTCCTGCATTACTGGGATCAAAGATTGAACCAGCAGAATTAAAATTACTTTTAAGGTGTCTGAAATATTGGTTCTATACCTTGATTTCTCTTTGATTCACTATTAGAAGATAAGTCAAGCTGTTGTAGTCACATTTTGAGTTTTTTTATTTATTTAGTGCATTTATTTCTTAATGTTCTATATAGGATCCAATCCGAAGGGGTTATTTGTTTTCTTTGCTTGGCCCCAGGCAGCATCTTTTTGTCTAATGAGAGGAAATTGATTCATTAAACCAATGGTTGCCTTTACCACTTATCCTAAATCTTCTAAAAGGGGCATGTTTCACTTACTGTATGGCCGAGAAAGAGGATTTAAAATAATCCCAAACTAGATCAACATCAGCCATTTGTGAGACAGAACCAAGGTCTCTAATATAAAAAGGGTTGTTCATTAAAATGTTTAAACTGCCTTTTAAAGATAAAATGTGGTTTACTCTTAGGAATCTTACAGTTTGATATTTTCTGTTCAGTTTCAACAAACACAAATGTACATTGGCTGGCTGGAGGGCATGTGGTCACATGTGTGGTATAGAGTTCATGTCCGGTTTATTTCCTCGGTGAGTCAAACCACTAACCTGATCGCTATCATACTTCTCCAGCCCCCTCACCTTCAAAGTAATATATTTCACAATATCAATATTGATGTCTGTGTCTATATATATGTGATGAGAGGCCAGGGAAGAAGGATGTATACTGAATAACACATTACCATGCATGGGTGCTGTTAGAAAGGTTCCCTTCCTTATTTTCATGCAAACTCTTTGTGATTATATTTACAATTTATCCACTGACAAAAAAAAATCCATTTTAGACAATGACATACAGGTTTTAAATTTCCAACTTGGTCCTAAACGGGAAAGACTGATTGTGTTTTTTGTGTTGTGCTTTCAAAGGACGTGGATGTGCTTACATTATTTTCATCTCTGCTGTTTAGTCATCATTTTTCTAATTTCTCAGTAAACTGCCATCATGTAATGAAGAACAGGAGGGACTGGAATGGTTTAAATTAAATTATATTCCATCTAAAAACCCTCACCTTCTAAGCTGAAAGACTTTCCTTTCATTTAGAGTCTCATGAATAATGATGAGAAACAAAGCCATCAAGTAAAATGACTTGAGAATGACTGTACTTTGGTCTGCCAGCTCTTTGCAGTTTGTACAAATTAGAAATTCATCATACATGCTGACATCCGACTTTGCATATATTTTACATTTTCATACTTTTTGCACAGCCATGTTTACTCTTTAAAAAAAAAATCTATATGTTTACTTTGTTTACTGGGTTTTTTATTTAGGAGACTTACTACAGGTGCCAGTAAGAAAACATTATGGCCACCATAAATGCAGAGACAGGAGTAGAACTATCACTATGGGTCCAGGCTGTTTGGTCTATATAAATATAGATTGAGACAAGAAGATGAGAAATGTGGTAACAAGAGATTTCACAGTGTAAACTGGTGTTTGTAAGTTATATGGCTATATGTGCTAGTGCGTAGGTACCCAAGGATATTAAGTGTGTTGTAATTGTGTTGTGTGGTATTAAAAATAGCGCTTAAAGGATACACCAAGAGGTAAAATATAGTTACACAAGAAAGGGCACAAATACAATTTATTAGCGCGTAATAAACGTGATAGTAAATTTAATTTATGTGAAAGGTCAGTAGAATGTTATTTTCAGAAATTATTTATTTTTATGTTACCTTTATTTTTATTAATGGTTTAATTTCCCTCTTTAGTGCGCCCTCTTAAGATGGATTTATAGTTCTGCATTTAGGGGTTACGGTGTAGCTCCTGAGCCAATGCTGTAGGCCCAGCTGCAGGAACAGTAATTAGCCCGCTCGGGCTCTTTGTGTTTACTCCTACAAGTTTCTGATGCTAATAGAGATTGTTGATAATGAAGACAACATCAAGTATGTTGAAAAAAGCCTCCATAAGTTTCTCTATTCAGTAATACACATGTAGGAAAACCATCTCCATTGCAAACCTTCTGGTCTCCGTGATCGTCGTTCGTTATCATAAATGATTGGACTCATGTCAACACAGTTATTGTGGCGTATGAATAAAGCATGATTTGGCCTGATCACATACAATACATCCGTCTTGTGTTGCTGTTAATGGAAATTAATAGCACCACTGCTAACCTTTAAAAATCTATACCGCAGATATCTACAAGGGACTAGCGTCAACCTCTTGGGTCAAGTATAAATCCAACTTTTTATGCCCCATCTTTGTGCAGAGCCTTGAACAAAGAAGAAGAGTTTCTTTTTCAAGTTTGTACTTTTTTTCACTTTAAGCCAGGAGCACATAAGAGCACACTGAAAGGGAGGTGGAAGGGGGGGGGAAGGTATAAGGGGGTCACAGAAATATGCGGCAGGCTCTCAGATGTCTCAAAAGCAGTATTTCAGTGGAGCTTCAGCAGGGGTCTGAGGATAAAAAGGAGTCTGAGAAAAAACTGTGATGATGGTATCTTTCACCAAGATGACATTTTGATGTGAAATCCTTTATCAAGATGTGAAAGATTGAATATGATGATTTTTGAATTGGAACTCACATGCAACATGCAAACAAAATCATCCCTTGGCTCTGAATATAAGCAAAATGACAATCTTCAACCAAGGCATCCTACAATATCTGGGTATCATTGTGAAGGAATGTTAGACTGGGAACCAGTCGAATCTGCGAGCTCATGTTTTATTTGATATGTCTGTCGTCTCCCATTCAGACTACCATACCAAATCTGGTATGTGGCGAGCCAATCACAACCGTTTATCTGATACAATGACTGACAGAGCGGAGCACCGTTGAGGCATCTTCGTAAATAACCAAGATGGCTGCTGGCGACACGGAGCGTTCCACGGTCGGCTTCAGCGGCAGTATTAAACGGACTAGACGGTAATTTTTTTTGTAAAAGAAGAACAAATAACTGCACTTAAACCCGTTGATAACTCCCCTCGAAAATGAACTGAGAGGTTAGGGTAAGTGAATGTGCCCAAAGTGTAAATCATTACACTGCCTCAATCTACAACCCTCCAAAGAGTCAACATGATAAACTTCCTGTTATTTGGTCAAAATACCCCCTGCATGTTAAAGGCCAATATCAATACCTGCAGACAGAAATAACTTGTATATGTTTCAGAATTTTTACGATTCTGTAAGTCCATGAATAACACAAACCACCACCTATCAAATGCATTCATTCAATGGTAAAGACTTGAAATAGGCTTTTAAACCAAGAAATAATTAACAAAAGAACTAAATTACATTGGAGGTTGACAACATGACTGATCAATATCTCATAAAAGGCCAATAACTGTCGCGCATGCTGACGTGTATCAACCCCAATCAAAATCCTGAGTGTTTTAATCTTGTTGCATTCAGTGAAATAAAGATATGACCACACATAAAGACTAATTAACAAAGTAAGTAATGGTTTTATTTAATAGTGGTTTTAGTAATAGTCAACGTTTTGTAGCTAATAATGTTAATAAAGGTGTTCTTAGAAGGGGCAGCTTACGACCTTCCTTTTCCTAACTTCCAAATCCTGAAGAGAAATAAGGAACCAAAATTGAAAATGTAATATATGTCAGAAATTCCTCTTGATCGTGGCAGCTGGGCCTCAGGCAAATGAAATCCATCACTCTTTGAGTGTGTGGTTTCCATATTCTCTTTTTTAATTCAGAACCACATGTTTACTATTTTCTCCCTCGGGATATTGCTTTGAGACACACGGATACATACAAATGTAGAGAATAATCACATGGCAGACATCTGCACACACACGTAAGAACCTGCATATGTACAAAAGACCATCGAACAAGCACACGCGTCTGGAGAGACATTAACTCGCATTCTCTCGGCTCTGCTAGTCACAGAGCGCCAGAATCAACAGAGGGACAGAATTCAATAAGGAATAAAAGCAATACTGACAGGTAATGCCCTCACTACACTTCACAGCTATTTGTCAATAAAGAAGCAATTACTAAAATGTAGCAGCCATTTGCGTGCTGCTTGGGGATATGAAAAGGAGGGGGGGGGGTCCCTGATTTGTTGTGCTTGCCAGAGAGAAAACACACATATGCACACATAAATGCACATCAAACACAAACACATTTATATGCACAAAGATACAAATGCAAAGAACCAAAAACATGCACATTTTACTGAACGCTTTATTAACATTGACTGCAGACACACACAAACACTCAAGATTTGTGCTCAGGGCTAGAAATCAACTTAACAAATGAAGGCATTAAAGACTGATCAATACACAGCTATGCCATTGACCAATTAGTGTGTGTTTGACTGCATTTATCTCTTTACATTCGTCATGTCTTGAGGGGTTAGTACATTTGCATCAAAAAAAGAGAAAAAAAACGCCGCAAACTGCTGTTCGGATCCCAAGATTCACTTCTTACCAATAAACACAGTAGAATCAGATGTTTGTTCACAATTTAAAAATCATGACAATTACCTCTTATTTAAAGTAACACCCATAGTACAGCAGCTATGGATGACTGGATGTATGTGTCTCCTTTTATAAGACTTTGTGTGCATGTACGTAGGATTGCATGTGTGTTCTTGTGTCAGTGACATCGTGTGATACCATCATACACACAAACACAAATAGATTACCCATCAAACAAAGCAATTTCCAGCCAATTACAAGAGTCAAACAGAAATCAAAACTCATTTGGACTCAGTGTTGTACAGCGCTGTTATTTGCTGTCTGCTGCACCATTCTTTCTGCTGTTTACCTGTAGATGCTGACAGCCCAGGTGTTTTTTTCCTGTTGTTTTTATGGGGTTTTTTTCCACATAATTTTCATTCAACACAAAACACTGTTGTGCATGAATGACTTGCGACAGCAGTAATTTAAGAGACTCTTGATCTGGCACAGCTGACACTGGAGCTCATACTGAGATTTTTTAACCTTCCTGACACAGATTTCAACTGAATTTCATGATACCTATATACTTGTTTCATATAGCGCATCATGGTTACATCGCTCACTGTCTCCAGCAGACACAAACCTCCTCACAAACTGGATAAAACAGCCTGATAAAAACTGTTGTGACAGAAATGTTGCCATGTTGCATTCGGGGACTGTCTAGAAAAATACTCCCCTTCCTGCAAAGCAGCTGCTTGTTTGTGTTTTTTAGCAGGAGACCAGAGGAAGTTCAGTAGTCATTAGGAAAGTTGCTAATATTGTTAATACTTCCACCACAATAATATAATGAAATGTTCATATTAAGTTAGAGCTTTGTTCACAAATTATTATCTGACATAGTTTTGGTATATACCAAGCAATAACTGAACATTTAATACAGGAACAGAGGATTTGAAAATGTATGTGTCTGCAATGTGTAACTAAAACTTCTGAGTTCCAGGTGATGTGATAAAACAGTGTCATGTTTACAAGTAGAGTGCAAGTGAACGGCGTCCGTCTGTTTTCTGCAGCAGTGTGTTACTGTATGCTGACCTGTTTTAGCTTCTGTAGAAGAGCCAAGGTATGTCCGTCACTTTTTATTGTCCGCAAAATATAAAGTTATTAAAAACGAGAAGAAGAAGAAGTTAGCATGCACCTTTTCTGGGAGTTGGCCACAACTGTAGTGGTTTCATAAGGTTAACTGGATGCCAAGTACATTGTGTAAACAGCTTCTCATGTCAGAAAACACAAACTAACAATCCCGTTTGAAGGCAGCATCAACATCACACCAAATAAAGAACTACTGACACCTCAACCCCAAATGTACCAGCTGCTCACCGAGAAAATGTGTAACTGTGCAAATAAAAAGAGGGCACAGCTGGTAAAGTAGTGGTAGACAAATGCAAAGAGAAGTTTCCATGGATACATGAAGAGGTTAACAAAAAGAAGTTGGCCTCAAGAATTCAGGTGTCGTGTGGAGCTAAGAGCTGATTCTTGCAACAGGGAGTCTGCTGACAACATCACACACACACACACACTACACTCTACTGTGTGTGTGTGTGTGTGTGTGTGTGTGTGTGTGTTTGTTTGTGTCTGTGTGTATATTCGGTGGTGGTGGATTGACGTGCATGTGTGTCTGTGTGTGTGTCTGTGTGTGTGTCTGTGTGTGTACTGATTGATGCTTCATTGACATTGCTCACAGGGGCTCTCTGGCTGATTGGACGCAAACAGACACACAACACACACACACATACACATGCTCACAACGGTGTCCATGGGGGGTTTCTCTGGATGATTAGAGACACAGACAACCTCCACTGATTGCTCCTTTCTTGATGATTACTCCCCTCAGACACACACACACACACACAGACACACACACACACACACAAAATAGGTAAACATTATAGCTTCAGTATGTGTCGATCAGAGTTTATCTCTTGCGAGGTGTTTTGGGGCTGTGGTTTGTGCCAGTGTTGTGAGTCATTCCATTTTATTAGGCGTCGTTGCTCATTATTTTACATAAATGGTGGAACAAGGAGAAGCTTTTAGTGTGTTTGGTGCAGCCTTGAAGGTTGTCAGGAATTTGGCAAACTTCGAGGGGCCGGTGTTTGTTGTGTAGCTGATATATTTGTAGCTGTATTATGCAAAAGTTTCTGTTTCCAGTCACTGTATACAGTTTTATTGTGTGCACATACTAAATACTGTCGGGTGTGTGTTAAAAGACTAGCTACATGCTTTTGGCTGCATGCCCTCCACTCCACCAGCCAAAATGTCACAGGACATTAGCTACATGAAAATGACATTTTACAGGTACATGACATCAGCTCACACACACACAAGTGCTGTGCTGTACTGTATGTACACATTTGCAAACACACACACACACACACACACACACACAATATCCCAGAGACAAATGCCTTGTCCTGGCTAGTAAAGAGTTGCCAGGTTATGAGGCCCAATAAACATGTCAAGCTCACCAGATGGTCAAATAAAACAGTTTTACAGCGGCATTGTTAGTGTGTGATGACATGTTTACTTCTATGGGAGTTTGTAGGTGTATATATTTATCAGAGGCTGTTTCACAAACCCAAAGTTTTCTTCAGGTGTCTGTTGTGCACGCAGGCGTGAAGATATATGCTGTCTGACCTCCAGTTGTTTAAAAGTAAGGGGACTTTTGTAAGGTGACACTTTTAAAAGTACTTTGTGGAGTTTGTTCCCACTAGTGGAGCTGTTGCTTTTCAAACGTTTTATGGGGAAGTTAGTTATGCCTTTAGAATACACAAAGCGCTGAAATGCTGAATTCATACTAAATTATGTTTAAATGAAAGCTCCACACGGGATACTCAAAGATTAACACAATTAACTCAGGCCAGTGGAGTTTGTAATATACTTTGAGCGAGGGAATAAAAGCTTGTGTTTGCTTCATTATGGAAATTGCAGCCTTTTCACACAATATTTAGTGTTCACATGAAAGGTTAATGCAGTGAGTGTTCACATACTGTATCTCTGGATTTAGATTTATTCCCTCCACATCATAATCGTTAAATCCTTCTCAGCAGTGAGAGGTGTACAGTATATCCTCTTACTGTTTCATATCAGACTGAAACATTCCTCGCGTGTACAGAATGATGAATTTCAACCCTGTTGATTTATATTATACAGTTATTAAAGCTCCTCTGTATATTTTTGGTACTGTCTTACAAGGATCTTGAAAAATGATCTTGTATAATCTTGCATGTGACATACGGACTAAATAATCACAGGTAGCTATGCATGAAGAGTGAGAGTCAGTCATGAAATCAGTTGATGTGATGTGATACGGAAACAAATTGCAGTATGTTTTACACACGCTACATCTGTAATGCATGAATAATGAGATTTTGATGTTCTGAGCCACCTCCCACTCAGGCTGGATTCATGACTAAAACAAAGAAACACATGTTCCACCGGGAGACATTAATTCAATTTCCTACTTTTACGATCTCATTGAATCATTGACTGTGTCATTCATTTACCTGCTTTTTTGATTTAATCAGGCAGTGTTTTCAGCCAGGTTATAGGAATGGCAGTGTTGGCCCACTAGTCTGCGGCTTTAGTCCAGACTGAAATATCTCAACAACTATCGGATGGATTGCCTTACAATTCTGTCCAGACATTCATGATCCCCACAGGAAGAATCCTACTCACTTGGGGAGCTTCACAGAGCCGCTAACATGACTGTAGAATCTTAGTCTTATCTAGTCAATGTTCGAAATAGTATACCCCAAAATCACAAAAAGAGCCAGTAAAAGAGAAAAAGTAGACAATGTGGCTTGAGGAAGCTGACAGATTTTCTTTTCTTCCTTGTCATTGAGATTAAAATCTCTGTTTCAAGAGAGACCTGGGTGAAAAAGGCAGCATAAAAACAATATTACAACAATAAATAGAATACAGACAACATAAAAAGGTCAAGAAAACGCTTTCACGCTTCACAAAAGAGAGAGAAAACATGTAGTTGGTGTCCATACAGTACTGGTTTTTGAATTTTCATGCGACCCTTGATATACATACATACACATCACACACATGTTGAGGTTTAAGAGCCGAGCTCTGTTTGTGGTCGTATTTTCCCTGACGCGCTTCCCCCTCCAGCCCTCTGTCATTTGGAAAATAGTCAGGGGCTGTGGGCGTTCATTAACTATGCTAAAACAACTCTGAAATTAGTCTGTCACAGGGGCAGAAAGAAAGAGGAGAACATCGCAATGGATTGATAGAGAGGGAAGAAGAGATAGTCAGGGACAGAGGGGTAGAGTGATAATGGTGCGATGAAATGAAGGTAGATGGGAAAAGATGGAGGGAAGGAAGAGAACGGGCAGGGGGTATGTGCAGGAGGAAATAGTGATGTGTGACTGAGGGAGAGAATGAACTCTATCTCAGTCTATCTTCCTGCCTAATTCCCTGACTAATAGAGATATAAGTTTGACTCCACCTGGACAGAGATGGGGGTGACAAGGAAGAAAAAAGGGGTGAGAAAGACCAAGGGAATAAGAGAAGGGATGGAAGGTGGGAAGACGACGCGAAGAGGAACTAGACAATAATTAGAAGTCAGTGTTAGTGCTTTGACTAATCCACCTTTTCTAATCACACACACATCTGCGGGAGGAGGAGAGAGGGATGATAGAACAATGATAAACAGCTTTAGGAAGATGATAAAAGGAGGAGGAGGAGGAAGAGAAAGAAGCCGGGGGAATGAAATGATGAAAACATGAGGATGATGAGAGGAATAAACAGCTTTCAGTCGCTAACAAATGAGTCACAGGCAGGAATTAGATTAAATCTAACTGATTGACTGAGTACATCAGCAGGAGTACAAACTGTCCCATTGATTTTGTCCTAATCAATATCCCTGAAAGACAAGGGGATGAGCAAGAGCAGCCTGTGTTATGTTCCCCTTACACAAAACAAGACCTTAATTCACCTAAAGTAATACATTTGTAATTCATTTAAGTGATAAACGTTTCATTTTGGTTAATTTAGCCGCACTGACAGAACTGACAGGCTCCCATTAAGCGGTATCGTTTTAATTAGACTTTGGTCTAATTTTATTGTGGTGTTTTGGGTGAATGAGGATATGCTCATCCGTCGACAGAGGGAGAAATGGCATTGATTAAAGACAACGGGTGATATAATGTGGTGGAAATGATCTCTTGAAGAGACTTTGATTAAATATAAATACTTGAGCACAGACTTGGAAAGCATATGAAGTCCTCTACTGTCATTTGGCTGGCTGGTATACAAATGATACAAAACAACCAGAAATGTGCTCTAACTTATCACTCATAGCAGATTATCATTAACAGTTGACTAATTAAGACGGCTGCCACACAACTTTAGATAATGTGAAATAATCATGGAAATGGCTTTGCTGCATAACCCATCAAAATGTATAACTCACTGGGAGTGGGAAAAAAAATCTGAGTAGTTTTTGCTGCAGCTGATATTCAGGAAAGAGTCACCAAAGCATTGATAAAACATGATAAAAGTAATATTCAGGGTTTTGTAAAAAGTCAGATTTCATAAACTTTGCTGTAGATATTCATGGTCTTCAGAAGATGAACCCTAATATTTTAGTGACTCTCTGAACTTTCCTCTAGCGCCACCATCAGGCTTAAATTTCAACATTTTCATTTGGAAAGATTTTACACCAACGAGACAAACCTGTTTTTTATTTAAATTATCCAGCTCACTTCCCTTTGGCACCACCCTTAAAACAAGGAAAGTTCAAAGTTATATCAACACAGAGCTGAACAGCCAGGCTTTTTAAATGGCACAGGTGTTTTCCTTCATTAGTGAGTGAGTGTGTGTGACTGCTTGACTGACATCTCCTTTTTATTAGCTCACCGTTCATTTTTATTAGTTCACCGGTACCTCACCTAATTGCCAGCATAGCTCTTTCCACCTTCGTCCTAAGCAGAGGTCTAATATTAGGCTTTACAAAAACCAAGCGCGTGACAGTGGCGAGCACTACGACACCATACTGCCACAGGCTTGGCCAGTACATTGTCACGGTAGATAAACAGACGTTTAGAAACACAAATGTGCACACACGGGCACATAGACACACTCACCTATTGAGTTATCGAGCACAAGCGAAGTCACTCACACAGGCGCTGCCTTATCAATGCTGAGTCAGCAAATGCCGCTTTTTGTCTTTTTGTCAACGCTCTACAGGAAAATCAATTTTTCCTGTTTGCACACAGCCATGATCAAAGGTGGTTAATAAGGGCATTGTTCAATCCATGACAGACAAGTGCTGTTATATCCTCTCATCAAAATGTGGCTGAAATCTTTCTCATCAGGCCCGTTTGCAGCATAAAGAGTCTTTACCTCTTTTGAAGAAGTCGGATGTCCACATTTACCCTGTACAGTTTTACTTATCTACATTTGTTTGAAAAAAAAAACCCCATAAATATATATGTATATATCAACAAAAACACATCTTAATGCAAAATTTATCCAAACAGTTAAATTGATTGAAATCAGTTTTGAATTTATGAACTTCACCACCAACATGCTGACAAACGCATATCTCTGACATCTCTTGCTCAAAATGGTTTACTATTCACTATGTAGTTCATTATATAATAATATAATGTATAATATGGTAATATGATAATTTATTTTCCATTTTTTCTCCATCTACACTCTTATTTCTTCCTGCCATTATGTCGTTCTTCCATCGTGTGGAGAAACCGATGGATGGAAAGACCATTTAAGTAGCAAAATGTAGCACTTTTACCTCTTTCTTACTCTCTTCCTCCTTTCTCCTCTTTTCCCGCACCCAATCTCTTTCCTCTCTTCCCCATCTCTCCTCATTACTTCTCTCCACACTTTCACCTCGTCTTGCCCCCTTTTCTCTTTCATCGCTATACTGTAGAGAGAGGGAGGGTTGTTTGGAGAGATGATTAGAAAAAGAGGAAAGTTTTGGGTCTGGTAGCAAAGTTCACCTCTGTTTCTCTCTCCCAGCAGCAAGGGCTAATGGATTAGTTCAATGTGCTGATTTCTGCAGAAAACTGCCAGAAACTGTGTGTGTGTTTTGGTGTGTGTAGTGGAAAGTGTAAAGACATTCCCCTCTATTTCTTTCTTACATGAGTACATCACTTGTTGGAGCCTTGGGCTTTTTATCTAGTGTGTAAGAATGTGTTTGTGTGTGTTTGTGATTCAGCGTCGTCCTTAAAGGCGGTCTTGATGTGTGTATGTGTGTGTTTAAGTGACAGAGATCTAGATATAGCTCCATGAAAGAGGCAACACTTTTGTACTTTGTTCCATTATGGCAGAAACACACATCGCCGTTTAATAATAGATAACAGTTACCGCCACCTTTCTCATTCTTTCAGATGGAGAGAAACGACAAATGACACAACAGGGATGAAAGGGTCGGAGCGGGAAGAGACGCTGTTGTGCCACTCAGAGAAAACTGCTGACACTTCTGATCGGAGATGGACCAAAATGGGCCTTTTATGATCCTCTTTGAGTCCCGATTTAAGAGTATCTTTCTTTGTCCCATCCATGTCAGTCCATTTTCTTTAAAATACATAACCAAATGGGTTACAGTGGACTCAGGGTCCCGGTATTTGATCCATTAAATCTCTTTTCCAACAGCAACAGTATCATTTAAATTTAGCTTAGTGTGCTTTTTGGCTCAAAAGTTGACAGCAACATTGTCAAGTCACCAGAAAGTGAGCAAGGATCTTGAAGTGTAAAGATAAATATAGTAGATACTCTGCAAAATATATGTTGTCACAGGTCACAAAGTCCAGTGTTCAGCTTTCAATATTTATGTTTCATAAAACAAGCAAATATTCTGCCAGTAGGGTGATACACAGTAATTTAACTAAAATCTATGCCATTTGTTTTTGAAGAAAAAGACAAACAACATCCTGAATCAAGACAGAATTAGGCAGATCAGTGCAACTGTATTATCTATAAACATGGTACCAGTGTCCTGAAAAGTCTTGAAACAACTGGTGAAACAGTTAAAATAATCTCCAATTGGCAAATTGGCTTAAATAGCCAATTGTTTTGGCTTGTTTTAAGAAAATACAAGTTTAGGATTCTATGATAGGCGACACACACTCTTATTAAACTACAAACCATGAGTGTCGGCACATTTAAACATGTTCACACGTGCAGTTGACAGTGTAATTTGGCTAAATCTTAGCGAAAAGCGAAAATAAGGACATGAAGAAATATTTTTTCTTCCTAACATTGAGATGGTCCTAACTGCCATGTTTTCTCAGGCTCCCTCAGGATTTTAAATACTTCCTCTCAGCTGTGTCTCTGCACAAGTAGCTGTTTAGTCAAAGCAATGCCTTTTGCAATTAAGGCTGCCTGCCTCCTCACCCTCTCAGTCTCCTGCCCGCTGTGTCTTTCTGTCCTGCAAAGGCCGATAAACCTCTTCCTGTGGACCTGTGAGCTCTCTGGGAATTACTGTGCCACATATGCAGTTTTCTGTTTTCAAACCACTTACATCCTGCTTCCTCCATCTCAAGGTCCATATTAAAAGTGAAAACAAAGACATAATAAAATCAGACAAAAAAATAAATATCCAAGAGAATTAATTGAACGTTAAATAATATGTTTTTTCTTGGTTGCCTCTTTATGCAGAGGCACCAAAGGTCAGGGTCAGTCTCACAGCAAATTTTAGGTGTAGTGTTTTCACTGACAGGTATTTTAGATGCGCCTGGTCAAGTCCATCAAGGAAGATTTAATATCTGAGGAGTCATGAATTCACCTGGCCAGAAGATGTATACTTGTAACTAAAACACTTCATGAGTCAAAACACCACATATACTCCCCCGGTATTTAGAGAGGATGGACATAATTTCCCCTGTAATGGATAGATAACAGAGCTCCAAGACGGGACAGACATCTATATTTCATCCCACAGCGATGCACAGCTGAGACACTGCGTAAGTGGTGGAGAGAAGGAGAGGGGACATGCATTCATATTTCATCAGAGAGACACTTGGCTAAAACAACCGGTAAGTGGTAAAAAGAACGGGACGGAGAGAGAAAGGACATGTATTCATAATTCATCAGTTACACATGGTTAATAAAACAGCAAAACAGTGGAGGAAAGGGGACAGCCGGCTACTAACTGACAACCCTTGGGATCATCAATAAAAAGGCATGAGGGACACTTTTAGAGAAGGAGAAGAAGTGAAAAAGAGGAAGGCAAACATCCATATTTCATCAGAGGGAGCTGACTGAAATGGCCGGTAACAGGTGCGTATCAATATGACACATCAGGACCACTTACGGCAGAGGGAGAGAGAAGCAGAGAGTGCTCTGGTGAGGCAGAAGTACATCTAAAAGCTGATAACTGCCTCTATGAATATAGACACATCCACAGTGACATTTATAGACAGCCATTAGACTTTAGGCTGTTACTTTGTTGACAGTTTAAGACATCCATTTGCTCCAGTGCTTGGTATTGTTTTGTGCTTTGCAAAGTTTTAAATATACATAGGTCATATGGAAGCCTGTGGGTTACAGCTTAAGTTTTATTTGCGTTGGATGAAAGCAGAACTCAAAGGCCAGGCAGGCAGTTCACATCTGCAACAGTTGCGTCTTTCATTGGAACATATGGAGGTTGTGAGCGAGAACTGGCTCCCTCAAATTACAAATCATTTTTGTTTTGTTTTGTGTGTGGAAAGATTACCTGGTAATCATTTTAATCATTATCATTGTTGTTTTTGTAGGTTTTAGCTGTTATTATGACAACACTATCATTTCAAACATTTAACAAACGTTAAATAAATCATTGGGGTCATGGAATAAGATACATTAAGAACATCACTGTCAAATCAAGTGTACAAGAATAAAGTTACACTCTTCTGCAATGCCCCTTTTCCACTGCATGGTACCGCCTCAGCTCTACTCGCCTGTATTGGTTTTCCCTTGGCAAAAGTTGTGAAAGGTACCTGGTATCTGAACCTTTTCACCTCAGTCGAAGTTCCAAACAAGCTGATCTGATACTAAAACACTGCAGACCACTGATTGGTCAGAGGGACGACACGGGACAATCCTGCGCCGCCATTTCTTAAATAGCCAAACTACCATCAAGAGCAAACTTGTGCAGACATATCAAGAACACCACCCCTTTGATATCCTCTGAATAGCGTAGCTCCTTTGAGGAATAGGGCAGTGTAAGGTGTGTGTGGAGCGAGAGAGAGCGAGCGGCAGAGAATGGCGGTGAATGCGAGCGGAGGAGTGGAGGAAAAGGTTAACAGTGAAGTTGTCAGTCGAGCAGTAAATGCACAGTGTAGGTTACAGTTTGTCAGTGAGTAAAAGCTGCAGCCTCTCAACACCACAGTAAAGCTCCTGTTTGTTGTTTCCCAACTGCTGGAACAGTGAAGGGGGGGTTATCTCGTAGTAGCTTTGAAGATGATGTCACTGCAGTAATGCGGTACTATCCGCAGTGGAAAACGAAGTCGTGCCATGTAGTGGAAACTCGGCTCAACGGTACAACACCGTCATGTTACTGAGACAGTCCTTCTTTGTAAAATTGATTAAAAAAAAGGTAGCACATCACTCACTGAGCTTCTTTCCTCTTGTATGACCTTACTTACCCATATTAACTTTCTCCAACACGCCCACAGTGTATCACCATCAACACTGCAGAGCCGAATCTGCCGTCTGAAGCAACACCTCTAGTTTCAATCGAACAGATAGCTCTCTCAGTCCGGCGTTCACAGCAGGTTCACTTGACCCGGCTCGGGGCCGAGTCAATTTTTAGACAAACATTCAGCCTTTTACTGAGCTCCCAGGGTGCTAATGTATGGCCATTAACCACGGTCCAACACACAGACACACACACAAAAACACAAACACACACTAAGCACACAAAATAGACTTTTCTGCTAAATGACACAGATTCTAAAAGACAAATTTGTGCAAACACACACTCTTACACAAAGAATAAAATCTCACAGTTCATAAATGTGCAAGTGCATGTTAACATCCTCTATCTTTCTCTTTTTAAAACGCACACACACACACACACACAATCCCCAGGAACTTGAGATTGCCTTCTCCACTCCAGTGCATTGTGGGTACAGGATTGACTAATCGTTGTGTCACAAGTATACCATGCTGCATCTCTCTCCACTAATGTAATGGCTCAGCTTGTGTGTGTGAATGTGTGTGTGTGTTTGTTTTGTTTCACAGGTCTAGAAAGCAAAGACCCTCCTCATCGTCCAAATGTAATGTTTCTTATTGTGTTGTCCGCCTGTCTGTCCGTGTGTATGTCAGTATTCATTTATTTGTGTGTTTTAGTGTATAGATGTGTGTTGTGAATGTGTGTGTGTGTGTGTGTTTCACTGAGGGGAAATGAGGGCTCCTTATTTGGCCTGACAGGGCAATGAGCCGCTGAGACGAGATGAGCCTTATTTATCGGGCTCCGGGCCGGTGTGTGTGTGTGTCTGAGTTTGTGTGTGTGTGTGTGTCTGAGTTTGTGTGTGTGTGTGTGTGTGTGTGTGTGTGTGTGTGTGTCCTCCCTGAGTTTCTGTGCCGCTCAGGCTAAAATGATCACAGTGGTGCAGTAGTGCACTCTCGTCACTGTGTGTGCTGACAACATAATTGGTTGGCCTGGCATTTCAATTCACCACTGCTAGATTGCTGTGGGCTACTCCATTCTCTGCCCTGTTAGCCACCGCTGCTAATAATCCGAGGGAGACGGAGACCATGGCAGCGTCCCCGCTGTCCAGTCGAGATACACTGTTGAAGCTGATTTAATCTGAAAGTTATGAAATGTGCATCTAATGCAGTTTTTAACATCAAAACTTTATTTTGAGTAAGTCATTTTAGTTGTCTAAACTTAACCAGACTTTATGCAAAGAGGTCTTTGATGGTCACATTGGTTGTTTTGGCACTGACAATGGACAGATTATAAGACAACAGGTCCCCAAACATGTCAAAGACCCCACATCCCTCCGATATCTTCACATCTGTGTTGGCTTCCCTTTATGATCTTTGTGCATTTCTCTGTAGTATTAGTTGCGTATGCTCGTAGTTGTTGAATTGTTGATTGAATTTCTGACAAGAAATGTAAACAGTAAATTCAACCTGAGGCTCTGGCCCTCTGCACATTCAGTAATCCATCCGTGGAATTGACAAACAACACATTTTTGACATTTTGTTCTGAGGTCTGGTTAATTGTAACAGCTTGTTTTGTTAATCTTATTCTCTTAAAAAAGTGAAAAGTGAAAGAAAATCTTCCAACTACTTTCAAGATTTTCAATAATAGTCAATCATATTTGGAGATAATAACAATAATATATACTATTATGTCTCATTTCCATGTAGTGACAGCTAATTTCTGACACAAAGAATTCCCTTGGGAATAAGTTAAATTATTCTACCCCAAAAATATGATTCTTGAAGACTGAATACGAGACTAAATGATGATTTTTGTGCTATGTAACAGCTGAATTTTCGGCTCTTTCTGTAGGTACATTCTGTTACAGACCAATCTCCTATCATCTTGTCTGAAGACCTACCAGCATTAAAATGGCCGACACAGACAGGTGTCCATTATCGAGAGAGAGAGAGACAGACAGACGGGAGACGGAGTGAGACGGAGTAAAAACAGAGTGTTGGCGACCGTGTTGCTATGCTGAGGGAAAGTGCTGTAGACTGATGTAACACACATACATGCACTCAATCCTTCAGCACACTCTCCCACACATACTCAACACATACACTAAACCCCCCAGAGACACAGTGGGAGCTGTGATCGTATTTTAACAGCAGCTCCAACACCATCTTGACCTCTTCAGGCCAGAAGAATGGTCAATCTGTACACTTTCATTCCTAGAGACCTTAAATAAACACCCCATGGTCCCCAGGTCAACCTACCTTTGACTGATGAGCACACATCATTCTGCTATTATCCAACTTCAGACTCAAAGCATTTTACATGGAATGTTTAATGTTTGATTATGGCATTTTTTACATTATACATTACCATATTTTTTTGTGTGTTTGTTTGTTTATTAATGGGCCAGTTGCATCTGATCTATCACTAACGGGCGCCAAAGGCGGGAATTATGAAACTCTAATAATGGGGATTTTCAAGAAATAAAACACATAGAGAAAGAAAGAAATTGAAATGTTGGTTCATTTTTGGAACTATTTCACAGCCATTTATTCATCAACTGCGCAATAGCCCACTAAATATCAAAATATAGTGCAGTTTTATGGTGCAAGTTATTAAACCCAACTCAAGGTCAAGTGGGAAACATTCAAGAAACTCTTAATCTATTCATTTTCTTCTTTTGTGCTATGTTATGCTGCTGAGTTTCTCTTCTGTAAGGTCAGAGGTCACCTAAATTTAGTCATGACTCAGCAAACTGTTCCCACAGTTGTTAATTCTAGTTCTTACCAGCAATCACCGTCCTTGTATGTCTCAGTATTGTCCTGCGTTATTGCCACTGCTGCTTTTCATCGGGGTTTAATGAGTGTTTTAACATTTCTGTCTCTATGCTATGGGTCTGGTTTGGTATCTGATAATGTTTGATGAAAAGGTTTAGAATGTATTTTGGTATCTGTGACTTAACATCTCAGTCTGACACCAGCAGAAAGCGAAATGGACTAGATCTCTTAAAATGTATAGTATCTTGTGTATCTTTGTGTCTGTGCTTAGAGTCTCTTAAAAGCCTTAAGCCTTTGATGCCGTGTAAAGCTTTCTGTCTGCATCTGTGAATCAGTTCAGAAACTGAGAGAGCATTTGATGCATTTGGTTTTAAACTAAAAACAAAGAAGGTGGTAATTTCAACTAACAAACACTAAACTAAATGATTCTGCCTCGTTTATGCACTGTATTAGGAAATGTATTTTCATCCTACCTATTGCTGCTGTTGTGAGTTGATGTTGTTGTCCTGTTATCTGTTCAAATCAGAATCAGAATCAGGTTTAAAGCCATGTAGGTTTTCACATGCAAGGAAATTGCCGTGGTGTATTGTTGCAGACAAGTAGTGCAAAAGTCAACATAAGCATAAATATAAAGTATTATTAAAAATGCTAAAGTACTAGTACTAAATACTAATAACTAACAACTAAAGGTTAAATTAAAAAAAAAGATGGCAGCTGCTGCAAATCCTGAGGTTAAGTAACAGAGAAAAAATGCTCAGTTGATGAAAAAAGTTGTTTTATGTTGGCTACATAATAGTCTGCTGTGCTTTCATTATTAACACCAGAACTTAAAGGACAGGTGTGAAAGAAAATTAGCCCACATTTGGTCTGAGGAAATAAAAGGGTCTTGAAAACAGACACTGTGTAACTGAACAAGTCATCAGGAGAGAGCAAGACATGACTGGCACAGACGAGAGAAAGGGAGGAAATAAGGAGGAGAGAGCAGAGAGGGAGAACTAACAATGAGGGGAGAGGAGGAGGTGAATTAGAACCACAACCAGGACAGCAGGAGCCAGCATATCCCTGGGCAGCCATGCGTGTCTGTGTGTACGCTGTAAAACACAGTAAAGCGCCGCGAAGTGTTGTAAAATTCATCAGGTTTGTGTTTGCCAACATTGCTGCCCTTAACTCTGCCGTGCTGCCTCGGCCTCTCAATTATGTACAACTGGAATTAGACATGAATATAGAATGACCTGCAGACTAAATGAAAAAACCCACGAAAAAACACACACACGCGCACAGTATACTGATGATTTCTTACCGAAAATAAAATTTAACACAAGGAAACACACACAGACACACATAGGGACGAAGGAGAGGATGTTCTCCTCTACTTACCATCAGCACAGCAGCATACTATTACAGTTAAAAACTGCAAACTCACAACTGCAGGTGGCAGCACACTGACTGGGTTGACTTCATGCTTTCTCCCTCAAACGCCACAAATATGCAAATGCGCAACTAGAAGTCAACGCTTAACTTGCATCTTCAAATCCACCGCCACCAGAGAGACTGCCAGGCATCTGATTGAACATTCAATTATTAAAATATTTTAATTAATATATCTACCATCACTGTGATGGACCAAGCTGCAGATTAGTTTCTGATATTAAAAGAACATTTATTTTGTTTGATTGTAAGTAGGGATTCATTGGGAGAACTAACAATTTAAAAATATCAGGGGAGTATGATGAGATTAACATTTATTTAATTATATTTTGTTATTATTTTGTATATTATTTCAAAAAACAATTCCTTGGAAAAACCTTGGACACACCAAATGTAATCACTTGCTTCTTGGCCCATAGTGCAACCTTCCACCAAATTTCATTCAAATGTGTTAAATGGTTTTTGAGATACCGTGCCAATGAACTAGTGGGAGAATTCACCCTAACCTATTTGGCAGAAGTAATCGTGCTAATTTGGTGTAAATAAACACAAAGCACTGGAATTAATCGCTCTCTTAATTCACTTTTGACAGGTAGTGTAACCCCACACCCCCAAGATGAAGTAATAAATGATTGAATTAATGACTAAAATTGGATCTGGATGACAAATGTGGACAAGTCACCAGGTAGGTGCCATCTTGTCACCTTAATTCCTGTGATTGTGTGCGTATAAAATGGATAGCTGTTGTCTGCCCAGACTAATATCAACTCCCACATGAACTGTTAATGCCAGACCAAGGACGGCATTCAAACACACACACACACACAGACACACACAAAGTCACAGACATCATCTCACACACAATTTAAACCAGCAGATCATTAATCCACTCTGCAGTCTATTTGGAGGCCACTGTTGATGTAAAGAGGAAGAGACAGAGTAAGACAAAGGAGAGGGGAAAAAATAGAGATGGGAGGAAACAAAGAATGAGTGAAGATGAAAGACAGAGAGACAGTTATAAAAAAAACTATCTGAGTGCTGCTGGTGTAATATACTGGAGTGAATTTACAGATACGTCACAGAAGCAACAGAACAGAGACGTGACAGGGCAACAGACTGGGAGGACGAGGAGGACGAGGAGGAGAGAAACAAGGAGGTAATAAAGGGGGCTAAAGAAGGTTGGTTGTGAATAAGGTGACACACAGGAAATGCAACAGATGTCATGTGGAAACTTCAATCATCTGATTTGAAAAAAATAGTCGATGTTTGATGTTACATTATGTTGTCTGTCTATTCCCCCCATAATGTAAATTATGTTTGGCATCACTGCATGGTAAACTGCATCTGGGCCGACATCATGCTGACACCATGACACGCTGAGAAAAATTTAAAACGTATTAATAAAACCTTCAGGATGTCAAAGTAAAAAGCAGAATTGTCACAATTCTAATCTTCTTTTCAGCATGTAATGTTATTTTTTATTATTACATTTATTGGTCTATCATCTACAATTTATAATGGAAAATATCATGGCTAATAAACACAGTGGGAGAAGATGCCTAGTCATTCTAAACGTTCAGTACATTTGAGGTAACCTCACTACCATGTTTGTCTTGCTTGGTCCCATGTGTCCATGTTTATATATTGTTTCCATAATGACTCTTTATTGCAGATTATCGTCAGACAAGAAGAGCTGCATGTTTTTAATGAGCCCGGGTCATAGGGTGACATTAAATGCACTCGGCTTGAGTCCTCAGTTGATGAAAGTTTATGACCCTTACCCTTACCACGGATCTTAGAATTAAAACTTTTAATGAGTCTGGTCCCGGGGTGTGAGACATAACTCACTTTATTGGATTTCTGGCCAAAAAAGGTTAATATGCCTCTCTGTGCTGTGCTATACATGGACCCTGATATTCCAGTAATACTAGCTGACCAAGCTGAGCAACGTTATTGTGATATGTAACGTTAGATAACGATAGTGTAGAGTTAACGTTACACATCACAGCCAGGGACTAGCAGATACAGTGTCATGTCAATAAAGTTATATTTTAAATTAAATGCTCTGGGACATGTAAACGCACATCTCATTGAATCGTTTATAACCCTAACCCTGAATAAGTTCAGGAAAAGGGGAGAATCCAAAATTGGGATTTATCAAAGCTTCAACCCACCCATGCTCAACCTGTTTTTACTTTAACCTGATTGGCCCTCTGCTGTGGACTGTGTGAGCATGTACAGACTGCTTGATTGACATCTGTTTTAATCCACCTTAAGTTATGACAATTTCCATTTATCCATGCTTAATTTACTGTAATCTTTCCACAGCTTTCAGGCGTTGACAGAGACATTAACGTTTCCATTTGAATTAAGCCGTAAGAAGCTGTGTGACATAAGTGTGTTTTGTTTACAACACTGTTGGTGCATAATGTGGTATTTTGTTTTCTTGCTGTCTTTTCTTCTCATAAGCATCAAAAGCTCCATGTGCTGTTTTGTGCGCCACATTGATACTAATAACATTAACAATGGCCCTATTATATACAAGTGTCTCAGTAAGCCATGCCAGTGTGCCATTATGCACAATACCAAGACCCGGGTACTGAAACTCTAAATGCCCGCATCTGTGCTTTTCCTACTATGAAATGTCAAAATGCCTTCCATGAAAAAGGCCTATTACGTCCAGCTGGCTCAAACTGGCATTGTGCTGGTCAGTATTTGGAGCTCACCCATTTGTCGTCGTACACAGTGTGTGAAATCGTTATTCTAGTGACGTGCCGGTACCCTGTTTAGTATGCATTACACTACCAGACTGCAAACTGCAGCTTTGTTCTCATCCATTGTTTACAGTCTGTCATCACTTTGTTTAATGCTTGGGAAAAAATTGGAACTCATCACATCCTTTTTTTGGGACCGAGCAAGGGGCAATTTTGTTGGACTGACGACTAATGTAACAGTACTTTAACCTGAGTAGAGGTTTAATTAAAAGTAACCTTAAACACCTGAGTGGGTGTGCTGACCCTTTAATGGCGTATCATAATAATAATAATAATAATTTTAAGAGTCAAAATCCATTTACATCCATTACATTAACATCTAATTCAGGAAATATTGATTGTTAATATTTTTGTACAAAAAGAAAAGAAATACATATAATAAAAATACAACAGTGAGTGCCAGGATTATGCCACAGGTTCATGACAGTGACATGTTCGATGAAACGCTATATAATTAACAGCTTTGTGGAGTGCTGTCCTTAGTCTGGTAGCCGTACTAGCTCCTGTAGTTTGTTTACAACCCAACCCACGCTATTTCCCACAACCCCCCTGGCTTCTGGCCTCACCATGCAGTACCAGTACAGTTCAGCAGGCGAATGTTGGTCTGCCTGCAGCTCAAAACCTACTGTGAATCAACTGGGAACCAGGAGACACAGATCCCTCCCACCAAAATACCAAAAACTGAAAAACAAAACATCTAGAGATTATTGACAAATATCAGGAAAGAAATTTAAAAACGGATTAATTAAGTATTAAATATTAATTACAAGTTTCACAATCAGCAACAAAGTGTCCTGATTTAGGTAAAATCGTCTGTTTAGGTTTAAAATCAAAGTATATTTAACATTTATTTAGATCGCTGTCAGTGTTAATTCAAACTTGCTGAGAATAAAACTTGAAATTGACTTTTACATCCTGCTGAAGTTTGCAGGTCTCATTTGTTTTGTTCCCAGTCTCTATTTTTATGCTCTGCTTTCCAAACAAAGTAAGATGTAGAAAGTGAATGTAACAAACATTACTGCTTCCCTTTGCTGTTTCATTTGTTCCCTCGCAGCCTTCAGAAATGCTGTAAATACGAGCATCTGCAAATGACAGAGGGACAGAGGGATGTTTATATGTGCAATGGATTTTGGGGTAAAAATACATGTTTACAGTTTGTTTGCTTTTATCAAATTTTATGTGATGCAGGATTACACTTTTCAACTTTGTTTACAAGTAGTTTTTGCTGCTATTAGAAGGTGGAAAAGACAGACTGAAGAGGACAAATTACTGCAAGGGAAAATCATTGTTGCATTTCAGTCCCATCGCAAAAACAAATTCACATCAGTTTTACGCTCTTATAGTCTCGTCAATTCTAAGAGTGCAAGGAATTACAAACTTTATATTTTCCTTAAGACATTTTTCTCACTGATCCAATGAGTAATCACATATATATGTATACATATATAATTTCACGGCTTTGATGTGACACACAGACCGGTTTTAAGCACAATTTCAGTAACTATGTGATGGCAAAAGAAACATGAAAAACATTCACGTACACTTACAAACACTTATTTACTTGTGAAGACCCTTGTTGACATAATGCACTCCCTATAACCCCTAAATCCACATCTTAGTCTTTGAGGAGAACTCAGGATGCTCTGTTTTTCCAAAACAGTTCTTTAGTGCACTGACTCTAATCCTCACAAATATTAGATTAGAAAGAACCAGATGTCACACACACACACACACACACACACACACACACACACACACACACACACACACACACACAGGTGTTTCACAAAGACTTCAAAGCATTCACCCCTTTGCTAAATCATCATCAATCCTTAATATAACTGTTGTTATACAAATATTAATGATAGTCACTTTAAGTTTTAGCAAATTGCTTAAATGTTCATTACATGCTTCAATGTGTTTCTTCGTGTTTTTAAAGTTTTCTTATGTCACATAGGCTAAATGGCAGTTGAGAAGCCTGTATTCTCCACCGCTGACTTCTTGCAGAAGAAATACTACCTTACACAAGTCAATGAGAACTTTCCAAGTCCCCAGTGAGGCTTTGAAGTGATAATAGCCACTGTCCAAAGTCTCTCTCCCTCCAACAGTCCCTGCCACAGGTATATGGACTCTGTGGCAGGTCATTTGTTATCAAAATTGCTCTCACATCCTCCCCTTCTCTTCCCTCTTCCTCCCCCTTCTTTCCTTTTGCTTCTTCAACCTTCCAACATTTTCATCCCCCTCCATCTCCTCCTGTCCCTCACTGTCCTGCCCTCTCAGCTTCCTCTTCTACCTGTCTTTGTTGTTAGTCACAGTGGGATATGGCTCGGTGTCAGGTCATGTGTTATCGACTGCACACATGCCCACACACACACACACACACAGGAGTATGACTGTAGAAAAGTCCTGCTCACTTCTATTTATTGTATCTATACATCCATACATATACACTTTGGCTGGGCTTTGGAACTCAATACCTTTAAGATTTTGACCAGAATAACCCAGTAAAAAGTAATATCAAAACCAATCACCTCGAGTGCTCTTTGTTTTAATGCGATGTGTGATTGGCTCACTCCTGCAGCAGCTACAACCCATAAACCCATGTGGTGTGGTGAAGTCGAGCGCGGTGGATCTGACGTAGTTGGCAGTTCGGCGTGCTGAGATGCAACCTAAAGTCCCTGCCGAAATAATACTTAATTGTGCAGTTATTTAATAAATATTTTAATAATTTGAACACTTTCAGAATGTATTTATGTAAAAATTATTTGGAGTGGTGGCATTTTACACAACTGAATGCTTCCAACCACATGACGGGTTTCGAACGAAGCAGAAAATAAAAAATGGTATCATATGAAGTAATCCATTGGTATCGGTATCACTTTAGGGATTATAGGGGGTACTTGGTAGTGGTACTGGTATAGTAATCTTTTTAAACTATATACCGATACTGTGTATATACTTCTCTTTGAACCTGAATTACTGTATAACCATGGCTTTAAAATCCAAAGATTTTTATTACACTTCTTTACTGTTAACAAGGTTCCTTAAAATACCTCTCCCGTTCTCTGCAGGTGTCTGCTCTCCCACACAGAATGTCTTGATAATTATCAGCCTCCGTTTTGTCTCCACAGCTCTGAACATTTCACATCCTTAACTTCATGTGTGTAACCAGGACTGGAGCTTAGTTTGTTTTTAGTGTTTTTGTCCTGATGTGTAGCCCCACATATGTGATTAGTGGCCCAGCTGGATCTTTAGTTATAATGTCTTCTAATTTAATTCAATGAAATAGTGAGTTTAAATAATTTGTTGATGCATCTTCCTGAAATTTGTTCATGCTGGTTTATATGAGATTTTGTTTTCATGGTTTTGCAGTAAAAACAGACAATTGATAACATAATCTTCAATCCTGTCTTGGTTGATTTGTATTCCTTATCAGTGAATATTTATTTTCTTAAAGCTTTATATTTTGTCCATTTACATTATTCCTTCAATGATTCTCTGATGCTGCAAAAACTCTTCACCACCTCTCCATGTAGCTTCACTGACGATGTTATTGCTGCTGTGGCCGAGGATCAGATCTCTCCCCAAACCCCCATCTCTTTCTCTCATCCCACTATACCTATCCTCTCTGGATCAATGCTTCTCCTCACCTCAGCATGCACACACACACACACACACACACACACACACACACACACACACACACTCACACACCCCCACACACACACACACAAACACACACTGAGTGTGAGCGTCTTTGAAGTCCAATGTGTGTGTGTGTCTCCTGTGGTCTGAGCCATCAAAGTTTCCATTTATTGGTTCCTCTGTGACAGACTTCTTACTCCGACACACCGTTTCTCACTCTCTAATACACACCCTCACGTGTGTGTGTGTGTGAGTGTGTGTGTGCGTGGCGATTTGAATTACAGTATAACTGAGACTCGAGGCCACTTTGACCTTCAACACTTGCAGCCTTCAATGCGCTGCAACTCAGGACAAAGTTTACTGACAGGGTGACGTCAAACAGAGAAACTTCTGGATCCAGTTCCACTGCAGGGCTCAACATTAAAGTTTGTTGCTCTGGGACAAATGGACATGTTTGACCACACAAACTGATTCTCATTTCTCAATTTCTTTGTTATTGCATATCAGTTAGCAACAGATGGCAGCAACCGATTGTTGAGAACAGAAATTCCCAAAGTGAAGTGAAGTCAGCTTTTGCATCATATTGATACCTTACTACAAAGGATTCACACATTTTAAAATGTAAAATGTTTAAGTGGCTCTGGATAATCTACATACCTGATTGTGAAACATTTCACTAAACTACTCCTTTTTAAATAAAAAATGGTCCTTATGAAACTGTTGACATTGAGAGTTTTTTGTGATTTGAGTGAACTGAAGCAATGCATTTTATATAAATAACTTTTTGTTATCAGTTGAGATACATGAATGGACTACATTTCTGGGCTTTTTTAAATGTTTTTTTTATTTAAATACAATACTTCAACTGGCCTAGTGACGTTGGGAATTCAATAGGTACCCTTGGATACCATCCAGCTTTGATATTCCCAACATTTCAACCTTGAGAACTACGTACCTAGAGAAAAACCAAAGAAACTGATGTAAAACTGTTTCCCAGGTTATTAAATATTCCTCCTGTTTTCAAAGGGGTTTTTTCAGTCATCGTCACAATAGTTCTCAGTATTTGGATTCTCATGCAGCCAAACTTGTAACAAGACATGAGCAACAACACTGTCTAGTTCCAGGGCCAAAATTTGTAAAAACAGAAAAATGCCTTGTGTAATGTTGTTTTCTTGAATCTGCTTCATGAATGGATTCTCTCTCTTGAATAATGAGCTACAAAGAGCACATTTGTTTCCAAAGCCTCCAAGAAACAAAGACAGCATGGGAGAATAGCACTCCAGAGCTTGGTCTGCGCTGCTTAATTAGCAGGCCGGTGTTAGCTCGGAGAGATCTGCATTTCTGCTCTCATTTCATGCTGGGGAAATAGAGAATAAAAGACACTCACAGATGTCTGGAATTCATGGATAGTTAAATGTCTATCGCACTTTGTCTGCTTGTTAGGCCTTTGATTCTCTCTCCCACTACTGTTTCTTTCTTTGTGGTGCTTCATACCCTTCATCCTTCCTCCCCACCTCCTCTTCCATTCCTCCCACCCACCCACTCCTTGACTCTTCCCTCCATGATATCAGAGAACAAATCAGCATCACTGTCATTGTTTTTCAGGCCTATTAAATAGCTGTTGACTTGACAGCACATCTAATGATTTTGGCCTTATTTTTATAGCTGTAGCTGTAATCATTTCTGTTTTTTTTTTGAGAGAAAAAAAAGCAGTAGGCTTGCTGTAGATGTAATCAGAGACTTAATGATGTGTGAGGTTGTCGGCCGACTGGCTTGTTCATTCTTAGAACAATTAGGATGTGTTTTAATTAATAGGTTGAAAGAAAAGTCTGACAGATCTTGAATGCAAATCCTGTTGTTGCTGTCTCTCTTCGTCTGCATGTCTTTTCTTGGATTCTTTCTTTGTATCAGATTATTCTATTTCCCTCTCTTTTCTATTCCTCCTTTTTTGTTTAATCTGTGTCTGTTACCTGATCTGCATCTCTCTTCTGCTTTTTCTTGCTCATCCACCTCTCCATTTTCCATCTCTCCTGCCCTTTTTCTTCATCCATTCTTTCCTCTATCTATATTTTTCTACTTGGTCTCTTCCTTTTTCTCCTTTTCTGTCTCCCTCACCTCTCCTCTCTACGTTTGCGTTTCACATTAAGTCGTGAACAGATCATTAGCCCTGTCTCTGAGAAATGGCACCACACTTAACATTTTGAATTAAAGGCAACATTTTTGTTATTAAAATTACTTCTATTTATCCAGCCCGGACTGATATATATATATATATATATATATATATATATATATATATACAGTATGTGAGGTCAGACAAAGAGCAATTTAAATGTTGGTCAGTGAGCCAGACTTAATATAAATTCATTACTTTCCTCTGGTTTCATCCAGCCGTGTCTGGTAGCTCATTTGCTGCTTTACCATCTCCACACATTCACACATGGCAGCTGAGCCAAAGTCACACTGCTAGTCACAGAGCGTCCCGCTCAAGGGCATCTTGGCAGTGGTTGTTGAGGAAAGAACAGAACAGAGCTTTTTCAAAAATGACCATGTAAGGTGGATCATTTGAAAAGCAATGTCACATATGGAGAAAACTGAGCAAATATATAATTATTAGCCTTTCAGAGAAGTGGTACAGAACTTTAGGTTAACAGTCTCATTGAGGAAAAATATGTTTTTCATCCCTATGGTTTCTCTGTGATGACTTACGTTGTAAAAACAGATTCTCAAGTGTAAAATAGAGATTTGTTTGAGCATCCTACTGCAGCAAACCCAAAACTACCATTAACCCTTCACATCAATGTTTCATACTAATGAAATTGTCAACAGCAACAGAAATATGTCGACACAACTATATTGTGTGATTTGCGAAACACAAAATAACCATGACCTTGTGCATAAATTCCATATTACAAGGCGCATGTCAATAGCACATATATTGGCCCTGCATTAAATCAGCACAGGGGGAAGTGTGAAGTAGACTATACCTAAGAGGCAAAAATGTAATTACTGGTGGAAATACAGCCTCAGTATTTGGGTACATGCTTTTGAGCAACAGGAAGAGGCAGTAATTTGCTGCTTCATTTAACAGTCATTTACCGTAGTTTGCTAATTTAAACACAAGCAGAGACACGCAAACAAGTCTCTGTCACTGAGCATAATTATATGGTCAACAATCATTTCATCTGGGTCAGGTGACAGAAACAGCAGAATTAACTTGTTAGAACATGAGTGTCGTTGTCTAGCTGAATCAGTCACACCTCCCGGGAGGATGTGACACCCTCCCTCACACACACACACACACACACACACACACACACACACCTACACTTACACCTACACAAACAAACACACACACACACAGACAGAAGACACAGAAAGAAATGTGCAAAATTTGTACAGATGCTTTAAAAATGCATGTTTATGACTCAGTTAGTGACAGCTTGAATGCGTATGTGTAAAAATCCAGTAACACATGGGCCGACGTCATTTTCCCACTGACTCATGCATGAAGAGCTCTCACACGCAAAACCACTTCCAAATCCACGGGGTCACACGTGAAATTTCATACACGGGCAGCTAATTGGCTCCGGGTTCTGACAAGTTTAACCAAATGTCCGATATCAGCTGACGTCTGATGTGAGGCAGAGCCAGTGGATTGTCTGGGGCGCCACCAGATGGTGAGCCACCACCTGCACCTTACCGAAGAGGAAGCGAGGCAGACCGGCAGCCACACACACACACTCACCGATCCCTCAGAGACCTCCAGGAGAGCTCTGGGTCAGCTACTGGCTACATCCTCAGTAGAGCATGCTGGGAAATGTGGAAAGCTGGCAGGGAGAAAAGGCAGCGGGTGGTGGCGGCAATCTGTCAACATCAGGTGAATTTGGGAAAGGAGCGAGGCGAGCCTGATGCAGAACATTCCCCAGGAGAGATCCCGTCATTCCTGCACTCTTCAGAAAAAAAAGTCCACTTCTACTACAACCAAAGTCCATCCTTAACTACTGTAGAAAGAACAAGTGAATTACCACACTGAGTCAGTCTGAATTTTAATTAAAACCACAACTCAAGTTCAATGGTCTCCATTTTGGTGATGAAGCAACCATTTGACAAGTATAGAGCAGCTTTATAAAGTATTTACCATGTGACAGTGAATCCCTTCCACAGTTTAAGCTTCCTAAAACAGCATCTGCATGAAGGGAGAGATTTAATTTGGGGCAGGTGTGCCTCATTAACCGGCCACAGCACTGCTGGCTCTGTCCTTCCCGACGCTCCATCACCTCTTGAGCTGCAAACCACAGTCATAATACTCCTGTAAAATGAGCCACCATTCAAATGCTCTGCAAGTTAATTTAAACTCTATCGCTAAAGTCAGAAACTATTGACCTGCCAAGTTGAAATCTGTCATGTAATACGTAGACATATATATAACAGTATGGACATGTACATGTACACGTGCAGACATGCAGGTGGGGTTAAATAAATGTACTGAGAAAAGCAAATGCACACAAGAACACTGTCATGTCATGTCAGGGAGTTTAATCATCTGATATTTACAGTCTTCTGAATATTGTTTAATATTATAATGGCAAGTAATTCTAAAATAATATGAAACCCAGTGCTAAGCTGTGGCCTAAATTCTTAACGAATTACTAAGAGAAAGAGAATTCTCCTCTTTAACTTTATTTCACAGCTCTGATGTTAATGAGATGCAGCTTTTTACTAACTGGTATTTTTAATTCTGTAGTTTACACATACAGAAAGGGTCTACGTTAACTTTAAATTACTGTAACTAAAACATTGTAATATGAATGTTAAGAGTGTTTAAATAACTTTTAATTTAATGAAGCATGCATAACATTTTACTACAGTATATACCAGCTCCAGTTGTAAAATGCCATACACCCCAAAGACACTGATCTACTAAAGAGAGGATGATTACTGTCTTTTACTTGTATCATATACAATTCAACAACTTTCCACACAATATTCTATATTTCCTGCTTGAAACTACAAACTGTTTATGGCAACTTATGTTGTTGGACTGCCAGACTGCTTTAAATGTCTGGGAGGCTTCATATTTTTAACCCTTCAGTTGCATACTCTGCCATGCATTGTACCGGGATTACTTTTGTTGTACATCAGTTTTAAAAATTACCACACTGACCAAAAATACAAGGTCATTATCTATGAAGACATGGTCCATATTCATGTAACTTTTCATTGTGCTTGCGGTTTGTAAAAGTTTTTCCTAGTTTTCATATTGCTTGCACCCCACGGGCAGAACAGTGGGTGGTAAAAGGTCATCTCACCTTCATAATGTTTATTCTAGTCTAACTTTCTCCGTCCAACACTGAGTGGTATAGGGCCTTTCAAAAACACAACCTGCATCTGACATGTCTTAAAAGAATCTACCAAATATACCCAGAGCCATCAAACTGATGGTGGAGAAAGCTTCTTTAGCCTTACCTTACCTACACGCAGTATTGAGTCTTACTTCAGGCTTATATGAGCGAAAGGGCAGCAGAAATCTTTAAATCTGAAAAAAAGGTTTCACTTTAACAACACACCTACATATAATATTGACCAAATACATTACACCTACCATACAATTTGACTAATATAGTCAAAAAACACAGATACAGTTTCTGAAAACTTTCAAACTTTGAGTAAACGTTCCTGCATACACGCAAAGTGAGACACACCAGCCTAAAGATTTGCTCCTTGGTAAAGGTTTTTATAGTCAAACTCGGCTGTTTTCCAATAGAGAAGAAAACCAGTGAGAGTTCTGTGCGATCTCACTCTTAAAGCTTCATTTTAGCAATTTACGTTGCCAGGGTTGGTTGCCTTCGGTTTCCTTTTTGTCTCCACCACGGCAGTTTTACTCTTTAACTACACAGAGACTGTGAGAATAGCTTTGGGTCAGAACAGACTTAAATAAGTCTTTCATCTTTCATCATCTCTCAGTGAAAGCCAATGCCTGCATTGATGTGGAACCAACAAACAATCTTCAACTCCTCTACTCCATGGACCTCAGCACGAAGCCCATTTGGAAGACGTAAATCTCTATGATACGGGTAAAAAATGTTTAGTTTAATTTTTTTTAAATTGCTTAGTAATTTCCTAAACAGTATTCCTAAAGTATACTTATACCTATCAGTTAAGTTGGTCATATTTTCCCATACCTGTGCCTTAAAACTAATATTTCAAACACATTAAAGTACATCTTTTTAGTGGAAAGGTCAACACAGCGGGTGCACAGATTCTGGAGGGTATATCTGACTGAAGCCAGTGAAGCTGACATATACTGAACCAGATGATAAGCTCGGATCTTAGCGGCCACAAAATATAGGTCCGCTCGTCGAGCAGTCGAATATATCCTGCCCTACAGCTTCTACATAGGTCAACAGCAGTTAAACTCTCAGCTGATGCAAAAAATACAGGTAGAATCTTAAAATATAACATTATTGACTTATATTCATTCAGTAAATTGACAGTTCTTTGAGTATTTTATCTTGAATTAATTTTTCCATTCTGTTTATTTTGATTTATTAATATTCACACATCTTATAGAATAGTTATTACGCATTGTTCATTTGTGTCTAATTAGAAATCGAGGTTTTCCACTGCAGACTCCGAAAAACCGTTAGACATATCCTTGTTTTTCATGGCTATAACTCGGCCAAAGAACCAACCCCAGTGGTCATGTTTGATACTCCTCCCAGTACACACCATTACTAGTGGGATTAACAGGATTGTGGTTTAACACACACACACACACACACACAGAGGGTGAGAGAGGCAATGTGAGACAAGAGGCTCTGGCAGTGGAGGACAAGTCTGATGCCAGTGAAGCGCTTTGAAATGAAAGAGAAGAACTGGGAAATAAAATAGGACATAGAGGGGGGAACAGAGATAAAGAGAAAAGGAAGAACAAGGACAAGTTGGATGACAAATGCCAAAAGCTGGAGTCAAACCCACAACATCTTGAGTACATGGTATGTCTTAGCCTGCTGCCACACAGAGCATCCCAGTGTGTCTAACACGCTTTGGTTTCAGTCCATTTGGAAACAAATTCAAAGTGCACGGACCCAAGCGGCCCAGTTGCAAACGGGAGAGGAAGTATGTGTGTGAGTGTGTGCGTTTGTGTGTATTTTTATTTTAGAATTGCACAATTCAAATAGGTGAACTCCTCGTTGCTTCCTCATTTGTTTTAATGTGCACAAATCTCTTTATACAGGAAGAAGGGCAGAGCTGTGTCATGTTAGTGAACTTTTTTTTGCAACCCAGATGACATAATGTTACCTGAAACTTTTGGATAAGCCACCACAGCAGAACCCAGATTTTGACAAGAACAAAGAAACTCTTTATGGTGAGTCTGACAATGTTATAAAAGTTATATAAAGCAAGAAAAGGCAAACGTTTTAAGCACGTTTGGGAAGAGGGGAAAGAGGACGGAGGGAAAGGTCATTCTGACAAACACAGCAGCTCTCACACTCCCAGGTTCAGTATCAAACCTCTCAGCAGGGGGCACCTGCAGCATTACAGAAGGACACTTCAAAAGAATTGATGAAGAACCGCTGATATTTTGTTATATTCAAAATAAGTCCCACTGCGACGTTACCCTGGTCAGTCCAATCAGCCCAACTCTGCTACAGACTCCAGAAAACTCACACAACACACACACACACACACACACACACACACACACACACACACACACACACACTAAGCCTCGCTTCTTCTTCTGATTTTAATATTGATAGACGCAGAAACACTTTGTGCAAGAGAAAGTGCACATGTTGCAAAAGTGTCTCGACAACAAAGCATAAAAATCTACAACTAATTGGTTCTCTATGGGCCTCCGCTGACAGGCCCAAACATTAGGGTTATACAGCGAAGAGAGACGAGAAGACACACAGAATGAGAGCGAGAAAGAGACACAGAAAGTCAGAGATTACACAAGAGAGAAAAAATAAGACAGTGAGGAACAGGAGGAGGAGTTGCAGAGAGAGACAGAGAGAGAGAGAGAAAACGAGGAAGGGTTGTTAGATGGAGAATGCAAAATGACGGTCACTTGATATCAAAATAGCCTTGAGAAAAATGTGGGAAAAAGACAGAAAGGGAAAGAGGGATGGAGAGAAGACACTCATTGCAAACCTGTGACTGTAAAAAAAAAACATGTTAACATACTGCTGTATAACAGCACTGAGAGGAACATAAAGGAAAAAGAGAGAATGATAGACACCAAGCACCAGACGTCATATGGACGTTGTTTAATGTGCTAAATCTTGTTAATTTAGCCCAAAAATAGTCGTTGAAAATTGGGCTGTTTTCAGTCCGTCTGATTTGGTCCAAATTTAGCCCAAGATGGATCTCTGTTTCGGACCACATATAACCCTAAAACCAATCACATTGCAGCAAGTGGGGGATTACATCTTAATGAAAATGTGTGTTTATAACACCTGTGTTTCTCCTGCAATGACACCTCAAATGGCTGCTGTGAAAATGACGTATCTGCTGTGTGTCACATGCTCCTTGTTTGGTCCCATTTCTCGAGTTGGGAAGTGATTCTCTGGGGTGTAAATGAGCTTTAAGTCGTAATGTGGAAACAACACTGAAGCAACAAAGAAGGTGTGTTGTATATTATTGCTCAGAGCATTTAAACAACACGTTGATTACTTTTTTGTTTTTTTGCTTTACAACAAAGAGCAAAGGAAACAAATGTGGAATGCAACGGTTACAACCTAATACGATATTATAAATTTGGGCATGTGAGCAAAATATTACGTGGATTGATAAAAAAATTACAATTGACCAAACATTTACTCTGTCATGTTTCTGCGTATATGACCTCAACTTTCAAGTTTACAAGTTGAGTCATACAATTTTCGACTTTCCGAGTCGTTGTTTTGACCTGAAGGGGCGTTCACATGAATTTTCCCAGTCAGCAACTAATTTTTTTCTATTTTTCTGACACTTAAAGCAAAAACTACCTCAGTATGACATAGTTTATGAGCTTTTGGTTGATTAAAGTGAGGGAGGAGACGGACATTTAATCATTTACTCATTTGACAGGGAGGACCAGGAGACTCTCCTTGGACCCAGTGAGCAGTAGACATTTCCCTCCTGCTGCAGCTTCGTCATGAACCGATGCTTCCAGCCAGAACACCGTGTTGGACCCGGCCTCCTGCCTGAAATCTACCCACAGCCTCTCCCCATCATCCTTCATCTGTTCTCCATCTTTCCCCCCTGCGCTTCAGAGACAGAGGAGTACAAACTAACATCGCTTTGTGTATTTCATTTTGGTAGTTTTCACCAGCAGATGAAGCAGCTATTTTTATTATGTTACATGACGTTATTATGTTACTGAATTTAAAGGGTCATTCTTGTGATGTTGAGTGAATTTTCTTATTTTATAAGCCCTTTGAGATTTATTTTCTTTGACCTTTTCAATTTTGTCATTTTGATGTGCAATATTAAAAAACCTGAAGCAAGACAAAGAAGAAAAAAAAGATCAGACAAGAAAACTGACATCTTGTGAAAAAGGCAGATGTCTCTTTAAAGAATTCCTTGATTGGCTATAAATGTCTTCTTGTCCTTTGACGAGAGTCTCTAAGTACCTCTAAATGTCTTGTATGGTCTTGTATTACTCCTTGTTTGTGGGTGCACTTGTCACTTGTCATTTCACAGCACTGTGTTAACAAGGAACATTCCTTGTACATAATACCAGACTACGCAGTGATTGTGTGTTAGTGCCAACGCAGCACATTCCTCAGCCTCATATTCTCACTCATCCCCACACGCTGAGGCTGTCAGTTAACCTTAAAATTAAGTCAAACCTGCTCAAAATAGAAACCATCACACAAGACACGGATACCTATGCATGTACGCTCAGGGCGACCAGTGGGTGTGTATCAGGATTATAGATTAAACATAATCAGGACTCATTATGTAAGAAAGAAATTCAATTCTAATCACAATTATAAACTTATTCCATTAATAGCAAAATAAAATATATTTTTCCAAATATATAATTAAATTAAAAAGTTTTATTTGTTTGGGAAAGCATATATTAACTCAAGGAATACTTACAAACTTCTTTCCGAGCTTTCAACCACATCTCAAGGTCTTCCTCCTTTACTTACTTTTTGCATTCGCTCTTTTATTAGTATATTAGTGTAAGTCTGCAACCTATTCGTGTTCTCTTCTTTTTTTCTGTTTTTATGATCAGGTTTTATACAGTGAAAATAAGTGGAGAGGTCGAAAAAGTGTGAATATCCTCTGGTTCTCCAATAATTACATTTTAAAGTTAATCGTTTTCATCACCTAGTGGCCCCAATGTTCATAAGTAGGTGATGATGAAGAATAACTTCTTTGTGTGTGCGTGCATGTTTTTATTTACAAAGTACAGCCTGAAGAATACAATTAAACATGAATGGAAGAATGAGTGCTTAATGTTGGACAAATTAAAAATGCAAGTTTTATTCCCTTCATGTCCATCTAGTGTTACAGGTTAGAAAAACAGTGTAGGAAAAATGAAGCACCCCACTGACAGATATTTAATTCACACCTTGTACTTCTTATTACAATGCTAGCAGTGTTCAGGTTGTCATCTCTAAGCCCTTGAAAATGTCTATATGTACTGTGGAGAGCTCTGTTGTAAGGCCCAGCCTGGACAGGCCAGAGGCAGAGGGAAGGATGAGGACAACTGTAAATTAAACTCCTTCGGAAAAGATGGTGAAGATTGTCTACAACACTGTGGGCTGTCGGCTCCCCTCCAAAACAGACAAGACTAAGAGTTTACAGCTATGATGGACTTGATCTTTGCTGTACTTTACTTGTCCTCTGGTGTTTCTATCAATGAAGAACACCTCAGGAAGTGGCTGCAGCCTGATCTTTTTTTTGAGTTCACCCCACTTCATTTTGTTACGCGGAGCTTTCCAAGCTTGAATAACTGCAGGAGATGAAATGTTGACATCCACCTCCAGAGTTTGAATACGCTGCTCCGAACAGGCATGATATAAATGTGCTCTTAGACAATCCTCTGCCAGCAGTCAGAAGACTCATCAGTTCTCGCAAACAGCCTCAGCCAACTAGGTGGGTGCTGAAGCCGGACGCCTGCACAATCTGCTTCTCACATTTCTATGTTCCAGAATAATCTGTACGACATCTGCCTGCCCTGTTTTATGATCTGTTTGTGTTTCTGCACATTTTCTGCCTGTAAGTCAGGATATGGCACATTTACATGCAACCTTATCCCATAAATATATTCTAACATAAGCAATGATGCAGCAAACAGAGGACACTGCAAATGTGGCTTTATTTTTACACTCTTTCAAACAGACCGCCTTACAACCACTTCTCTGTGCTGTGCGTACTGTTTTTTAAAAATGTCTCACTGCACTTGAACAAAACATTGCCAGTTAACAGTGGCCGCTTCAATTTTCTTCAAAACTTATTTGCTAATATAAATTCATAGTGTATAAATGTAATTTTATAGGACAATCTGTAGTTTTCAGTCTCTACTGAGCATGTTGCTGTTGGAATAGTCAGCGTGCAATGTACATTTGCTCTGTCCTTAGTTATATGTCTCTTTTCTTGCTATATCCTGTTACCTATTGCTGCTGAAATGACCCAATTAATGCTTTCTACCTCCCCTCACTTCATTCCCTTCCTCCCCTTGTCGTTCTCTCGGTCTCTCCGTTTCTTTTTCTCTGGGTGTCTTGTTGTCTCTGCCTTGTACTCGGCGTGACAGCACAGGACTTATCTACCTCATCGCCTGTTCTCTGTAACTTTACACAGATATTTCTCCCGACTTTCTTTCTCTGTGACACTGTTTCTGTTGTTTTTTTGTTTTTTTTTTTGGTCTTAGTTCTCCCTCCATCCTGTCTCGTGTTTTTCATCGCTGAACCTCCTGCCCTCACCCCAACCCACCGAGCCCCTCAAAATGTCACTCCTCGGTGGAAGAGGAGGCAAAACAAAGTAGACATGATTGTTCCCTCTCTGCGTGTGTGTTGTCTGTGTATGAGACCGCCTGCCTGTGACTGTGTGTGTGTCACTGTCTACCTCCGTCTGTGTCTTTGTGAGTCTGTGTGTGGGTGGGTGAATGTGTGCATGCATGTGGTTAGACATAATGGTGTGTGTGTGTGTGTGAGCCTGTGCGAGTGACTCAGCTGTGTTTGTGTTGTGTGTGTAAGCATGACCTGGTTTTGTAAGACGACCTGTTTGTATGTGAGTTGTATGTGTTCCTGATTCTTTAAATGTCAGGTCAAGTCAAAAATAAACTACATTTATCATTTAAAGAGACTCACTTATCTTTAAATTAGAGAAAACCAGAACAATACTTAAAGCCTACAGCCACACTAGCAGCTCTGTGAGTATTAATACAGTAAACAACATGCAAAATTTAATTTAATCAATTAACTGCAAGATATTATCTATGTTTCATTCTGTAATACATTTCTAATAAGCTATACACATATTATTATTTTGTTGTGACTTGTGGCAGTTTAGTTCCAGTTAATAGGGCTACTGAGAATTACAATTTCTTTTTTCTTTTCAGTCAAATTAAACATTGAGACAAGTTTGCCTCGTGGCTGCCAGGATGGCATTGATGGTGTGCACTGCTTTTACTTGAACAGTAAAAATTATGAAAAATGTGTCCAAAACGACATGTAAAAGTATACTGGACCAAGCCCAGCACGTTTACAAATATATCTGAGGTCTCTAAATAACATGGTACCGATTTAGTTCCTGTCTATCTTTACTTCCTTGATAACAAAGTGGGAGTGTGATGACTGCAGGACTAATTAACAGGACCTTAAACCTTTCGGCGGTGCCCCCTGGTGAGTTTACATATGAAACAAGTTGCTCATTACCCAAAACTAAGTACGGTATCATACAAACGCATAAACTGCAAACATGTGGGATTAGAAGTTTATAAGTGATAATGTTGTTTTAAACTTAATGAAAGATCTTCCAATTCCCCATCTATTTTAATTATAACAAGTGTGCCATGTGTAAATGAAAGGGCATTTTCAGGCATTTCAAAATGTTGAGCATGACCAAAAGACCCATGAAATGTGCAATCCTACCCTCATTTGAAAGCCAAAAACTGTCCAGAGGATTCTGGGGTTATTTTACATTATGTGTATTTCATGAAGGTTAATACATTCAGTAATTTATATTTATACATTTAATGGTAGAAGTATCTTCTTCAATTTAAGCCATGAAGTATGGTTCTGTCATGTCTAATGTATAAGTATTAAATAGAGGCATGGCCTACAGAGAACTACAGATCATTTATGGAGACCTGTGTGTCCTGTCTCTGCCTGTGGCTGGAGGCGAGCGGGCCTTCGGTAAAATGAAGCTCGACCCTGTCCCAGGAGAGGTTAAACAGTTTGGCAATGCTCTCCATAGAGCGTCAACTTGTCCAGAAACTGGACTTCAAAGACATTCATAAATGACTTTGCTATAAGGAAAGTTTGGTAATTGACATTCGGAGTTCAGCACTAAACATGCAGCACCTAAGACACTGGAACTAATGAGATTTGGCTTTGTACTGTAGATCATGGGCACGAGTAAGCCACACGGTGGGCCTGAATTAAGGTATATGTATAGACGGATATACACCCAAAACTGCTACTGTAGAACAGGGTTAACTCTACAGACTTTGCTTTGTACTGGTTAACCTGTGTGTATACATTTGTGTGTGTACCTGCATGTGTGTGTATCCCTGTAACACTTGGCTTCATGTCTGTGATCGACTGTCGTTGTATGCGGTGAGTGTGGCTGTGGATGAGTGTATGTATATGAGTGTGTTTGTATGCAGCATCAGTAATGGTCCCTGCAATTTTTTATGTGTGTGTTTGTGTGGGTCTGTGTGTCTGCGTCGGTGTGTGTGAGTGTGTGTCAGTGGGTGGTTGGGTGGTTTTGTGTATTCACAGTGTAAGTGGAAGTCACGACTCAAGCAGCTGCTGTCAAATTACCCTGCAAAATCACAAAATCAAGCCTTTGTAAAACGCCTCTGCACACACGCCAGACAAGCCTTGCCTGCATGTGTGTGTATTTGTGTGTGTGTGTGTGTGTGTGTGTGTGTGTTGAGCAGCTTCACCTGTGAAGTGAGTGCCAATGTTTGCTCACTCACTGGCAGCCTAAAAAGCAGAAACCCTAAAATACTGGTTGATTTCATGCTAAAAAGATCACATTGACTCATTTTACATACATTAGAGATATTGTTGAGGCTTATTGTCCCTGCCCTTCATTCTGACAGGCTGGGTAACATTTTAAGATACTGCAAAATACCCAATTAACACACATCCACGATTGTGTAACAGCTCATTTAAATAATAATACAGTAGCTAAAAATCACCAGGTTTTATGCATTGGTTGGAAATCCACATTGTAAAACCTTCGTAAGACAGTACTTTTGATATTGGCATTAAATGAAATGTGTCAATTTAATAACCAAAGGCTGTTTGTGGTGCCCAACACACTGAGAATCACACTCTGCAGCACTATACAAGCCTATTTTAGCCCATTGCTTTGGTTATCCAGCCACACATTTACAATGATTTACTAATAAACCTAATATGACACATGTTATCTAGCGGCCCTTCATAAAAGGCATTAGAGGTGATATAAACGAGCGGCTGGTGAAGCAGCTAAAGTCATTTTCCATGGGAGTAAGTTAAGACAAACCATTCCTTCCAACAAAAACACTTGGGAAATTAATATTTTTACAATATTATATTTTTATGACAAGTATTATGACATACATACATAGATAATTAATATTTCACATACAGAAATATACAAAACAGATATGTGCCTGTAAGTGAATTTATCACATATAAGAGGAGATAATAAGAGGATATTTTACTTGCAATTGTCAGGTTGACAAAAACTCATTTGTTTCACTAATCACTTCTAGTCAACCTGTCCAATTAACTTAGTGGCCTTGCAGTGTTTTCAGAAAACACATTTAATTGGTATTTGCGCCCTCACTGCAATACTGTGTTGATAGTTGTGTTTTTTTGTGTAATCCTTGTTTTCTGTTGCTTATTTCGGGGGAATGATGCATTAGCCAGTATTGGCTTTTCCCAACTTTTTTTTTTTTGGACTTAATATGATCATAGTGTCACCGCACGCCTACTTTTGACGAGATGGATGTTGTTGTTCCAGGCACAGCTGTGAATTACAATGTTTAATTACACAGTCATAGAATTATTGTGGTACAAAATTACAGAATTTGGGGCATCTAGGTGAGATTAGTTTATTTATGCCATGCTTGAAGTAATGTTCATGATAATTCATCTCTGAGTTTATTTCATATGTATATAAACTCGAGCAACAGTACAACCCAAGAGAGGAAGAGGAACATTTGTTCATTCGATTTAGACAGAAGGAGGAATGCAAGGGTTTATTAGCTCTTTTTAAAATAAACTGTTGACTTCCAGGTCTGTAGCTAAGTTCCCCATTGATGACAACTGTACTGGGGTGAAACTTTATCAATTTTGTTTTATAACTCACTCGTTTAAATTATTTTAAAGGCTTAAAGTTATGCATAATTAAGGGCGCTGCCACTTTGATTGACAGGTAGGTGCCATCACAAGCATGATCAGGATAGAGGTGTAGCATGGCACTATCCACATTTAAATGGCCATGAACTTGTTTTTGTTTGTTATCCTTGTATTCATCTGAGAGTTTTGAACGCAGACTGTATAAAAGAAGTGGACGTAGCCTCCAGGTCTGAAAAGTGATTTTCTACCGGCCAGCAGGGGGCGACTCCACTGGATCCAAAAACACCAAGATGGCGACGACCGAAATGCCAAACAGGAAGCTTCAAAACTATAGCCCACAACCCAATGGGTGACGTCCCGGTGGCTCCGTCCACTTCTTTTATAGTCTATGCATCTATTGCGTGTCTGTCCGTCCTGGGAGAAGAATCCTTCTTCTGTTGCTCTTCCTGAATTTTCTTTAATTTTTTCCCTGTTAAAAAGATGTTTTTGGAGTTTTTCTTTATCCGAATCGAGGGTCTCAGGACAAACGGTGTTGTATGTTGTACAGACTGTAAAGCCCCCTATGGTTAATTATGACTATATGGCTGTATAAGTAAAATTAGACTTGACTTGACAATATTGTATTAAAAATCTTGATTAAGTAGAGCCAAAAGTTTTGCACTAGTGCTACTACTGTCCTCGTGTCCCCAACAACTCAGGTTGAACAGTTACCTTACTTGCATATCAAAAAGCTGGGGTTCTTTGACTACAGAGGCTTAAATCAGACAATGTTTTTGTGCAAAATAACAAAGGAACAGATAAAGAGAAGGTTTATTCATGCAGAGGGTAGTGGAGAGTGAGAGAAAGAAAAGACAGAGGAAAAAGACTATTTTAAAAAACAAAGTGGAAGAGGAAGAAGAAAAAAGCTTTAGGAAAAAACAGACATATTCAGACATCAGGACGTAATGCGACAGACAGAAGCTTTAGGAGACGTGGAAGCACATCATAGTGAGAGTGTCCTAACAGTCTGTTACATTTCAGTGTTGTTCAAGGTTTAACACAGCAGATGACAGTAAATCAATCCACTATTTTAATTTTTGCTTTTTATTTAAACCCTCCCCTGCTGTTTGTCCTTTGTCTCTCCCATCTGTGTCCAACATAATGTTGAGACAAGCTGTCAGAAAGGTCTGCCATTCCCACTGAAACCGTCTAAACACCCAGGGATCATCAGGTTGAAACGCTGCTTCATTATTCCAGAAAACTGTGTGGATATTTTTTTTCAGTTGTTTCACTGGCATCAAGAGGACAAGTAAAGAAGAGGAAGTGTTATTTAGGAAGTAATTTATTTATACCTAATTAAATTACAAAACATGCCTGCAGGTCCTGTTTTTTAATTCTCCGTGTAAAATAAATTTCAGCTAAAACACATTCATCAGCAACAATATCTAGACTTGCAAGAAAACATTAGAATATATTAAAGCTTATTTTCATTATGTTGATTGCCAGAACTCTCCACACTGCATTTGCACTGTGCCGGTGCAGGATAACAGATGACTCTGTGTTACTCTAGGTGATAAAACATGTTGTGTTTGAGTTTTAGTCAGTGTGAAATGACTCGTGAAACCGGCATGTATGGAAGCAACATAGGTTTACAATTCACTGCTCATCTCATCAATAGGAACAGATACTGTACAGAATAACTGGACACATGCACACACACCACACACAGATCCAACTTCCACACATTATCATCTGTACTTGTTGCACAACTGGTCATGAAGTAGATGCAAGAGTCTGAGGGGTGCACATTTGGAGAGGGAGAGAAATCATAAGTGTACTACCAGAATGTACAATAAACATGCCTGACATGTCAGAGACATGAAAATGGTTCAGCATGGCTCATGCTTGACTTTTCAGAAGACAACTGGTTTGCTTCTGGCCTGTTACTGCACTACTGTTGCTTTCCATTATCAAGCATATGGGAAGCATGTTCTCTCAACCAGATAAATTCCCGAGCAACAATGCTGCTTGACAGTGACTCAACCATCCTCAGCTACTTTATGTTCTTATTAAAATGTAAAATAAATAAATAACTGCAACCCCTTTAGAAATATCAACAATACAAATGTTGATTAAGCTTTTGTATCATAGTAATAACACACTAAAGATCATATCATGACATTCTCACTGCTGCACAGTGGCCACAGCGCTATTATGTTTTATTGCTTAAATCAGTAATGATGTGACAAATTAATTAGAGAAACTAAGTGATTGTGTCGCACAAATGTTGCTGGTGTTGCCATGGAAACATCAGAGAAAGGTTTACTGGCTCATTATTAGTTAAATAGCTCATCACTTAAATATATGCATGAAGATGATTAGGAAAATATATCACAATGGAAAGAATAATGAAAGTCACATCTTAGCTTTTATCAACCTCACCTGTTCAGCAGTGATGCTTTGCTGTGTGATATGAATTCGTTATGATTATTCAAAACTATTTCTTTTGAAGTGTGTGAAATCACCACTCAGGACAAGAACTGTGAGAAAGGTTCAGTTCCTCGTTGACAAGGCTGCTTTTCTGTATTTTCTGATTCCTAATGATGGTTTCCAACACTGAGCCCTTTTTCTTCCTCTTTCTCCCAGAGATTACATACTGAGTCGGCCTCCTCACTTTTTTAATTTTCACAGATTTTTTTTTTTTTTCCTCATCTTCAATCTTCTATATTTCAGGCCCTTCTTGATCTCTCTAAATCTCCCTTCTTTAAACTCTCATGCTCTAACTTATTCTTCTCCCCCTAACCTCCCGTGGTTTAACGTCTCACCTTTATGCACTTCTGACCACACCCGACTCCTGGGTGTAGCCAGAGATGAAACAGGCTTCAACCACAAATAGGAAACATAGGTTTAAGTTGCCTGACACACAACATCCTGCGGCTGTGTCGATAATGACAATTGTTTCTGACACGCAAAAAGGTTTGGTGGCATTGTTACAGTGCAGCAGTACAAAACCTCATGCAGAGAAAAAGGTTTGGGGTGGATGGATGGGTGAACAAGGTCCCTGACCTCAACATGGGATACCGCTTTTAATTTCCCATCTCCTACTGACAGTCAACCTTTCCTAACCTTAATCAAGCAGTTATAGATCAGAAAACACTCCTGTGGGTCATTGTGGAAAGAAATGACAAACACTGTTTTATTGTTTAAGTTGGAAAACCTGTTGACACATCCTCTTTTTTCTACAGTCCCTACTTCACTCTTGAATCTCATTATGTGTATGCTACAGACAGTTAATGTAAAATGTGTAAACCACACACAGAAGCATCCCAAATCATTTGGCAGGTTTAGTAGTAACACCTTTTGTTACTGTTTTTGATTACTTTGCGTTCGCCCCGGTTGTGTTCCCACTTTTGTTTCAAGTACAGGCTGTACTACAAAACTGTTGCTACCCTGACAAAATCAGCAATTCTAAACACCGACCCTATACAGCACATATTTGTGCTCAGCGAGAAAACAGGACTGAATTATGATGCTCTTTAAAATTCAATTCCGTTTTCTTCTGGCAGAGATGGTAATGGACTGTGGTGGGCTACATCTGCTGTGTGTATGCACATAAAGCAAACACTGCAGTATAGAGGGAAAACAAGTAGTACAAAGAGAAAATGAGAATATAAAACTATCTTTATTTGTTGCCAAACATTGGTTAAATTATCAACTCAGACATTTTCAACTGTTATTTTATTTCTTTTTATATTCTTGATCTTCAGAAGTGAAATTTTACAGGCTCGTCCTGCACCACAGGAAGGTCAGCAGCTCTGGTAGGAGCTAAGTGTGTAGCACAAAGACACTTCAGCAGGGCCTCTGATTGAACGACGATCCCGTAATCAGAATGAAATTAAACCACTGACACAGTTAGTGGAGAAGCTGCAGGAGCAAATTCTTCTATCCCCAAGAGTCATAAGATATGATTTTACTCTAATTTCACTTGTTAACTACACTGAAGCAGTATTTGAATAAATGACTCATGGTGGAGGCAGAGGTTATGTCTGAGATGTTAAAACATTGTGGTTTAACAATGTAGACTATTAGCTTGTTTTTACATGAAGACTTTTAATAAAAATCTAAAATTCCTACTCTAATTTAATTAGTGCATTTTTTTTATTTAAACAGAGTAAACAAACTATTCATCATCTTTCCTTTGAGCTATATTTGTCGTCATTATTTCACCATACATTGATTTTTAGTCTCTTATCTGGGTCTGCCTTCTCCGCAGCCACATCGCTCTTCCTCAGGGATCCCGGGGTGTTCCCAGGCCAGATTAGATCCATAATCCCTCCAGCAGTTTCTGGCTCTGCCCTCCAAGTTCAACGTGCCTGGGCCTCCACAGGCAGAAGTCCTGATCCGATGCCTGGACTACCTCTACTGGCTCCAGTTAACATGACTTGTTGAATGTGGTTAGAAAACATGAGACCTTGTCTTAGATTTACAAGATCCTATTCTATCTTTATAGATGTGCAAAGACACATAATTAAGGAAACTCATTTTGGCTTTAGTGCATAAATCGTAAGGCTCATCTTTGAGTACCTATTCATGCCATCTTAACCATGACAGCAATTTGACCACAATAATAGTCGTTTCATGCTCACACTGCTACATAAATTAAACAAATGGATAAAGTGGGTAATGGGTAAAAAGGACAATTGGCAGGGATGGAATTACCTGCACCATACTACAACAGCTCACATGGTATATACATATACACATGGTCATTTAGTATTTTTTACAATTCAACTCTCTAATTCATCAGAACAATAACTGAGTGGTGAATTATACTCACCACTTTGCAGTTTCTCTTTTTTAACAAATATAATGTTTTCACACAAAATCAATTTCAGCTGTTTCTTCATTGCTGAGCTAGAAATTGTCTAAATTGCAAAGTTGAATATGCTACTTAAAATAAAATTTAAAAAATAGCATTGTTGGCTACTGACACCCTGGGTGAGAATAGCATCTGCCTTAAATAAAACTCTGGCTCCACCCAAACCTGTGAAGTCAAAGAGACAGCTCTCTTAAGGTTGAAGTTAAAGAACCATCAAGGTCATACATGCAATAAACCCAAAACAACGCTTACTGTTGGAAATGTGAAACTTACAGTATTCTCCTATTAAAATTCGATATTTTGTTGGCCGATCCATCCACCCTGACTTGCACCCTATGTGGATTTTGTCATTCTATAATACTGATGTTATTACGACTGACTTCTTCTTCTTGTCCCCGGCATAATTACTACGGCTGTTAGAGGGCTTTGTCACTTAAATATAAATATGTTTGGGGCAATAGAGATTTAAGTCCAGATTCTGACAACTCATACATCTGAGGCTACAGTCACAAATTCTAACTAGTCTTCAATTCAATTCAACCTAATGTCAAATCTCAATCAAGTTTATTACATCACATTTCCCATCACATATATTATATAAAATGAATTTCAGTCAAAATGAATATGAAGCAGTTGGATCCAGACAAGACCCTCCTCTTCCATCTCTGAATTCAGCCAGGCACTAAGATGTATGATGTGTGTGCATTCATGCACCTCTCTCCGCCTGCTGTATTTCAGAGGAAAGGTGCACCGGCTGTTAACCACCCATGAATACAGATGAGCAGCTTGCTGTGATGTGGCCAGGGGGTCGTGACAAGGCTCAGCAGAGAACTAACTCGCCACATAATGAGTGATCCTTATCAGCCCAGCAAGAGCCACACAGGTTTAAATGAAAGGCCGACGCGAAGGCACACACACAATCCTCTCTGTGTCCATATTCCTTTCTCACTGACACATACACACTGGGAACACACTATGAATCTCACTGATGCCTATAGGAACACAAACAAAATTATGTCTGTCACTGTAAAGGTTCATATAAATCATCCATAAAAGCACCACATTCAGGTGAATAGAGTGGGACAGAAGCAGAGATCTGGACTTTAATACAGTTTTTTTAAATATTAATCAATGCGTCGGCATATATTGGCTTCTTAATGATAGCCTACGTCATTTGTCATCAGTGTGACATGTAGTGACAGGTGATTCAAATCAATTAGCCTACTGTAACTAACGGGCAATCGACATGAACATAGAAAAATAATAATAGAACACATAGAGAGGGTCTTTCATAGCCAAGAGAAGTTTTAAACAGCAACGCGTTCATATTGTAGGAGCAGGACAATACAAGATATCAGTTAATCTCACATCCAAAATGCACTAATGCAACCAAAACACTTCTCAGGAGCAACTCTTCTCACTTCATCACTCATAACACAATGACCTGTAGCATTACAAAATGTATCACTAATGTGTTTGAAGTAGCTTTTATTTTATTTTGCATAAACCCTAAATCCATCAGAAATGCTGCAGTATGCATCAGAAGGCTTTAAGTAATCCCACTAATGCTACACAAAACAAATGTGTATAGACTGAGTATACATTCATTGAGTATACAACCCTGTCCTTCTGCATTGGCCACAAGTTATCATCAACATCTCATATTCTCCTGCAATCCACCTGGGAAGAATATGTTTGCATGCCTGATCCATCCCTGGCAATCTTCTGCAGATATGTCCAGACTTCCAGTAAACTGTTGCATCCAAGAGGGACGACTGATCATGTGGACCTTCTGTTGAGTCTCGGTGTGTCTGGTTGAGTCCATGTTTATTGATCAAAAACTCCTGCCAAAGATTTGCCCTTTTACAGTGTATACGTGAAAAAATGTAATTGATAACTCAGCTGTGTAGGTGTTCTGCTTAAATGGAAATCTGCTGTGGCTGGTCTTCTCTATTTTTATTTAGTTTTTAAGTGTAGCTGTATTAGAAAGTAGCAAATTGCAGTGTAATTGACAGTCATTGTGTTATTTGAACGAAAATGCAACAGTTTGTAAAAAAGTATGAAAGATTTGGTCACTGAATGAATTCTGTGTCAAAGCAAAACATGGTGCTCCACAATTTAGTCCACAGTAACTGTGAAATATTTTTTATTCAGTATGAAAGGATTTAAACTGACAAATGACAGAATGATTGTGGTTCTCCATTTGCACTACATAAGTCCAAATTTTCTGTTTCATCAGATGTTTTCCAAGTAAATAGTCTAACATACTGTATTTAACTGTTCCATTTTTGTGGAAATTTGGAGAGTTAAACTCTTGTCAAGAATATAATGAAATTGAATTTTTAAACACATTAATTTCTTACCTTGAGGCCTCAGTAGATTTAAGCACTTCATGAGTTGGGTTCTGATTAATGCATTTTTAAAAATTACAACTTCTAGTTATTGGAATTGCAAACTGTAAAGTGTCTAAATTTCACCAGGTGGAGGATTTTCTTGCACTGCTGCACATGTGTGATTCTAGGTCACCAACTATTTTGGCTGTGAATATCACATGCCAACTACTTGACTATTAAATTTGATTTTATATTACCTTATATGGCGTTTTCATGAATTTCTGCAGTCCGAGATCCAAACTGAGCAAATTTAGTTTCACACTGGGACTGAGGCTCATTGAAATGTTCTCATACTTGCATCACGAGGGGATCCAAACTGAATAAACTCCATTTTCCACCTTGGAAGCCAGTTTTATTGAAATGCACTCGTTTTCTTGTCATGTGGGGAACCAAACTGAGTAAATGTAGTCTGTCCCCCTTGGGAGCCATCCTTCTTCAAACGGAAAAGCAACTCTTGTCAAGTGGGGATCTAATCTGAGTAAATGTGGTGAAATGAAGTCAAAGTGACCTACCTAGCCCTCATGGATAAACTTGTGGTTTGAATCAAGTAGCATGGCCTGAGGAACATAAGACAGATAAAGTAAGTTGTCACACCTTATTGCATGCTTCTTATCTACAGTGCAGCGCTATGCACAGTTCTTCAGACTGTCTTTCTGTGTTCATATTATTTGCCCGACAGAAATAGCAGTGTTATTGCTACTTACTGCAATAGACAATTTCAATTCTTTCTCATTAATTAGTCATTTCATTCCACAAACTGTATATCACAATGTTATTCATTGTGTGTATATTTACTTTAGTCTATTTAGGCTTTGGCAACATGTTTCCTGAGCCAAGAAATGCCAGTGAAGCTTTTTTTGAATTTAAAGGAGAGAAAACAAACTGAGGCACAAAAGTTGCACAAAAAATAAAGCAAAATCTTTTGTTTTTATCATTGTATGCCATAAGATTTTACTACTATAATGTAAAACTGTGAAAATGAACCTAATTGGATTTAACATGGATAAGAGAATAGAGACAACACGGTTTTGGAATAGTTAAGGGACTCCTCAAAAGAATAAAAGCTTGTCACTCCTGTTACATATTTTGAGGATTAATGTTTTTGTTGGACAGTTCCCATATTGCTGGAAGAATAAAATGTGTTGCTGTTGTTGTGTTGGCTCTATACTCCAACACTTTGGATTTGAAAGGACATGATGACTATGTATATTGAAGTGCGCAGTGTACATCTGAACTCTTTTGGATAATTATTTTTCGAAAATGATCTGTGTTGATGAAGGTAGACACAGCACAGCTCGTTGACTGAACAAATACTGATCCATCAGGCGTGTGCATGTTACTGATGCAGAACATAAGTGGTTTGAAGCACGTTATGAAGGTTATATAAGTCAAACTGGAGAAACCATCATCGGGCACTCCACATGGCCCACTCCACTTTAAAGTGTTCCTGTTATACTGTTATAACCGGGCATTTTATCAGATGAACAGTTTAGAAACCGCAGTTCTTTTTATATATATGTTCGTAAATAGACAAATTAATATAGCCTAAGTTTAGACCCAAAAGTTGATATAAGCCTTGAAAGTTTTTCACAAATCATCATGTTACATATCACAGAAGAAAGCTGGTAAAGATCATTTGATCCTGACTATGTCATCATTAATGTCTGATCTGTAATGCACTGTATCTCAAACACAAACACCAGTGGTGGCCATCTTGGTCGGAGCCTGAAAAGTAAAAAATCCATGTGTGGCTCGCACATGGCTAGCTGCTGTTGTTGTTGTTGTTGTTCTGCAATAAAATGTCTCATGAGCTTTGTAATGAAAGATGCAAGAGAAGACAGACCGAAAACAAACAAAACGTTGGATGTTGTGTTTCTTCTGAGGCCGATCATCAGAAACTCGACTGAATTAGTCATTTCAGCAAGTGCCCCAAAACAACAGATGTTTATTTTTGAGCAACATAGACCTCTAGGGACTGCAGGAGTTATGACTGTAGTGCATAATAATCAAAGGAGGAAGTAAGATGACATCATTATAGAGCGACAAAGTCCACATGGGGAAGATGTCAAGAAAACGTCAGACTTTAACAAGCGCTGACTGTGGGTCAGCGTTGGTTTCTTTTAACCACAATGATCATTACGTAACCCCAACCACGTCTTTATTATTGTAACCATTTTTTCAAAAGATGATGTCAGATCAGAAAAGGCTTCTGTGTAAAGGGCAATTACAAACTTCATATTTTGTAACATGGTACAATATAGAAAACTGAACCCATCAGGCCAGGACTAAGCAGTTTTCTCAGTAACAAGAAGACAAGAATGTGCATGTTTTTGATGCAGAACATGAGTGGTTTGAAGCATAAATTAAGGAGGCTATTTACGTCAAACTGCAGAAACCAGCATGGGGCACTCCACTTGCTCCACTCCACTTGAAAATGTGTCCTGTAATGCTGTCTTACTTCTATTCGATAAAAGATTTAAACTGTTGTTTTATATCTGCTTGGTATCTTACTTGGATGGCTGAAATAAATAAACAGATAATCCTATTTTGTGTTAGTGTTTTCCAACCCTGGAATCATAATCCTCTGACCTGCTGGTGTTTATTTTAGCCCTCCAATCAGGCATTGCTTTACATCTGGAATACACAGTGAGTGCAATTAACTTCCAGTAGCTGGTAGGATGGAAAAGCAGCAGCACTGTGGATCCTGGTAAGGAGCTGGTGTCGTCATATCTGACTCTACTCTGAATAATATTACTAATTTTGGTGGCGTACGTCTTTCACTGTGCCACCCTCCTGCACTTTTATCTTAATCCTTCCCACAAGTGGGAATGAATCAGTTTGAAATATGGACGAGGTACTCGCATTGTATCTCACTTTACCCATTAAAGCTACATGAGACACTTTGCTCCTCTCAGAGTTCATCACAGGTTGTAGTAAGTCAAGGTTTCCCAGGCTTTTAACAAAGGTTTAGGTGGTAACATGGCCTGGTTTGCACGTGGGGACAAAAGTAATATTAACAGGTTAGGATCGCATGGAATAATGTTTTCCTTAAAGAATAAAAATTAACCTTAATAGAGACTATTTTGTAGGTTAATATACATGTATGTAAATGCGTGTGTTAAAAAAATAAGTGCCTCTTTAATACTAGCTTGGTTGGGTTCTGTGTTTCCAGTTGCCAAAACATCAATAAATCATGAATATTAAGGTGCTCCGGATGTATGAATAATGTTTTTTCCCCTTTTTGACTGCAACTGCATTTAAGGTATTTGCTCCAGTAAATTAAAACATGAACGTGTATGACTTTGCGCTCACAACCGTGGATGTATTTTACTTGGAACCTCCCGGATGTTTAAGTAGTCTGTTGATGATCACAGTAATTTCCAAATTAAGACTTCTTAGCTTCTGCCATTACAACAGTGCTCAATTTGAATCAGAATTTCATACATGTTACATTGCCAGGTGTTGCAGATATACAGTATGTCTAATTTCAGGGAGAGTTACAGTGTTGAAAGGCCAAGTTTACTCTTAATCACTTTTGGCATTTGTCAGTGCTTTCTTTTTGGCATTTAGTCTCAACGAGAAAGTAACTGATTACATTTTGATTTGAATGATAAATAAAAAATGATCTTCCAAAAACAAAAAAACATTTTCATATTAAATTAAATAAATAATGTTAATTATGGGCAAAACGTTTGATACAAGACGGAGAAAAGGTAACTTGTCAGTGTGTCTTACCCATAAGGAAATAATCACTTTAACAAATGACAGTTTGCATTCTATGATCCTCAGATTTTAAATCATATTTATCCCAGAGATGGTGCTGTTTCCTTTGGTCTTTGAGTTGATGCACTGACTTTGTCAGCATATGAAAAAGAAAGTCATGTCAGCTGACACACACACTTAACCCGCCTGACTCTGTCTCCGCTCTGTTTTCTCTGTAAAATCAGAATATAGGTCACAGCGAGAGAGAGAGGAATTCTTGACATTACCATAGAAATATGACTTCAACAAGGTACATTCAAGGGATACAACATATTACAACATATTCAAGGGATACACACAAACACACACACACACACACACACACACACACACACACACACTTACACACACCAACCTCTGGCAAGTCTCTGGCATCGTTGAAAGTGAGTCAACGAGATTGTCTTTCTTTATGTTTTTTCTTATATTCGTGACGTTACGGACACTGAACATCATTGTATGCTTTTTCTTCCTTTTATACAAATCACCAATGAAAATATGAACGCTCCCACAGGATGAAGAATGTAGGTCACCGTATCAGCAGGGTTTGACTTCATCATACAAATATGGTGAATGGGAGGGAGTTCAAAGACATTACATGCACACTACACAGACATGCAGCATATATGTAGATGTGAGCGTTTTCCTGTCCATCCAAACTCAACAAAAGCTTGGAAGAGACACACACCACTTCCAAGGGTGTGGAATGTATTTGGAGGCATAGAGGAGACGTCAATAGTAATGTACAGCACTTGTTATTATCATTCATGTCTTTCTTGGCCCTCATGTTTGAAGTTACACTTTGTTTTTTTTTGTCCAAGCAGAGCGGGACACAATGGGATGTAGGAAAAAGCTAATGATTAAAGTGTCATTGAAGAAAAGGAATGCATAATTAATTTAACTTTTACAGCAGCAATTAGTGTATTGGAGTATGCATTACTCATTAAACAGTTTGACATTTAATTTTTAAATGGGACTCATAATGAGAAAAGGCTCAATTTTCTAAAGAAATGTGAGAGTGCTCTCTTTAGCTGAAAGACAGACCTTCAATGCAAATTACAAAGCCTTATAATTCCCCATTAACCAGCTCCAATTTTAAAGCCTGTCTTCTTTGCAAGTGGTGGTGGTTTTATGTTAAGCAACCAACATGCATGTTAGCTGGAGAGGAGTTTGAACCCCATAACTTCTGGTTGGGAGGACGCTACTTTTTATGTTCCATTGCAGGACTTTGCTGTTGAGGGCCGTTTTATGTATACATTTCACACTTATGAAAATGACAGCTAAAATTCAGACAATGGCCCAAAATGTATAACTTGTTACTCCTTGTAAACTGTGAATGGCATCTTCCATTCTACCCTTTCTACCCTTTCTAAAAAATAAAAAGTTCAAAAACAAAAACATCACAAAAAAGTCAAAGATAAATAGAAGTAGATGTAATCTCCAGAAGTAAATTAATTTAAACTTGGAAGTGGGTGAAAGTATGTGGAACTAGTTAGGTGCTAAAGAAGTCGACGAAATCGAGTCAACGAACAACGAAAAAGAAGCAGAAAAAAGGAATAAGAGCATATGTGTGTGCTTTACTGATCCAGCACACTAATTATATGGATTCAAATTTTTAATGGATTTGTGCTTTTTATGGTAATAACATTCCAAGTAATGTTCAGCACACACACGTTCACAGTATTAAGTTCAATGTTGTCTTTGTCAGTGTATAGTTCACACATCTGATCAAAACCAAGACTTCTGGGACCAGGACGAATCGGATGAAGTTGTTACTCTGTTACTGGGCAGATTAAAGAGTTTGTACCAGGAGGTAAAAGAAAGAGCACTCCTAATGTTAAAACTCACGTACTGCTGTCTGTCTACTCTTTATTTTTCTTCTTTGTCACACATTGTATTATAGCGCCATTATTTTTAATATCAAAATATTTCAGCCTCTGTGTTCTCAAAATGAGGTCTGCAGAAAATGATGGCCTCCACGATTGCTTTGTGAATTTAAATAACACACCCAGTCTGAATTTTGGACAACTGTAATCATCACTCCTCTATTATTTTTAACACGGTGAGATTATTAAGCACCAAGAAATCAGTCAGGATCATAAAATGCAGGTTGACTCATGTCAAATTGCTTCTTTGCATCGTGTGAAATTAGCTTTTCTGAATAAAAAATAAATAATGTGAAACTAATTCAGGCACAGATGACATCTACACAATCTTCACACACTTGTGAAGCGCACGATTCCTAATTTAAGGCTTTCTTTATGCATCAAATATTTCATCATTCCATAGCAGAAGTGTGTAAACAAAGCTGGTGTTTCCACTGTGTGAAGCGTCATAATGCTTGTAGTCAGTGTCGAGAGGCTGTATGAGGACAGCTCATGCATGTGTTTTGAGCATCCCTGACCATAAAATATTTTAGAAAGTTAGTAATCATCAAAATAGCCTCTGCACATTTAATACTTTACTGTCACTATCCCATGAATGTATCTCAGGGTAGCTCTTATATATTTCATGTTTGAAGGGTGAAGCAGCATCTCTTGATGATTAACCCCACAACCCGCTTTCTCTCTCTCTCTCACTGTCTGTCTTACTCGCTCGCTCTCGGACAACCTATTATATTATGCATTTACTGTATGTGCTAGTGCATCCATGCATTCATGTAGCTGTCTGAGTGTGTATTTGAGTCTCGTGAGTATTACGCCTTCTACAGTCATACTCAAGTGTTCAGGGCAGTTTCTCAAAAATGAGATTGTTAAAGAAAATACTGACCTCAAAGCCAATGACTGGGTCGACAACAAACATGAACCAACAGGCCATCTCTCCAAAAAAACAGATGTGTTATTTAAAATTCTGTTTAATCTTTCATGTTTCTAATTTTACTGCCATGTTTTTTTCTTAACAAACAGGTCTTTAAATATACAGTTTTAAAAGCAGGTCATTTACATACATTTAAATCTGCCAACCGGCCAAGATGATGCAACTTCTTCACAGCTGCACTAAGACTCATGTTTAAATGGATAAGAAGGCCAGAGGAGGAAGGAGAGGGAAAATGGAAGGGGGGAGGGATAGCAGTTGAAGAAAGTAGATGAGAGGCACAGCAGGGGAGGAATGGAAGAGGAGTAAAAATGGATAGTTTTACTTGTGTGTGGGTGTGTTTGTGCCTATTGTGTGTGTCTCCTGTGTTCCAGATGTTTATACATGTTAATCAAATGAAATACCACACGACAGCTTCATATACCAATTAATTTATGTACGAATCAGTGAATCTCTATAGGCGACACTATTGAAAAGCCCAAAACAGGCTTTAATGAGTCTGCAAGTCAAGATTTGAGAGCATTAAAGCAGAGGACAAGATCTGAACAGGATCCAGCTTTGAGAATGTGAAATGGTTATAACAAGCAATATTTGTACAACACAACTGAAAACACACACCCATATTTCATTGTCAGGGTCATATTTATTTTAATATTAACTGATGCTCAGGGTAGACGTGGAAGAAAAACACCAGTTCCAATGTTTGAAATTTCCTCTAAAATTCTGTTTTTAGCTGTTTTGTCATATTTTCATAACAAAACTTGCTGCTTATTTTCTAACCCTATAATTTTGGGGAATACACCTCAGAGAAAATATAATTGAACCATTAACTGACTAAATAAAACATGAAAAATCCATATAATTAAAACACACTTCAGTGATCACACTCGACAGTCTGTCTTCGTTTGCTGTCAAAACTTGCTGAACATTGAATAGTGATGGAATTTGGTTCGTGCTCACACATATTTTGTGTTCAATGAACTTTTACATTACAGAAGATTGTGTGTCTAATTTTGTGTATCTCTATTTGTGTTTGCTCTGTATATATTTCCACTGATGCATTGTGCTCACAGTGTTTTACACCCACTGAGGAACATCTGTGGCTTTGCGTGGACAGAGTGTGACTGTTCTGCCCATTGATGGAGACAGAATAAGAATAAATCAGAGATTTGGGGAATCGGATGGCGTGTCATCCACACGTCAAGAGAATCCATCAACAAAAGAATAACTACAGGACCAGTGTGTGTGTGTGTGTGTGTGTGTGTGTAAATACTGTAAGTGAATCTGAATGATGGTGGTCATCTGTGTATGTATTTTTTATGTGTCTACATGATTGTGTCCATGAATGTCTGTGTTTGACTGAATAGTGTCATGAGGGAACCCCAACAGACACACACACACTCTCAGGAACTTTGTGTATTTGTGTGTAAGCCATTGCCCCTAACTCATTTACTTAGCTGGTTTATGTGAAAGTGTCCATGCAGCTGTGTGTGTGTGTGTGTGTGTGGGTGTGTGTGTGTGTGTGTGTGTGTGTGAGCAAAAGCTCATTTGTTCTACAGCCTCTGTTTGTATTCTCAACTGATAGCTTCCTCTACTGAAAAATAGGCTTGCACTCTGTGTGTGTGTGTGTGTGTGTGTGTCCGTGCTACTGTGTGCCCGAACTCTATGTCAGCGTGTCAGTATATGTGTGTGTGTGTGTGTGTGTGTGTGTGTGTGGGTGTGTGTGGGGTTGTGTGCACATTTGCCCAGCTAATTGAAAAGTGCCACTGTTGTAAACAAGCTGAGAAAAGAGCGAAACATTTTTCATGTGGCAAGGGGGCTCTACACAGCAGGGAAGTGTGTGTGTGTGTGTGTCCGTGTGTGTGTGTGTGTCCGTGTGTGTCCGTGTGTGTTTGTGTGTCCGTGTATGTGCGTGTGTGTGTGTGTGTGTGTGTGTGTTTGTGGCCTGCCAACCTCAGATGGCAGTCACTTATCTCGGGTACTTGCATCATTACGTCTCCCCTCTCATCCCCTCCTCTCCTCGGCCATCTTTACCTCCTCTCGTCACCTCTCATCCTCTCCACTCCTCTCCTCTCTCCCCTTCCTTTCCCTGTCTAATCTCTCCTTATCGTGACGTCCTATTGGCTACGTTAACACTGACGGAGCAACCTATAATTCTAGCTGTAATTCAGTGAAGGTTTTAGTCCTTTTAAGCTGTTTCCATAAACTAGATGAGACTCTGTAATGGAATATCTTTGTTGCCATTAATAAACCAGTTGGATTTTCCCTCTTGCTGAGACACGGGTTACCTCTACTTCACTGGAAAGAAGTTGTGATTTTTATTGGTAAATATACCTCAAGTATTGTTCTCAATTAAATCTACTTAAATGAACCTGGATGGCAGAACTGATCATATCAAAAACATCCAAAATGAACGGCGCAGATCGGTACTTGACACTTGTAACTTAAGACCTGAGACTGGACATCTTGAAGTCTCGTGGTTTGAGCTGGAAAAATTAAAAAACTAAATTGAGGAAGGGATTGAGGGAGGGTTTGCACTGGTTGATTATTTAACTATTATACCTTTGTACTGAAATGAGTTGGTTTTAACTAATTTAAAATTAACAGCTATAAAAAGGTTCAAATGCTGTGTCATGTTGATAGTTAGCATTCAGAGACTTGTCTGTTTGCCTTAAATGATTTTAAGGATTCACTTGGACTAACCCTTAAAGAACCCTGTGGAGTTTTTGACTTCTAGTAATTAATCAAAATATTATCCAAATCGCATTGTGGTGCTACATGCCCTGGTCCAAAAATCATGTTCTCCAGACGTAAGGGAACATGCTTGTTTGGTTCAGACACCATTCCAACTAAAATCGTCTGTCAAAATAATCATATTATGATTTTTTTTTTTTTTTTGCATATCATTCAGCATGTCAATTTATGTTCATGTAATTCAATCTAAACACAAAAAGTGCCACACACTTTAAAAAGGTCAGGGGATTAACAATGTTATTAAGAGTCATTCTCTGGGGCCCTCAGAAATCTGTATCAACTTTCATGGCAATCCATTGAATAATTGTTAAGACATTTTACACAAAACCAAATATCAACACTCACCAAAATCCTGACCATTCATCCTGTGGGGATTATTATAAATGTCTGTACAAAATTTCATTGTTATGGTAATAAAAATGTCTTGTTGACTGTTATTTCTATACTGAAACTGAAAAACAGTGTGCTGTCTTATTCAAATGCAACTTAACTGCAGCTTCATGCAAAACAGAGTGAATTGTTCTGCAGACCAACTCTCAGATACTTTAAAACTACAGAACAACCCAGAACTGCCCTCTGATATTATAAATACTGCAGCTGAGAGTTAATTAATTCTTCAACTAAATGATATTACGCTGGACACTTTGTTACTGTTCTGACAACTGACAACTCAATTAAACTATTTCGATAAAATACTGAATATGAGAACATCTCACTGCGGGGGGAATGACAGTAATGAAAGGAAAAACTTCAGTCTCTTTTATTTGTATAAAAGAAGGGCAAATTAAACATTTGAAGTATTTATATTAAAGTATCAAGGCAGAGTCCATTAAAAATGAAGGTCAGAATGAAAATAAAGAATGGAGAAAATTACCATCACTTTCAGCTGGAATGTGCTCTGCATTTCCTTGAACTTAAACACTTAAATGATAATTAACATGTTAATGAGCAGTGTGTCTATAAGATTAACACACAGTCCAGACAGTGTGTGTGTGTGTGTGTGTGTGTGTGTGTGTGTAGTATACTGTATACTGTATATTGTTTCTATTAGGCTTAAACAACTTGTGGAATTAATTACAGGTTTGCAGCCATGATGCAGGAAAATGAAAAATGCCTTAAGCAAGTGTGTGTGTGTGTGTGTGCATATGCGCAAGTATTGAATTCTAGACTTTGAGACACGTCCCAGGGGAATAACTTCAATTTGCATTACATTATTCTGAAAATAACAAAACATTCAGCCAAAACTCTCCTTGTGTGTGTGTGTGTGTGTGTGTGTGTGTGTGTGTGTGTGTGTGTGTGAATTTTGTGAATAACATAGGCTCTCATCTATGGGTGCTCAAAAAACTCATTCAAATTTACAAAGTTTTGTCTGATAAATATATATTAACAGATTTAAAAAACATATTTATAAAAAACATAGTACAAATAGGCTACTACCCATTTTACTTTAATACCATTGGATGAAAAATGAGCTTAAGTGATTTCTTGAATATCCAGATTGAATGTTACTGTTCGACTGTCATTTTTTGTGTTCCCACTAACATAATCAGACAAGAACACCTTGTTTCTGGCAACTGTGCCAATATGAAACAGCTGTGGCTGACGGTTAAGCTGAGCATCCAGTTTGTGATTGACGCCTCTCCAACTCTATGAAAAATGACATCGGATGTCTGAACTGAACAGCAGCGTGTTGACACCCGCAGGCTGCTGGGCGAGAGTCTGTGGTATGAAGATGCAAAACAGTGGCAAAAAGGAACTAAATTACCGTCAAATTTCAAATTTTTCTATCTTAAATTACAGAATGTCTTGGATTTTTCTCACTCATTCGGACAGAACCGTTTTTTTTCCTGGTATTTTATTAAGACTTAGGAGTGTGTGTGTGTGTGTGTGTGTGAGTTTCTGCATTTATTGAAGTCTACCTTGTACAGCTGTACCGAGAATTAATTGACTTCGAAATGCAATGAATTTGAACTTTTAACTCATTTTCTGGCAACTGTTTTGCTTTGCATGCTTAAATATCAGCTCACAGTTCACCTGTGTGGTAACATTTAAAAAATAAAAAATAAAATGTAAATGGTATCCAAATTGCAGGCAGATGAACGAGTTGCCCGATCAGACATGCAAGCTCCATCTCCATCTCCAGTGCAAAAGACGGCCAACCCAACCTTACAACAAAGCATCGGGGAAGATGCTCCTGTGCTTTAGATCATCGAAACAGTTGGACAACAAGTTGGATGTGGTAACTGATTAACTAAAACTTATTACTGTAATGTGAAAAACACGTCCAGAAACTACCACACTGTGACAAGAACTTGGAGAATGAGAATGTAGATGTTGTATTATGGAAATACGTTAACACAGAAAAACATTTTCGCACAGGAAATTATTTTCTTCAAAACACAACAGGTGTCTCAGTTTCTCACACAAGCTCTGCAAATATGCACACACACACGTGTGAGTGTGTGTGTGTTGATGAAAGGTGACAATAAATGGATTTCGTATTTGTACACACTGTATGTTGATGTGTCTGGTTGTGCATGTGCACGTGTATGTATGCTTGATGGTGCATTTACTATCTGTGTGTGTGTGTGTGTGTGTGTGTCCTTTCTGTTGCCACAGAAAGCAATTTAAATGGAGATGGGTCCTTCCCCCTTTTAGAGCCACAGAACAAAAGATCTGACTACAAAATGAATGCAATCACAATTTCCTCCCTCCCTCCCTCCCTCTCACACTTCCTCCTTATTTGTATTATTTTCTATCTCTCTTTTCCTGTCTGCAGTTTTATATTTAGATGTATGGCTCTGCAGAAATCTATACTCATATGAATACAAGCTAGAAAGAAATATGAGATACTCTAAAGTTTTTCCTTCAAGTACAAGGAAGACATTTCATTGGGGAACCTGCACTGAGCACAGGTGTGTGTGGTGTGTACGCGTGTGGATGTAGAGTGTGTTTGGTTTATAGAGTGACACTATAAGAGAGAGGCAGATATAAGGGGAAAAGAAAGCAGTTTCTCCCTTGCCTGCAGTACGAACAGAGCTGCATTTCCATCTTTATTTTGTCGTGTGTGTGTGTGTGTGTGTATATTAAACTTGTGCAGTTTGATTATGAGCTGCATTAGAAAACAAAACCGTCCTCCATGGACAGAAAAAGAAATAGAGATGTGGTGGTTTTAACAGATTACTGCAGTCAGCTCTGCCTCAATCACTTTGTCTGAGTGGTAGTACACTGATATACTAATACACACACACATACACACAGATTATTCTCTCTTGTCGCTGCCAGCTAACATTGCTTTGAATGGTTTCCTTGCACAGACTGGCAGAGACAATTGGGGAAGCGGGAGAGTTTCATATTTTTATATTCTGAGCACTGCAGTGTGCACAGTTCTGCATGCAACACTGTCACCTTTTCTTCTTCACTCCATATATCACTGTTCAGGCTCAGCTCTGGATCATATCACCTAAAGAAGTTCTGTGATTACCCCTCTATGGTGGGAGGCGTCACTGAGGGCAGTGAGAAGGAGTGCAGCGGTCTGATGAAGAACCGTCTGCAGCCTGAAAACAAGAAGACAAACGGTGACACTGTCTGTGTCCAGGGCGAGCAGATTGAACATGGAAGCACGGCACACAAGATGCTCGACGCTTCCTCCTTAAGGGGGTCAAGTTATTTAAGCTATTTGTTTTACCAGATACCCACAAGGTTGCAAAGCACGGGCTCAGTGCCTAATCATTTATGCTGGAAATATACAGAAAGACAGGAGCATGTAGCGTTTTTTCATCCATCTTTTGCAAAGATTTTCCACAATACAGAGAAATATTTGGTTCTGGCTCCCCAATGTTGTGTTGCATTTATAAACTCAGTTGTTAGAGATGCCCGACAAAGGATTTAGAAAATTTCTATATGTCAGATTCTCCAGCAAATTATTTTACGGACTTTTAGCCTCTAGTGTTGGTCAGATCCTCGCGCTGGGCCCACATCTTTCCAACTCATTTCTCTCTTCTACAAGTCTCCCTCCAAAAAAGCCAAAGTTAAAGATAAAACTATCTCAAGAGCCTCAAAATTGTTAAAACAACTAATGACGAGTAAACTGACCTTGATAAATAGATATATCAGTTCGTGTCACAATGGAGAATGGAATTTAATTAGATGTTAGTTTTAGATGTTTTACAGTAACATTGTATTAGAAACACTATGAACCTTATGTATTGTTCTTTTTCACTTTTCGTGTTTGTGCTATGTATCTTAACTTATATCTGTCAAATGTTAGCACACTGTGTTACAACATTATAGTGCTACAGCGAATAACATAGTAAGAGAGTAATAAGAGACTGTACACCCATAACAGCATTAGTCGTTTCAGGAAATGTCCAATGTTCAAGCAACAAAACCCTGCGGGTACCATGGGAATTATGACTCTTGTTTATTGGCAGCAAAAGAGGAAATGGTGTAATGTTGTTGAGTCACAGAGTTCACAACGGGAGGGTTAGGATGGATGGAAGTGTCAACAAAACATCAGATTTTGACACAGCTCCTGTTCGCTTACTATTTCCTTCTGACAGTCAACATTTCATTTGTCCATGATCACGATTGTTCACCCGATCAGTTATTATTTTAACCATTAGGTTAAAGCTTTTATTTTAACCCAAAACACAATGTTTCTCTAACCCTAAACATGTTGTTTTTGTGCCTAAATCAAACCAAAGAAGAAAACGTTCTTGGGATGTTGTGTCATTCTTGTAGGCCATTACCAACAACATATTGTGTGGTTTAATTTGGAGGGTTTATTGTATAATAATTATTACTATACAGCCTTTTCTACTAAACTGAAGGCTGGACGGGAATCTTATATGTATTTGTTCACTTTTTAACAAAGTCAGTTTATTATAACAAATTGTATTGTCTTAAATGTTCTTATCTATTTCCCAATTTCCCCATAAAGATTATTAAACTTCTGTCTAATTTGATCCATTCTAATCTCATCTCATCCCAAAGTGCTCTGCTCCAAAAATGCTTAGCTCCATTTGAATAAATTCTGCCCCTGACTGTGAGCTGTCTGCGTCATCGTCTGTCGCCGATAACAAACTGACCTGCCTGTCTGCAAACTCTGAGACTCATCAAAGGGCATTTTTCAAGTCATTCATAGTTCTTTTTTTACGACCCAAGCCTCATTTCCTTTTATACAGACTTTATTTTCTTTCTCCACTGACACATGCACAGCGATACATTTGGATAACTCATTGGCATGCAGCAGGCGGGTGGAGCTGACGAGGTTTATTAAAGGGATCTGGAGCCTGATGCTGTCTCCCCTCATTAACCTCAATAGCACCTCAGACAGGTTATCTGGCACACATAAAGACACACACACACACACAAATGAGAGCTGAATGGTGGATGTGAAAAGCGAGGTACAGAAAGGAGACAAAGAACAGAAGCTAACAAAAGCAAAAAGGTAAAGAGATTAAGAAGAAAGAGGAAAAAGAGATGGACAGACACATTAAAGGGAAATTCTTATTCAGATTTATAAAACGGTGTCTTATTCTTATATTTGTGTCCATTATAATTGGAGTGTATCATTGTATCAATTGTTTTACTGTAGAGGTTTGGGGAAAGCAGAGCGCAGGCCTCCAACAGCCTTCCAAAACAGAATCATCTTCAACATTTGTCTTTGAGTCTGACTGAAGGTAAACAACCTTGAACGTGGGGATCCCTGTGGTGAACTGCACAGCCGAGGAATTTCCTTTATTTTCTTTTACAATGAACCACGACTGTAATGCAGTTGAAGAGAAGCCACATGGCGTGTAACTTGTCTTTTTTTATTTATGCGATTTGTAAACTTGCTGGCAAGGAGTGTCGTTTTGAATTCAGTGCCTCTCTACGAGCATGCAAGCAGAAGTGAAAGCCAGCCGCAGCCTCACACTAATGACAAAGCAAGCCAGCACGAGCACACGGACAGGACATGCAAGTCAGCGGGCAAGCTGACATGGAAGTGGATCTGCTGTGCTATTCATTTCACTACAGCAACTACAAGCAAATACTTTCTGTGTGTGCTTTTGATTGGAGGCAAGTGTTTGAGATGCTTTTTGATAGTTTTTTGGATTAGGTCTTGGAGGTTTTCATTTTATTCTGATGGATATTGATCTTGCCTCCATGTTTCCAAAAGCTCATACTGGAGACTAAAGTTTTCAGATCCACACCGACAAATACGAGAGAGGAAGAACACAGAATAAGACGGACAGGAACCAGACAGACATCAGTTCGAGACAGGGACAGGGGTTAGATGTATAGAAATGTAAGGTGACACTGCTGATTAGAGGGTTCTGCAACCTGACGTACGTGTCTTTACTGCTTAGGTTAACAAACACACACACACACACACACACACACACACACACACACCTTCTGCATAAATCCAATCGCGGTTTACAACACATGCTGTAGATGCACATAATCTCTCCCTCCTCTCACAGTCACACACAGAGGTCGTGTCTTGTAAGCTTCATTAGCCAAGTTAACTCTGTCTCTTTTCTTTTCCTTACTCCTCACACTGACACACACACACACACACACACACACACACTCTATGTCTCTACTGTTAAATCAAGTCAACCGAAGCTTACTGTGTCTCGGCTTGTTAGCTTCTCAGCCCGTCAACACACACAAAGACACACGTGCGCACCTGACCATGAACATTCAAAACACACACCTACACACACCTACACACACAGAGACAAAGCATCAAACGCACACACACACACACACACACACACACTTCTACGTCCCATCTTGTTAGCTTTGTTAGCTGGGCTAATTGACAGTTCATTACCAGGTTGTTCTCTTCACACGAGAGCCGCTGACAACTCCGAGCCGTTCTGTGGAGCTACACGTTGAATTTTCAAACAGTGTATTTTAAATTCTAGTTGGCTTTTTTTAAAAAAGCTACTGTGCTGCTCGAGACCCTGAACCAGATGTTTTCTGCCATTGTGCTGAAGAAGGTTTGTGGAATTTCCAGTGCAGGTCAGGCACACCTGAACAGGAAGTAAGACCTTTATTAAAGGTACTGCAGGACAATGTATCTAAACCCTTTTTTCAAATCAGACCCCAAAATTGTGATTAAAACAAAAAGTTAGTTTAAGTTTGCGGGCTGGAAGACACGGTAGCACCATCTTAGATATTTACAAAGATACCTGAGCGGCGCTCATCTCTGTCAGTCATCGTATTAAACCCGCCTCCTACTGGATAAACGCTTGTGATTGGTTATCCCGATAAATCGGCAGAGAAATCAGTCTGAATGGGAGAGAGGCCGGAGCAAATGAAACATGAGCTCGCAGATTCGTCTGGTTCCCAGACTGCCTGTTATTCTCACTGTAATGTAAATTTACAGTTAAACAAAATCTTTAGTCTTCTGTCGCTAGAGGTCTCTCACATCTCTGGAAACGTCACAGCGTCATTATTTCAATAAATCTGCCTCGTAAAGACATCTCAAACATTTTGGTGACACATTAACAGTTGTTGGGCTCCGATGTCCTGCACCATCTCTACTAGTTCGGATACCCCGAGTCCACAAAGAATCCCCCAAAAATGTGTGGATCACCGACACATCCGTTAATTTGAGTCATACTTGGTCAAATGCAGGCTTCAAATTTAAACAGTGCTTTGACCATGACTGATGATGTGATGATGTCAGGTCTATGAGAACACAGGGGCAGACAGGAACACGGACTGACAAATGCCTCCTGTAGTCCTGGTGGACCCTCTTGTTCCCCACCTCTTTAACAGTTGCCCTCAACAATTTTTTGGCCCTACATCAAACCACACCTCCCTGCAGTGTACATATGCCACTCTCCCATTCCCACTTGCTACTTTGTTAATGTTACTTTGCTGCCATAGCGGTCTCGACCGTTGCTGTCTGCCTGTCTCCTGTTCCTGTTAAGCTGCCTGTAATCTGCCACCTGTGTTTACACCTGCTGCCTGTCTCTGGTCTGCCTTCCTGTCCTGAACTCTTTTTCTTGTTCGCCTGCTCAGACTTACTTGGTGTTGCTGACTGTAAGCTTGTTTTTTACCTTAGTTTCTTGAAGGCCCTTGAATTAAACCTCGGGCCAGTTTCACAGGGCTACACTTTGACTAAGGCTTAGATCAATATAATACACAGACTTCAGATAGATGTCTACATTTTTCTTTTGCACAAAGCTGTAAAGGTTTTGGCTATCTTAAGTAGGACTTATTTGCTATGAATTCTGGGTAAATTAAAACTATTTTATAACCAAACTGCAGTTTCTTTCACTCAGTTACTTGGACACTTGGTCCTCACTGCTTTTTCTTTCCAGCTGGATCCTGCACTCTCTAAAAACTGTAGGTGCAGGTGTCATTTATTATAAATTAATAACATTACAGACCAGTCTATGACATCTCCCATGTGGGTCGTCTTCCCTGTGCACCTGAACTGTGACAGGTTGTGTCTGTTTCTTTTGTGTGTGGGCTCCTGCTTGGAGCACAGTAGAAGACTTGAAAATCCTTTTTTCAAGTCATATCACAACATAATGGTGGGTTTCACTGCTGGTTTTGTCGCTCACTCCCACTCAGTTTTTCTGTCTTATTAGACTTGCTCAGGTTGGAGAAGTTGGGTGAAGCTATACAAAGAATTCACAAAACTTTGTTAACTAATATGAATGACGGAGGTGTAATCATACCCCAAAAGGTGCAACAAAACTTGGAAGAGATGTCAATTAAGACCCACATAGTTCTGAGAAGGACTCCAATTAGCTAAAACAGGTTTGTCAGGTCGTCAGCAAAGACAGACCTGATGTAAATCAGATTTCAGCTTTGTTCAAGATTAAAACCACAGAACTCACAGTCTCACTCACACCAAACATTTTTTAAAGTTAAATACCAGCCCAATTTTCCATCAGTGGTGTTGCCTCGCTCCTGTTTTCATGAAGCACCACTCACCAGATGGTTGAAAAGGAGTGTAAATAGTTTGTGAAAAAGCAGATCCCGAATCATCTCCAAACTGCACAGGTGTCAGACTGATGAATCCTTGTTAAGATCTTACTGGCAGCATGGCACTGATGGGCAAACAGCTTATATTTAGTCATCTATTTTACACTCCAAATAGACAGGCTTTATATCAATGCAGCAATTATACACTGACTTTTTGACTTTGTTTTGCCTCTCTTATTTGTTGTGGCTTTGGAAATACTATGCAACACAGTAATTTGTCTTAAAAGTTGAAAGATAAAATCAAATTCAATACCAATGTCTCGGAGCATGAGGGTTTTAAATTATTTCTCTGTCTGGAGCCATTGAGGTCCCAAAATGTCTGCAATGCAAACTAATGTAGTCATCTGTCGAGCATTTTATCATGCACGCTTCGGCACACTTGGATCAATTACTAATGAAATCGTCTTACTCAGAGGGCCTTCTGGGGAAATTTGATGGTTCCCTCTCTCTGTAAGAGTTGATTTCTTCCCTCATCTCTCCATCATTCCAGCTTACTTTTTTTTGTCTTTCTCTTTCTTTTCATTTTATTTCGTTGTTTGTCCTCCCTACTTCCTTTCTTCTCTCCCATCCTTTCTTTCTCAGCATATTCGTTCTCTGCAAACTACATTCATGAAGCCCATGTAATAATGAGTAGATGAGTGTAGCAGCATACTGACTGCTTTACTCTCAACTAAGATGTCAATCACAGGGCTACTAAGGTTTGTTACTGACATACATATAACATTAGGCAACAGTTGCAGATTCCTCGCACTTCTACATCTTTTATAAGTTTTGAATCAAACATAGCGAGTTCTGAGAGATAACCACAATGTACACTAAACCACTGGCAAATGAACAAGGTTAATAAATAACCACTTGGAGTTACGTAAGCCTCACTGTTACTGTAACACTTTCATTTTCATTAAAAAAAAAAAACAACAAAAAAAAAGTAAAAGTTTAAAATGTTATACTGAGATATAAATAATCTCAAATCAGCTTTCATCCCCATAAAACAACTGGAAAGCAAAATGTCATTGGCTGGAGTAATGTTGTAGTCTGTAAATTCTCTAAATCATTTCAATTAGATATAGAAACAGAAACCATCGATTTAGCATCTGTGATGACATTTTGAAGCTCGGATTTGTGTTTGTTGCTTGTTGACATCCTGGTACTACTGCTAGAGGCAGAAAATAGGTGGAGAAATTTGGTGGACGTGCTTAAGACTGCCATCCTATCAACTGGATCTTTGGAAGCTTAAAGTTAACTTAACCTCCTGAAAACCTGTTTTTCGTGACCACCAGTGGTTTACCTTCTCAGCCTGCTGCAGTGATGTACCTGTTTACTCCAGGACCCTGTGACACCACCCACGGTGTGGACAGCATCACTCTGGTATTGACACTACTTTGAAATAAAGCAATTGAAAGTGTATCACTTGGACACTGAAGGGCTGATGGCTGCTACACTATGATCCTAAATTTGTGGGACTGCAGCTCTGAATTCAACATAATCAAGAATGAAGAAGGTGTCAATGACAATTGAAGACTTAGGACGCCTTCATCAGACCACATGGGTGTTTTAATCTCATCAGCCCAATACGGTTTTTCTTCACTTGTGTATTATGTGTTTTATCATTTTTACCTCTTGTCTGTTTGTTTGTTTGTCAGCAGGATTACAGAAAGACTATTAGCCCAATTTTCATAAAACTTGAACCACTGGAAGGTTGTAGCACAGGCCAAGAAAGAACCCATTACACGGATCCGGAGCTGACTCACCTAGTAAGCAATAATATTGACAAACTGTCACACCGGTGTCTCTGGAAAAGGGAATGGTGCAGTGCAACTTCACATACAACAAAGCCAAACAACACAGCCACGTCAAACATCACCGTAGAAAACAAATGCAGCAGGTATGTGAGAAATAACCAAAATAAACATATTTAAAGGTTGCTGTGGGCTAGAATAACACGCACATAATCACTAAAGGTTTCTTACAACATATATCTTAGAAGACTGGACTATTGGCCTTGGCGGAGGGCTGCGCTCTCCGAGTGCACTCATACTTTACAAACTGCTTCTCATTTATCGTTTAATTTCCTCTTTTTACTTTAAAGGCAGATCCCACTAGCTTCAACTATCATGTGGGAAATCAAGTTACGGTTTATATTTATATACTATTATTCCAACATGGATACTAAGAGTATAATAACTCTACACTTGGATCATAGCTACTTGAATGATTGTAGACAAAGACTCTCTGCAGGTACCATTTCACAGCGTGTCGGTACTTACAACCTGGGAAATGGTAATGACTTCAAATTGCACACATACACGCATACATAATAACATACATTTCAGATTGATTAATGGTTAAACGCACTGCAGCAGACACTAAAAATAGCGGGGAAAAAAACACACGTACGTCATACTGATATAGAACACTGAAAAAATCATACATACGTACCTTTATCTACACTAAAAGGCATTACATGAGCACACAGATGCGACACACACAACCAAACCACAATTGAATAAAGCCAGTATGTCTTTGTCTGCAAAGCAGTTTTGTTGTCAGACAAAATAGCTGAGCTGATGTTGTTGCTGTTGTAATTACGCTTGGGCTCACAGGGAGCCGCTGGTTAAGCTCTTACAAGCCGAGAGTGAAAGCTGAGGGGAAACACAGACATCAGAACAACAAGAAACTGTCACACCGCAATGTTGTCACACAGAGAAGCAGAGAGAGTGTGTTAGGGGAAATCACGGTCGTCACAATGCAAAGTTATTAAACCAAGCCACAGAGAAAGAGAGAGAGAGAGAGCAAGTGAAAACTGCAAAAGAGGGAAAACAAAGCAGCGGAGAATTGTCACTGGAATAACAGACAACACTTGTTGCTTTTATGCAATGTCACAGCTATTTGAGACCATTTTGCAGAAGCAATTTTGCATGGCAGATGTTCCTCTTAGTGTTAATAGAATTTGAATTGAAATTAGAAAGACTCAAAAATCAGCAGGATTGCGCAGATGGTTTCCGTGAAAACACCAAAATGAGCTCATCAGAGATTAGATATGTTTTTCATTTACGTACCAAAGTTTCTAACATTTTTTTGTTAAATTTTGAGGATGAGATGATTTCTCTGTAAAACATTGTTTCAGTCCAATGTTTTCTTGTTATTTCCAAGGGTGCGAGCAGGCTGTGTGTTCCAGTGGGGACCGACTCAGTTCAAGGCAGGGCTCGAATGTCTTATGCACAGTCACAGAATCGAAAATACACACATATGCTAACACAAGATGGAGACATAAACAAGCTCCCACACATTTTAACTGGCTTCCTTCAGGCCTGTCTGGGTTTATAGACTGATTACGTCTGGGACTCACAAGAGGATGTTTAAATTCATGAGTTAAAAATATGAGACTCCACTCATAATAGCAGATACAAAGAGAAAAGAAGATATTTTTGCCCCTCACTCATCAGATCAAATACACACACACACACACACACACACACACACACATTACAGGTATTAATCAATTTTTTGTAATAAAAGCGTGTTTGTGCTTAATTTTCCAAAGGATTCTCAAAGGTAACTGATGCCCTGCTCCATATTGTATTGAGAGAGTATCTGAAGACTGGCTTCTCCAACTGATTGTGACCACTTCTTGATTGTAGCTGAGTATTCCTCTGAGAAGGCTGTTACTGACCGTGCTGAGGTGGTTTCTATGTGGGTGGGTGTTTGGTGGCACAGCAGGGAAGGAAGGAATACACAGTACTGTAGATAAACGGGGGCAAGTATTAAGAGAACGCCATTACAAAAGACAAGTCACACTCCTGGGCCTCCTACAAAGCCCTCATTATCTCTTCACTTCTGTCTTGATCATATTTCTTTTTTTATTTTTTTTATTAACTGTGATTCCATTGTTACCTGTACCCAAATGTGCAATCACAATGTGCAGCTTGCCTACATTTACCTGCCTGAATAGCATCTGCTGCAGTATTTTATCTTCCCCACTGGGCCTTTTGGCCTTGTCCTGACTTTTTGGCATGCCTGAGAGTTGGAGAAGTCAAGTAACACACATATTTTGCTGGGTAGCGGGTTGTGATGGAGCAGTTGACCATTTAACTGTGACATTAACAGATATTCCTAACATGTCTTCATTTGGGTGAATAACTTTTTATCCACCATGTCATTTGCTGCAGCAAACATACATTATTTTTAATTGCTTGGTAAAGCAGAATCAAACAATATGTGTCCATAGTGGAAGGCAGATGTTTTTAGTTTTTTTCAACTTTAACCATTTATCCTTTACATCCCTACACTAATGCCGAATAAACATTCTTTGAATTAAGTATTTTTGGTATTAATATTAATATCTTCAAAATGGTGCTTTTGCTGACTGCTTTTGGGTCATTGTTTCGGTTCCAGTCAGCAAACACGCCATTTCAAGATGAGTGTATACTAAAAATGGAAAGGCAAAAAACCGAGTAAACCAGCGAGAAAGTTGAAAGTCTGTCAAGCTAAGAGCCCCAGGTGTTGGTATCCCATTAATGATCATCTGTGAACTTTTACTGGCAAATCCATAAATAGATTATTACAAATCCATAATATAAAAGTGGCTCCTTAATAAAAGGATCGATAAAATTAACCCTCTCTGCAAAAATAGATTGTGGAAACTAGTAAACCTGAGGTTCATTTGCATACATGAGATTAGTTGCTAAAGAGCCATCTGCTCTTTTCACAGATATGCCAGCGTGATTTATACATATTGGGTAAGTGGGTTTCTAACTGGTCAAACCTCCAGTCTGTGCAGCGGATTACAACTGGGGATGATCCAGTTGTTAATCTAAATTATCTTTTGTCTTCCTTAGTCCTACTTTCCACTGCTGTGGAAATGTGGCTTCTGTCAGTTGCTCTGTACTTTACGTAATACGATATTTACTACATCACTTCTTCAAGGCAAATACATTTTAGTGTGTCATTGCAGTGACCTTGTCAGTTAGAGTGGAGGGTGTACAGATGCAGCTGCTACTGTGTCCTCAGCTAATCTATATGTGTAATTAAGGATCAGAGCTGGTGATTACCTGTTTTGTGATCAATAACACACCCAGTCATATCCGTTCTACCTCAGGCATCTGAAGCACACACATGCAGACACACACATACTGTGGTGTAGCTTTGACTTCACAGCATTGCTTTTGAAATTCAAATGCGACTCACAGTCTCAACTGTATACAGGTCCATTTATATATGTAATAGATAGAAGATTATTACATCCTCAACAGTAAAACTGCATATGTAGATGGATCATTTGAGTCCAAGCTGCTAAATTAAAAAAGGGAACCTATTTCAGATGTGTGACCGAGCATAATAACCTTCATCATGTTCCATTTTATTTAATAAATAGATTGTTTATTTTCCCCCGAGGGCTTCTGGCTCAGACCAACACTCATTAGAGCTTCTTCATGCAGGATGTCAATTATTAATTCTCATTTATGACCATTTATTAGAATGCATGGTTCATAGCACACAGGAGAGACGGTGGCAGGCTTTGTGAATACATTTCAGAGAACAAACGGTTTTCACTACAGGCAACTTTTGCCCTTTGAAAAAGCCTTTCATAACACTGCCCCTGGTTGCGTGCTGTTGGAAAAAAAGATGTGATGTAAGATGGCTCCCTTTCTCATTGATGGCGACCTATTGCAATGCAAAGACGCACAGAAACAGAGAGGAGTCTGTCTCAGTCATGAGGGGAATCACAGAACAATGCATGAACAAGGCATTTTGCTCCTTTTGCTGCTTGGAGGCCAGCAAAATGGGACTTTGGAGTTGGACCATGCAGCTCCCTGATGTGTTTAAATAAATATGTAGGAGGTGACTGCTGTGGAAAAGGAGCATAGCACTAAGTTCCCCAGGAAGCTAAACATACTGTATATACTGTATACACTATATATACGTGTACATATATGTATATATATATATATCCCTAATCAGTATTTTGATGACACAACCGTGTATGCCTCTCTAGAAATGTACTCATCCACCCTCTGTCCATGTTTAATGCTTGCCACATATCGCTTCAGAATAATTTGTTAAATTGAGGTAACACAAACTACATGTTATTTATTTACTTGTGTCCCTGACTATCTTCTCATTCAACACTTAAATGGCATCCATATCACTCTTGCTGAATCATATGAATACAAAAGAATTTGGCTTGAAAGACATTCCTGACTGTTTTTGTTTTTGTTTATAGAATTAAAACATCTCTGTCTTTGAGAAGTCATATTTCTAAGCTGCCCAGACATGAGTCAAACTATTAATCCCTGTCTATCGCAATACGTTGCAGTTTATCACTAATGACACATTTCATATTCATCATTCCTCTATTTATTTCTAGTTGTTGTCAGGATGCAGTAGAAATATGAACAACTGCCCAGGCAATGTGATCTTGAATATATTATTTACTGAAGTCATGAAGTTAGACAAGTTTGACAATTTCATAAGGCAGATGCAAGCCACAGAACCTATAGATCAATATAAGAGTAATATACTGAAGTCATTACAGATCCCAGATTTTAACATACGGATAGTGTCTCTGTTACCGCAATGCAGTTTCAGCTCATACATTTAGATGCTTTCATTTCAGTCCATACTGAAAAACAAATTGGATTAATGTTGATTGGCAGCATTTTTTCTAAGTCTAGTGTCCCTGCTGAAGATTTAAGATTAAATTACAGGTGGGTGATTGGAAGATACAAACATATGTTAAATGAAAAGTCTCACAACACACCCGGAGGAGACACTGTTGCAGGGTACTCAAAGTCAACGCCTTTTAGCCAGAGAGCAGAAAAAGTCTTGTGGGAAAGAGCACAGGATGTGTTTTTTATGATGATTTTGATATCTTTACAGAGGATAAAAAGGCTCCAATCTAATCATGGATGCCACGACAGTTTTCAGCCTTTTATGCACACCGAAACACACGTACAGACATTCATCTGGGATTCCCTGCACATGACTCTACATGCTACATACAGGTATCTGTGCACATATATACACATACATTAACAAAAATGATTCTTCCTTATTAACAGCAGCATGCATTCACAGAGACTTACTCCTCTGTAGAAGATGCACTGTGGGTATGAGATCTGAAAATGCATGACACAACTGTAGACCTCTCATTAAAGAGTCACTGCACCTTAAACCGACATGAGTGACGGCTGGTAGTAAACTAAAGAGACATACTGACAGAGGGAGACCGTAAGAGAAAAAGTGGGAGAAGAAAGTAGAGAATCCTGCATGGTTTGAGTGTATAAAGATGATAAGATCAGTAGACTTTTAAATATCAAAGAAACAGAGAGTGAGAAAGGAATCGAGAGGCAAATGAACACTCATCATTCCAACACAGCTCCAAGATTAAAGAGGCACAGACTGAGAGGGAGAAAGGAGAAAATTAACCTGAATAATGAGGATAACGAGACAAGACAGTGTCCGAGAGAGACACATATAAAGCGATAGAGAGATTGCTTTAAATTGGTGGGGATAGCAGGGTCTGGAGGAATCCAATTAGCAGACTATCATTTCCAATGAGGGGATTCTTCAATAATGCCGATCTGGTCAGCTCTAGTCAAATAAACCGGCTCTTATTCGCACCACCGCTGATGGTAACAATAAACCATTCATCCTGAAACCATCTCAGTTCATTCTCCAAATGGCCACAGGTGCAAAGAGCAGCAGTTTACAGTACCCCTGGCAAGAAAACGCATAGTTAGCCTCTCTTCACTCTTAGGATCTCTCAAATAATCATTACCTTCAGCTCTTTACCCTTTTTATTTCCCTATTTCTTTTTTTCACCCTCCCTTTCTCTCTCTCTTGTTAATGGTTAAAGAGAGTGGGAAAGAGTAAACAGCCAGTGTCATTAAAATATCCATTAAGAGCAAATGAGAGACAAAACAATAAACTGCTCCGTGCTGATGTATTCAGCCAGCACCTTGCACTTATCTTTCCCAGGGAAAGCTGACATTCAGCCATTGTTGTTTAATTTAAAAAGAAAAAAACATGTAATGTTCTATACATACTAATTGCTTCAGAATAAAGACTTTTGTGTTGTTCCTCCACTTAATTAAAACTACAGGTAGATATATAAATACGCTTCCTTTTAGATTTTTCATCCCAGTTTGCTTTTGTTCCTTAGCCCATCTCATACATACACACACATAAATAATGAAGGTGTAAAAGAGTTTTGGCCCGATGTTGTAGTCCTGAACTGTATGTAAGTGAGAGAACTATCTTTGCCCACCATGAAGGGAACAAATGAAGGATTTGGAAACTGAAATATTGGAGTCCATTTGAACCAACCTCTTAAACAACAGCAACAGTGTTCTCACAACATAATCACTTGAAGACCAAACACACAATTTAAGTCCAGCAACAACGTTCAGTAGGTCTTCTCTATGAAGCGCGGCAAGACAACATGAAGCAAGTTGAAAAAAAGGCTCAGGTATCTTCTCCTTCTTAGTAACACACATTTAGAAAAGCCATTTCTACTGCAATGCTCACCATGTTCTGCCATCATAACACAGATCTCATATTCAGTAATGACACAAGATGGACCTTTCCACCATTGCTCATATTACAAACAAAATGAAGGAATGCAAATATGTGGGGAATATAATTAAAGCACAATACGGCCTGAAACATACAATGCATCCATATGGTACTGCGATGGTGCCATCAGTGGGAGAAGTTCGGCACTGAACCAAACATCAAAATCTACACTGTAGGTATCTACTGTGGGTCTTCTGTTAACCCCTTGTATTGGCCTTAAATCCAACTGTAGTTGCCTAAATTATACATCGACCACGCTGTAGTTTCAATAAGAAAAGTAATCAGTAAAAAAAGACTCTATAAAAATTATAAATAAGATACTGTGAAATAAAACACTGCTTCTGTTTCATGATGTTTAGCATGAAACCATAACTTTCTGTCATGTCCTTATTACATTTAGACTCTTCTCTCTTCTCTTACACAAGATTACAACAGTGTGTGTGTGTGTGTGTGTGTGTGTGTATGACTAATTCTTTGGAAGACTCATTCAGAGTTGGCAGAAGGTGTTTGGTGACACCATGTACCGAGCACTGGGATTTCCCTACAGGCACACACACACACGCACACACACACACGCACACACACACACACACGAGGGCATGTCACACGTGCACAGTTAATTTTCTGGGCTGAAGGAGGGTTAGAAGTGCTAATGTAATATTAACACACTCCTGTTTTCACACAAACACACTTGTATCCTGGGACAGTTGGCTGGCTATGAAAGCAGCTCTCTTGGCATCATCTGTATCTGTTCACAACTACTTGATTGATTACTTCTATGTGTCTTTTCAGAGTGTGTGTGTGTGTGCGCGTGTGTGTGTGTGTGTTCTGGGTACTTGCAGCTCAGCTTTTTTGGCGATGCATTTCATTTTTCACTCTATGCATGTGTGTGTGTGTGTGTGTGAGTAATTGGAGTTTTGGGTATTTGATTTAAACTCGTTCCTATGTCCTACATTCACACATTGCCACGTGAGCAAGTGTGTGTATGTGGGCAAACAACACCAGTGATATTTTGCTGTCTGTATGCAAGCTGATGTACTAAACAATGTTTTCAGCAGTGTGCCTGCACATTAATTGTATCTTTCTTCTCTTTTTAGCAGTGCTTGCAGTTTCCCTTTAGATTAAATTCTAAGGGGAGATTGGATTGCAATCAGATAGTGCTCGACCACATGAAAGGACAGGTGACACATATTAATACCAGGTGTAAATGTAATCAGGTTAAATCCAATCTAGACACGAGATGCATTTTAATTCAAAGTGTAAAGCGGGTCTAATTTCCAATAGCATGCGGTCACTTGAGATGCATTCGAAAAGGATACACGATGCCAGATGAAGGGAAGTGAAATCCTTCCCCACTGGTTCTTTACAAAGTCTGCATATAGACTAATGTAGAAATAAAGACAGAAGGTCAGAACAGAAGGAGAAGAAACAGAAAGATTTCGGTTTGATCGTTTTCACATAGTATATCAAAGAAACAGACAGACTAAGTCAATCTGTTTCTTCTATTGATCTCAGAATGTCTCTCCATGATCTCCATATGTTAATGCTGAGGTAGGCCTATGTATGTGTGTGTATGTATGTGTGTGTATGTGTTTCAGACGCCGACAGCAATGTTTAGAGTCTTGTAGAACAGATGGGTAGTGCTCACTTTGAGTCATGACATGTTTCATGTTAGCTTGGAAACCAGACAAATCTGCAAGCTCATATTTTATTTGCTCTGGCAGATACGTCCGGCCCCTCTCCCATTCAAACTGATTTCTCTGCCGATTTATCAGGCTAACCAATCACAAGCGTTTATCGAGTACGAGGCGGGTTGAATACAATGACTGACAGAGACGAGCGCCGTTCAGGTATCTTTGTAAATATCCAAGATGGCGCAACCGATACGGAGCGTTGCCCGGGCGGCTACAGCGGCAGTATTAAACGGACTGGACGGTAAATTTTCTCTAAAAAAAGAACAAACAACTGCACTTAAAGTTCATGTTGATTAGAAATAAGTGTTTGCTGTACTTCTGACAGGATGGCGTTTCATCGCTCTGATTGGTTGTCTCCGCCCGATGATAAGGTCCCCAAATTGAACTGAGAGGTTCCAGACTAATACTTATTTGCGAATTAGTCTGGTTGTTTTCATGTATGTTTGTGTGTATGTTCTGTAAATGTGTCCCTGTAGACGTGTGTTTACAGTTCAGACTGGATCTTGACAAGTCTTTTTGACATTTGACACACTTAAAGCATGTTTACCTCAAAGGTACCCTGTAGAGTTTCTGACCACTAATAGCGCGATGGAGCAATGTTTTTATCAGTAACACGCTATTCAGCTGATCACCATTATTTCTAGTTAATTGGTGGCTTTAAGTAGCATTTACCTTGAATCTGTTATTTCAGCTCCTAACGAGGACAGGCACCGTCTGGCAGCGACACTGTAGATCTGACAGCTGCACAGCTAACCCCTCTATGTGCTCATGAGGCTGTAAAGTACAGCTAAAGACTACAAATACTAAAACAGCTTACTTTGTCACAGGACATTAGCCTCCATTGCGGGGCCGTTTGCTTATATTTATTGAACTCACAATCCTTGGTAACATGACAAGTGTCTTTTTTCTGCCTGTTAACATGTTTCACTATATCTTGAGCTCAGTCAGTACTCGAATGGTTCCCAAAAAAGGCAGCTGCCACAGTGGCAGGGAGAGTTGGCAAAATTTGTAAAGCTTCTACTGTTTAGTATCTCCCTCCCTCACATATAAGAATCTCCGTCTGGATCTTTTGTTTTCCCTCATCTCTGTTTTTGTTTTGTTTCTGCTCTCCTAATGTTTTCGTGGCCTGTTTCTCTCTCTCGTCGTCTGCATCCTCTCTCTCATCCATCTCTCTGTGTTTCTGCCATGTTTTCTGTACTTTTACTTTCTTTCTCCATCAGTTCTATCTCTAGCATTCATTGCTGTTTTTCTCTCTCTCTTTCTCCTTTTTTCCTCATGGGGCATGGTGCAAGATCCTCAATATGTCAAGTAGGGCCAACTCAAGAATCAAAACATTCAGCTCTGATATTGCTGCAGTCATATCGCCAACTTGTTTGTATCTCCAAACAGCCTCTTATGCAAGAAACATGACAACAGTCTTCATTAGGTTTGCACCAGGCCCCTGCCCCCTGTGACTCGCCCTCGAGTTGCTGTCGATGGAGAGTTTTCTTGTTTCAACTGTAAGTCAATTGTTATTCATAGAACAAACTTGTCTATTTGTCACAAAGTGGTTCAGAGACCCAGAAACAGATAAAAACAAGATTAATAAAAAACAAGCAATAGAACAGCTACATCACAAGCTCAGGGAAAGCACTTGCTTTTAATTCTTTTTATAATTTAATTAGATTGCCTTAGGCAATTTCCTGAAAAATCTAGTTTTTTTACATTATTTATAAAGAGAAAGCACACATTCTTTTATAGAAAAAAGTAGACTTCATGAAAGAGTTTTATCACATATGATATTTTATTAATATATGTAGAGTAAATTACTCATTAGCATATTTACCCTTTTGCAATTGCTCTACAGCCAGCTTACTGTTCTGGTACAAATGAGAGATTCTTTAGTGCTTCTGAGAATTAATTCTTCCATTATGTACAGAAACATTGTCCATATTCAATACTAAATGAATCATCCCATTTTAGATTGCAGGTTAATTTGCTATAGGTCACTTAGAAAATACATAGTCTGTCCATGTAAACAGACCTGAAAATCAGTAAACATACTTATTCACTTTTCACATCAACTCCAATATGGATAACTTCAGGCCACCATTTTACTTTCAATCTGTGGCTGTCATTTATTTCCAACTGAAAAAGATCCAGTGTCTCTATTTTAATTAGTAAAAGAAGTTTATGTTAACACCTGACGAGAACTTAAATTAAATCAGGAAACCTTTAACCATAGCAGTGGTAAATCAGAGAACAGTACAACATTTTTGTTACGTACGTCATAAAGTATGTAAAAGTTAAACAAATTATGTTGTTCTGCCAATATGGTGGACAGAAAACAGTCATTCTCACATATTTTTCTCATTACACGTTTGACAGATTTTATTTCCTGTTCCTGCTCACACTTTTGACACAATGGAGGTCAATAAAGATCCATTTGTGAGCACTCAAAAATGACATAAAAAAAAAAAACTGAACAGCTAATTGAGATTCCAGAAACAATTGCAATGTCCATGTTACTCTGATTTACTGTAGTAGTCTGGGTATTGGTGTTTAAACCAGCTTCCAATGTATTTCAGCTTCTTTAAAGATTTTATATAAAAAAAAGTTCAACAGAAGAATAAACAAAGAGTTGAGAATATTCTGATTGTTTGCAGTGTATACGTCATATATGCATTCATTGAGTTTATTTATTCAAAGAACATAGGCGTAAGTGTGTCTGTGCACAGGTGTGTGTGCATCCATATAAGTATGAGTGTGTGTACGTATGTGTGTGTGTGTGATCTCCCATTAAAAGTGTTTTTATTGATGGATCCTCCAGTCATGCAGAACTATGTTTACCCACAGCGCCACTGGCTTCAGGGGCACCATGGCAACACAGTAAGTAGGATAAATGACATCACAGCTACCTGCCATCGTACAGCTGGAGGGGAGAGAGAGAGAGACGGAGAAACAGGGAGTGACGGAGCAGATCAGCAAGAGAATGACAGAATTTGGGTTCAGGAGAGAGAAAGACAGATGCTGAAAGAATAAAACAGGAGTGATGCTGTGCTGTGGCGGAGAGGTGGAGGAAAGAAGACGGATGAGAGAGTGGGGATCACGGGAGAAAAAACGTGTAATGAAGATGTGGGGTACAGGAGTGGAAGGGTGATGGATATACATCAAGATGAAATTGTAATGACATCTCAGGGGAAATTAAAAGTTATTGTATAATTATTTATATGTGACACTGGTGGCACTGGTGCAAGCGCATGTCATCAACTCACCCAGTGTCATTAAAGACATGCTGGCTCCCTTTACACCTGCCATTAACATGTGTATTCAGATTAAGTCTAAATGAGGTGTAGCTGCACTCTACTTCAACCCCGACTTCTACAATTTTTTTGTTATTTGCTTTTCCAAATGTGTTTTGGAGGAAACATAATTTCTGCCTAGATTACATTTGCTGGCAATGTTTTATTAGTTTTTAGTTTTTTCCAGTGTGGGAAGTGTGATATTTATATACTGCTGAGGAGACTTAAGGAGGCGGAGGTTGGGGTGGATGGTTTCACAACATTTTCACTTGATGTAACATCTGGAGGCTGCATCCCACATTATAAACAATGTAGGGTCAGAGAAGAATTGTGGTTGAATATTTAAAAAGTCAACATATTACCTTCCAACCAGCCAAATCAGTGTTGTCTTTTCACACCCTTCCCCAAGACTGTGCTCCTTACCTAACCTTAACAATGTTAAAATTTGTGAAAGTTACCCAAACATAAATACATGAATAATTTTAGACGCCAGATATTGTAGAGAGTAAAAATGAAATAGGCCCTCATGTGGCATTCTGGTTTATACACTGAATTATTTAATTCTTTAATATATTTAAATCCTTCAAAAGTGGCAAGAATTTCTTGTTTTGTTGCTGGTATGTAACAGAGCTTGTGCATTTCTTTATTTAAAAGAAAACTGTGAAAATATACAAAGAATCGTTGCCTGCTGAGGGCCAGACTCAATTGATTTTTAGCAGGTTCCCTGAAATCCAAAATATTGAGGATTAAAAAGCAGTTAAAGGGAAAAATGACATTCAGAAAGGGAAAGGGACCCTGTGGAGTTTTCTTGTAAAAAACACAGTCACATTTACATAGTATGTGTTGATTGCATTTTCCTCCCCATAAACAAACAAAGCTGATTATGAAGAATTACATCCATGTTTGCTACCAAGCAACCATCTTCTACACCAACTTTTTTCCACATAATGCCTTTGATGGATGTTCAGATGGAGAAAGAGATGCTTAAATATATGTTTAATTTGTGGGTTAAGGAGATTGTAGCTCTGATGAATTTTGCTTGTACAGGACTTCCTGGTCGTATCAACATACAAAAGCATTTTTAATTAATGTTCCACTTGTCTTATACATGTATAATAAACATCACCCTTTGTGGTCAATATGGTGAAATCTGGTTCTCATCCTCTGCTGGAGGTGGAGTAGGAGACCTGATTAAAGTCTGTCTTCAGTGGCTGTTCGGTCCATTTAATATATAATTAAACAGTTCAGGACAAAACTCCTACAGCTAATAGTACACCAACAATGAATGTTAATTCACTGTCAGTCTTGGTATAGCAGGACGTCACATTCAGTGTGAAGGGACGGAGCAGGAAGTTTAATAGACTGCAGCTCAGCAAACACTTTGATGTTAAGTAGATGTCAAAGGGACGGCCTGTAACAACACTGAGAGCCTCTGCAAATATAGTATCAGAATGAAAGCTGAGAACAGCGACCGCAGTCGCTCATATCTGCCAAATGGACTGCTTCGGGATATCAGCACCGCCGCATATCAGTTCAAAACAGTTCCCAAAGCTATTTTAATGGGATATTTTCCCCAGTAATATTATACAAGACATTAAGATGGATGTTGAAACTGCATGTCTCTGTCGGTCCGATGTTTGCTGAGGGACTGTACCTATCACTCTTCATAAATACAGAAACAACCCTGGTTTTATTATGAATATTTAGAAGGCAGATTGTGGTGCAGTGGAACAACATAATCTATCTATCTATCTATCTATCTATCTATCTATCTATCTATCTATCTATCTATCTATCACTAGTGCAAGTTGTGAAAACAAATTGAGCCACACGGCAAACAATTTGAACACTTAAAATGATTCGGCGGTTCAATACAATGTATACTGTCATATTATATCATGAGTCTTGATACTTATCTCATGATGCTGAGCCAACTCCATTACCCATCAGTCCTCTCTGCCTCCCCAGATGGCTATCAGACATCAGTGCACCGCTTTGCAAAAGAAACCTTCACCTTGGCAGTCTCCTTACCGTGAACAGGTAATGGATACACAGGCAGGTGAATGCAGTGCAAGTCAGTTCATATTGGTTTCACGCACGCACAGGAACACACACACACCTCAGAGTCTGTTAATGTTGCAGACAAAGGAGATGCCGATCGATCGCTGGCAAGGCCAGACATGAGAAAAGCACTATAGTCAGGAAATAATGCCCCACACACACCCTGCTCGGCTGCTCGCAGGGTGAGCTAAACGCTGATGGAGGCAGCGGTATGAAGGTGAATGCTTTGTGATTAGAAAGCCTTGATGATAGAGGAAATGTTCAGAGACATTCTGCTGGCAGTTACCAGCACACAGGCCAGGAGGTTCATTTATCAAAGAGTCTTACCAGGGTCTCTGTCAGTATTCTCAGGGTCTGCAATAAAACTTAATGTTATGTAGCCAAGTGGGAGGGTGCCAGGTTGGCACAGTGCAGGTTTTTAAGTCCACCAAAATAGATACTGACACTGACACCGGATCAAAAACACTGACAGGAATGTCTGTTCCGGCTGTGAGCTGGTAGGAGAGGGCCAGGAGGTAATAAACTCTCAGTCTCAGTTGGGAGAGCCTCAGACTTTTAATGTGACGGTTGCTCTTATTTATTTGATTTTATCCGTGGCCTTGAATTTTGAGTGGAGTTTGGGATGTGGCTCGGTAGCTGACTGTTAACTCTGACAACCTCTGAGGAAGGCAAGCAAAACATAAAGTGTCCCTACAGAACACAAACATGCTGCGATCAGGTTTTTATAGACCGTCAAGCTGTCTTGACTGAGCGACATGTCCGACTGCGTGTTGAACCCTGTCCAATCATAGCTTGTGGTCTTTTATCGCCTGAATAATGTCCCGATTTGATTGAAAAGGAGGGGACAGAGACGGACTTTCAGGATCAGGCGTGTAGACATTGTCGAACTAGACAAGAGAAAGCAAAAGAAACTCTGACATGCCAGACTTGCTGTTGGGGGCCTTGTCAGGCATCGCATTGGTTCCATTATGTCATAACAAGGGATAAAAATAGCAGAAAAGCGTCATACCTCACACTCAATTTTGTTCTTCACACCCAACATGTTTATATTTGTATTGAGCCATTTTCAGTCTAATATCACGTAGTGTGTGCCTGGCCTTTTCTGGATCATGTTCTCCCCTTGTTCATATGACGCCAGTTGATGCTCCACATCACGAGCCTGGTGGATCACACACTCTAAATTGTGCTTAAATGTTTGTTTATCTGTGTTTGTCCTGAGATGTGCAGGAAACCTTCACTCAGCGTTTGTTTTCCTGATCATTGTAGAGGAGCTGAACCGTCTCCCCCTCCTATTGTCTCCCTTTGTTTTTGAGTAAAGCACTTTCGGTCAATTAGAGGGGTAACATGTTTGTGTTCAGAGCTAGATGCAAACTAAATCTGTGATTTGTTTAAGTTGTGTTGTTTCAACATTTTGTTTTTCAATAAATTTCTGTCTCAGCCAAGGTACTTTCTCAATATATCATTCCACAATGATACAGCAAAATATGAATGAATGTTCAGAGAAAATAAAAGGTTTAGTAATCTTTATAAATGAGGCTCTACAAGCACATTTAAAGGAAGTGCCAGCAGCAATAGCATAAAATTTAATTTGCTCCTTAAAATGACAATAAACCCAAGGGTTAAAACACATATTTCTCTGAGTGCCCTCCAACACGTCTCAGCAGGGGGTACCGAGCACCAACACACACAAACCAAAGCCCCCTACTCAATGTTACCACCCACCCGCCAACTGTGAGTCTGACTTACAGCCACCCACATGCACAGCGACACACGTACATGTTCAGCTGGCAACCAAACTTCGGGAAAAAGTCGGGATTTATGAGAAAATTGATTTTAGTGTCAAAATTGACTGTCTGCATTGATTTTCTCCAGTTCTGTGTATTAAAACGGAACAAAAATGGAAGAATTCCTATACCTAAGAAGTAATTTCGGCAATCAGTCTAAAAGAATACAAGAACATAAAAAAACGACTTATTGCTGTTGAAAGAATTTAAGAATTTGATGAAACCATTCAGGTGAATTTTTTTTTATTATTTCAACCTCTTGAACCCATATTGTCCCTGTCAATTTCACCTTAAGTAGCTTTAAAATTAACAAAAATGTTTTTGAAACATTCTTCAACCCCTGTGACAATATGATCATATTTGAGTGAAAAACTCAAAACCAAAAAACCTTTTTTTTCAAGGCAGCAACAGTTCTTTAAATATTGGTTTTAATTAAACTGAATTAATAACTGTAGACATTTCCCAAAACATATTTGTCATCTTTAGAAATCTGGGATCTCTGCTAGAATTCAGTTTCAACAATGATTGTCTGCACAATACTTGTTTTTAATAATCAACTTTTATCAACCAGCGGGTTTAGGAGGTTATGCAAGATATAAATTTGATCAAGATGATTCATCCTCTAAAATGTTGCTATTAGGCGGGTAAAGGTTTTAGGATGAGCGGGAAGTATGAACTTCCTTATGAACACCGACTTTATAAAAACACTTCCTAAATTGATTTGTCTAACACTAACACTGTTTCTCCACCAAATATGCCAAATCTACACATGGGATTCAAAGTACTGTCTGTTCGGCACATGACATTTCCAGAAATACTGCCTTGATTATACATTGAACATTATCTACATTGCTAGGGAATAGAAGATGAAGACGAAAGTGACGATAATTGCAATGACTCATGCAGGGGTTCCTGTCCGCAGCCAATTTTTATCTGTCACCTCACACATTTACTTGGCTTCCACTTTGCTGGACTGCATCAACAACCTCTAGAGGGAGCTTTGTTAAAACAGTGACCACAGCACACTAAGCTGGCCAGTGAAATGAGAGCATTTGGGAGATCACAGCTGCTTCTGAATCACAGAGAAGGGGTGAAACTGTATGCACTTATGCTATGCAGAGGCTGTTTGGATAAAAGCATCCATTAAGCGCTCCATGTTGAGACTGAGTGGAGAAGCTCAATTAGCCCATTTGAGAGAAAAGAACAGCAAGATGTGGCAAGATGTCACATTTCCCATCAAGCCTGGGTCATGTTTATGCGTAAGGCAGACATCGTAGCCTGTGCATGTTTTTCATTACATTCAGCACAGATGTAGCTCATCTGTGCTGCTTCCCTTAGGTATAAACTAGAGATGTACAGAAATGTAATTATCTGTTATCTGTTATCTGTTGTCTGTTCAACCAAGAAAATGATGAACTTTCTTTGCCAGCTATCACTGAGGGAAACTCTCACATTGAGGAGGAGGAGGAGGCGTCATGTGCAAGCAAGACCTGACTCTACAACAACAGAATAAAGCGATCACTTTTCAATAATGTGTAGTAACTGAAATGACTAGTTAGTGAAATCAAAGTCCTATGTTGCAAGAAGAATGGCCATTTTTTATGATGGCTGACGCACAGACATATCAATCATGGAACTGACTTTTTTCTTTCGAATAAAGAGCAACTTCAGGTAGAATAAATATTTGTGCTTTCCCAAGTAACATATTTGGTTTCGGGTACATCCCCTCATATAATACAAGTGTACAGTTCAGACATACATTATCAGATATTTTAAAGCTTAGTGTACGTTAGACGACACAAACTTACAACATGTTCAATATGAATCCTTTTTAATATTGTCCTAATCATTGTAGAGATGATGATCTTACATGAACATATATATATATATAAATATATTTCTGTTTCTTAAAACCAATACAAATTGCTAAACCTTAAATTTAATATACATTTAATTCTATTTTATCTTGGATTCAATATCTTTGTAAAGTGTAAATTCAATATGGTTTTAGGATTATCTATAAATCATTGTCCTCACGAGGAGAGGCAAACTAAAGCTGTGAGTTGTTTTATTGATGCCATAATCAATGGACTCTTATTCATCCACTTTTTAATCTTTTGTTTCCATCGTTCTGAATGATTTACTTTGGCAAATCAGGGGTCGAGTAAAATTCCATGATTAAAGATTTATGATAACTCACTGCACACACACTGCTTTTTGTTCGGAGGTTGATCGCTGCACTCTCCTCGCTCTCTGAAATCAAATTGTGCTGGAAGCAAAACCGTGAAATCAATTTGTTTAGTAGTATGACAATAAACACAGGGGTTACAACACATACTTCTCTTTGTGGTCAGGAGTGTTTCTGCTCTGTGATGCACCCCAGGAGGTGAACAGAGCACACACACACTAACACACAGACACACACATTTAGAATAGTAAACACTGAAATCAATGTTCACAGCAGGGTCTGAATGGACTGCACTAACCCAACTAAAACTATTAGTCTCTAATGGGGAAAACCAATATGAACGGGCCTAGCACTCCCGTAGCATGGCTCAGAATGGGGCATCAACACACACAGTGAACACTGACTGTCAGCGTGCTAACTTTATTACCAATGTGGCTCCACGCTGGTTATGGAAATAGGATTGACTGCAGGACCACAGGGAGAGGTTCAGCATGCTAGCATGAGCTTTATAATAGAAGTCAATTGAAGTCAAAGTGTGCAAGGGTGCAAAGTGTCTGTGTGTGTGTGTTAAAGCATCAACACACAAAAGTTTTATAATTGCAGTCAACTCCCAGGGTCAGTAATGGAATTATAAAACACCACTCTTGGCATGTGGTATGTGTGTGTGTGTGTGTGTGTGTAAAAATGCCCTTTTTGTGTCCCTTTGTGTATGTTTGTAAGTGCGTGTGCAAGTGTTAAATGCCACGTTAATGTGTGTTGTGTCTAAATCTACCATGTAGGATTATGTACCTATTGGCATAGTGTATCTTGCCATGATAATTGAAGCCAATCTCCTGTGTGTAATAGAGTTGACATATGACATGCGTCTTCCGCTCAGTGTCTGATAACAAGCAACACAAGTGAGGATCAAATGTCAGTTTGCATCATAAGCAAATGGAAATTGGAAGCGTCTGAAGTCGTGTCTGTGGAATAATTCAGAATAACAGAATAACGAGTGACTGTTAACATGTTTTAAGTGTGGATGTTTTCCATGCCAATCCCATTCATCTGCAAACTTCCATTGTCCTTGAGGTGTCCATTAGAAGGACATATCCACATACGTTTCATGCAAATTCAGTTAACACTTGGTGTGAAATTAATGTATACGCTCATGACAAACTGAATCAAAGCGCCTTCTAGTCACATTTGTATGTCAAGTAGAGCTTAAAAGGTCCTGAAGAATGGTGGAACTTCAGCCACATGAAATTCTCAAACATTAAAGCTGAACTCATCAATATTTATATATTATCAATGGATAAACTTACTGTATGAAATTTAAAAAGCTTCAATCACACAGAGAATTATAACCCATCACTCTGTGTTTGCTGGATGAGTAAATAAGCAAATATTTGCTAAGAATAAGGTGATTATAAATCAAAACCAAAACATTTCTTATAGTAATGTAAAGGCTACTGCAACCACAGACAGACCATTATAGATGAGCAGACCCAGATGGAGTAAGTGGTCCAGCAGATCTTTTCATGAGCAGGTGGGGGTGCAGGGTGGCGTACAGTCCCAAGGTTCAAAATTAGAAGTCGTGCTGTAGCCTAATGCAGCCTGGATGAGCTCGTCTACAGCCTCACAGAAGCCAGCATAAATCTCACAAGCTCATTGTTTCCAGTGAGATTTTTATTATATTAGATAGGAAAACATGCACTGAAAATGAAAATAAGCCTGGCAGACGGAAACCAGAACAATCAGCCAATCATGCAGCACAGTGTTTTGAAACTCCTCAACAAGTGCTTTGTCAGTGATGTAGGTTTAAAAAAAAAGGTTTGGCCTATTTCTCACCTCAGATTTATTCATAAATCCATTTGACAGATTATCAGCTCAAATCTGTGACTGGTTCCAAGATGCAGATTCGCCATATTATAACCATAAATTAAATATTTATATCACAATTGACTCCTGTCTTGCTGTATATAGCATATTGCCACTTGGTTGGGATATTCAACATCTGCAGCACATTGAGGCTCCTCTCAGTTCACTGAAATGTCTTTCAAGCTCTGCTGAGGACACAGGAACATCGAGCATCACCCTGACAAGAATGTGGACCTGATCAAACAGACCTCTAACTGCTCCAGACATTTGGTGCACATCAGCAGCTCCAGAACTGACCCGGTAGGTGTACCTAAGGATGAACGGGAATAGCTGGACTCTACACTGACACTTTTCAGCTTTGGATATTCATCTCTGACATCAGCCAGTTCCTTTGAAAGTAAGAACTTTTCAAATTTGATCATGGCCCGCAGATCTTTCTGGCTAAATCGCTCTGAAAACTGGACTTAGGCTCTGCGGCCATTTCAACATACTGTAATTTATGCGAAATCATAGATAATTTATGTGAGGCTACATCCCCCTGTTCACATATTTTACATTCATACATCTTGGCAATTTTTTCACCACCTTGTTTTAAGACATTCTGTTATTGCATAGCTATTGCATTACGTCTAGGACTGAATCAATAATGTGTACTGTCCAATATTCAAAATGGCTGGATGTGGACCTGGCATTACACCAACTTGTCCATTCATCCTGTTAAATTCACACATGGGGCATTATAGCATGGATCCAGGAATTTCTGCCCACACTAGCGGTATGGATCTAGGGATGGAAATGTCATTTGTTCGACTGGACATTTAATTGCTTGTCCAGATTGAAATATTTTGGATTGCATGAAATTTGTACAGATTTTGCTCCAGAGAATGACCTCACCTTTTATCTAGCATCACCAGCAAGTCAACGTTTTTTTAGTTATAGAAATATCTCAATGTCTATCAGATTGATTGGCTTTGGATATTTAATTGATATACGTGACATTTGTTACAGACATTCATGTTACTCCTCAAGAATGAATAACTATCTTAACAATACCAAACTTTTCATCTAATGTCATCATCATGCCAAAATATTTATTTATACACTACTGAAGGTTATGGCCAAATGCCCACAAAACTATTGACATTCCCATCAGCCTCAACTGCAATTTGTGTTTAGTGCTAATAAGCAAATGTTAGTAGACTAACATGCTAAACTAAGATGCTGAATATGGTAAACATTATACCTGCTAAACATCAGCATGTTAACTTTCCCACTGCAATTATTTACAGCTCAAAGCACTGCTGCGCCTTTAAGTCTCGTGTGTATCTGTGTTTTGATGCATCCAGGTACAGAATTAAAATTTGAAATTTGATCTTCACATTAAAGTTTTATTTGACTTGTAGGCCCCAAAGTGTAATATTGGTTTAACCTTCCTGCACCTCAGTTTGTCGAGTTCACACCTGCAAAGAGCAGACAGAAAACACTACCTAAGGAAAAACGAAATACGTGAATGGATTATCTGGTATAAAAATTGCCTTACTTTTAGTTTCTTACTGCTTTCTACCAGTGATGTTGATACCACAACTCTTACGGCAATCCTCGCCTTCAAAGCCAAGGCTCAAACAGGTTCACACAGAGGCACAGACTGGTACAAATATAAATATGTTTTCATTTATGTATCCAGTTATTTTGATGTTAAAAAAAAGTTGCACATTGCAACTTTAATTAACACTGACAAAGAACAGTGTCATGACACTTGTCATTTTTGTCACTGCAATTTTATCTATCCACTGAGTGAATTCCTTAGTATACTGCTTTAGTTTATTTCATTTGACAGAGGCTGACAGACAGAGGGTCAGCGTCAGCAAACAAAGTGACAATGTAATGACAGCTGGGTAAGTTGTGGAAGATAACATGAAGTCCTTGGGGGGAAGTTTAAGGGTAAATGTCAAATGGGTGCTATTTCTGGACTGGCAACTGTCCCTAATGCTTAAATTGTGATGAACTGAGAAAAATTGTGCGTCTTTTTTAATCAGGACAACCTAAACCTGTATTGTGCATGGAGGAGTGCAACTGAAAATGAGCTCCTTTTTGTTTATCCAAGACACTATAACTGAGACAGGTTGGCAGATAGAGAGCAGAGAGCTGACAGTTGGGAATGTTGTGGAAGACAGTGTTAGAGGCAGTGATGTTTCCGTTTGTCTCCCGGTGAGTCAACTCTAACCCCGGATGACTCCAGTAAAAACCGTGTTTCTTCAATAACCATAGATATCTACCTCTAGGCGTCCTGGCTTCTCACCGGGCTAAAGTACACACTCCAGAAGTAATAGGTTGGAACTCAGCTCATGACCTTGCTTGTCATCTTCGCTCTCCTTTGTTGTCACTCTCAACTACATGAAAAAAAAACAGGAATACCTATATAATATAAAGAGTACAGCGGAGCATAAGTGAGGAGGAGGAAAGGTGAGGGGAAGCCTGATGAGACAAGTGGCACCATTAACTTCCCTTTATTTTTATCCTTTAGTTTCAGATTGTGTTAAAGCCTGATGATGAGACTAGAGCTCCAGTGGTGGAGACAGGAGTAACCCTGTGATGCTTTTCTCTCCTGCTCAAACACCAAAATGTCCTTCTGACTATCAATAGAAACAAGAGGGACAGAAACTCAATGGGTACAAGGTGTGTTACATCATTCTTGTTATGTAACAAAAGAGTTTGGAAGGAACACGGAGGTTGTTGATTCCCTGGAACAGCAAGAAAAATCTGTTCTACAAGTGAGACTGCTGTGTTACTGAAAGCCCACAGGACTGAAGGTGTAAAGTGTGAGTGAGAAGCAATGCTATGATGCTGTTTAACTTACCTTACGAGCAGAGCATAGAAAGGGAAATCACCATGAAAACTATTTTGAACAAATTTAGTATGACAATACTGGAAAACATACTGGATAAGCATACAAAATTTGATGATATTCGAATAACATATTGGTAAATTAATTGCAAATGTAGAGCGCCCTGTTGTCCAATGTGCACCAGAATTAGTTATACTCAGATAATTTAGTGCTGAGTTAGATTTTGATTTAAATTCACACCTGTGTCTATAATGTGTCTTGAAGGTGTCCAGGTGACCACTTGTGTTCAGATTTTGGCGCCAGACAAGACAACAAATTGGAGGATTGATGCCATATCCCAATTACTCCTCCTAATAATGCAAATGACTACTACAACCACAAAGGGAGCATTTCAAGTTGCTTCTCCCCCTGCTGTTAATACCTGTATTAATCCTGAGACCCAGTTCATATTGGTCCTCTGTGGGAGACATGACACTGAGGCCTTTATTTCAAACACCATGCATGCAGTCTATTTGAGTCCTAATGTACTGTGAAAAACACATCCTGGGCTTTTATACGGATGTAACACACAAGGGGGTGTGTTGAACAGAGCACATCTGTCTTTTCAAAATGGTGGGAATTGCAGTATTACAAGTCTTGGGGCAGTAAGGGAGGTAAGTGATCAAATTTACAGTTTAAAGATATATTGTTCCGGTTCTTCAAGGATGATTTTTATTTATTTATGGGAGTCTTAATTATATTAGTTTATGATTTTAAAAGTGTATGTTAATCTTAGGCATTTCAAAATACACATTTTAACCCACGTCCTTTGTGGGGGAGAGTGGGACTTTCTTCTTCTCATTTTCAACCATTTTCCCTACTTCAGGAAATAGAGTGAGGCTGAAAAGATTCTGTTGAAAATTATTGAGGGAGAGTCAGACATTGAGCTGTCAGGAGATGAGCAGTAGAGAGCCAGGCAGGAGAGCAGGGTGTTGAATGCTCAGAGGACATGTCAGCTGAGGAGGAGCCTGAGGAAGAAACACAGCGCCCATTTTGGATTAGAAGTAAAGTGGGGATCTGAAATTTTTTTGTTTTAACACACCATTATCATTACCAAATCGATGCCTTGTAATGTACTTTTTGTGGAAAAGATTGACACTACAAGGGACATGTTATAAAAAGCTTTTTTCTTCCAGGTCTCAGGAGGATAATCTGTCATTGTTTGTTATTCTGGCATGCAGCCATGTCCCAGTAAGTAGTCATCCTTCTGCTGATGTATTTTTCATCTACAGATTTACAGACATCAACGTGGGTTGAGCCTGCAGTAGCTATGATACCTTGTTTGGAACAAATACATAAGCAGAATGATGCCTGCATCCCTAACTCTAACTCCTGAAAAATGCTAAGACCCTAATATTGTGCACAGTCTATACCTCTTAAGTCCATTGTCGTTCCATGTAGAATACACAGATAATTAAATGTACACAAGTGCACCTTTATGTTTCTTGGTGACCCTGCACGTCCTCTATTGAGGTGGCTGATGAAAGGATACCCAGACAATGGCCATCTCAACAGAGAAGAGAGCCCTTCAGCTACAGACTGAGCCGTGCACAAATTTTTTTTTATTTTTTTTATTTTACTTTATTAATCACAAACGTGAAATTATTTCTCCGCATTTAACCCATCCAGTGGCACCTGTACGAACACACACATGCACATGCACAGGGTCACACAAAGAGACAGGTGCCATATTCACACTGGAGCGGTGGGCAGCAGTTCACAGCGCCCGGGGAGCAATTGGGGGTGCGGTGCCTTGCTCAAGGGCACCTCGGCCGTGGAAGGTAGGTGGGCTGCCACCCCACCAGCTGTCAGTCCACCAGCTGTCAGTCCACCAATCTTCGGGAGGGAGAGCGGGGATCAAACCTCCAACCTTGGGTTATTGGACAACCCCACTCTACCACTGAGCCACGGCCGCCCCCAAATGACAATAGGCTGAAGAGGAGATGGAGGTGTTTATTGAAGAAGCTGACATCTCGAAGGCCCCCACCACTGTCAGCAGCTGCTGTGTCCTGCACATCTTGTGTGCATTGCGAGAAGAAAGCCTTTTTGGATGCTTGGTTGCTGCACACCTGATGTTCCAATAACTGAGAGATAACCACTTGTGAGACAGGCCCTTGCTCAGTATTTTGCTGTGCAGGATGATTAGTGTTTCAGGGTTTACTGCAGTGATTATTTGTTTGGTTTGAGTTTATATAAATCCCCTGTCCTTCATTTGACATTTCTAATAAAGCGGTACTCACAAACTTGTCCAACTGCTATTAAAGAACATAATGGCTTCCTAATGTGAGTGTAAGAACATTCAGAATCCCATCCTAGTAAATTCACCTGTGTACTGAGGTTGAGTTGGCTGCCAAACAGAGGGTGACAAAGTGGCCATTCACATAGGGATGCGCTGCTAAGGACAGAAACTTTGAGCTCCATTCAGTTCAACTGAAGGATGTGCCTCCAGGTGTATCCTTTGAGCTCCATTTGAGCTTTGAGCTCCATTCACTTCAATGGAGGGATGCCCCTGGAGACGCGTCCTTCCACCTCTCTGTAGCGAAGCATCTTTGTGTCAACGGCCACCTCTCCTCTTGACTGTACTGGGCCTGTTGCATCTTCAGCATCACCTCGTCATCCTTACTGTCGCTCAAAGCTTTAACGAACCCCTCCATGTGGCTTTGAACTGAGATTTCTTTCTGCAGGTTGTGCCCCTGTCTGCCCCTTCCTTTCTCTGGTCAGATGCACATGAAGCTGGAGCTGCAACCTTGGACCCTTTAGTGTCTAATGTTACAAAAACAAAGTAAGTAAAATGATGGACGGTCACGCAACAGTTTGTCCAACTCATCATAAAATAGGCAAGTTATCCTGTCCCTTTGGACTAACTACTGTTGTCTTTGGCTTTATAGTATGCTATTTACAGATGTTTGATTTATGCTGGCATTGCTGCCTGGTTATGATAGGAGTCATCTAGTTTTCTTTGGACTGAATCTTTTGCCAAAATGGAGATTAGGCATCTGGTTTCACTTGCTCTCCAACCACATACATCAGTGCTCCTCTCGTTTTTTTTCGCTGCCACCAAACCAACCACCACGTCCTGCATGGATGACGTATTTTTCTGTTACGTCCTTGTCGGGGGCGCATCAGGATGCATTACAAAAGATATGTGGTCAAATGCATCCCAGACCACCTCAGCGAGTGGTTTGAGTGATCGGATAACAGTGCGTCTTGGTGGTCGGTTATGCTCGTATTTAACGCTGTCCACATGTGATCCGATCGCCCAATATATTAAAAACAAGTGTAAACAGGGTCTCAGTGTAATCCTCCAATAGTTTTAAATTGAGGAGTGATGACATTTGCTGTATCTGATTTGATTTCAGTCATCAGTGTGCAGCACACTGGCTCCTGCGTGTTTGAAGTGGGCAGCCTCTCAGTGTGCTGATGGGAGCTTTGATCTTCACTGCTTTGACCTTATCTGCCCCTCCCGACTTTTGGACTGACAGGGGTGGCTGATGCGTTTTACACAGCTGCTCATCACTCCCCAGCAGTGATCACTGTCTCCAGGCTTTGAAGACAAAGCAGCAATATATACTCTATATGGTGAAAATGTATCAAAGAGTTAAACAACAATGATGATATTGTTAATACACTGGCTGTTTGAGAATGCTGGATTATATACATGTATTTTGGTGTCATTTGACGGTCTTTTATTGAATTTGAATCCAGTTTCAAATCCACTTAACGGATGTGAAATGCTTCACTTCTCTTTTTAAATTTAGGTCTAGTTTTCAACGTTCTTTACTGGCTAAGTTTCCTTTTGTGCTTTAGCCAATATATTAACTGAATTAATCTTACGTAGCTGCAGTTGATGCAATCTGCAAGTGATGTTTGCGATTTCAGCTGTCTAAAGCGTTGGTCAAAGGCTAAAATTAAGAACTCTTTGGTGTTTGCTTATATAAAAACTACTTCAAAACTCTGAAGGTAACTGCAGGGGTACACCACCACCTGCAGTGAAAAGACGCTTTATAACAATTGTCAAAGGTGGCGGTTTTCAGTGGGAGTACTGGCGGTTTGAGTTATGCATAGAAAGTGTTATTTTGTACAAGAAAATACAGAAAGGTTTTTCAGCAGGGAGCCATGATAGCCGGGTCCACCACCTAGGCACTCTTTGTTTCTAAAATTACATTTCCATTCTATTATAAACAGATCAACGAGTGACATGACACCAAAAAATCTCTTTTTGTTCCGGATATTGAAATAAGGGCATCAGTAGACTTTGGAGAGAAAGATGGATAGAAAGAGAAAAAGAAGAGAGGGACTTGAAGGGACAAACAAACCTGAGAATGAGAAAAAATGGGGGGGAACAAATTTGTTGGAAGGAGAAGAAGTAAGAGGCAGATTCAGAGTGGACAGCATAGAGCAAAGGACAAACAGATCAAAGACAGAACAGAGGAAGATGAATGAGACCTTTAAGTGCTCTCAGTTGTTTTTCTATTCTTTGACAAACACCGACGAATGATGGATGAAATAAAAAGAGAGACGAGTGAAGGGGAGAGACTGGTGTCCCTGCAGGCGCCAAATAAAGAAGTAATGTCTTATTACACTCCAGTCTCTCACCAACACCCTCCACAGTGAGTTAATACGTGTTTACAGTATGTGTTTGTCCGTGTCACTGTGCAGCCACATTACGCTTTTGTGGATTCAAATGTTGTTTTGTTGAAAATACCAATTTACGTTTGAAAAAACTGCCTGAAAATCTGTTGTTCTTTGTACATTTCTATACGTATGTGCAGCAAAAGTGTATATACCCGCTGCATTTCTGCGTGTGTTTGTGTGTCCTCGCTCTGTCTGTCCATGGGGCCTATTACTCCGGCAGGGTGGTAATTATTCTGCTAATGCTTAAAGTGCAGCTCCCTTTGAAGATGCGCTCATCATCAAAATAACACTTTAATCAACGGTGTGTCCCCACTCGTTTACAAATCTCCTAGAGGCTAATTAACAAAAATTTCGAAGTGAGACAGCAGGGACGTGAGAGCATATGGGTGGTCACTGAGGAATACATGGCATGGCTACCATGCACACTGACAACACACAATAAGAAGTGAACAAATCACTGAGATGTGCATGTGTTAGATGTTGTCGCCTCTATGATCTAATAATCTTAAATGCAGCACTAAAACTGATATACCAACTCAGTGGATGACATGACTGCAGAACAAATGAACAGATACATTACAGATATAGCAAGTGTTTTCCAATGTACAGACATCACACAGCATTTTCACTCTGCTTGAGTATAATGCTTCTTCACGAATTTCTTCTGTCAGGCCATTAAAGCGTTATGGCTTCATGAGTGGAAGGTGCTTCACGCCGTTGGATCTAACTCAGAGAATCTCTGCTCTTGAAAAGCTACACACACCAGATTCATGTTAAAATGGAGCTCTGTGCAGAACACTGAATGAGAGTGACCTTACGATCTGAAAAGGCAAAGATAAAATTGTTGTCATGGTGTTCAGTGTAGAAAAGCTACTGCTCTTGGTTTAACCTCAAGTGGAGCAGAGCCACTAAACATGTTAAACACTTCTGACTCGATGAAAAGAACAATTTATAACAACTGCATTTGGACTTGTTCAAGGTCACAGCTGTTTAACTTAACCGCCTTGAATAATCTCTCGTAGGTCACTGTCGCCCGTTCTTCCATATCTTGCCATGTAAAATGTAATGCAGAGTACAGACATATGGTATTAAGTGCCATCACTTCCTTGTCTAACAGCTCCTTTCTCTTTTACTATACTTTATACTTTTGGTGTAACACACAGGAAAACCATCCGGCATTGGTACAACAAATGTAGCAATGGCTGAAACCACCTTCATCTTTAATCTCATCTGCATTAGTGCTACAATTGGTCCTCTAATATTTGTAAATAATATGAATTAAACACCCACACATGCACAAGCTTCAGTGAATCAGCTACCTGCGGTAGTTGTGTTGCACTGCAAAAAATAAAAAAATAAATGCACTTAACACTGCGCTTCTATAATAGGTATCAGGCTATTACAAGTTGATTCTCAATTAGACTAATAGCTTTGAAGATAACGAGCAGCTGTAGAATCTAAAGTCCACAGTCTCTTTTTACTTTCTTGTCTCTCCACTTATCTAAATGAGATCATTAACTGGAACTTAAGCTTCATAGTTAGTTCAGTCAGGACACTTGTGTCAAAGTTTTGACTATTTATTGTAACACTATGCATTGTAGTTGCAGAGCCCAGGATACACAGTATTTAAGGAACCTGAACACATATTAAAAACATTCAAAATTACCATACAACTAAATGCAAATACAGGAGGAGGCTGAGGGAGAATCTGACTTCTTGGTCCGCTACTGATGGCTTGTCAAATTTCATTAGTTCAGTCAGCCAACACACATGGAAGGATTATTGTGTGAATGTAGAATATGTACGGTGTTGATACTTTGCATCTAGCCTTTGACCTCATCAGTAACCCTTGTGGTAACCATGGAACAAATTAATGATGATTACTTTCCATCCTCTGTTGTGAGTTCAGTTCAGAAATTGACAGATCATACAGTACATGTATCCATTGGTTACCACTGTATTGAAGCAGCAACAAACTTGAATATGTTATTATTTTGAATCTTGGTAGTGCAGCCAAAGATACTCACCTCCCACTTCTTACATCAGCATTGTACCCATATCTACATTACAAAATCCACCCTCTCCGGTGCTATATTAAACAAAGACCTTGTAAAGTTGGGATGAGATTTATAATGGTCCTCGGGCCTTTGGCTAGTGGGGCCCCTCAAGAATACTTGTGTGCTTTAATAAGGCTGGCTCCCAGGATGCAAGCTAAATTTCCCATTTGGGTCCTCGGTATGAAGGGCTAAAAAAGCCTGAATAAGATTTTGACAAATAGTTATGACTCACTTTCCTTAACTCTCCATAACTCCCTCTTGCTGTTGTCGAAGGATTCTTTACGGCATCGTCTGGTTGTAGTGATTTATTGGTGTTCAGCATCATCAAGTCAGCCTGGCTATCCTTGAGCTATCTCTCTTGCAATTCTGGTGAAACATAAGAGAAAAACAACAGCCTAAAGAAAGCGTCAGATCTCGCTGGAGCTATGATTAGTTTTCAAGGTCGTCATGTTTTTCATATTAGTACTTAGATCTCTCATGCCAGACTCATTTTGCCACAATACAGGTTTAGATTCTGCCTACCCATAAGAGCTGGAGACAAACAGGCATTCATTGTTTATTTATAAATATATTCCTTGGGTTACTTTTTCGATAAATTAATAAAGGGCGCTGATACTAAATGATCAAGTATTATCAAATGCTTGGCACTCAAAATCTCTATTTCTATGTATGATCTGGTAAAGAATAGAAGTTCAGCACTGACAAGGGCTAATGTGAGTGTAATTTAACTAAAAACAGCAATACTGAAGGCCTAATAAAGAATTATTGTCTTATCATAGGACCCATAGCTGACAGAATTTAAGTATCTCATGAGATACTTTAACTAAGAAAAGCCTGAAATTAGGGCCTCTGGGTTTTTTTTCGGTTATTGCAGTTGTTGTCTTCAGTTTCAGGAATTACAACCCGGTTTCATAAACAGATACAGTTCTTGTTAGAGCTCTAACCTATACTGTATGCTCTTTCAAGCTGCTGTACTCTTGTTCCAGCCCCTAGAGGACGACATGGGAAACATCTAGTTTACTGTTGGTTGCTGTTTTGTAAGAATTTATATATGTTGTGTACCATGAGCAACACATAACTGTATCACTATAATGGAGGACAAATGCAAGATCTGTAGCTAAACATCATCCTACCAAAACTGTGTTGAAATTAATTCTAACTAGAGCCGATTATTGTCAATTCACAAAAACAATTCATATTAGATTCATGCACATTCACCAAAGGAACACCTCACTTCTATCACTTCTGCAGCTGTGAACTCCAGCAGAAGTGTCTGCTGACAGTTGCCTGCAGCAGGTTGGGCGTGCACCGTTCCACAGTGGAAGAAACACGGAAGGAAACGCTGATGCAAAAACTGAAAAGAAAAATGTAAAACTATGAAGTCTTACTGTGCTTTTTACTGTTTTTACAATATTGTTTTTTTCTTCTTGTCTGGTGCAATATATTTGCTTTTATATGATTGTTAAAACATTATGTAAACACGTATAATAATCATTTTTTCTACCTGTACACAGGTACCATTACAGTTTTGTTTCAATGTTGCATACATTGAACATGGAACAACTATATTATTATATATTATGTAAACCAAACTGTGTGTGTGTGTGTGTGTGTGTGTGTGATACCAAGAGAGATGCAGGATGATGTGCGTGCGTGTTAAACTGTGTCAAGTCAAAAAAAAGAGCATGCTGCCAGTTTGATCATCTGCCTCCCTCCCTCCCTCTCTCTGTACTATGTGTAGTTGTACTCTGCCTACATAATTAATTGTCCACAGTTCAAATGTTACATTTAAACACTGGATTTCCCTCTGTAGCTTAGTTGGATACAACATGCAGTCATGTTGCCAGGTTCAGAGAAGTAAAGCCCTTTAGCAACTTATGGTAAAAATGTATGAACCCAATTTTACTGTGAGGCATTCAGGATCAAGGAATCTGTCAAGGAATTCAAGAGTTTACCATATTTTATCATATTCATTGGCTGGTTAAGATGCTATAACAGGTTACTCAAGTCTTTCCTCATGTCAGAGACATTGAAACTCTGTTTTATAATCAACATAGAAAAAGAAGCGTAACTAGGATGGATATATTTGGAGAAAGTATTCAAAACCCAGGAGTTTTTGTTGCCAGAGCACTGGGGAGATTTTAAACCCATTCACTAAGATACAAAGAAAGATGTTCAAATCTTAAAAAAAAAACACATGAATGTTTAAAGTGAGAAGTAAACCTAAATGTGGGTAGCATTAAAATTAGGCTCTATGCAATGTCTCATTTCAAGGTTGTTTTTTTCACACAAACTGTCAAAATCAAAGGGATGCAGATCATTCAAGCATGAAGGAATATCTTAACTGAGGATTTTTCAAAACAAACGAATCTGCATCGGAAAATATAGAATTATTTCACATTATAACAGGCAGTCTTTTCACTTAAAATGAAAATCCATACCTTTGATGCAGCTTCAGATCACCAGTCTGTGATGTTTAGTGTTCTCCAGTTATTTATGTATCGCAGTTTATGTTTGTACAAACTTCCCCCAAGACTAACTAGTTTTTATAGTTCAGACAGGCTCTTCCCATATATCCCAGCATTTTTTCATCCAGCCATTGTTCTCATGTGAGCTGAAGAGAACAATACTGATGTTGTTTTTTCCCTCTCAGCTGCCCTTTGAGATAGAGACTAGGACAAGGATCTTGATATTGAAGACTGGCAATGCGGTAGATGGAAATAGAAACAGAAACACAGAAACACATAAGATCACTGATTCAAGAGTTTTTGGTCATTTTTTGTAATGGGAAGACCAAATTAGTCTTTTTTTTTTTTTTTTTGGGGATATTCTTACTATATTGGCAACATGTAATCATTTCTTATTACATCCAAACATGATAATCAAATCCTAACTGAGGAAGACAGCATAAAAACACTACCCTGGTTTATCCCTGGCCACAGCTGTAGTTGAATAAAGTTTGGGAGACGCAGACCAGAACAGAAAACATCACTGTAAAAAACGAATTCTTGCTGGTTGCACAGTGCATCGCATGTACTCTGGTCTAGTGTTAATGGGATGTTGGGACCACCGAGTCCTATAGTCAAGGATATGAACGACTAGAATAACAGCCAAATAAAAGCCTACAATGCCAAATCAAAGTGGGAGCCCACATGCCGCACAGGCATGCAGTTAGTCCTCTAATTACTTTTTGTTCATATGGTTATTCTCTATTCAAGCAATAACATATATTGCAGCACGCACTCTTTAATTCTCCTGTTTACAAACTTAAAACCTTGACTTCCTTTGACAATATCACTGCAGCAGTTTCCAGATATGCAACTGTAATCACTACAGCTTATGCGAGGGGTTTTAATATCAAGTAATTACTGTCTATCTGTCTGCTGGGGCACAAAGACAGCTTCATATTGAAGCTACAGCACTTCAAAACCTGTTTACTGGTCAGACATGATAGGGTGCATAATTATCAGAAGATTTGCCCCATGGAGAGGAAATGTCTCACCAAGCCAAATCAATGATAACGGATTATGTGCTACATGAAAAACAGTGCTTAAACTGCACTGATTTTAGACATCAGAATTTGTTTTCTTATCATGGGGATTACAAAATAGCATTTTCATCAAGTGCTCTATGGCTCCACAGGGAGCTGTGGAAAGTCTGAGAAAATTACCTGAGTGATGTCAGTCCCATATTATGAGATGCTGAGGGAGATTAGTTTGAAAATAAAAACCCACAAAAGTTTCCTTTATGAGTGAAGTTTATCACTTTTCTACTGTAAAGGTAGCCAATACAAAAGAGCTCAGATTTGCTCAAACTGCGTCAGGCTGTGGTTTGAAACGCTCCAGACAGATTTTAAAAAGGTATAAATGCATCTGTCTCTCCAAGCTGCAAATGTAACGTTTACTTCTCCCACCTGAACAGCTTCGATGCATTAAACCCCTGCTGGACTGCAGTGTGTTTAGGATTACCAGCATTTCAAACGCAATCAGGTTCCATATCGGACTAATGGAGATGCATATGTGTGACTACGTCGAAATAAGTGTTTCTTTCATATTTCGAAAACAGCTTAATAGCTATTACAGCAATTTCTCAAGACCCATGAAGGATAAAAACATTGGAATAGGCTCTGAAATGAATCCATACATGTTAAGGCCGGAGTAGTGTGAAGATAGATTGACGATGCTGCATTTCTCCCAACAACTTCAGTGCTGTTATGTCCGCAGCAGTTTATCGCTATGAAAGGCATTTCAGTTAATTTGGATTTGCTGTCTTTCTCCTCTGACAGGAAGAATTAAAGTGCTTCAATACGACGTGACACTGCACGGTATGTGTGTGTGTGTGAGTGAGTGGAAGTGTCCAACACTTTATTTTGGGTTCGGTAGAAAGAAAAGGACATTGCATTTAGATGTTAGTGTGAACGTGAGTGTGTGCATTCATGCAAGCATTATGGTATTAAATGCATATGAACGCTAATGGAATATGAACATGGTTATTGTGTGTTTTGGAAGGAAAACACGTGCCTGAGTTTGTGAATCCATGTTTGCAGACAGAATGACAGTGATTTTGCATGCATGTCTGTTTGCCTGCTAATGTTTCTGTGTATTCAAGAGGCGCTGAAACTTGGCATTAGTGTGTATGTACGCGTTACATACTGTCACTGGGTGTTGACACACAACTCAAAGCAAACAACTACATTCTTCAAGGTTAAGAGAAAGAGAGCAGAAAGAAGTGACTTAGAACTAAGATTTATTCACAGCAGAAAAAAAGAAGACAGAAAGAGGTGGGCTGGATAGAAAATGGGAGAAAGAGTAAAGTAAGGTGGAAAGATATTAGCAATGGTGTTTGCTGTTAGTTGGGGCTATTTATCTGACTGAAGCCAAATGTAATCGGTGCTTCCCCTCCCCTTCCCCTTGTCTCCGTTATCAGCGTTTGATGCAATTAATTCTACCGCAGGGCCAGCTCGCCAACATGAGATAATCTTGTGAGCGAACACCCAGGGAAATATACCATGACCCTGAAAGATAGAGTGAGTAGGAAGACAGAGATGGAACAATCAGAATCGAAAAGGTAAACACGTGTGACAGGAAAACTAAAAGCTGAGGAGAGATGGGGCGAAAGAAATAAGGAGGGAGGAGAGCTGCGAAAGAATGGGGGAAGCAGAGGAGGGAGATACAGAGAGGAGAAGAGGAGAGAAAGAGAGAGGAGGAGAAGAGCGGAGGCACAGATTATAAGATCTGATATGATTTTGCATTTTATCCACGAGTAACAGACCGTTGTCAACATTATGAACATGCAGCCTGGAGGTGCTGGAGCTGTTTGTGTGCATGTGTGTGTGTATCGTCGCTGTGTCATCGTTTGTCTCAGATTCGTTCTTATTATGCTGTATGTTTATTTACTACTCAACTTCTACTTTAACTCTGACCCTTATACGGTTTTCTGTAAAGCCTCATTTATTGATTTGTGGCCACATGGGGGCAGGAGAACACAGAACGACATGCTACCAGACACACAGCCTTATATTAGTCAAATAATATGACATTATCGTGGACTTTTAAGTGACGATAACACATTTAAGGAGCTGTCATGTTTCTGTCCAGCTGATGAATGTAAGCCCATTATACGCTCTCCTTTTAGTTCTGGTTCGGTCTCCACCAGAAAAATATCTGGCCTTTAAGATACTAAATGGTCCACTTTCTTTACCGAATAGTAGCTAACTTTGTCTGGCAGAGTTTTTATTTTTTTTAGGAAAATAGCCGCCTGCTGCTGAATCTGTCAACATAGCGTATACAAAAACAGCTATCTTTGGATCAGTGGTATTGGTGATCTTCTTATGATCAAAAAATATTAATGATAACGCTGGAACAAAATGATGCAATACAGTAAGCAACAACAACTTCACTTCATACATTTAGAAAACTAAATGCTATACTAAAGTATTAAAAAAAGTGTTTCCGAACTGTTTTTTTCAGTGATCAAAAATTGTGAATTTAATTGTGAATTTGAAGCCTATGCATGTTCTCTTTCACATCAAATAAGGCAGGTTAAGAGGAAGTGGGCTCACCAAAGCATAAATTACATCAATTTATTGTAAATTATGTGAACTGAGATTGATAATTTTTTCTTTGGCAGACACCTCAAATGTGGACTGGGAAAATGTCGCCACTGTGGAGGATCTTTCCTCATCTAATATCCTTGTGAGGACATTTGTTTCTAACAAGTACATGAATACAATAGCAAACACACCTTGCATTGTTATTAGGCTGCTGAGAAGTGAAATTAACATTCAAAGAGCACAGCCGCACGTCACATGAATGAACAATGAGTCTTAAAATGCCAGACCTACTTTTTCGCATGTAGAGAGAAAAAAGAAAAGGATGAGTCGACATTTACTCAGTATAGATATTTACTTTGGTAAAGGAAACCTTCGTTTTATGGCCTTGCAAGCAAAGATTTCCTGGTTCATTTGTTTCAGTGTAGGCGGGTATGTGATGGTTTTTCCTGGGCGCCCTGCACAGCGGTCATTCATAGCCGTGCTTAAACTTGTGCCTGTTGTATGAAAATGTGTATGCAAATTTTTTGTCTATCTATGTGTTATGTAAAAATCCTCTATGAATAGCTGCAAGCACTGTGTGTGATAAACATAATCATTACCTAACTGGCCCATTAAACCTCCTCAAGAGAAAGCTTTAAAAGGTTGAAAACTCACAGATTTGCTCTCAGACATACAGCACAATTGATGTCTGGAAAGGCTGAAAATTTATAAGTGAAAATCATTATTACTTTCTTTTGCCACCAACAAGAAATAATGCACTTTAAACCTATGGCCAAGTACAATCTACACACTGTAAATAATTCCCAAGGTATATGAAATTAGTAACGCCTGTACATGTGAGCTGTCAACCCACACATCAGTCACAGCCTAATCAGTATTCCTGAATGGGGGTAACGCTTCACTAGAGCGAGACATCAGAGAACCAAGACTCTAATCTATGATAGTTGTCTGAACTTTCACATTGCTGTGAGCTCAATATTAAAGTAGTGCTATTACTTCTGAATGAAAACACACACAACAGTGCGTGGGAAATCATTCTGGGCTTATCCTTTTTGCAGGTTCATGAACACGTGTTCTTAACGTAAAGAATGTGGGTGGATAAGAAGACAGGAGAGGAAGATGAGAAAACGGGTATGAAGAGGGAAAAAGATGGTGTTTTGACATCATCAGTCCCCAAGAGATAATTCTGAAGGTTCATGGTTACAGGAAATAAGCTCCAAATACAAAAGATGTATTGTCATGGCCTGTAAATATATGTGGTAAAAGTGATAATTCAAGTATTTATCATATATCTGAAAAACAGCTCCACATTTACTGAGACGTGTTTTCCTTGGCGGCAGATGAAGGCGTGTACAGTTTGTAACAATCATTACATGAAAGCAGGTTACAGACCAAGAAGATGGCTGCTTACTCAGCTAATAATGCTGCCATGAAGACCTCCTCCTCCATGTCTAATCATGTCACGTCCCATCTGCCCTCCAGTTGTCCTCAGTGAGGTTTCCTCCTCCGGACTTCACCTGATCAGTCAAGTTCCTGCCTCACCTGTTCCCCATTTGCCACAGTTGTCTTCTTATCTCATACTGACCTCAGATTTGTGCTGTTCTCTTCCAGATTGTCAGCGTTGCCTATTTTGGATCTCACCGTTTCTGCCTGAAAACCGCATCCATTTTAACCCCTTGACCATTGAAAGCTCTGTTCTTATCGTCTGATGGTTTGACCTGCTTTTACTTTCCTTTCCTGCATGTTTTTTTTCACCATAGCTACAGTAAGTCGCCTTTTAACTACAGAGACATCCAATAAATACCCAAAACCAAGCACCAGGATGTGCTGAGTCTGCCTGCTCTCCTTATTTGCTACATATATTAATTTTGCACCATTTCAGTCATATAGCATGTTTGTACTTTGAGGTTTCTATATATGCACAATGGCATTTGGATAGTGGATTGCTTTCTGAGCACACTAGCGAAAAGTGAATATATCCAGAGTACCTTAGGAACAGATTTAAAAAAGAATGTTAAAGCTTTTTATGGTGTACCATGCAGTTGGAGTTTGCACTGGCTGAGTTTTGATTTGATTTCTGGAGTAATATTTTTAGGAAGGTTCTAAAGTAGCTGCTAGATTTACATGAAATGATTTATTAAAGCAGCCACAACTATCACAGTTAACGGCTATGAGACAGGAGGTGAAGGTGCAAATACTTCTCTTGAATTAAATGGCAGTTGTTGTAGAAAGCCATCCAGCTTGGAGAGGTATTGTGACAGCTCGTTCCCAGTTAGCAGTTATTTTGCCGGCTGCAGGATTTTGCCAACTCTCAAATCTCAAGAAAACATACAATCTATGTATGTCTTGAGTATTAGCCCAGCACAATTGGCATCCAGAGGACAATCTATTGGAGAAGTTAGTTTAACAACTGCAACTGTATGACCCATAATTAGCGCTTGTCATAAAACAACAGATATGAAATGGCTGTTGGGGAAGCTGTTTGGACAGTAAATTTGTGAATTGGCAAGATGGGAACATTGTCCTCTGTGCTCATTAACATCATATTTTGTCATGGTGTTTTAAATGCTGCTCGAAGATATTGTGTAATAAACGATTTGAGTTTTAACACATGTAGGCTATGCTGATAAGCCCGTGTGGTTTGTGAATGAGTGAATGTGTTTGTCGGTCTCAGTGCAATCTCTTGTGCCCATGTTTGTAAGCCATGTGCACGCTTTGGTCTGTTTATCCATGCTTTCTTTCTCCCATTGGTGCTCCTGCATTAGAGCCTGCCCATGAATGCCTCCTCCGCGTATGTGTGTGTGTGTGTGTGTGTGTGTGTGTTTGTGTGAACGTGTATGCCAGAAGGGTACGCTAACCTTTTCAGAGCTACATTGTCTCGGTGGGTTTTTAATTGTCCCTCGTCTTTATAAAGCACTTGACCTTCTCTGCTCTGTCTTAATGATTTGCTGCTACTGCAATGGCCCGCTCATTTAGGAACATCAGCGAGGAGGGCACATGAGGAGAGGAGGAGGATAGACCAAAAAGAGTAAGATGCAGATTTGCTGCTGCTCAAACAGGCAGTTAATTCAGTCACAGAAGTGGGAAGGAGACATCAAACTTGTGGCAATTTGAGCAAATATGTTTACAAAACAGTACACGAGCAGGAATGTGATTATGTATCTTGTAGTACCTCTAAGCTTTTGGGAATGGATATTCCACCCACTCATTGTTTTCTTGACAGAGACCCTCAGAAAACACATTAACTCAGGGAACTTGTTTCACATGGTTGTACTTGACTTTCAGAGAGTCAAGTATGGGCTTGAGGGAATGGTGGATTCAGATATTAAAGAGCCTCTTCCCTGTCAGTCCAAGCTGTGATCAAGTGTTCTTTGATGGTTCATTTCATGTGGGACACTGTGAAAGTGTCCAGGCCCATTATTAGCTCTGCCTTGTATCTACGCACTGTAAATCTGTGTCGTCACATTAGATGTTTCTTCAGACAGTTCGCCGGGTGCACAGTAACCCTGTAAGATCTGATCCTGCAGCTGTCAAACGTAAAGCAGGGGATCGGACTTTAGGTCAATAGATGTTAACCACCTCAGCACTGTTTCGTACACCTTGGCCAGCAGAGGAACAACTAAAGGTCTTCGCTGGAAATCAGAATCTGATTTTGTGTCCCAATTCAATATTACTGTATATATATATATATATATATATATATATATATATATATATATATATATATATATATATACTGAAAAAAAAAACACTTAATAAATGCTTGACAGTGCATTGGTTTGGCAATAAGTATAATGTATGTATAAGAAATGTATGTACTTTTTGTATGAAACAGTAAATTATGCAAGTTGTATGACAACATACACCAAAATGCTAAGCTACTATTTTTTTTTCAAAATGAAAATACTCTGGATGGTTATTATAAGACCTGTCTTTCCACAGCAATCTAACACCTTACTGTGGGTAGGAAGGTGGCACCATAATAACCCTTAGGAACAGATATGAATTCACACAGTCGATCCTGTAAAATTTAGATTGGGTGGCTGCTGAAAGGTGCTGCCTGTCTCATGGTCATGTTAATTCGTGACAGCACAGCTTGACACTAATGTCCCCATTTGTGTGTTAGTCCATCATTCTTTTGAGCCTGAAATGGCCTTTTCTATTGATGCTTAACCGCTGCTGGTGCACAAAGGATATCAATAATATATTTTATCAGTGGATTTGTATCAATTTTAAACACGAATATTTGAAGCAACTTAGTATTCTAGAAACTAAATTCATATTGGACAATTCTGGAGGTCATAATTTAGGTGCCATGTCAATATTCAGTGCCAACACAGGTGGATGGGCATATCCCACCTGAGTTCTTATCCCGTCACATTCCTGAAATTGATGTTCTTTTTATTGTAACCACAATCTTTCCGTGACCTTAACTAAGCATTTTAGTTACCGAATGTTAACCGTGCATTAATAGTGTTTCAGTTCCTCACACTTATTGACACCTTAACATTAACTGGTCTGCGGTATCCATGATCCGTCTGCTTTTCAACATTTCACCAAACACCTATGTGCCTTTTCTTGTGATGAGGACTATGTGATCCGAACATGTTGTGCTCTCAAAATGTTCTTGTTAACATTTAGTGTAATCATGTTGGTAGCATTTTAGCCGGTGGTGTTGGCAGGGTTCAGGCTCTCACTTGAAACAAAAAGAGAAAGAGAGAGGGTGAGGGAAACGTTAATAATCCATATTCAATGGCTGCTCATGGGTGATAATCACAACTACTGGCACTGGCATACTTACTATTCAGCTTCTCGCAGAAGGAAAAGACTTTGAGGACCTATTAAAACATCAACTGAATATAAATCGAGGATGGTTGTTTTGAACCAAAGGGCGTAATTGTACCTCGAGTGGCTTTGTTTTTTGTGTCGACCACGTTGGAGGATTGAACCCTTAGCCCTGTTTACGCTTGCACTGCAGGTCTTTTACTCCAGAGGCTTCTCATCATACACAAATAATCCAGCAGCCACCCCTCACTGTTGGATATTTAGATACCCAAATTGATAAACAGAAACTGTCCCCGAAGCTCTTACATAATTACATGCAAAAACAAGGAAATAATTAAAATAGAGGGGCTTTTTTAATGTTAAATTAAAGAGGGGACACAAAAGGGGAAAGAAGTGTAATACCCTGCATATTCAACCAAAGCTCACAGGTATTGGTATGCTTATTGAAATTCAGCCTTTGACACAAGAAACAGACATGTATGACCTGGTGAAGAATGTGAGCATCTGATGAATATGAAATGAGTAATAATTTGTAGATTATGATGGATGCTTTGATCCAAAGTGCCCTTAAACATAAGTGGTAGGGGCCCCTGCGATACTCGTAAGGTAACACAATTGCGAGGGCAGCCCTGACCTCAACCCTTAGGATTAAACTGAATCAGCGTCTAATCGACAGGGGTGGGTAATAGGAGCAAAGTTGACGTTGAAAAATTTTAAATGTATTTGTCTGTTAAGCTGCAGGCGATTTGAAGGGGGGGGGGATCCCCTTGTAGCAGAGAAAGTGCAGGACTGGTGGTGATGCTGCTCTGTGGGGCTCGGGGGGGTCTCCCAAAGACAAATCGCTTACTGCTGTTAAGAATAGAGAGATCATCCAGAGCGTGAAAGGGATTTAGAGAGCATTTGGTTTGTCTGTCCCATGGAGGTGAGAGGAAGTGAACACACAAACACACACACACACACACACACACACACACACCTGGGCCTCGGATGTTTAGCAGTTATTATTATCCAGTAATGATATGTGCACATCTGGCTAAGCACTTTAAATAAATGTCCCATAACTGCTGTTATCAGCAGGTCGACACACTTGGCCAGAGCACATCATCACATCACTATTTATCATATAGTTCACATTAAATTTGACATTTGTCAGATTATAATTTACCATAATCAACAGTAGTGATGTAAGTGCTTTGATTTTTGTATCTCAGTGTTACAGTAGTTTTTTTAATTTAAGATTTTTTTCTTCCAAAATAATACAATTTTCAGCAGAACAATGTACGACGAAAATTAAGCTGCCAACACATGATGAGCAGTGACATCGCTGTGTGCCATTGTTTTTCTATGTTTCCTAGGTAGAGAGCAGTGTTGCCTAAAACAGCGGTAAGTGCAGCAGGGACACCTCCTCCTGTGAAATTTGGCAGCCAAGTTGTGCGATCAGAATAGTCGCTAACAGTTCACGGCCAACACGTCAGGAAATTAACAGACTGAGTGTTCGGTCCAAGAATATTTCCCTTCCAACCTTCAGACACTGAGCTAAGGCTGAGACGCGGCCTGTTAACAACGTGGAAATGACTTTATGTTAATCATGTGCCAAGGTGTAAGTTGCTGCAGCCAACAACTTGCAGTTCTTGGCATTGATGCTCATCTTTTTTTTTCTTTGTTAATTCAGTCGCATAAATACCTATGGGACTCTTTTGGCAAGGATGTGCTAAAACCATATTTGCATAAATGTCACTGAATAAATCAGAAATTCAGAGGTGGGAGCTTGTAACTTTTGCAACTGAAGAGCAAATAAAAAATTGCGATTTGCTCAAACCCTGAAGTCTGAGTGAATCTGGGTCTGCGGAGCATTTCTGTGTAATCACACAATAAGCTAATGTCCAGTCTAAACTCCAGCCGGCCACTCAGCAGCCTGTCAAGTGCCCACTTAGATTGTGTGTTCACAAGTGGCCACTCGACTGCTTTTGTGTTTTGGTTGAAATTAGAAATTAACACAGTGAACACTCATATTTGCAAATGTAATTCAGAGGCCCTTAAAGTACGCACAGCGCTTTCATTAAACAGTGTTTGAACATGAGTGCACGTGGCGTTGCCAGGATACAGCGTGGAGATGTGTGGACCAGCCAGTTCTGACACCTGATGCAGGTTCCAGCAGAAAACTCCTCCCTGCCCTTTGAGATGATTGATTCGGACCAGTCTGGAGACTCACACTGGTGCTGACCTTCACATTAAATCATTGAGTGGGCGGGAGGACGGTTATGGCTTGACTTGTTGCCACAGTTTCTTGCATGACTTTCTGTTCATTATCCCTATTGATGATATGCCACTTTGTGGTGTACAATTTGATGTAAGGTCCCTTTAATAAAGACTTGACAATTTTTATCTTTTGAAAAGAAGACAGTGAGTACAATTTGGACAGGACGGGCCCTTATAATTTCAGCAAGATAATACTGTACTGCCAGGCTAGTGTGGAATAGAAAAAAAAATAAAATCTAATATTTGACACATTAATTGTAAAAGTTATGAGTTATGTAAAAGTTTTAAAAAGTAATGTAAAAGCACCCCAGCACCATGAAATCAGTCCATGAATTAAGTTTCAGGTCAGAGCTGTTTGTTTTTGGGTTCGTTGCTTTAGAGAATGTCTTCAAAGGCCTAATCAATAAACCTGTATCTTTAAAAACCTGTACTATTTTATTTTTTTACATCACACCCCCAAAAACACACAGACCGGTTGGATTCCTGAAAATCCTGTACAAGCAGATCATTCCTCTGGTTTGTAAATCAACATGTGTCCCTGTTCTGATGGAGTTGTGACCTCCGTATATTTACAAAATTGTAACTTGTGTACTTATTGTGTGTTTGTGTGTGTATCCGTTAGTGTTCTGTCTCTGTTAGGTCAAGCACCACTCAGATATCCAAGCTGTTATTGTGTTCACGTGCCCAGTTACCTTGACAACAGTGCACTTTAGACCTCCTGCCTACAGCGCACCTTTTCAAATGAAATATTAAATTGAAAAGCAGAAAATACACTAATACCAGAGCGGTTAAGTGATCTTAATGCATGAAAAGGCTTAGGTGTGGATCTGGTTTCCGCTTTAGAAGATGCCGAAAAAACACGCAGCAGCCCTGTGGCGAAAAGTTGAAACAGAATCAACTTTTGGAGAAAGGCAGCTCGATATCACGCTGCGGTGGCCAATCACATAAACTGGCGATCAGACCTCTGTACAACCCTGCCGTGAGGGAGTATAAAGACGTTAATCGCCGTCACACAAATGGCCCATGTAGTGATACTCCTACATCGCCGGAAATAAATTTAGTAATCTAGAAAGTTAGATTATTATAGTTTATATAATTTATATGTTGGCATTTTATCAAACAAGAGCACATTTTTTACTCTTCCTATAATGTTAAAATTTGTCTGCAGTTTCTGCTCTGAGACTTTTTTTAAGCGAAGGCAGCTGGTTTAATATGGTGGGAAGCTTGTTTGGGAGCAAAAGTTTTCAAATACAGTATGCCCCTCTGACCTACAGCAATATTCCAGTAAATTGAAGGCACCTTTTCTCTAACCAGATGATCTTTGCAGAAGGGACTCTGTCATTCTGCTGTCCTTGCCACAGAAAAAAGGGTCTGAAAACGAAGACAGACGGGTGAGGAGGGAGCCGGACTGATATATTGGGACTCTCCAGTGCACCCAGAGGGACCATTAGGAGCACATCAGCCCTACAGAGTGCAGACTCACCGGCTAATAGGCTGTTTTCACACTCACATTATGGAATAATAGGTGTAGTTGTAGCAGGACAGCAGCAGTATTTTTTTCAGAGGTGGCTTGCAGCGATTCTACAGTTCCCCACCATCATGGAAAATGTGCCCTTAAGCAAAGCACCCATACCAGCTGTAAATAAGAGTTAATTCGACATTTTGACCTCCCAGTGGAATGAATTGGGTTGGGGGTCCATTAAAGAAAAGGTCTTGTGTCTTTCAAGTACTTGATCCCAAAGACCAAGACCCAAGACTAACTTAAGACCCAACCTAACTATATTAAACATTAAAACAATCTAACCTTAGATTAAATCCATTAAATTATAAAACAAAATGCAGAACATTTTTGTTCTTTTTATTGATGTAATTTACTGTATATTAAAAAGTTAAAATCCCACTCTGCCTCACATTTCTTTCTCTGCAGTGCTTACTTACCTCATTAAATGACTCATTACTGACTGACCCCGAGTTTACATTCTTCTTTGCAATTATTGATGAGAACTGAGACTCAATAAAAATTCAGACTATGTTTCCAGCTATCGATTTAATAAAGGACTATATGAAGGTGAACAGCCATATTCTATAACACCAGTCACCACTGACAGAGTATGAACGCTACATTACTAGATTGAAGCCTGCCAGTAATCTCATAATGGCATGGATCAATGCAGCTATCAGATTTGTGCTTCTTCATCACACAGTTGCTGAAACTGGCTGCCATGATGGATGTCACCAGCCGGGAGACGCACTGAGCAGGCGGAAACCCGATTATGGTCTTGAGTGAGTGGGTGCGTTGCAGTAATGAGGTTAAGATCCTGTTCGAGTGTGAGTGCGGTTTTGCATGCAATACGCTTGTCAAAATGTTTGTATGCGCGTGATTTTGCCCAGATATACAAAAACCTGTGTGACTGATCCCTGCCAAGTGTGTTTGTAATGTGACTGTTACATACTGTGTGATTGTGTGTGTGACACAGTTATCCTATATGAGTGGGATAATCCAGTTGTTAAAGTTTTTCAAATTGCAAACTGCAAATCATGTATACTTGACATAAAACATGTTGTATGTAAAATATGTTTTTCCTGCCTTCCAGGTAGCCATTGGCTTCCATTAATGTCCTTATGGTGTGAAAATCAATTAGCAGGCTCCTGAAACCTGCTGTAGATGGGTTATCCATAAGAGAACGTAACTTTGACAAAATAATATGTAGACGTGATGTTTTTTTGTGATGGATTATCTGGTTTTCATATCATATGGATGTAAATGGATTCAATGGCTGCATGAAAGTGAGAAAAGTCAAAGGCCAAAGTCAGAAACTTGCGTAAGTGTTGTAAAAGGGTTACAGACAAATGAGCAACACGAAATTTTCAAAAGCCTCATTTTTAACAGTTTGTGTTATTTTCAGGCATGGTGAAATTATTATGAAATTATTTTCACGCCCTGTAGCTCACTGGAATTAGAGTGCATACTATCAAAGCTGAGTCCTTATCGCAGCGGCCGGAGGTTCGAGTCCGGCCCGAGGCCCTTTGCTGCAAGTCCCCTCTCTCTCTCTCTCAAATAAAGCTGAAAAATTCAAAAGCAGTAAAGCTGTAGAGCCAATGCACAGTCAACAAGCTTATCCACCAAAAAAAGTTGGAATTGACCATCAGCATGTGGTCAGATTTAAGCTTTTTTTATGTTTTTTTTACTGTATGAAAAACAGTAACTGCCAAAAGCATGAGCTGATTACTGTTTTCTGTTTATATTACATTAATGCGGCCCAGTTAGCACTTGCAATTAACTCATTAAAATGATGTTCCATTATGATAAGCAGGACAAATGCGGTGGGAGAAATATACAATGGATGACTAAGAAACCATTAAACAGATGGAAATGAATCCTGCTCACATTTGGCAGGAATGGATCAAACCATCAACCAAGTGGCTTGCAGTTAGAACCAAAAAAATGAAAATGATCGTGCCTTGTGTTGGGTACCCATGCTGTTTGCTTCGCTCTCCCTTGCTCTCAGGTTTTTTCTATACTGTCTCTGTCTGACTCCCTCCCTCCCCAGTGGGATTCTGCCCATGCTGGGGTGGTCCTGTGTTTAATCTCCTTCTTTTCTTTGAAGTCAGCCCAACTTTCTCCTCTTCGCTTTTCTCCCCTCCATATTTCCTCCATCTCCCATCCTCTCCTCTCACTCTCCCCCCTCCCCTTTCTCCTCTGCACCTTCCTCTCATCCTCCACCCTCTTCTCTTTTTTCCTTTCTTCTGCTCTTATCACCTCTCAGACTGCCTTCTCATGCCTTCCTTTCTACTTCTCCTCTCATCTCCTCGCCTCCGCCCCCTCCACCTCACCCCATGTAGCCGCCCAGCTCGCTCCTCCGCTGTGTACCCATGCATCACCGTGACCACCCTGCCTGCACCCGCTGTTAAACTATTCCTGGGGGAGCTCACCTGCGAGTGGAGGGCTCTGTAGAGAAGAAAAGAGAAGAGTGCAGAGAGAAATGGAAAAACAAGTTCCATCCCCCTTAACAGCTGGAAGTGACCAGATACTGTGTTTTGCGAAAATGTAGTGTGCAGAAGCATAGCATCCAATGCATATTCTAATGTGTCTCAATGTATATAAATTATCTTTTGTGAACTGTACATTGTAGCTTGTAAGTCGTTGTATCATACTGAGAAAAGAATCACAAAAGACTGCAAGGAAAAAATACGAAACAGGTACAAAAAAAATAGAAAAGTTGGTTGTGACTGTAAATAAGAATATGTTCTTGGCAAGATGCAAAGGGCAGGTTCTTGATGTAAACTATTTTTTCAAAAAGTTAACTCCACTGGTGTATCTGATGATGTAAATGAATGTAGGCCGAGAGTGATGGCATCTGTTAGTTTGTGAGTTATATATGTTACATATACAGTAGAGCCTGTGGCCTGTCCAAGCCGAACCGCATTGTGCATCAGGGATGTACAGATGATGTTAGAAGGGCACAAATTCATTAAATTCCAAGAATTATTAAATCAATATATCCCTGGAATTAATACTTTTGAAGGGGTATTAAAATGTATGTATTCAAAACAAACCCAAAGTAACTCATCACACTGACTCACGCTGATAGAAAGGCTCAGTGCCCACACAGTGCTCGCCGCTGCGGCAGGAAAACCAGGAGGTGAACAGATCATCCGACCTGATATTTTGATTCAATCAATATATCTGCTTAGCAGGGCAGGCTGTGCACAAACAGGAGTTCATTTATTTATTTTTCATTTATTTCTCTCAAGGAGGCCAAACGGCAGGTGCTCAAGCCCCCTTTGAGGTCTATCTGTGCACATGCATGATGTGCATGGAGCCAAACAAGCAGAGCAGCGGTGCTCCGGATGCTGAGGCAGCATCCATCCGGTTATTCTCAGCTTCTCTAACACATGGTGCTGTCTGACTGATGCTGGATTTTGCTGCGAGCCAAATGAACTGAGTCTAATGATTTAAAATTAGAATTGTCGGTTCACTGTAACAAGATGCAAAGGATGCATATTTACCGCAGCAAGTAAATACATGTGTTGAAGACTTTTTGAAGCACATATTTAAGGCGCAAAGGCTATCTGCTTCTAAAGTACCTGTTTCAGCAGCACTTCCTTGTTTTTCCTCTTACTTTCAATTTACAAAAAAAGATGCACTGTTCCAGGTTTGCTGAGAACTCTGCATGCTTTCAGCACCACAGACTTTGGTCTGTAGTTGAAGAAGTAGGGTAGCATGACACTAAAATATGGAATATATGAGTAATACTATTATTAATTCAGTGGAGTACAATAGATACAATAACAATAGCATAACAATAGTTAATATGCCTTAAACAAAATGCATAATGTTTTCTTGTTGTGGTATTTTATCAGAGGTGGATGGCTCGCACAAGGGAGGGAACACTTCTCTCTGCAAGGCAGTGTTCACATAAGTGATGAGCATAGCCAAGCTGGCACTAACGTGTGTTTACTACAGTGGCAATGGCATTTCTCCATGTCTGTCACGTGACCTTCGCCTTGCAGGTCCTAGTGGTCCCTCAGAAGTCTCCTGCTTAACACTAGACCTCCCTCACTTACTGATCCACCTTCAATTTGTCAAAACAGTTCTTTGTGTATAATTAATTTCTTGATTTAATGATGAAATAATAATCACACAAGATGCTGTACTGAAATGGCTGCCACTTACAAAATAACTATACACACACATATACACATATAGCAGATATAAATTCCTACCATCTCCTATCCACTCCTGAGGATTGACTTTCCCATCCTGTCTGAATCTGGAAGACATGATGTACTCGCCCAGCTGTCTCACGGAAATCCTGCAGCACCCATGGGAACACATTCTCACTCCCAACTTGTAAAATATGGCAGCTTGGCCAGTGGCCCTACACTTCAAACTATGACGCTCTACGTACCCCTTCAGCGTCAGTTTTGAATGAATCTGCTACTGTATGATGGACAATTGTGCAACAACATATTCACTGTCAGTCATTAAGTCTTATTGACTGTTTCGTTACATGACTAAAGCCTTCAGTTAATGAACCTTAAGTCTTAATAAATAAAAATTGATAATATAGCACCTACACAAAAACATCATAGTGTTCACGTGCCACTTATTATTTCCAGCCTCTGTAAACTGTTCTTACCAATAAATCTTTAACCAAAATTGTTCTGTAGCTGTTCAGAAGCATGCACACTCACATAATGTGCGGATTACACATACATACATAATGTTGTACCACAGAATTTCCTCCATGGTTGGCAGATTGGTACCAGTGTATTTTAATGCACCTGCTGGGGGACAGATAGCAGGGGTTCTTCAACATTTCCAGTGCAAGACCTCAGCTGTGTAAAGGCAGTCTAAGCTTCAATAAGGTGTACAAAAGTTGTCCAATGTCAAAGTCAAGTCAGGTCAATGAGGAATGCCTCCTAGCCAATAGAGAAATACTTGGAACTTACCGGATCAAAGGGGAAGAGGTGACAACAGAGGAGATGAAAAAAAAAACGGAGAAAGAGAGAGAAGAAAAGTTGCAGAAAACGAACACCCAAAGTTTGGAAAAGAAAGAAGTGGAGCAGGTGGAGGCAGAGTGATGCAGATAGACCCAGAGATAAGAGGGGGTGAGCAGATGAGAGGGGAAATAAAGGAGAGGAAAAGCAGATTGCATAGGAGAGTAGACGAGATGGCTGGACTTCAAAGAAGCAGCAGATTCAAAAGTGGTCCATCTTTTCACAGAGACCGCCTACTGAGAGAAGGATTGGGAGAGACAGTGAGTGAGAGATGGTGAGACATGAAGAAAGAGGGGCAGGTGGGTACGGAGGAATAGGGAGTGATGGGCAGGTATAAGGAAATGGAGATAGAGAGACACCGAGGGGGACTGTCAAAGGAGCAGCAGAGGTGGTCTGAATCTGTTGGCGATATGTATTTCCATAACAATTTTGACAACTTCGAGTCAGTTTTGTCCTTTGGTGATGACCCCGGAGTATTGCATGCATGCAGCTGCACACCATTTCCCATTTGTTTCCCTGATGTAGACAGTCAGACAGAATATTTTACTGCTACAGACAACCAATGAGGATTTGTGTTTTCTCGTATCTCTTACTATTTTATCAAATGACGGCTATAGTCATAATTCAACCCTATTTCCTACAAATTACAGCATATATCTCTATTTGGATTGCCTAATATGTGTAGGTATGTGATATGTTGTCTTCACGCAACAATGTAACCTTTATATGGAACTTACTCAAAAAATATTCAACATCTTTCATTTGTTTTTCCTACAATATTTTCTCCTGGCAATTAATGCACGATGCAGTTTTTTAATTTTATCTTTGTGTGGAAAATCTGCGACAGCGTCTCAGGGCCATCGTAAGAAAAAAGGTTTCTGGTTTCTGAGATTAAAGTTAATTAACGAGAAAAAAGGAGAAAAAAAACATGGATAGTCTCTCCAGTGCCCACACACCCCTGGTTGTGGTGTGTTGTTGTTGTTTTAACTTGTTATAAAATGATAAACTTTATAATTACACTCTCTACACAAACAGATATGAAATAAATAGGCTATATGTATAGTTTTGCATTTACATTTTATTAGATGTAGATCTCTTGGATGTAGGACCCAAACAGATCCTGCAGGCTGGGCACATCTACAACTGCAGCGGATGACCTAATCAAAGTATGATTTGCAATTGGATTCAGCGATAAGCAAATATTTGTGATTTTAGTCCAGAATGACTATATTATCATAAATCATAATTATTGCTGAATCCGATCGCAAAATAGGTCATGGTTTGAATGTGATGCACTGCAGGCATAAATCAGGGCAAGCAGCTGCATCTGTGGTGTCATGAGGTTGATCCAACCTTGCAGAGTGAAGCGATGTGGTTCAGTGGCAGAAAGTTTTTAGTTATTTTCTTGTAAATTTATGACTTTAATCCCGGAAATATTTTCTCTAAATATTACCCCTCTCCCCCGACTCCGTTTTCTTTTCTGTTTTTCCTACAATGGCCCTAAAACGCTGTCGTACAAATCAAAGCAGGGAAAAATGTTCTCATGGCTGTGCTTAAGATTAGACAACAAAAAACTCATTCATTTTTTATTTATTTATTTGTTTTGGAAGGAAAACTGTGCAGCAGCTCAACATAAAGTGACGAAAGGTACCGAGCAATCCTTCCAGTGAACGAAAAAATAAAATATTGAGCATATGGTAGGAATAATTCAACAGTGTAAATGACAAATTTCAGCACTGGGGATTTGACAGGTTGTTTGGAGGTTCAATACAAGTTGACACCGGCTGCCTTGTGGGTGATTTCATTAAGGCCGGTTAACCAGCTCCACTGTCCAGCACATCACATAAACAAGGCCCTGCTGTATCACTAACATCAGATTTCAGGTGTTTGTGAGTGTGTATGTGTGTGGTCTCATGGGATTTGAATTTGATGCTACCACCGTGTTTATGTATAATTCACAACTCCTTTACGTGTCCCTCGCCTGTAGCTGACACACATTGTGTGTGCAAGCATATGTAAGCTGGTACATATGTATGTGTGTCACAACTCCTGTTTCTCTCACTCCAAGAAATGGAAAGAACCGCTACTGTGTTTTTGTGTGTGTGTGTGTGCTCACAGTAGTCTAATTGTCCAGTTCCCAGGGTACTTGTAATACAGCCACAGTTCATTTGCTGTCTCTATCTGCCCCTATTAGAGAAGAGCAGAATGGGATTTAGTCGCCACCTCGTATGATAACCGCACTAAAAGCTGCCTCTGATCGTGAAGAAATAGTCTTAATTATCTCTCTGTCTCTGTTGCTGTTTTCTGCTCCCACCCTTTATTTACTAATTGGATTAAAACATACCCAAAGCTACAGTTGTATTTAGCTGCACTTAAGATGATTTGGCAGTGGCCTGGATGTGTTAATGAAGAACTCAATAGAGGGCTACCTAACTTCAAGCAGGGAACAAAGGACCCACTTTGACCTGAATGAATTGCTTACAAAAGTGTTCAGATTTAGAGTCAGTCGATAGCAAAAGAGGCCTTTTTATTTTAGCTCCTGCCCCTTATGGTGTGTTCTGGTTGAACAGATTTTTTACTCTCCACAAACAGCTAATGTATCAGCTCTACAGACGTTAGAACTGGGTAACTAACTGCAGCATATACAGAATATATGTTTGTGAGGCAGGTCAGATTTGGGTTAATCTCAAACTTTACAAGGATATCAAGATTTTTCTGTTTTCCTCCAGTGGATTCACACAGAGTTTGAAGTGCTCTTTTTTAGCTCGAGTTTAATAATTTTCCACTTCTGCAGGTGTGTCTTTGTTTGTAGTGCCCATAGTGAATCAGCATTTGCGTCACCTTTTGAAAACACTTCCATCGAGTCCTTTATGCCAGAGTAATGGATGGGTGATTGTTTTGAAAAAAACACTACCGCAAATGCAGCTGCTGAACACTTCAAACTTTAAAACATTTTTGTTGATAATTAAGCAGCTAGGATCTTTCAAGGGTAGACCACATGATAAACATATTCTCCTCAGCCAATAAAACAAAGATTTTGTTATTAAACCCTCTGAATCATGTAATATTGCCTTTAATGAGGACAGTGCTCAGTAAATTGCACGGGAAACTGGGGGGAAAATTGTTGAAAACAATAACTGAGACCTGTCTACTATGGAACTTGGCTTCTGTAGGTGTGTGTGTGTGTGTGTGTGTGTGTGTGTGTGTAACTTGTATTTCCCCAAAGTGGCTTTCACACCAGCAGGAATTGTACTCAACCATTAAACAACAGGCTTTACAAACCCTTAACACCCTAAAAAGTCCACTTAAAGCTGCTTGTAAACCTCAAAAGTCCTGTCTCTTAAACTCACATCACTGGTCCCTCTTTCTCCTCACATCACTCCTCACTGCTGTTGCTCTTCCTCTTTCTTTTATTTCACACTCTCTCCATCTTATTGCACCTGTTATCTTCTCATCAAGCCTTTCTCTACACCTATTTTCTCACATCTGTCTCTCTCTTTGCGTGACCCTGAAACTTGTGCCTAATGAGCTCCGTCTGAGTGTGTGCGTGCATTTGAGATTGTATCTGTTTTATAGTGTGTTGTGAAGTGGAAGCTAATGATAGGGTAATTAGTGACAATGTCTTAGCTATTACAACAGACAGTCTTTCAGATGACACAATCAGCATTTTTTTCAGTTCAGTGAGACAATTTATTAGGGCTCAAATATAATCTGACAGTGTGGTATCAATTCCCCATTTCCCCTAATGTGCCCACACCCAGCCACACACACACACACACACACACACACACACTAACACATCTGTTCTCATCTTATGTTTGCACACATTGCTAAACAGTGAGTTAAAACTTCCCCATGAACCCTAGAGTTGACTAGGTGAGAAATGTTTGATATACTGTGAAACTGTACAAAAAGACTGAACAGACCACATTCTGTAGGTTTATCCTTAACCTCATCAATGTTGCATCAATGACCATTTTCAGATCTAAACTCCATAATAGGAGACTTTTCCCCATACACAATCATTACAAAAGGAACAGCTATGAAACAACCAATACATTTGTCTCAGCAAAACCCTAAAATGACTCTGACTATATCTTGGAAAGTCTTAATGCTTCAGGGATTTACAGCACATAGTCTCAGCCAGTGGTTAAATAAAGGTTTTTCACTGAAAGCAGGTCCATATGTAAATTTAGAAACTGAAGTTGAGGGAGCCTCTGAGCATCTGTAATGTATTTTTGCATTAGAGGTGGTATGTGCATATGTTTTTCTGTACTTTATTATTCTTTTAAGCAAAATTTGGGAACCTTGCATCCAAGTAATTCCTGTGTTATCCCAGTTGTATATCTGTCCTTACTGGTCACATTAAAAACAGGCCATCATTTTAACAATTTACCATAGTGCAGCCTGGATGCCAGCCCTGAACTGGCCAGTGGAAATTCATCTCAAGAAGACACAGCTCTGCTTTTTCTTGATGAAACTGAATAGTGTTTTATAGTGGAAAATCCAATTCCAAAAAGAAACACAGGAAAGTTGAGGCCAAGTTTCATGGAGAGAATCACAGCTGGTTGAAAGGAGGAATGACATCTCTGATTAAATGGGTTTTGAACACAATGTCAAGCATACAGGGCATCTCAAACTGGAAGAAAATACCTGTCTTTCACAATTTTGACTGCAAAGAAAAGCATTTCCCGAGTTTTTTCAAGAAAATACAAGGGTAGAAATATGGACTTTTTCTGATTTGGTAATTACCATTTACATTACCACCAAAAATGGCAGGTGAAATATAGGATCAGATACACAGCTGAACTATCTCCCCACCATCTCAGTTTCTCTCTGTACAATCTGGATGAGAAAGGAAGAGGAGGAGGTCAGTGGCAGAGTTCCTTCACCTCCTTTTGTCTTCCACCTGAGATGTCTGATGGGAGTTGACTAAGACTACAAAAAGTACTACTTTTACAAACTACTTTCTTGGGCACAAATAATCAAATGCATTTGCTTTTTAAACTTTAAATGCAGGGTGATCCTGTGCAGGTTTTAAGATTTAGTGGCAAATTTAGCTGTCCCAAAACAAGACTGAGGCTAAAAATCCTATTTACAGTTTTGTCACAGAAGCTGAGTTTGGCCAAGGCATTAATGTGTCTCAAGAAGTTTGTAGTCATGGCAGATTTTAATGGCAGTCATTTAAATCCAATAAACCTTAGATTGATGTGTAATTAGTCCAGATGAAACATCCCTATTTCAGGCTGTTACACATTTCCAAGAAAATATAAGACCAAGAGTTCTGTAAAGTTCAACATGACCTTCCTCTTTAAAACCATTGCTAAAAATACGGTGACGTGTGAACATTTAGTGAGAGGATATTATTCTTTGACCATGTTCACACTGAGCCAGCTACATTTGAGATCATACTTTTTCCTCATTTCAGCCGCTTGTGAAGAATGAGGGCATCCGGAAAAAGCTCCAGTCGAACCCATGTTCCTACGAAGGAAGTAGCCAGTTCAGGTGGTTCAGGATTCACGTCCAACTGGGAGGAGACCCCGAGGCAGACCCAGAACACCTTGGGGGTTTTATAACTGCCATCTGGCCTGGGAATATCTCAGGATCCCCCAGGGGAGGTGGCTAAAGAGACGGGGGTATGGGTTACTTTGCTTAGCCTGCGACCCAGAATCGGATAAGCAGCAGAAAGTGGATGGAAGGATTAAAAGATTTTTTCCTCTCCATATTGGCCGGCCACTCACACTTACTTACGCCTAAAAATGCTTTTGAGAGTGCATAGATATAAAAATAAAAAAAAGGATTTAATAGTGGCAAGTAGTAGTATTGTGCTCTATAGTCTTCTTTGATACTACTAGGAAGCCAAAGTTGGAAATCTTCAAATTCTGCACATAGTGGCTTTAGCAAGTACCATTCATTACCTGCTATCAAATCCCAATTTATACACACTCTAATGTAGAAACAAATGTGTAAATCAGAACGACTAAATTGAAACATTCAATAAGATCACAGAAATTCGACAACATGTAGGTTTTATTTGCTGAGACTTGTAAAGTAACCAGGATGTTAAACCCTGCATCCGATGATGGCCGTAATGCACATTTTTGCTCTGAAAGTTCATAAAGTGGAGAAAGAAGAAAAGGATTAACTATTTTTTCTATATTTTTTGTGTTTTGGAGTAGAGCAAGAAAAAAGAAATAGTAATTTTCCATATGTACACAGTGTTTTCACATTAATCTGTCTTTATGTGCCCTTATCTCCCTGCTTTTCTCTGTTCTACCTTTGTTCCCTCTCTTAGTCTCCTCTCTTCCCTTTCTTAATCTCTTCTAATTTCTCCTTCTTGCTTTGTTTCTGCAAAATATAAAAGCAAAAAGGCTGAAAGGTGACACTGAGGGTTCAACAGTTTTATTTGGAGGGCAGATGCAATCCTCATGTTCTCAATCAGGTCATTTATATTATTGCCACAGCTCCACCCGTCACTCACCCCCTCCAACATACACTCACATAATACATGTAATATGGTCCTGCCCCGGCCCGAGCTAACTTCATTACACATGACTGAATAGGAACCACATGACGTCTATCACGACAAATGGGTATTAGCTGTGCGTGGAAAGTGTGTGTGTGTGTGTGTTTGCTGTGTGCATGACTGTGGTGTTTGTAAGCCCCAGGTTAAGGAAGTTCATTGGGAAATCTAAACCATTTAAAAACATTACAGGCGTATTATGTCTGGCTACTCTATACCTGTGAATCCCTTATATTTAATTTGAGGTTATGACCCCAGAATTGGTCACCATCTGTTGAATCTCCACATGGAATAGATATACCACTGCAGACATAGTGTATATAGAGTATTCCATAAATATTATATATAATCGATATGTATTTTATATTTGTTTACACCATAGCTTTAAGGCGGGGCTTCATTAGGCCAGAACACCAATACATTTAAATCGGGTTAAAAGAAAAGGTCATGAGCCGTCAAAGTGAAATTTATTTTTAAAACTCTGAATCTGGCTGGTATAATGTTAAAACTAAAAAATTGTGTTTGGGCAAACAAAAGCACAGCACTTGTTGAATGTTTAAGTATAGAGGGTTGTGCTATGCTCTACAGATTGTAAAGCCCCTTAAGGGCTGATTTGTGACATTGGGCTATATAAATAAAATTGACTTGACTTGATTTGGGTAAATCACAGTTGGGTAACTCACAGTAAAAACAGTGAGAAATGGCTACAATTCCAACCATCACTTGAGGAAAAGCTGCTTTAAAGCCACTATGTTATTTTTTTATTGGTTATTTCATCTTTTGAATTACTCCCACTGCGTTGAAAAAACAAATCCTCCTGAATAAGTGCAGTCTAGGTGTTGTTTCAACCCTTCAATCTCAGCAGCCTTTTTCAAATTCATCACTTTGTGGCTTTAATGCACATATTTCTTTATGTTGTGTCTCATGTGCAGGTTTATTAACATGAGTTAAATCACAATTCACCTGTTGTGAACACATTTTAATCTTTCACCCATCCACAAGTATCCTGACAGTCTGGGTTTTTACGAGTAGCTCTCCAAAGAGTGTTGTCTCTTGATTGTTTTGCATGCACTTCAGCGTGTTTCTGCATTTACACTTTTCTTGTTCAAGTGGACAGACGCAATCCATCTGAGTACAGCCCAGTTGTTCGGGCTGCACATTAATGCCAGTGTGTAATGCCTGCTCTCCCTTTCTGTCTGCCACACTATTTTGGAGGGGAACGTCATTATGTTGTTTAAGAGATTGTGTTTACGGAGACAGGAGTGCTGTGTCGGCTGGATGATATGTTGATGGGAGCCCTGAAGCACAGCAGAAATATAAACATCATCAATTTTATTACTTGTTGTTTTTTCTTAACAAATGGGCACATTTAAGCACTCAGCAAACTGTTGGGAGAGGAGCAGATTTTGGTTTGAAGACGGTGAAAAAAACTCACTGAATTTACACTGAAGTGTTAGTATACTGGATCATAATTAGACAAAGCAAAATTGTTTTATTTTTGTTTAGGTTTTTACCAACAAACTCTTATTTTGTGGTCACATTCTATATATCTGTTTAATAAAGTATGTTTTTAATCTCTTAACGTCATCTCTCTGTATCTTTTCTCTCCCTGTACTGTTTTCGTCTCTGTTCTTATCTCTCTGTGTCTCATTAAGTATGACTAAAATAATATCACGGAATAAAAAATGGACCTCGGTTGAATAATCAATAAGTTGTGGTTTAACAAGTTGGAAAGCAGATACCAATGCTTATGTGCCAATAGAGTGTACAACATTCACAATTAATAGAAGGAATATACATTTTTAATATCTCTCAATAACGTTTTTCTGTGCTGGATGGTAAATCTATAATCAATAACTATTTATGTGTATGTACCAACCTGTGTTCATTTTTTAGCTATTACTATTGATATCAGTTGTAATAGTACTGTGTGTGTGTGTGTGTGTGTGTGTATGTGTATTGCTGAGTTAAAAACCACTGAGCTGTGAGATGTCAAGCCAGTGCTGACAGGAGTTGAAAATGTCAGAAAGACTCCAGATGCTCCATCAACAGACACACACACACACACACACACACACACACACACACACACACACACACACACACACACACACGGACAGGTTGTCACATTCAGCAGCTGTGGTGGTTGGACTTGAACCCACCTCTGAAGTGTCATGTGAGACCCACCTAGTCAATCTCTCTCTCTCTTCCTGAGTCCATCTGTCTGTCTCCTTCCCAGTAGATGTGTAGACTCGCCCCTGGCCTGCCAGTGAATCAATTTAGACCCTATTAACTGACACACACACACACACACACACACACACATACATACATACACACAAACACACACACAGTGGTGCCATCCTCTCTTGCCCCAGTATGCCAATGAGTCAATTTTCAACCCAATTAACATACAGAGTCTCTCTCTCACACACACACACACACACACACACACACACCCAGGTGCCACCCACCCTTGCCTTGATGAGCCAATGAATCAGTTTCAACCCAATGTCTATCTGACACACACACACACACACACACACACACACACACACACACACAGGTAACTAATTGAACACCTGGTGCTGCTTGGCCCGGCTAATCGGAGATTAATTGTTTCCTTGTTGTTAAGGGCCAGGGTGTGTGTGTGTGTGTGTGTGTGTGTGTGTGTGTGTGTGTTTGCTCTAATCCGGACTAAACTCTATCCGGACATAACAAAGCGAGGGTGCGTGACACCTTTTTGATTGCATGTGAGTGTGTGTGCTTGCACATGCACGTGTGTGATATTAGGCTCATAGCCAGAAGTCAGATTTTGCCACTCAATAAATCACAAGCTATTAGCCTCCCATGGTGCTACGTCATACTTAAATGTACACACACACACACACACACACACACACACACACTGAATTCCCACAGTTGTTCTTCATCTACAGTTAAAGGTGGGGCAGCGGTGTTCGAAAAATAGAGAACAAAGCTTGTGACTGAAGATTGCTGGTTCAATCCCCAGAGTGGGGTTAGTGAAAGAGCCTTAAGCAAGGCACTCAAACAAGTGTAATTTCAATCAAACAGAGTGGGGATAAACCATTCATGTTGTGCACCTAATTGTAATTCCAAAGTGAGGACAGTAAAAATGTCCGGGAGCTACAATATTTCCTACTCGGTGAACAGAACAGCAGATGTGACAACAAACTTGTGCCAAAGTGGCTAAAAGGTTCCATTGCTGGCAGTTACAGATTAATAAAATCCAATATTAAAACTAATGCAATGTATTCAGCTAATTAATGAGTCTACACACCATGCCTGAATGCTCTGAAAGCAGAATAACAGCTTTCTTTTCTGCCAACATGGCATATATGCAGCACGCTCACCCAAAGGCTCCACTGGAGTCGGCCAACACAAAAGCTTGTTGTTGTACTTTGCAACTTCCTGGTGTGAATGTGTTAAACTGTGTGAGTGTGGAGAAGGCAGAGAGATCAACATGAAACAGAGCATTCTGGTTAAATAAAAAAAAATAATAGGACATGAAAATGAAAAAAGTGGTAAAAATATATTAGATAAATAAATATAATTAAAGAGAGAGACAGACAGCGATGATAAAGAAATGGAAACAGTGAAGATATCAATAGTTAAGCCTTACTGTAAAGAATACTGCATTCTGTGGTTATAGATGGAAGTGTAATCAGTGTTAAAAATTACACACACACACACACACACACACACACACAAACACCTTCATACATCAAGGTTAATGCATTCCTAACAGAACATAATTTGTTCCATGTACGACAGGTAACGGACTTTAATGCTTTAATAAAGCAGCACTGAACACTGAGTCTTTCACTTTAGTTACCTCCGTGACTAAATAATGATTTTTATGGGTGAAACTTAATCTACCTATAAATTGCTTTGTTACAGCCTTCAGTGCATTTACACTGAAAGACTTTCATAGTGCATGGCCATCAGGTCTGAAACGTTTCTGTCTGGGTCTCTTGCTGTATTTGCATTTACTTCAGTCCTTAACCTCAACCGCTTGTACTGTGTTTTAGCTTCTGTCCATTTTTACGGTGCATGTAATGCATTCTAAGAAAGACAAGCGCGCATTAAATGTATTTTTATATGAAATGCCCTGTGTTTGGTGAATATGTTGAATTTGTTAAATACGGTACAGATTCTGGATGTTTGATGTATGCATGTATGGGCTGCAAATGAGAGAAAAAATGGCAAATCCTTATATTTTAGTTAGTAATTTTTCCTTAATAAATTACTTAAGTGATTTAGTAATTATCAAAAATCCAACAGCGTTAATGTGAATGACTAATCAATTAATTGTTTTTCTAAAGTGGGTTTAGAAAATCGATGGATTAAAAAAGGAACCTTTGTTAAGAGTCTTAATCTGACTTGTCTCGCAAGTGTCCCATTAACTTGTCAGTATTAACAAAAAAAAAAAATTCTTATTTCAATGAGGAAGCCAGTAGCCTGGAAACGAGACAAATCTGCAAACGCATGTTTCATTTACTCTGGCAGATGTGTCCGGTCCTCCCGTTCAGACAGAAACCACAACCGTTTATGTAACATGTCGCGGGTTTGATGACAGAGGAGCACCGTGTTGTGTGGAATCTGCTATCGCGTCAGGATTAAATGAACTGGACGGTATATTTTCTCTAAAATAAATTACTTAAAGCTTTTGTTGAAAAAAAAGATGTGTCTTCCGTACTTGCGACTGGACGTACAACAGGATGACATGAGGATCTTTTGACTGATTTAAACTTAGGACGGAAACATTGGAGAAAGGTATAAAAGGCGTTAAGACAGTGTTGGGCCTTGACTTTATCATGTTGGGTTTTCTTTAAGTTTTTTTTTTGTTTGTTTTTTGTTATTGCTTGTTTTGTTTTTTTCATTATTTTTTTTTTATTTATTAGAGTTTAGTGTCAGTTTTGCACATGTAACCAGGTCTGGTTCAGGGCCTTTTTTTTTTTTTTTCTTTACACTTCTCCATCTCCACAACTTTTACCAGGAAATACTGCTGTGAACATTCAGCCTGTTCTGGACGACTGATTGGGGGAAAAAGTTATTAATGTTCTGGTGAACTTTATTTATTTCAGCATGTGTGTTTTCATTTGGCTGTGCTTTATTACCTTGGCACTATTGGCAGTTTCATTGTCAGTGTAATCTGTGTATCTATTATCTGAGGTTAATAACTTCCCTGACTCCATGATACCAATCTCAGTCTTTAACACTCCGCCTCATGTATTGCTTCCACTCTCTGCTCATTGTCTTCTTTCCTTTCCCTCTCAGCCCACTCTTCCACAGACTAATTTTCTTACAGTCTTTTTCCCATCACTCCCCGGCTCTCTGAGATTCCCAACTCTGTTTTCTTTGGACTTTCCTTAGTCCTTCTGCAGTCTCTCCTTTCCTTTTTTCATCAATCAGGAGCATTTTCCTTGGACACTGTCCATGCTGGATAACATTTTTCTTTCTCATTTTTTTCTTCCCTTCCCTTCCATCTCAGTTGCTCTCATGTTCACTTTTTTATATTTTATTGTTGTTATTTCTTTTTGCATCACATATCTTAGTCTCCTCTTCTTTATTTTACCTCTCCCCCTTCCTAACCTCTTCCTGACCCCTCTCTCTCCAGCCACTTCTCCTTGTCAGATCACATCTATCCTTTCTTATCCCCCTGTCCCGTCCTTAATCTGTCTCCTCTGGGTCACTCTACATACTGTATAATTGCCTTTTTGTGTCTCTGTTAAAAAAAAAGTGACAAAGCTCCACTGAAAATTGCTCATCTGATTAAATTGCTCTTTTTAAAGATGTGACACTTTGAGTACAGGAATATTTATGAATGCCACTCTGTTTAAACTACAACTTACAATTAAGTAATTTCCTCACAAATTGTAAATTTAAGGCAAAGTTAAGCACATCTTCTCGCAAAGAAGATATAAATTACACATCATTACATATCATTTTAATTCCAATTTTTTGTACATATCATGAGAGTATTATGTGTTAAATAGCTAATCCTTATAACCTTACAAGAGTACATATATGTGAAAATATACTTGCTAAAATTGTCTAATGATCTATTTTGTTTGTGCATTATGTTAACCATCAGCCTCTTCTAAAATGCTTTTGCACTAATAAATGCTCTGTACAGTAAATTACTTTAACATGATACATGATTCAAGCACACAGAGCTGTGCAGTGTTGATTTTTCCTTTAAGAGGAATATTTCATCAGGTAAAAAATAAAATAAATAAAAATAAAACACGAAAAAAACTGTGTTGCAGAGAACACCAAAATGCAGGAATACAGAAAGAAATACAGCATCAGAGTAAAACAAAGACAGTAGACTGAATCAAGGAGGAAGCTCTGCATGTCTTAATGAGAGAGCCAATAGCACAGAGGGCAGCTGGGAGGAGGAGAGAGGGACCAACACCTCCAAGTTCAGGTCCAACAAGCTTGGCCTCAGGGTTAAATTACGAAGTGAAAGGGCTGGGTCATGCCAAAAGTGAATTAGTGTTTAGCAATTAGTGTTAAACTGAATGAATACAGACAGTTACTGTATGTGGGTCTATGTGTTTGGTGGACTATTATTTAATTGTTGTTGTTATTCTGAACAGTTAAAAGGAAAAAAAAATGGAAATCTTGAGCTACAAAGAATAAAAAAACAAGTGCTGTGAGGTGTGTGAGAGAAATCTGTATCCACAGACTTTGAGGAAAGAGCAGCGGCGTTTCCACACTGCACCGCTGAAAGGTTTTAGGAGAGAATTCCACCATTCATGTGAAAAACGACATAATTGCTTCACCTTGGACTTACCACGCATCAGGAAATATAGGTTCCATGAAAGGAGAAGAATAGGAACAATTGTATTAGCAAAAACACTTGACAGAAAAAATGGACTAAAACCAAGTTAAAGTAAAAATGCATGACATATTTCTTCATGTCATGAAAAAGAATATTCACCGGAGGACGTTTGAATGAAAATGTGGATTACTAATGAGTGGTGCCGCCAACTATCCCCCATTGTGATAACTGTATGAGCAAGCTCCATCAAAACCTGGGCTTTGTTATTAATAATATCGAGCAAATGAAGCTGCTGACTCATTCAACTACAAAAGCTTAGTGCTGTAGAGATGTCTCCTTTCAACATCAAAAGCAGCAATTGTATGTATGTAAAAGATAAAGTAAAAAGCGCAAGTCATGAGATGGACTAGAAGTTCACTTATTTTACTGCACACATTCTCGACATGTGCAGCTGCTCTCTTTAAAGAAATTCATATGTGTTGGACCAGTTGAAGTCTGGATTGACAACAGTAACAATGGATTCCAGTGGCAACCATCCAATTCACTGTGGAAAACATATTAAAATGTATTAAAACGTCCATAGAAACCCCTCAAACCATTCCTGCAGCACGAGACATTTATATGAACATTATTACAGTTTTTCCTATGAAACTTGGTTACCAGTGGAATCTTTTGTTACTGCTGTTTTTTTTTCAAGCTGACTGAAGCAAGGTACAAACTCTTCAGAGCTTAGTTTCAAGACTACAGGAGGTTGAGTGTACTGGTGGTGGAGTACTTCTCTCCGGGTAGTCAAGTGAGTTGATAAAGAATTTACAAGTTCCCCATAGATCATGGGAATGTCTTTTCAGCCTTTTGCAGCAGATTGAAGTGGCTCAGTGTCTTCTCTCTGAAACTTATTACACTTAATATTGCGTTATGTGCATTTCTTATTATTGAATTTCAGTTGCGTTGAGGTTATGTTGATTTCTAGGAAGACCTATTCCTGAAATTTGGGAAGAGCAGACAACATTTTTTTCAAGTGATTTCTAACGAACAGAAGGTATTGCAGCATGTTTATGTTGAGTGGGCCACCTCACATCAAAACAAAAAGGCTCTGCAGCCGTTCGGCAGCATCTCGACTCCGTGCTGCAGCGATATGTGCAGAGCAATCATCCAGATGTTTCAGTGATCCACTTCTTTAGTGATGGACCATGCACTTGGTACAGGTAGAAAGGTAATTTCTTCTTGTTGTTCAGTGAGTTGAGTAATAGAAGCTTTCAGGTACATGAAATTTCTTTGAGGCCAGCCATGGCGAGGCAGCACCTGATGGCATAGGAGGGGGGGGGGGTTGTTAGAAAAGATAGGCTGATCAGTTGGTGAGTCAGTGCCGTGACCTATCACATGAATGGACTCTCTATCAAACTCTACTGAAGGAGAGCACTGCACTGAAGCTGTTTATTTGACAATACACAAAGGCAGAGCTGGCAAACATCCCAGCCAGCATGTCATCTGTTCCCGGAGCCATGAGGATTCATCAGGTGGGCGCAGTGGGGAGAAGCTAAGTCATCAGGAAGGAGGCTGCATGTAAATGTGCCACAAGGAAGAATGTAAACAAACTGCTACGGTATCCAGAACTTAACTGTACTTTCTCGCAGGCTTACTTTCCCTCCTGAGGGATCCAGGGAATACTGGTTCTACTGAAGTGTCTCCTACCACTGCTGGTACAGCTGCTGAAGCCAGTACGGAAGAGGCTTAAATATAGACTTACTCTAATCGGCAGCTAGATGCTGACTCCATGAAAACTAACACTCTATTGACGTTGATTAAATACTCTTTAATTTCTTTGTAGAAATACTGTCTCTTTATACCTTCTGAAAAATTACAGTTTCAATGGTTAATTCCACTTCTAATGCATGCATTAAGGACAATTTAAAAAAAAAGTGGATATTATGTATATTTTTAGCTTATTTTAATCATATTCCAGATTTCTAATACCCCTTCATAATACTAGGCACACTTGTGACAAGTAAATCACAATTATCTAACAGAAAATTAATGGTCTGTTGATTTTACCAAAAAGAAATATGTATGAACATATGTGTTTGATTATTGGGTAATTTAAATTGGCAAAAATAAAAGCAAAAAAAAAAAAACTAATGACATTTATGAGAAGCAAAGAAAGTATTTCTTATTAATTTATTTATTCAACATTTTTTCCCAAAGTCAGTAGTCCACAGTATGACCTATCGCTCTATTCCCCCTCTCCCTCCTCTTGCCTCTCTTACTTCTCGGTAAGTGCACCGTATTTTTGTTGGACTCCCTCCTCGCCATAATTTCTTCTCTTTTTCCATCCCTCCAAGGCTCGCTCTGTCATTCTGTTTTCACTGGACGGGCTCCCGGTGGGACAACATTCTGATGGCGCTCCTGACAGGAAAAACCCCCACAGCTGACTTCCATTAGGGAAAACTAGAAACCAAGACAATCCCATATTGTCAGGTATAGTTTCATACACCGAGTCAGGCCAGAGCTCTTTGTCTCAGAGTGTAGTGTGGCCAAAGTCGGCCGAAACAGTGGCTCCCAAAACAGCCACTATCAGAAAAATCCTTAGGTGAGCAGCTGTCCTGTCAAGGCTGTTGCATTCACTGCAGGTTATGTATTACATTTGTTTTTTTGTCAATTGAGTCACTTTGTTCTCCATAAAACAACTCTGATCTTCTAAATATTATTTGCCAAACCCTTCTGATAGCCTTAAATGGAACAAAGTTTGAATTTGCATAACACCCCATATCAGATGTGGACCAAAAGTAGCAGTATATACAGTGAGTATGATTTATATTATAGGAATTCCACAATAGTTAGACCCACACAGTTAGATGCCAAGTATATCACAGAGCCCAGTGTGTCACTGACATCTGTAATTTTCAGCACTTTTCAAACCTGATGTTGCTTGGAAACAAATACGCCAGGACCTGGACTTTTGGCATAGCTGTTCTGAAAGGCCTTTTTTATTTATTAATTGACCGGACCTTTTGCTGGAGCCGAACCGGTGGCTTTGGCTGAGTTTCCACGGCAACATTATTAATTTAAGTGAGTAACAGTAATAAATCACAGCAAGCCGACAAATGTTCCGAATTAACTCTTTGTTCTTTTGAAATTGACATAATGTGAGGATTTCTTTGGAAAACCTAGATAGAAACAAAAATTGTCTCAAACCAGACATATGAGTCTTGGCAAATCCATATCTATTCAGAAACATGTTTTGTCTCCTTCAGACTGAAATAACTGATTTTATCATGGTAACCTAATTAGGGAACTATGTATAATGAAAACAATAAGATAAATGTTTGACGACCAGTATGGAAGGATAAACCCTGTAAACTTCGGTCCACAGTAAGTATAGTTTGGGTGATTTGTAGATCAAGACATCTGGAAGTCTAACTTAAAACAACTAAATTTAGTTTGTTTCATTAAACCATTGTTTCAAATGGTATTTAATGAGTTCATGTCAACATGTATTTCTGAGCTGTTAAACATTGAATTAATGAAAATGATTCATTAAAATTTTGTAGAAACAATAGTAATGATGTAAATGTTTTAGCCTGGCAACGCCAGAGTAATTCGCAAATGCGTATTAGTCTGGCACCTCTCAGTTCATTTTTGATTTCCAAGGGGTGTTATCCACGAGCGGAGACAACCAATCAGAGCAACAAAACACTGTTTCAAAATCCTGTCGGACGGTACATCCTGCTAGAAGTTCGGCAAACCCGTATTTCTTATCAACATAAAGTTTAAGTGCAGTTGTGAATTTACCGTCCAGTCCGTTTAATACTACCGCTGTAGTCGGCCGCTGAACGGGAGCCGCCATCTTGGTGATTTACAAGGATACCTGAACGTCTCTGTCAGTCATCGTATTAAACCCGCCTCCTACTAGATGAACGCTTGTGATTGGTTAGCCTGAGTAATCAGCAAAGAAGTCAGTTTGAATGGGAGAGGGGCCGGACGTATCTGCCAGAGCAAATGAAACATGAGCTCGCAGATTCGTCTGGTTCGCAGGCTACAGATGTTTGAAAAACTCAATATAACCAAATTTAGACTACTTTTAACAAAGATATCTAAACATCTTTTCACCTGCGAAGCAAATCAATGCTTAATGGATCCACTTGGAATGAAAGATCAGTGCTTGTTAGTCTGTGTCTGGTGCATCATGTTGTTTACTGCTGTGAATACTGAAGGTAAATAAACCTGCACACATATTTTATAGATCATACATGTGTAGAGTGTAAATTGCCTTGTTAACTCTTATGTCCCTAGTTTATATGCATGGACAAATAGGTTTGTAAAATATTCAGCACCAATGCTCAAATATCCCCCAAATGTGCAAATCTGAAGACAGATTATAATTCAAGCATAGGTTCGCAAACCAGATAGTTAGTCTGTAGGTAAAAAAACCCCTTACAACTCCTAAACTCTTTCTGACCAAAGGCTCTAAGGGGCCCCTCTGAATTCTGAGCAGGTTAATTAAGATGGAGTAGAGTCCCTATGCTGAGTGACTGTAGACGTCAAGTTCTCACTTTCCTGCCGCTGCTGTGCATTACTGTGCATGTGTTGGGTCGAGGGTTTCACTTTACCATGGGGTTCAGGAAGTCGAGAAAGCGGGGGGGGGACTGTCTGAGACTGTCAAGACCGGCTTATAAAAAGACCCCAGGAGAGACGGAAAGAGTGATTGAGCGAGGGAAGGAAAAAGAAAAAGAGGGAGGGAGGACACAGGGACAGGGAGACGGAGGTGAAGGGAGCGAGAGGAGGAGGACAATGAGGCTTTTGATGAGGACTTTCTGGGGAGCATATGTGGGTCAGTGCATGAATAAACAGACTTTCACTACCTTAAATTGATGATTTACACACACACACACACACATAGCCACACACACAGTGTGTTGTTTATGTTCCCCATTTTGCCATTTACACACAGGCTTTCACATATCACTCTTGTAGAGGCAGAAGCACACACAAATACACATATAAAAACAGAGCCACGTTGTCTTGTATTCATTGTTTATGCCTCTCCATTTCACTCATTTATGGATGTGGCCCCTTCGTGCCCTGTCTTTAAATCGGTTGGCTTACTCATACACATAAAATTTGGCCATGTTTCTTTCTTTCACACACACATACACACACATTGTCTGGCCCTCTGGCTCACTTTCTTATTCACTGGCAGTGCTGCATAGACGTATCAGTTGCATTTTTTTAAAGATAGATTTGAAGCTTCAGATCTGTTTTAACATGATGAAAACATACATAACAGAAAGCTACAGCTCGTGTGTTATAGTCACCAGGGAGATAATACTTCAATCTTGTCACACTACTGAAGTATCCTTAAGCAAAACACTCAATTCCCACCAGCCCTGTGACTGCTCCACTGCAAATCTGACCTACAGCCAGACCTGCAGGCAGCAGCATTGTACCCACTGACAAAATAAATCCCAAGTTGAAAAATGAGCTCCACTGTAGTAGTTTTTTTTCAAAATCTCAATCTAAATGCTAAAATTGGTTTCATCTTATAATAATGATTCACACACCATACTGTAATTGTCAAGAGATCAGTCACTGTATAGTCAGATTATTAGAAGATTAATATTGTAAAGGGTCCTGAGGCAATTACCATTTCTATTCAGTGGCTGTTACTCCCCATCACTTCATCATTCACAATCATGTTCCCTCAACTGGGGCTGTATTGTTTTATGGCTTTCATTATTTTTGCATGTTGTTTTTCTGCAGTTCTTCATGTTGTTAACTTAAGATTGTATCTGTTTTCTGGGTCAAATTCACATATCTGTCAGTTTGTGTTTTCATTGTTTCTGTTGTCTTAACTATTTTTGCAGTGTGAAAACAAACCTTAAACTAAACAAATTTATTCAGCTGCCTTAAAAGGATAGTGCCATTACAGAACTATTACATCATACTGTTTACCATACAGTACAGACAGAGTCTGTATAGTTATGTTCACACTGTGAGCAATACAATCGAGTCAGCAGAGGTCCATTCATTCCTATTTAACTGGACTACCAGGGAAACTCTCTCAATGTCTGGATGCTAGACACAATTTAATGTCAGCCAAGAAATGTTGGCTACTGTTGAACTTTTCACAGCCATCTTGTCACATTTCTATGCAACCTTGTTTTCCTACTGAGCTGATTTAGCTTTATGAACAACAGTCTATGAAGTTATTTAAAATACTTTAATTTGAAAGACCACATAGGCCTACAGTAGATGAACCTTAAAAAATGATATTTAAAGAATAGTGGCTTCCATTTCTGGGGTGAGAGCTAATGCAATATATTATGAAATAATAAAGTTTTGTCTTATTGTCTGACCATAGTGTCATACTATTAAAACACTTAAGTGAGCAAAAATTAAGTATTTGTCTTATTAAATTGTAGTAGCATCATTAAACCTGCTTTGCTGCCAAAGGGTAACATTAATTATTAGTCCGAATTCCCACTCATTTACATACCCAACTAAACTAGCAGTTCTCAGTCGTTCCTCCTAAAGAACGAGTTATTTACTGTGATGAGAGGGAATGTTGTGCAACCCATAACCTGCCAAACCATTCATTCAAAAGCACCGGAAGGTAATATTTTATCTTCAGAGGAATTTGAACATTTCTGACTTCAAAGACATTGCAGCAGACAGAAATGTGCACAACTATCCAAAACACCTTTGTAATCAGATTAAGATGCTATAATCATTTAAAAATTTGACACATAGGGGCTTTAATGCACTGATATGTGGTGTTTTTCTGTCAGTGGGTGCAACCCTGAGTGAAGACCATGAGTGTTCTTAAGTCTCTTTAAATCATCTAAAAACATTTCAGAAAACGTTTTGCTTTTATTGCAACATGCATTCAGCAAAGATTGTCAGGGTTAAGTTGGTATGATTTAGCAGCATTAGTCCTTAAGGGCCCTTGCTGACTTCAAGCCCTTCCAATGTGCAGCAAGCATATTGTGGTTGTTTTTATTTTGTGTAAGCTTTACTTACTTATGTAACGACTCGTTCCTTAACTATCCAAGCTGCTTTCACTATCCCTTCACCAAAAGCCACAAACCAGAGAGAATGTCTTGTTGTTAACTCAACCGTTGATGTAATTTGTCCACATTTTTCATGGTTCTTTACCATTATTGCTACCTGATGGTCACTGGCCTGGACCTGTAGCCCAAATGCAAAAAACACCCTCCGGCCGTACGGGAAATGTGAACCATTTGGAACTGTTTATGCTGCAAATGGTTTAAAACATTGAAAACAACGTGGTGTCTGACTGAGATACCACAAGACTTTGACCAAAGAAAGTTTCTCATTAGTTGCTATGATGAGAAACCATCATTTCAGGATGGCTGATTTGCTGGCTGGTTGTCCCTTATAAAACATGGAGAGCTACTGTTTATTTATTTTAATCCTTCTCTACCAAAGTCGCTCCACTTTGCCTCTATTTCTCCTTCTGACCTCTATCATTTCCAATAACACCATCTGAGCTCCATTTCTAGTTCAGTTTATTTTAGAAATGTAATAAATCTGGCGTCGTGTGAAAGCGGCTTATTTGAGCTGCTCTTTTAACTGGTCTGTCTGTTAGTCTTTTGTAGTTAAATCCTCACATCAAATCCAAGACCAGCTTCAGAGGGGCAGAGAAGTGTTTTTGCTTATCATTAGCCGAACCTCTGACAACATTTCTAAAGAATTACATCGCTGGTGTTTTGGTTTAATTTGAGGCCTCTTTCATTTTCTCTTCTCACACACACACACACACACACACACGTTTTTTGAAAAATCAGTCAAAATGTTGATCAATGGAATTATTATTAAAATCAATCTCATTCGTTTTACATTCCTGTCAATTTTTTGATTGGGTATTGGAAAATAAGACTGTTGCCCACATACATTGGTTGATTGATCAATATTTAATTAACTGATTCATTCATTGTTAGCATAAGCAGCAATACCCAATGTTATTGACCAAATGAAGAGATGAGAACCCCTTTCAAAAACTTATCTTCAATAACAACTTACCCATATAAGTCATTACTAAAAGGTGGAAACTGCAACAATTCAAAAAGAAAAAATGGTTTAACTCAAATAACAATTGCCAATGTTCGAAATAAAATGTTAAAGGTCAATTAAATGAAAAAAAAAATTCTTCATATGCATACATACATTTAGTAAAAGCCCCAAAGCACACATGCTTATTGGACACATGTTGGTTTTCATATGTGGTTCAGCCTTTAGATGTGAAGCAAATGTCAACATATGCGAGGTGGAACAAAAAACAAGATACACATGAAGTGACATTTTCACACCTGAAGAGAAAACGGTCAAGCATGAGATGCAATTACAAAAAAAGTTCAAACGAGAACCAGTATAAGCTTTGAGTTCACATGTGGGTTTTCCCGTGAGACTTTAACGTAATGGTTGATTTACTTCGAGGTAAGAAAAGGAGGCAAGAGGAATCCAAAGATGAAAAAACGTGTCGTACTGTATCAACATTACTTTTTAGCTCTTGACCCATCTTCCTGTATCTTGGGGATCCCAGAGAGTCCAAAAGAACTCTGTGTTACACCCGAGTCGGTTTAGCTCATCCCTTATCACTGATTGCCGATCCCAGTGGCCCAACTGGACATACGATACCTAAAAAGGTCAACTCCGTGGTGATGCCAAGCCTTTGATCTGACAGCCAAGACAGCTTTGATATGTGCTTATCAGTAAAAACAAGCTTCCTCACTCTTCCCCTGCCTACTTGTCCTCATTTTCTCAGTGTCATCCCTTCCTGGCACCTTCTCCCTCTTTCCCTTCTTCTCCTCTCCCTCCTTCCTTACCCTCCCTGTGCCCTTTCTCCCTCCATCGCCTCATCCTTCCCTTCCCTCTTATCTCTCCCTCGTTCCTGGCTCTCTCGAACTCACACTGTCTTTCTCCTCTCCAGCCCTGTCTTCAGCTTGTAGACCTGCTTATCTCCCCATGGCCTCTGCAGTTCGACACTGTTTTTTTTTGCACATACACACTCATACACACACTCTGCGATTACATTTAAGTTGATTAGTTACTCAACCAGAGAGTTGGACGACGGGCTGAGGGAGAAACTCCTCGGTTTCTGTCTGTCTCACCCACTCTGTATTGGTATCTCCCTTCCCCTCCACATCAAGTCTTAATACATTTCTTTCTCTCTTTAACCCCCCCCCCACCACCTATTCACTCTCGTGGTAAGTAACGTATATAAAGTACTACTATAAAGGAAGTTTAAGGTAAATCTATGGTTAATTTTGAGTTTTTGATCACCTGAACATAGCCGGCACAGCTCTAGTTATTGTTGTAGCTCAGAGATTGACAGGTGAGCAGTAGCAGTATGCATATCTGCAAAAGACTCAGTGTTGCGTCAAGCTTTTTAAAAAATATTCCAGCTGCTGTTAAAGGTCATTGACACGTAATTCATTGTAATCCATTGTTAAAAGTTCTTCTATATAAATTCAAAGCTGTCTGCCAGTCTGTTACATTAAAACCTTGCTAAAATGTTACATTGTGAAGTATTGTTAATCATTTGGTTATATGCTCAGTTAGAGTGCAGCAGAAACATCAGCTGTTATAATGATGCTATATGTATTGTTGTCCTGTATCTCAGTAGCTGTAATGACAGGTCGTCATACTAGCTGAAGAATGGATCTGTCACCACTGAAATGTGCCTCTTAGATCTACTTTCCATTCCACATAATAGTAGAAAATCAGCTCGTTATGTACGAGTCCTTTGTGTGGAGAACATCCCAAAGACTCTTCTTCTGTTTGGCCGGTAAGTTACACATCAGAAGCAGCCGAGTGGGGAAATAAGGAAAAAAAAAAAAACGTAAGAAAGGCAGCTCACAGCGGTTACAGTACAAAATGTTCTCTGTGATTTTCACATGCTGTACTCTGAAAACTCAAGTAACAAGAGGGTCTGACTTACAGTGACATATAAACAGGATTCGAAATGGCTTTAACTGTTGATTTCTGTTCCATCTTTCTCTCTCCGTGCCCCCTCACGCTCCGACTTGGTATATTTCTGTTTATGGCTTTTTAGGCTGCGGCTGCTTTTGATACTTTCTCACAAAAAAATGAAAAATCTGGATGAAATGTAATTAAGTTTTCCTTTGTACTCTTTGTACTATATTTTCAGACTGAAGGGACCCAAGCTGTGATTACATCACGCATCACTCTTACATCTGATGTTTCCTTTTAGTGAGAGAGCTCTTCAGGAGAACAGACATTTTGCATCAAACCAAACCAAAACTTGGAATAAAAACCATGAGATAAGCCCTTGTCCTGTTCTACATGTACTGTAAAATGACTTGCAAAAATGCATTTTTACCCCCAGATAATTAGGTTGTTAACTTTATGCCATAAAAATTAGTGCATTGGACTTTTACATTTTGCAAGTCATGTTGCAATGTCTAGTGCTCTAAAAAAAAAAAAAGTGTCATAAATTCAACTGACTGCACAACCATTCGGAAAGCTCTGCATATGTTTGCAGGTTTAAAGGGACTATCTATCTATTTCCAGCAGCCTGTGTGAAGTCAGCAACTGCTGGACTGACAAAGAAGAGCCCTCAAGCTGATGCGCATTTTGTAGACAAACAGCAGAGTGGCACTTTTACATGGAGTTTATGTTCGCAGTACCCTGCTCCAACCATAAGACTTTGGGCATTTTTTTCCAAACTTAATCCTAGATTCTGATGTTGATGGAGCATTCATGGTAATTTCTTTAGGATTACGACGTTTTTCTCAATCTAGCCTTCAAGTGGTTGTCTTGGATACAATGAAACTGTGACAACCGCAATTATTTCTCTCTCCTTTTCTTTTTCTCTTTTTGCCTTAGTTTTCCTTTCCACTTCTCTCCAGCACTGTATATTTGACCTCCAATTTCTCTCCATTATTTTGCTGTCATCTACTCTCCCTCCTATATTTCAATTATATTCCTTTCCCTCTTTCCTTTAGCCTTCTCACCCTGAAATGAGAAAAGAAACAGCACATCTGATTTCCAAATGTTTCACTAGGGCACCACTTACCTCTTGATCAGTAAGCTGTTCTGTTGTGCTGAATACTGCAGGTCTAGATGCACTGTAGTAACGGCCAGTAAATCCAAATTTAAAAGTGCTTTATACCATGGCCACAGATCGGATGGGAGATGACTGTAAAAATGGTAAAATGCGACACTCCAAACCACCTAAATCACAAGGTATGTTAATTTGCACTCCATTTGTCTACAACCAGAATGGTTAATTGTAGCTTTCAGAATTCTGTAGTTTGATGATATTAACCACCTCAATACCTCAGTAGTTATCAGATATTGTTTTATTATCCTCTTAAAATATATTTGCTAAACAGGGAGCGGCAGAAATGAGAGGAATCATCAAATGTGAAGACTGGGATCACTTTGGTTCGTCTGGGGAGTCAAGCCGTTAAAAACAGCCGAGAAAAATGCAGGCTTCTCTCAGGTCTCAATTCATCATGCCCAGCCTCTTTAGTTTTGAGCTGGTTATAAAGAGGTCTGAAAGAGGCAGAAATTCTCCCCTAGGCAGGAATGGAGGCGCAGAAGGGCAAATACTTTGCACCATGGAGGGCAGAGCCAAGATTTACAATTGAGTAGAAAGAAGGTATTTTTTTTCTTGAAGAAAATCCTTAAAGATGTGCAACCTGTGATGGGTGTCTGTGGTGAGTCTATAAGTAAAGGATACAGTCAGACCTATAATCACCCTGCAGAAATGGAGCTTTAATCACCATGGCAATGCATCTTTTGCTGCATATGGGGAGAGAAAAATACACCTGAAGGGTATTATCAAGCCCACAATGAATGGTAAGGGACATGCTGCTATTTACACAAACATGCACACTAACATCTGTAAACATAGATTATCGTATACAGTCTCAGTACATCAGATCTGGCTGTTTTAATTTAAAAAATACATATAGAAAACTGCAAAGGGATGTAAATGCATGGTGCTATTTAAAGTGGCATAATGTTTGCAGAGAATGTTGGAAGGAAACTGAAGAAAATTCACTTACAATATTCTTAGAAGTAATATAAAAAGACTTGGTGAGATTAATATTACATTGTGGTGTCTGTTTTATTAGATCATGTATTCTAAAAAATGAAATGGAAAGAGAAAGTGAAACCAAGTGAGTGACAACCACTGCACCAGAAGAGCATCTACTTCTGACAGAATTTCATGACTTGAGCTTTCGAAGAAGTGTTTTAGAGGCACAAGCTGCAAATGCTGTTTCAAAGAATTTGTTTCTGTGGAGGATTTTGGTGTCACACTGTCATTTTATCACTTTCTCCAGGGAGGACTGCTCTTTTTCTCAAACATAATACTTTGAATTCGGGAGGGATTCACTTTTTTACCATTTGCTGGTTGCCCTGTAGAACCACAGTCTTCTATTGTGTGCACAGTGGAACTTCACTGCAGAAATGAGAGCTTTAAGGTGGAGGGGAGAGGGTTTCTGGATTCCTTTACAGTACTAAGATCTTCTTAGCCAGTCAAGGATTCAAACCTGCAACCTTCCAGTCCAAAGCTTACATGTTTATCCTCTTGGCTGCTACCACGTTTCTAGCATTTCAAGAGGGAAACCTCAGGTATAAAAGAATCTGAAGAGAGAATATGTTTTAAAAGCAGCACAGCATGATACTAATTATACTGAAAGGACAAGAACACACAGGCCTGACAATCACCTCACAATCTCATGGACTCGAATCATCAGTATATTATAGCTGTCATATGAAAAACACTTCATCCAGAAATTAGGTTGAACTACTATTTTTAGATTGGCAACCACATATTTGAAATCATACGCTGAGGTTTAAATGTTTCACGGTTCTTTTCATCAAAAGCTTCCTCACATCACATAATATACTGTAAGCTTTTTTGAAATGTTTGATTGTGGTAGCAGTGAATATGCAGTAAATACAGCAATTACTTCAGTAAATGGCATTTAAAAATAACCTTTTCACCACCTGTATTCTAATTATAGTGCGTTAAGGGAGACATACTGCAGCCAATAATAGCTGAGGGAAAAGCAGGTTGAATGGTTGTTCTGTTTATCGTTCTTGAGATTTCACTCCTCGTCGTGTATTTGTTTACAGCACGACCAAACATACTGTGGGCTGATCAAATACTGTCGCATGATCAAATATTGTCACAGATGTGCTGGCTTTGGTCGTCTGCTTTACGTCCAGTGCATGAATGCATCGTTAAAGCTGGAAGTTAACATGGAGTTCTCCTAGTTGCAGGTAGCAACTCACTGCAAATAAGTAAGAAAAAAAAAACTGTCCAATCGCGGCTTCATTTCATCTGATGTGTGACTCCGTGGAGATTTCAAAAGTTAGTTTTTCATTAGGAGGACGCTATTGTCAAAATGACAATACTCTTCTTAACATCCCTTCAGAAACATGTGGTTGCCTTATGTTGTGTTGCCTTCAAATGGCACGCATGATATCATATGTTTAGCGTGGAAAGCTGGATACACATTATGCTTGGCATGTGAGTGCATTAAGTTGTGTGCTCACTGTTGCTAGAGACAAGAAAATGATGTTCACAGTACGGTAAAAATAATTATTAAAATACATCCTCCCTTGACATATGTCACAACCTGTGAACTCTGAGCTTTTGAAACTCTGAAATTTTCCATTTACAAAATCATAAATACTGTGACAGCGGGCGGTTCAAACAGACTCGAACATGGTAAACACGACTCCACTTGGAGGCACCACTGGTCTCTCTATGTGGACTGTTGTCAGATTTCTATACTAAGTTATGACAGCTTGGTAGAGGTCAGTGAAGGTCACACATGACTTACTGCCTATTAAAAACCTACAGTCACACAAGCAGAGTTAGATACTTTTCATCTAATCTGTCAGTATCTCATAGCACTGCAGAAGTGTAGAGATATAGATAGTCATAAAGTAACTTAGGATTTGATGTTTATTGTGTGTTCAGGAAACAACTGTACTGTGCAATGAAATAATGACGCTTGTGTAATTATTTTTGATTACATTTTGTTTTCCCTCCTGAACAACATCACAGACAGTTTTCTTGATATTTATTTTAATCAAAGATAAAGAGTGTGATGAAGCTTGTCCAGTGACATAACTCATTATTTTTTGAATGAACAGCTGCAGTTGACCACTATTGATAAATACAGATATGGTCATTGAGATTTGTATCTGTGACCTACAGGAAACTTAAACATGCATGGGTGGGATCTATGCAAACACACACACACACATATATACACACACTCACAGTCCTCCAACCGGCTCCCAGTAGCAGATTTATGAAGCAATAAAATCTCATCTCTAGGAAACAGTCACACACACACACACACACACAGACACAAACAGACATCATAACCCCGCCAAGTGTAAAGCTTTGCATATCCTTTCCCCCCTTTCAACACACTAGAGACAGATGTTCTCTGTGATATTACATCTGTCCATGCAACACACACAAATCACAGAGGCACACACACACACACGAAAAAGCCTCCGAGTATTGAGATGGACACTAACACATTTTCTCATTGGAACGAGGGAAGGCTTCGTAGTCCAAGACTGTACAACAGATCCCGACTGCTGGCTCTGTGAGAGTGACTGGCAGAACAGAAATATAGAGTGAGGATGAAACAAAGAGAGACAATGAAAAAGAGCAAAACAGAGAGGAACAGAGGGTGTGTGTGTGTGTGTGTGTGTTTGCTGTTTAGGCCTCTTACATGAGCAGTTCAATTACTTTTTGGAGCTGTGGCCAAAATGGACTGAGGGATGGAGAGATGACTAGTTGGCGAGCTGGTTCAAGGACTCCTTGGCTCTTTGGCTGGCAGGCTGCGTGGAGGGATGGATGTCTGGATGAGTGCCCTTGAGCAAGGCGCTTAATCCCCATCAGTAGTGTCTCTACTCTGTAGCTTCAGCTCTTAAAATAAATGTATCGTTTTAAATTTGAAAGATTACTGTCTGATCTTACGTGATATTGGACATATTTTGTCAACCCAGAAAAGCTCAATGCACATTGTGATGTGTAAGTATTCAATACAGACCTAACACACTGATGCCAAATGAAGCCTGACGACAATCTCTGTGAGATCAAAATGCTGCTTTTTTAAGTTATTGGGATCTGTTGATACAGCGTATAAATCTCAGCATCCAAAGGAATTATGTTCTTTATCGGACGATTCTGCAACTCAAAAAGTAACGTCTAGTGCCATTGTGTTGAGTCCCAGTGCAGGAAGAAGTGTGTATTTGTTTGTAGCAAGGCAGAGCGTTACAGTGGGTGGATGGTGCACAGTACATCTGATTTTCCGTGCCTGGACTGGAGTTTGCGTACCATCACAGACATTCAATAAGAGTTTTGCTCTTTTTTATAACCAAATCCACAATCTTTGGTTTACCTTAAATCATTTTCTTTTTTTTAACCATAGTTTCTTTGTCATGACGTTAATCTCTCTCTAACCATAACCAAACAGCAGGTGCCATTTGCAGATATTGCAAAAAAGAAGAAAAAAAAAGAAAAACTCTTGCAAAAAGTAGAATATCAGCGTCCCTGTCCAACATTTACATTTCATGACATTCACATGAAATCATGGACTGGCAGGGATTTGAACTGACAGCTGGTCACAACTGGGCACTAGGAGGCAGTGTTGAGTGGGTTAATAACTCAAACTCATGCCTTTAAATTGTGTTTTTATTCATTTTAGTTGATTTAATAATTTAGATTAACACCCTACATTACTAGGGAATCATTACATTTTACTGGATGTTATGAAAAGTTGTAAAATATTAAGTCAGTTACTCAGGTTAGTACTTGATGCAAAAACTCTGCATTATTTGCTTTGATTCACAGTTAAAGCATCGTTATGTGCTTTAAGTCTTTTTATGAAACAATCTTGACACTTGAGAATGCACACACAGTGATGTGCAAGTATATGAACTTCAGTACAAGCCCATCAAAATAAAACTTAATTTCCTAAATACATGCTTTCATCCATCTTGCCTTCATCAGGATAGAATCAGAGGTTGTTTCCGGCAATTATTTGATTCTTTTTTAAAAGCTGTCTGACTGATGAACTCCGAAAATAGTCAAAGATAAAAGTTCTTGAGAAGAGAAAGTTTAGATTATATACGCTTTTTATATCTTCTATGGTTTAAATCAGCCTTGGCAATCAAGCCATCAGTCACGCCATTTTTAAATTCTCTCCGTCTTCCCCTCCCTCGGCCCACCACCTGTCACTCTTAGCAGGCATTGTGCATTTACAAACTCGCATACACGCACAAACGTACGCAGAGAGGCACACACACATAGACTCATTCCACACAAAGACCCCCCACTCTGCCCCCCCTCCCCCCTTGACAAGAACCCCACATTTCGACTTCAAAATGGGCCTTTTTTGTCTAGCTGTCACAAAGTCATCACACCCGGGTTTAGTCAGAGAAAGAGAAATAGATTGAGAGAGGAGGGGAAATTGACACAGAGAATGAGTGAGAGTGAAAGAGTGTGACAGAGAGAGATGTCACCCACGCTCCCCTGCTCTTTCTGAACAAGTCGCACGGTACCAACTGACTGACACCACTCCCACGTTCAACTTTAAAAAACAGGCGTTAGACTTTTTGCCTTTTTTCACTTGTTAAAAGGCTTTCAGGGTCTTTGTAGACTTTGGTAAAAGGCAGCAGAAGAGCAGAGGTGTATGCAGCTTCCCAGTGGGGAAAGAGACAGGAATTACAGTGTCTAGGGTGCCGTTGCTCGACTCAAGTAAAGTCTTGTCAGCGTTGAACCGTGTGAACTACAGCCGTTTGCATTGCAGAGTTTGAACAGTTACCTTTGGCAGTGGATTTGAGTTAAACAATGGAAAAAGTATAATGCCAGAGAGAAGTTCCCTGTACTATTTTGACTATAACTACATCTACTTTACAGTTGTACGACTCCATTCATGTATTTGTTGAAAGCTACATTATCAATGGCCCATACTGTCTTTTGATGGAGGAAAACAAAGACACAACTTCTGAACCAGGTTTAAAATACAATCCAATACTTTCTGCTTGGTGGATTCTAAATAACTAGATTTTAAACTATTGATCTGTAAAATTAGGATAATTTGAAAGTCACTGTACTTCCTCCGTTCCCTCAGGAGAAAACTGACTGACTGACTGGACTCTTGATTGGGAAAATGATCTAACACCCGTAACAGCTGTTGATGATGGTGGTGTCCAGGAACCAGGAATGACACATTTTACAATCTATCATCTTTTTCCCAGAGGAGAACAGGAGAAATCAGTCCTCATCTCCAGGTTTTTTACCTTCACAGAATGCAGTGAGGCCGACTTTCTACTTCCAGTAGAAATGTGTGTTGTATGCTACCATCAAACAAAACAATGAGTCAAAACTGACTAAAAACCTCTTTAGAATTGGTGATATTTCACTTCATTCACTGAGTACTATTGCTTTGGTTCCCTGCTGTTTACCTTTATAGAGCAGCTTTAATGTTGATTTAAAACAACAGTTAAACTGTTACCAGCCAATCAGAAGTAGGTAGTTTATGTGGCTATGGTTTATGAAAACAAAATATCAAACTAATTCAATTTTTCCTCACATTTAAGTTGACCTATTACTGTATATTGTAATGTTGTGATATATCAAGTACACATACATGGACACAATATTTAATCTGGTTCATTCAGTCTAGGTGGCGACTGAACTGTGTTTTATCCTCCAGGGTGAATGCAGCCTTTATGAGGAGGAGTAGCTGTGTTTAAGATTCAGCACATCTCTGCAGACTGTCACCCACACACACATGTTATATATGAGCGTACTGCACTGAAAACCTGGTTTTAGCCATCACCCAGCCACTCAGTCATTCACATTTTCATCCATCATAGGTGGGAAGCTCTAAACTCCAAACCTGTTTTTTAAGGTCAGCCAAGCACACACACACACACACACACAGGCACACTCAAAAAGACACACTTTCTCGTTTATAAATACGCATGGAACGGTTAAAACCTGGTTTCAACAGTCAGCAAATGACTCACAAATGTGTTTAAGAGGCATGTTAATTACCCCAGTGCGCAAAACCTAACAAGCAGCTTACCCCAGTTCAGTGCCTGATTTATTAAGACCACTTATGTAAATCTAGTCAGTTGCTATTTTCCAATTAGAACACTTGAGGCACAATACAGTGTAAGTACTGAATGCAACACAAGGGCCAGGTGAGGAAGAGGGAAGCTGTTTTTCTAGCAGCAAGCAGAACAGAGAAGCCTGTGATTACACACATTTTGGTATTACAGGTTTGACTTGACTCTTTCTGGTGTAAATTTTATGATTCTTCTTTCACTTTCTTTTTTTTTATTCAACCAAACAGGGATTCATAATGAGGGGTAAAACACTATTTAATCATGTTACCAGAAGATATTTTGTAATTAGAATTTTGACTTCACTGCCTTTTAAATCCTTACAAATTTCCAAATTAATAATATACATATATAATAATTATCCCAAATTATTCATCCACTAGGTTCCATAGGTGAATAAAAATGATTAACCTGATGTTGGATGTAGAAAGCCTGTATCATTGAATAAGTGAAATTGAGCTTACTGCAACTATTCATTTTTCTCCTTAATAGGGGTAATAGGGGTACTCAGGGAACTCAAAATACTTCCTGATTTTCATACGTGTTGTCTATTATTAGATGTTTCTCAATCAAGTTACTGAATCAAAATGCATTCCTAGTCATTATGTGTCAGGACAGGGCACACTGTCCCGGTTTTTGTCATCCTCTCTGCATGTCTTTGTAAAAATAAATCAGCAGCCATGACTCAGGTCAGGATGTGCTTCTCTCATTTAAACTCCGTCATTGTAACTCCTCAAACTCCATTTATTGGGTCAAATGTGCTTATAGTTTCCTGTGAAATGTTTTCCTACCACCCGGTGCACAGTTATTGTGCACATAGGTTAGAAAGTCTGCATGTTTTGTGTCTATACCTTCATCATAGGCACCAGAGATGTTACAGCTCTTAGTCTTGGTGTTAAAGATGAGTAATCTATTGCTTTAAAAACCAGAATCTGACAGCCAGCCAACCACTGAGCATGTCACATTCACCTGTTTAATGGAGTCTTTATAATGAAACCAACATTAATTCACCCACTGAGTCGGCTTGTCAGTAAAAAGTCAAGTGTACTTAAAACATGGTACAAAAATAAAATGGTCAACTCAGTCTACTGAAATGTAGTCATTAAGTTAACACACAAGTACCTTTACCACCAGTAATATACAATCTTTTCATGAGCCAGTAAAATATTATGGACTTCACCTTTGATTTATTCTGTGAAAAGTGTGAATCTAACTCTAACTGCCAAAGTAAAGTTAGGTTTTTGACCTTAGTCTGTGTATTAAACACTACTCAGACAACCAGCCAGTCAACCTGGCAGTTGCCCCCGTGCTTCAATATTACAGATTTGCATTCAAAAGCCAGTCACCTATGGATTCACCCACTGAAGATGAGAGCCCTACACTGGAAACCTGACAATCACCCGCCCGCTCCGTCTGCCAGGCACTCAGCCATCTCCTCTGTCTGCTGCCCACACACCTACCTGTCATGTATAGGCAATGGACATGATAGCTCTACACTGGAGAGCCGGATTGTAACCCTACCATGCTTTTAACATTCCTAGCCTCTGGTTATCTGTGCACCAGCCTGGGAGTAGGCCCAGGGCAAATTTATTCCCTTTGCACAATTCACCAAGTAGCTTTGGGGTCTATTACTAAATCTGCAAAGTTGAGACTAACACTTCTCTTGCTTTAGTCTGATACTTGGAAAAGCCATTTAAAATGTACCAGTAGGAAGCCGTATTTAGCCCAAGGCAGAGTGGAATGGTCGCCCAGGGTTAATGGGATAAGAGGCCCTGAACTAACTCAAAGAATAATGGAAAAGACCATAGGGGAACTTTTCACATCAGATCCTTTTTTGCAATAAAGTCTGATCAAATGTTCTGTCCTGCTAGGATGATCATGCAGAACATCCCCTCTGTCTGTGAAGAGTCTCACCCACACAGTCACCTGCTGACAGTTGTTCTTGCACATTGTTCGATGTCACTTCTATATCCATCTGTAGTCTCCCTCCTATTCATTTGTTTTATTACCAGAAGAGTATGTATTGTACATACTGAACATGCACAATGAAATCTATTATACCAGCGATATAACCAGAGCACTGAAAATAAATAAGATAATGAAAAATAATAAAATACATGCAATTGTGTAGATAAACCCTTAAATTGATGACAAATCACTCATTTACACATTGAGTCCTTTCAGCATTCACTCTTTATTTTATATTTCCACTCCTTTAAGTGCTTATACACTTCGAGTACTTACAAGACTTTCACTTAAAGTGACTTTTACTGCTGACACCTCAACTTCTTTCAGTTTGTAAAATTCACCCGCCACTTTAATTCCTTTTGCACTTCAACTTCTTTCAGCTCTTCAACTTTATGGGATGCTGAATCTGTGGACAGCAATCTTTTATTAATTTCTTTCTCCTAAATCTATACACCAACATTTAAAGAGTAACTTAGGGTGTGGTCAGAAGTGTGTCCTGAAGTTCACCTGTACATCACTGAAGGGAGGTGAAAAGTTAAACTACTGGAGGTCAACAAAAAAAGATTTTCAGAGGGTGTAAGTTACCCTTTAATAATGCAAATTTCTCCTATGAGTGATTATTATCAAATGTATTCACAGCTGAAATGCCAGTTGTACACTTTCTGAAAAATTGAGATCATTGTGCTCTTATTCTTTCTCTGCCTTTCTGCTACATTTGTGCCTCGATCCCGATAGACTCATTATATGCACAATCTCAGTGAGACAGCCAAACCAGATCAAAAAGCGAATGAGTCTCCCAAACAGCCACGTAAAAAGTCAGCCAGTTATCCATTTCATCACCTTCTCCAATCAGTCAATCATCCATCCAACCAGCTAGTCAGCCACACTAATGTCCTACATTTTGAAGGTTTGTTATCAGCGAGGACGTGGACAGTTTATCACAATAATTAATCTGACAGGCTTTATGAAAGACATTATGAGCACAGAAGAATAGAGGGGAGGAGAGAGGAGGAACAAAATGAAGGGATGAGGATAGGAGACGAGGCAGGGAGGAGAAGACCAGAGAGGCGAAGATGACAGGTTTATAAATTCTTCATCACAGGACAAGAGGGACGGAGAGGATGAGGAGAAGAGGAAATTAAAGAAGGACAAAGGAGGAGCGGAGACAGATGTTATGACAATAGATCTGAACAGGGTTACTTTGTGGTTAATCCTCTATAATTCTGGCCCATTCCACAGGCGGAGAGTTTCCATACGAGCTCATTATGGGCTTATGGATCTGCAGGGGTCATTTCTACTCTGCCTGCCTTGGTATATGTGTGATTTCACAACAGTCTGAACCATTCTGTGCATAATACGCTTTCATAAAATGGAAAATTTGACGTATTAAGACAATGAATATGCCCAGTCTCAGTTGGTCACTCTGTTACTAGTACATACTAAGAATCAGAACAACAATCCCACATTTCTTTGTATTCTATCAAATTAATCTATCACAGTCTGATAGTAGCACATTGGCTCACACTTAAGACTGAGAGCTCAGTGTCCAAAAAGTGGACCTCAAAGATGCTTTAAAGAGAAATGCATCACACAAAGGAAGTTAAGAGCATTTCGTGGGAACTTTAGTAGTTGAAAAAAAATGCAGTTGAATCAATACACAATCTCAACAAATACAGATTATTAAATTTCACAAATGCATGGATGTTGTTTTGGCTACATTGTAGAGGTGTGTGTGGTGTTTTGCCACATATTGTGATTGATATGTTTATGCACTTGAAGAAATCATCAAATTTTTGTACAAATCTATAATACTGCAGTTGGATTTTAAAATGAAAACTGAAATTAAAGACTTTCTTGACATTGCTGATTGTCAAGTGTTAGCCAGTGTGAGTGTCATCCTTCACAATTTGTTTTGTCAATTTGTGTCATCCTTCACAAAATTTTTTTACTTTATCACAGAAAATCTGTACCATACCCTCAGTTATCTGCAAAGTGAAAAAATGGAACGGAGATGATAAAAGCACAGCAGTGGTTCAGTAAATATGCAGAGAAAAATAGGCAACCATAGTCTCTACTTTTGTACTTTTAATTAAAAAAAGTCCCAGAAAATTGAGAAATAACAGTGTTTGGAATTAAATAAAATGTGTATTTGATGTTTGTTTATCTCCCTTTCTACAGATAACTGCATGGCTTGGTCTCTCAGGGTGAGGTTTAGGTGCCCTGTTCAAGGACACTCCCAGACAGATGGATAATATAGGGATCAAACCTCTAACTTTCTAATATGAGCCAGTCACTTTGACCTGTCCACCAATATCCATCAGCACATCGGTCATTATCAGTATCAGCAGCAAACAATGGGGTCACATGCATAAAAAAAAAGGGCTGCTTTACCAATATTGCAGGCGGAAACTCAGTCATTATAACCTGAACATGAGCAAGGTATTAATGAGCAAACGTCATTATATCATTACACAAGGGGTCATCGTAATGAGGACATAACGAGGTCAATAGGGTTTCATCATACACGGGGCATGAGAGGGTGTCACATTAATGGGGACATAATGGCGAGGCGTCCCGACGAGGTGTCCACACATCGAGCTGTCCCTAAAAACCTGCTCTGAGTGTTACTAGACATAAGAGAGACAGACAGAAGGGAGAGGGAGATAGCAAAGGGAGAGGGTGGGGAGAGGATGGTGGAGAGTGGCAGAGTCAAAAAGAAAGATGAGGAGAGAGAGAGATTGAAGGGGCAAGGTTCAATGATTAGACTGTGATGGCCTGTGTAGAACCTGGCATACTCGTGTGTGTGTGGGTGTGTGTGTGTGTGTGTGTGTGTGTGTGTGTGCACTCACAGGTCTTTGAATTAATGAGAATCTCAGATGAGAGGAGAGGGTCATCATGACCTGCATGCAAATGACTCCAGACGCACACATGCACACGCACAAGCAAAATCACACACTCATATGCGCACACACACACACACACACTGGCACACCCTCGGTGTCTTGCTTACAAATGCAGATACACACACACTAACAAATGCAAGGGAGACACTCTCTCTTTCTCTACAACACACACACACACACACACACACACACTCTCTCTCTCTCTCTTACTGCTTTTGTTTAGTCTTCAGGCCTGGGATGGATCAATGTGCCACTGTGTGAGTGGCATCGGGCGACACAGCTGCTCTGCCTGCTGTCCTACATGACACAATGTCATTCATATGTGAATGTCAGTATTATACGGAGAGCTTCAGTCTGCCACCAGTCACTCAGGAGTCAGCCAGCCAGCTAGATAAACAGCCTCCAAATGATCTTTGTTTATTGAGGAAAGGTCCACGCGTCTACCTTACTGGAGGAATGTCAAGAACTGGATTCATTTGAAAAAAAACACCACCTAAGACAGGGATTCAATTATTCAAAGACAGTAGGAAAACTAGAAGTGACTGGGAAAGTCCTTAACAAAATGGGTTGTTAGTCAGTGCTTTCCAAAGCAACTTATATGCCTGTTCCAAAACATAACTTAATGGTTAAGGTGTGGATAGATTTACACAACAAAAACGACTTAAATAATAATAAAAAAAGAAAAATAATCAGGTAGAAGACAGTACATGAACTTCAATCTCATGTGTCAAAGTCTGACCTCCTTCTTTTTTTAGGATATAATGACAGTATAATCTCTGTATCATGTGCATTATTAGATAACATTATACTGTGCTGGGTAAAGGTTTCAGAATCAAAGACCCCCTTTACACCTTGCATTAAAATGCATTTGGGTGATTGGATTGCTATTGGATAGTGCTCGACCACATTAAAAGACAGTAGGAAATGCACCTAAGATGCATCGAGGACAATAATACCAGGTGTAAATGCAACCAGGCTTAAACAAATCTGGATACAATCTGGGTATGAGATGCCTTTTAATGCAAGGTGTCAAGGGGGCCAAAGTTTTTGTCACATCCTTGTCACCCTGCATGTTTTACCAGAGCCCTTTGCATTGGCATCCTCATCGTGCCAACACCATGGCCTCTTTTGTTATTTAGCCAAAGTAGAGGTTACATTTTTTGACACAGCACACCTCGCTTGTCCAATACTATTAGCAGATGAAGAAGAATAGACCGGGGGCACCATTACATTAACATCCCTCAGCAAGAATTTGTTCATTCAACCAATGAATTACAGTTAATACAACATGGTGATCCATAACGCCTGTCCCATGAATGTCTAAGTAATCAAAGCATGTTAGAGGAATAAATAGAGGAATGCTTCAGATACACAGTGAGACTGCGTTAAGCTCAGAAAGCCTGAATATGAAATTTATAACAGAAGATGTGATGGTTATAGCACTGTGTGGTATCCATAGCAACATCAGTGCCATTAGGTATCCCTGCTCAAAGGGTTACTGTGCACATAGAAGTAAGGTGCAATGACATATCAATATTCAATCCTATTTTTATGGTAAAAGCATATTTAAAATAAACTCTATGGCTGCAGAGAGCAATACAGTAAGGGACAGTAAAGGAACATTTTTCCTGTGAAGAAAAGTGAACATGACACAAGTTATTTTGTGGCTCTATTGAATAAAAAAGGACCAAATGAATTCTAGCATCATGAAAAGCTGCTGCCAATGACAAAGCACTGGGTGAATCGGGCGACCATGTGTTAAGCAGCGATTGGCTTGGGGAAAAAAGTTTGTTTATTCATGTTTTCCTGAATAAGACAACCTAAACAAAATCAATTATTCCTGCTTCTGTTTCAGTATTTCTTGGAAGGACCAGGCTTTTTTGAGATTTCAGATATCAAAGGGATCCAGGGTAAAATCTTCTCTTGATACTTATAATGTTGTCAAATGACCGGCAACAACAATCAGCCATACTGTGGTCCCTTTGAGCTGCTCCTCATTGGTGTATTTCATTATCTCTCCTCTCCACTGCTTTTGATGTGCACCTTATCCTGCTGGACTTACGTATTACACACACACACACACACACACACACACCCACACACACACACACACACACACAAATGCCTGTAAGTTATTTCCGCTCTGCTGATAACACAGCAGATTGAGCTGAATTATCCTCAGCAGAAGACACTACAATTTAAACAACAACAACATCAACCTCAGACAGGAACACAGGAGCACCTGTTGCTTACACCCACTGGTTGCTGTAGCCCAGGATTCTCTCCCTCTTTCTGTCTCTCTTCCCTAAATGGTCATTAAATCAATATGTTGTATATCTTGACATTTTGAGAGAAGCATCCCAGACATCAACAAGAACTTCAGTGTATTTTTAACACAAGGAGAATAAAAACAAAAAACACTTTGTGGGCAGTATTTCAAGGGCTACACATCAATTGCATTTTTGCACTGCACTTTCCAGTATTAAACTATATATTATAAATTGATGCAGTTTTTTAGTTTCTGTAGGTAGCAATCTTTTTTCCCTTTGCTGAGCCATGGGTGAAAAATTGCTGCTCTTAACTATCCAATTGTGGTGAAGAAATTGCTTGGAAAAGAATAACACAGGGCAGAAGAAGTGTAAAAGCTGAAACATACTGTGCAGAGACTGACATATTGTCACATTATAAACTTCTTACAGCTACCACATTAGCAAACATTTGCTTATTTACATATCCAGAAGACATAGAACAACATTATCTCCCCATTTTTCTGGCCACCTGATGATAAATGTCAAATATTTAATATAATAATCGTTACGAGGGTCGTGTTTGATTTGATGTTTGATGATACAGATCCATCTCTGCCCCCCTTCTGCTTACAGTGAGTGCATCTGTGTGTATGGGGGTCGAGAAACAGGTAGTCGACCATGATTGGTCCGTTTCTGAAGGGATCGCTGCCTCCGGATTGGACAATGTGATGACATCAGTCCATTAAAACCAGTAAAACCCCAGCGGGCAGAAACCTGCTCTCCTCCACCTGTCATCGAACAGTTGAAGCAGCATACCGTCCTGATTAGTGCAATGACAATTTTCTGTATGTAGAGCAGCTTAATTAGTTTTCTGTGTATAGATTTGTGTTAGTTCCAATTCTGCAAATTTATAAATAGTTTGTAAATATTATATTATAAATATAGAACACTTCAGTCCAGTAGCAGTGAGAAGCTCTTATTTGTTGCTGCACGTTTTTTTCCCGTCACTGTGTAAGAGTTTAGACACATCTTTTAAAGGATGTTTAGGGTTTGATATTAGTGATATTTGGTTTAGTGTTTTGGGCATTTATCGTCTCTGAGGTTTATAATAAACAGCTTCTTTGAGCTTCCATTCATACTGTGCAGCTGGCCATTTCTGGGAGTGGGAAGAGTGGGGGAGTCACACAGCATGTTATGTCTGAGTTTCCTCTACACTGGGAACATTACAATACTTTTCCTTTTGTTCTCCACCAACTCTTGAACCTGCCAGATGTTTAATTTTCTTCAATGTAATAATGTAGATCCTAAAACCAAAACTGCTAGAAAAGCTAAAAGAGGCAAGACTGCTTTATGGACCTGCTGCTAAGGTGGTCTATAAGGAAATTCTGATTCACTCATTGAAGCATTTCACCTGTTTACAGATACCTCGCCAAAGTCATCAGCAGTCTACCTGTGTGTCTGCCAGCAATACAGAGTTATGATATCTCACTATTTGGAAGCCAGGTGACAGTGAAGAGTGTCAAATATGACGGTTGGAGCTGCCAATGCTGTGACCGTCCATCAAAAACACAGACGTGACAATCTGAACGCACACGGATGGGAGGATGATCTGCAAAAGAGGATGCGGGTGTGTACATGGCTGGCATGTTGTTCCCCTCTTCATCCAGCCTCTCCTTCAGTATCTGTGGAAAGAGCTCTGCTTCCGTCTATATCTGTTCATCCATTATGCATGACCAATTTACACTGTCGAGATAGAGGGGGAAGGAGTGGGGAAGGGAGGCTGGGGGAACGAAAGAGGAAGAAAATGGCAATTTATTAACGCTGCAAATTGATAGAGTCTATATCTATATTAGCAAGGGTAATCAGGATATTGGAAATATGGCCACATCTGTATGTCTATTCATAATGAATGACCCATTTTCACTGTTTATTTACACAAGAGGAGAGAGACAGCACGAGGGAACAAGCATTGCCACCCTCTACCCGGAGGCGATCCTATCTTGGAGCATCATTGGCAAGAGTCTGCTGTTATTACTTACCTCGCACACTTTAGTGTGCGTTTGTGTGTGTGTATTTGTGTCAGAAATGGCCCTCTCTCCTTGGAACAGATGCCCTTAACAGATGTCATTCAGCTACCGACAGTGACAGTCAATAAGACAATGAATTGTAGCTCACCAAGCCGCTGCGTCCGTCCATTAGGGCTTTGCAGCTAATCGAAAAAAACATCAAATCGTAGCACTGACTGTTGCACTTTTTAAGCCGCAAGAGGCTGAAATGTCTTCTTATGGGGAGAAAAGGTGCTTCAGTAATGTCAGAGTATTGCTGTGCAGTGCAGAACGTCGGGCAATTTAAATGTTTCCATTTTCCTCAGCTCAAGCAAATCTGACCGCAAGTGAAACATATCTGGATGGATTCTCACATAATCTACTTGTGTTGGGCTTTTCATGCCAAGACCTGTCCAGCAACAAAATAATTATGATTTGTCTGAAAAAGACATTTTTAGTGAAATGTCCTTCTATCTAGAAGTCAAAAGGAAAATCAGTGGGTGAGTCCTAACAACAAGTGTTTATGTGAAATTTCTATGCCATACTAAACCTTCATTTACAATTGCTGCTTTATCATCCGGCCCAGAGCAATTGTCAACGACTTCTTGCAATATTTATGGGTATTTCCACACCTTCTAACAAACATGTTATTCTTCAGTCCATATCCCACTCTGGCTGAATGAGCAATAAATCCAGCATCATTCTGAATCACCAGAGACCTGTATCCTTGTCTATGTTACTTATTAAAAACAACCACTGGTACTATTTACTGCCTGTCTACCATAAGACAATGCACGGCTGCCGCTGTCAACATGTACATTACAAGTGTAGTGGGGGTGTTTGAACTGTGCCTTGAGCGGATATAACTTTAATATTAAAATGCAAACCTGTAAAGCCTGTGGGCGAATGAGATATCCTAAACACAAACCTTTCTTGTTGAAGCACAGGGGCACTGATACCTGAAAGGCCCCGCACATCCACACAGGTGTTTTCAGTTACTGACACTAGACGTCCTCTCCGGTTGAGGTTGGGTAGAGCTCTGCTAGGAGTCCGCCAAGGTCTCCAAACTACTGTTTATGGATTTTAAAAAATCCTAACTGTTGCCATTAAACTAACAGGAAACAACACTACATATATAATATATATTACGTCAAACAATGAAAGGCCTAGAGGATCTAGAGCAGCGGTTTCTATCCTTTTTTACTTGTGACCTCTTATGATAAAGCAACACCTACACGTGTAGTCTGTAGGTATTATGCAAGTATTATGCCTATGAGTTGTGAGAGTTTTTCCAAGTTCAGATAGTTTTATTAGGTCATTGAGTCCCGAAAAGATTGAACAATCCAATATTTCACAAAGTACTAGACATTAGAAAATATTAATGTTATTCCTAATAGCAGGATTTTTTTTTTTTTTTTGTCTTCCCTATCCATATCTCTGTAATCCTCTCACAACCCCTCAGATTTATCTTCCACCACCTGGTTGGGAACTACTGATCCACAACTTGATACCGTGGAAGAAAACGTTATATATATAAATATCTGGTACCACATTATTTGATGTGCACCTAAACACATAAAAACAGAGAAAGAGGATAAAACATAAATACCTTTTAATGGCTGCGTTACCAGCTCAAACTAAGTCATATCATATTTAAGTCCATCCATTCTGTTACTTCCTCCCTCGCTCTACCTGTCTTCCTCTGCTTTGTTCTTCTGATTTATTCTCTACCTCCCCTCACACCAATCCCAACCAACCGAGTCACAGAAAATTGGTTATTGGTTATCTATTAGGGATTAGCAGAAAATTATCTGCAGCACTTCCAATTCCCATATTAACAAATGTCTCTCCATTCTCACCCCGAGTGGTTCTCCTCTCTCTTCCTCCCTCTTCAGCCCACATCTCCTCCAGCTGTTTGAACCCATGATAACAGCGGTGATGACACCCACATGCCTTGGTTAGTGCACGGATGTGTGTCGAGCAGATAATGGCAGTGTTCCTGCGAGCAGTGTGTGTTAGAACTGTATGTAATAAGGCCTGTGTAATGTGAATTATTGAACGGTGTTGATGCTAGCCAGGTCCTCCCTGCCTGCAGGCTGTATCTCTGAGATGGCATGTTCGCACAGCATCAGCTCTCACCATGCTTCACACACTGTGCACACGTTTAGATGCACATGCAGCGAAATCTATCAAGTGCTATCTGCATTATCTGCCGCACACACATGCTCTCATGTGAACACACACTAAATCATAAATATAGACACAAGTAACACATAAAAATACACAAACATCCTCCGGGGGAAATTTAAACCACTTGTCAGCATTTGAAGTAAAATGGCATCACATTTTTTTTCATATAAATGTATAAATACATTAAAGAAGAGGTTTGGATTGAAAAAATACTTTTCCAGTCGGTTCAGCAAAAGCGAGGATATAATCTTAGATTGAACATTTCACAAAGTTTGAAGGGCTTTGGGAAGAAGTGTTGCGGTAAAGGCGAACTGGAGTGAAAAACATGGGATTTTTAAGTTTCATACTCTCACCCAAATGTTGCATTACAGATCATTAGTTAATCTAATTAAAACATTTAAAAAGCATCAATTTTGATTGGCCTGTCTGCACTTTGAAAATGCCAACAGGAGCATATCTGGCCATAACTAATAAATTATCATAAAATACTTTGATAAATTAATATTTTTAATTGCTAGCAGCCACTAAGGATGACAGGTAGTTTGCTAATGGATCTCTGATATTTCAGCACAGCAGAAAATAGATGAGAGTCTCAACAGTTTAGACATCACTTAAAAAGCATTAATTCGATCTAAACTAATCTAGCTAAAGTAGACATGAGGATGGCTTCATGTTATAGCGTAGATATTTCCAATCTGAGGCTCTATACACAATTCATGCTGTTTATACACATATAGACTGACTAACTTACAGATAGTGGAACAATATAACATTTGCAGACATTTGGAAAATTATGGTATTATATCACATTTGCTAGTGTGTTCAGATGCTGGGAATTAGGATGCCTTGATATAAAGAAGATTAATGGAGTGTGCAGCAAGTTTTGAAAGTGGACAAAACTTCTTGATGTAAACTATGCAACAGAACATTCATCAAAAAATAATGACAGAGCATTATCTGCCAGCACAACTTATCACTTCTTTCTAATGTTTTTCTGTTTGTGCATGATGATTACAGGAAGTTAAGGGAGGCATGCCACCCAGCTATTGAGATTGAAACCTAAACATAACCAACGTATCTGCCAAACAGAACGCTGACACTGGGTTTCAATGACCATGTTTGGGAACCATCTCTGTTTCCAATCATTTCTACAATATCTGTGCATGACAAACCTGCAGCAGTTATGGCAATAGTTTAGATGAAGTCGGCGAATGATTGCGGTGATATTATCCACTGTGCAATATGAGCGTTACGTTTTACAATGACGCGACTGGATGTAAATTGCCACTTCAGAATCATCCAATATGAACAGAATTCTTGGGCTAACATTACATCTGCAGCTTTGTTAGTCTGAAGTTTTGCAGCCTCGCTTTAATCGCGTTTTTACTCATGCATGTTGTTTTCTGTGTTTTCCAAATAATAATGCCGATTTCATCAAATCAACCGGGGCGATTTCATCATGTTATAGCTGCCAAGAGGGACGCTTTCAACCCCCTCTAATAAAACCAAGCTTCAGCACTTTAGTGTCCCGGCCTTTCATCCTCCTCTCTCTTTGTCTCTCTTTCTTCCTGCCTGTTGATGGCCCGCCTTTGAAGGCAGAGAGATAAATATGAAGAGAGAATGTGTTTTTGTTGCTTTGAAAGACAGAACGAAAGAGCGATGGCCGTTGGCTCCACTGTCAAGTGTCCCAGTCATCCTGTGTGCATAAATGTACATGTGTGTGAGCAAAGCATCCTTATAGCAGCTCAAACATTCACACATACATCATCTCCACAGGACAAACTATAGAACCGGTCAGATGGACACACACTCACAGAAGGTAAACCAACACATTCAAAGGTCCGGCTCATATAGCTGGAATGTAAATGTTTATATGTCAGTTATGAAGATAAGAAAAGTTGAAAGGAGAAATTTATGTTTAAATACATGCCTGGTGAATTTGTTATGATTTGGTAGTTTATATATTACATATAGCTCACTGTGAAATACAGTTCAACCTTTTACCTCCAGTAGCTAGTCTCAAATCCTTTAGAACTAGTACTCCATTAAGTCGGTTTGGATACAAAATGTTTTCATAGTTTTTCTATGTATAATGCACATTTACACTTACAAAGATTTTCGTGCTTGCATGAGGTGGAAAAGCTGGTGTAAAAGGTATGACAGCAAAGCTTCAACCTGTGCTTTTCATGATTTTGTATCTGTCAGAAAGCCGTCCTTTGTGTCCAAAATAAACATATTTCTTTATCCTTAAGGGAGGAATAACTAAAGACTACTAGAAGACGGCGAGAAGTTTAAAAGATTGGGGGACTCACCGGTTTCCAGTCTTAGTTTAATGCTCTCACAGACCTTTAGCCCCTATTATAAAATATCTCATGTAAGTCTCAGGCAATGACTAATAGTATGCAAAGCTGTACTTTATGTATTGTGTACTGCAATGGAGCTATGCATCGCTACCTTTTTTCATTTTACATTAGAAAGTGAGATAAAGGAGCAATACAGACAGAGTCTGTGTTTACTGTGTGCTTCCAGCTGCACACTCTATAGGCTACATTCCTTTGAAACTTTTATTTACATTATACAGAGACTGAGAGAAAGGGACAGAGAGAGAAATCAGAACCACACAGAAAAATGGATTCTATTTGTGTGTTTCCTTAAGGGTTGGTTATATTCACTTCACACAGAAGAATAATGTGGAAATATGTGTAAATAATGAGTGAATGAATCTATTGACTGAACAGCTGTGCAGAAATGAATCAGACGCATGCCTTCACAGCCATTAATGCAACGCTTTGATAAAGAATAAATTAACATCCTAAGGGGAATCTTAAAGAAGACAATACAATGGAGGTGAATCAAATTTTGTTTGTGTTGCTCAAGTTATTGAAAAATGACATGAAAAAATTGAACACTGTCCCTTCCTGAGTTTTTACTAAAGAAATAGACCCTATGAAGGTTTACACATGCATATCTCATTACCTAGTGGTATCTGTGTGGCTAAATACCACAGGTGACAAAAAAAAATCTATTTTTGTGATTTGTGTGAACTGATCCCTTAAAGGCAGTTGAGGTCTAGTTTGTACCTACTAATCTGTGTTGACAAATAACTGGACGGGTCAGTCAGAGCTGCAGAGTCCAGTAACCCCAGTCATAACAGATTGTGTTTGACAGTCGTATGGGTCTGTCGCCTCGGCTCTCTGCTGTTCATTAACGTGACCTTTACACACACAAAATGTGCCTTAGATGCACACCATTTAATTGGATGAATGGACAATGTTTTCCTTTGCTTTAACTTTTTTCATTAAGAAACTCACGAGAGATATTCTCCCCTTTTTTTACGATAAAGGAAAAACAAATTGATGAAACTGTTTTATTTCTACCTTTTGCATGGAAAGAGAAACTGATGTTTTTTATCCCAAATGAATGTGTTACAAAAAAAAGAATCTTATTACTTTGTATTTTCAGGCAGTAAAGTTTGAGGTTGTTGCTGCCATTGTTCTGTGTGCAACTCTGTGTGTGTCCTAGTTTCCTGAATGGTTACCATCAGTAAAGGTCCTCTGCTGTTGCTGGCCCAGCCATGTGGGCCAAATGAGCTGCAGCATAATCAATATTAGCTGAATAAAAAATGTCTGTTACTTGGTGGATGGATATTAGTGTGTGAATTAAATGTTTTCTGTTTTACTGTTTACTGTACCAGAATTCAGGCTGGTTAGAGACGGTGTTTATAGTATATATTAAATTCCCCATTTACACCCATGAGCAAGTGTTTGTGTAAGCATTTATTTATTTAAGTGTGTGTGTGTGTGCATTTATTCCTGAATATTTTTGTTGCTTTCTAAAATTGTTTATCATTTATTTAAGGCCATTCTGTGTCAAATTTGAACACGGCAAATATGGCAGACACCACAGTCAAATATGGTAACACACGCAATCACCACGACAATGTGTCAGTAAAAATAAATGCTAAAAGAATTACTTTGTGTACTTTGTAGCCTGGACAATTATCGGCCATCAAACTGCAACTGCCTTTCTCTCTTCACCCCTCGTAGCAGTACAGTATATATATGATGGGAAAGCATGTTACCATGTTAAACCACCATCGCAGAGCTTTTTCTGTCCTTCACAATATTTCATAACGACTAATGGGTTCCTACTGATCTACTGCATAACTCGCAGGGAAAAGGAACAAACTCTTGACGAATGCAAGTATATAATGTGAAAAATCTATTTATGACTACGATTTTTCTTACTTAACAATACTTGCACTTCCATCAGAGGAGTGCATGTAATGTCCCATAAGGCTCTTTAAAACATATTTATACTAAGCCAACATCAGTATCCACCAGACATGTCCACACTGTCGGTCCCCAGCTGAATGATATTTGAAGGCAGAGCGCCTCCTCAGTCCATCGTAATGAGACATTTATTTGACGGCATTGAGAGTTGTATGTTTTAATCTTCCTCCTCCTGCAAACTGTGTTCTCAAATATTGCTACGTGAGATAAAGTTCAAACAAATGTGATCTGGTTCAAACATGGAGAACTATATTTCCAGAGCTCAGAGATATTCAAATGGGTGTTTGTGTTGTGCTCCAAATGTCACTGCTTGAAATACGTGGATAAAAGCTTTTGAACCTGCTCTCAGAGAAGTGTGTGTGTATGTGTGTGTGTGTGTGTGTGTTTCTTGTTGTTTGAGTGTGTGTGTGTGTCTTTTGTTGTTTGAGTGTGTGTGTGTGTGTCTTTTGTTGTTTGTGTGTGTGTCATGTGATGAATTCCAACCTAGCCAAAGCTGAAATATTGTTCCACCTTTTCTAAATCACTGCGGGTTCAGATGTTAACGCACAGCTTGAATATGATTTATTTCTGCTGTGGCATTGTGTTTAAACATTTACAAACACATTTAACAAACATGTGGCTCTTGACACTTTTAAGACTGTTTGATGGATAGCAGATGCCTTAAATACTGTGATAAAACAGGTGTAATGTTATTGTATATGCTTCAAATGGTTCATATGAAAAAAAAATTAATACATTTAAATAAATAAATATTAAATGTCATAATACATGCGTCACATACAGTGTAAGGCTAATGGCCGCACTGTGAATCACACTAAATGCATGATTCACAGTGCGGTCATTATACTCTTACTATATAATACCATCAACCCACCCATCAATAGGTGAATTGAAAATATCAATTAAAGCTTACTGGTCATTTTCATGAACGCTCATCAAGGATTAAAAAGCACTGACAGTTATTGTATAAGGACTTAATTACAAGTGTTGGGTGATGGCAGTGGCACTTGCGTGGCCCTATACTTTCAACCTTTAATCACAGTGTTTGGGATTTAATAATACTGATTTAAGCTCTTCTATAGAACTATAATAATACTGCTAAAAAAGAAACACATATGTTCTAAACACAGTGAATTTTCTTCTCAGTCTAATTATGTAAACCCTTGAAGTGACATGACAAATCTACAACGCTAAATACCTCACTGCCACATTCTCTGTAACCGTTGTTTGTCTCTTTTCATTGAATCAGTGTTTCTGGGCATATAGGTAACAAACACTTTTCAAGACTCTAAAAGGCTTTCCATAAGATTTTCTAGATTTTAGAACCTGCCTGGAGGGATTTTCTCCCATTCAGCCACAGGATCTTGATCTAAGTCAGTTAGAGATGTTGGACGATAAGGTCTGGCCAGTCAAGTTCTTCCTCATCAAACTCAGGAACCCATTTCTTTATGGACCTCACCTTTCCCAAACTATTTCCACAAAACTGGAAGCACCCGGTTGTCTAATATATCATTGTATGCTGTAACATTAATAGTTCCCTTAATTGAAGACCATTAAAAACAGCCCCAGATTGAAATTACACAGAAATTTGGTTAGAGGTGTCCACACACTTTTGGCAGTGGCAACAGTGTATGCATTGTAAAGTTTAAACATGTGACTTCAGCGAGTTGGCACCCTCTTTAGCAAGCAATATTTATGTTAAATTATGTTCACACTACAATAAAGATGTGAAATCTGACATTGACATCTGATATTCTGAATCACGTATTGCAACCTTTGAAAAAAGCTGCAGCAGCAAAGAGGATTTTGAAGTGAGAAAATACAAACATGGTGTCGGACTCAACATGTCTAGTAATGTTGGCCATGACTTCATTGGTACTTTTATGTGTCCCTTAAGGGTTCTCTTTTACTAAGTGTTATCCCAAAACTCCAGGTGAATATATTAACAATGTATTAATTGAAACAAAAATGTTGTTGCCAGATGTATAATAAAAAACCAATGGAGAAGCTTACAGCAGGTGTGTACACTGGCTGAATAGCTGATTGGTTGACCAATGGGTTAAAATGATTGTTATGCAGCTACAAATTCCACTTCATTTCCATTTGTAAGAGTTGGAGGTGTGTCTCAGTGTGTGTTTGTATACATAAAAAGGTTTGATTATGATTCACAGTCTAAGTTTATGAACGTGACAAGCATCCCTCTTGTTAAGTGGCTCTTCCTCTCCTCGCTGTTTTTTACAGTTTTTCTCTCCTTTTCTTACTCTTTCTTCTTGTCCGTTTCAGGATGATAAATTGATGTCTGCATGCATCTCCATATCTTTATTCTGTAGACGACACCACATCTCCCCTCGTCTAACCACATACACACCTACACACACGCATGCACAAGGACACACACACACACACACACTGTTGATTATTGGCACGTCAGAGCATCCTGAAGTGCAACCATTGTGCAGAGTGTGTACAAGCCTGGGTTGTTGTGTGATCCATTCTGTTTGTGCACCTGTGTGTGTGTGTGTGTGTGTGTGTGCACAAGGCCAGGACACTGTGTATGTATTGTGAAAGATGGACCCATTGCAGATTTGTGTGTGATTTGCGTGTGTGTGTGTGTGAACGTGTATTTCTCAGGGATTTGGGGTGCGATTGGTAATTGATTTTCCAATCTGTGCAGAGCACGGCTCGGTCACAGAGCTGGACACAGCACAAGTCGGCTTCCTGTTAGCATCGACCACTAATGCTGGGCTGTAGAGACAGCTGGGGGTGGCAGTGACAGACGGAGGGAGTAAACCATGTTCTTCACACAAAAAATTGAGTTTTAAAAGCTTTTGTTATGGAAGGACTCTCCTGTGGCGCTTTTAACAGCTTTCCTTTGAATTGAGGTATGATAACTGAAGCAGGGGGAGAAAAGACCACGAATGATGCTATGTTACCTCCTCCAACTATGAGTTCAAAACTGGCAGAATCTTCTGCAACTCTCGCTTTGTTTTTCACAATCCTCTTCCATACTTGCCGATTGATACCTTCTTTTCAAAGTTTCCACTGTATTCAAAAGCCACCTGCATAATAATGTGGGGTCAGCCGCAGTTTCCTGAACAAATAAGTAGGGTTATGTGATGGCTATTTTCTATAAATGTTTCACCTTTTTGCCTTTTTTTTCAATCAGTTTGTTGTTAGTGAGTTGTAGACTCAGTAATGTTTTGTCCCTGCAAATAAGAACAAAATGCAACCAAATATTCATCACTACTGTGGTACTATTTAGGCAAGTAAAACTTTGATGTTCTGTACTCAAGGGCCGACAGCAGGGCACAACTCTGCCCTGGCAGCTATCAGACACATCTGTGCAGACTAATCATACACTAGTGTGCCTGCTACCCACATCTCCTTAACTCATTCCATCATAATTTAAATATTGTTGCAGCCTAAAAGACAGGCAGTTTTTTAACAATATGGCATGATTACTATACTATATAATAATGTAGAGAATGTTTTCATTGGTCTAATCTTTAAATGTAATGTTGATGGTTGATGGTTTTCCTCTAAATGATCATCAACTTCATCATGTCCAAGGCAAAAAGCAAGACAGATATCTTTTAAGTTCTGAAATATAACTAAGTATCAATTGCATTTGTGAGAGGTGTGTTTGTGTTGTTTCCTAATTAACTGCTTGGGAGGAAAAACTATTGACAAGACTGGTTGGCATTAGTCTTGGGTGAAACGCCTCTGGGAGCCTGTGACTCATGCTGGGGATGCTGCACTGCTCTCTATCAGCCTCTTCTTCAGGTCTCCACCTTGCTCTCTCTACCTCTTCTGAACCAGTGGGACTTAGAGTACCTGTTCCTCTTTACAGTTTAATGTCCTGAGCTGAGCATGGGGGGTTGAAAGTCTCCTTTTTTCTCTCGAGGGGTGTGGGGATTTTGGCCTAGGAGCCGAAGTCCCTTTGCTGCTGGAGCCTTTGCAGACGATTGCTGCATTGCAGGTTTCTTTGAGGTTCCCTGTCTTCTCTTGGGTCTGTCCGTGTCCTCCTCCTCCTCATTGACCTCTGCTACTGAAAACAAACTCTGTCTTTGTGTGTTAGGCACTTTCCTTGGGGAGCTTCTGACTGACACAACAGCAGCAGTGAGATGGCTGTGTTTTTTTCTAGCTGAACTCTTTAGAGTTGTGGTAGCAGAGGTCGATTATCAGCCGGGAGAGAGGCAGCACTTGTTGACTGCTGATCCTCAGGCCTGTTAGTGTCATCTTCAACATACTCTATACATATACGGTACAATAGGGGACAAAAACAAATGAGGCTTATCACATTTTCAACTAAAAACAAATAATCTCCAACAACTACAGACCTACATTTTGTCACTGTACGGTGCAAACTGCTGCAAAACATCATAACTGGTTGTGTTTGTGAGGCTGGTGGTGACAAAGAGAGATAAAGGGACACAAAATGTGTGTGTCTGTGTGTGTGCGTGTCGGAGCGCCCTCAGGGCAATGCCGCCATGTCTTCTAACAAACACACTTTTCTCCTCAGAAAAGTAGAAAGCGCCTAAAACCCCTACTTGAGGATTAAGATGGAATAAGTACGATAATCTTGGGAATTACCTCAAATCCTGTGTTTTAGCTAAGAGGATATTTATGTTAATATCCCCGCCTGTGCATTTATTTGTGTCCAACAGATTAGTCAGATTATCCTTTTCCATATGTTTGTATTAAACACTCTTTTTCTCCATTTTCTTCCATCTTTTCTTTTTATTTCGAAGTTAACTTACACAAACACTAATTACTGTGATAGCCCTGTGTTCGTTTGGTCACATGATAACAACATAAACGTATCAATCAATGAGCCTTTCCATGTGTGTTGACCAGGTCAAATAATTAACTACACAGTGATCTGTAAGTGAAGAGCTCTTTTGATTTAAAACAATAAAAACAGTGAACTGATTGGAAAACCTCACACATGGACGACAGCCTCATGGGCAGATACATTATACAACCACATAGAGGATATATTAAGCAGCATTCTACACTTCTTTTGCCTGTTCCCGCCATTCAGTGGCTGAAAAGGGAGCATCAAGGCGATCCCTGCATTTTCATTCCTTAAATAGAGTAATATCTATTCAGGCTGCGTAGCTGCTACTCCAGCTCATTTAGCATAGAGTGTGTGCAGCTTGTAGCATCATTTCCACCCAGTTACTATACGATAAAGCTTCTCTCTGTTTCTGTGGATTTCCGCTTTTGAAACGTCAATATATTAGTTTTGGTTGCAGTCTGAAAGTCTTGTCCTGTTGTCCTTAAGGTAATAAAAACTGCCATGCATCTTGTGAATTTATTTTTCATTTGTTCATGTTCCGTGTAGGGGTCAAGTGTCATTAAGGCCAGGGTAGATCCATGACCAGAACAAAGACACAGAAATCACACAGAATATTTCAGATGCCCTTTTATTAAAAGGTTTGTTCACATTAGCTACCAATATTTCTTTCTACAGGCTGTCTGGAAAGGGCATCAACAAGAACACTGTCCTTCCCTCGAATATTGTAGATTTCATTTTTCAATGTCTTAATATCCTGCATCAGATTCCAGTGCGGTATCTTGCAGTTATCTGAATATGGCAGATTTTAATCTTGCAAAAACTAATCCCCCTGCATGAGACACGGACTTGTGTTCCTGATAGGAGAACAAAAGTAGAATAGTGGTCTGTGTAAACCAGCAGTGGCCAGCTAGAAGATACATAAGCTTCAAAATGGAAAGAAGGCAAAAACAGCTACAACTGTGTTTGTTTTTGTTGATTAATAGACCTCTCATTGTAGCAAAAAAGGATGAACAAAAGACAAGAGACTGGAGCATTAGATGTTCAATGAAAGGACACTCTGAGGTTGAGCAGGAAAGTTCAGATGCAAGCAAACAACTTCCTCACACAGCAGGCATTTCATGATGAGGTAATGGAAAAGGAAGCGCTAAGCAACTGTCCTTTCAAATTCAAGTCATCTGTCAAATCCAAGCCAACCTCCGGGTCTGAGAAGTGAAGCCAGTTTGGAAGTGCCTTAAACCTGCATTCTCTCTAGGGCGACTCACCTGGTTGCAAAAAGAAGTTTGATTGTATATGAGGCAATGAGAAACTGACCCAACTTTTCACTTGATTTATTACGTCAGTAAACATTTTCCTAATGAGTTTATGGTCTCAATCGCTAGTTTCAATACTTCTTCAGTACAGGATGTTCATTTAGTAAATTATGGTCCCTTTTAGAGTAAAATAATTAATAATTAATAATTCAACCTAATTAAACAAAGGTAACATAAACTTTCGTTAAAGCGCCAAGAAACTTAAACACTATACCTGACACACAGCTAAGAAATTGTGTACAAGCGCAATGGCAAGATGTGAGTGGATGCAGATTCCCTCTTGAAGACTTGTCCACATGAGTCAAATGTATTTAAACATGAGCAAAACATACATGTCTGTCCTGAAGTGATGCAGAAACAAGACAAAATGGGCTCTGGTCAAATATAGTGAGTGAGAAAGGGTATTTACCCCAAATTTTCCCCAAGGATTACATACTGTATTTTTATATTTTAAGACATTAAAATAATTATAAGACTTATAGGACACCAGACTGTTGTTGTGATGGTGGCTATGGCTGTTAGTTTCCCCAAATATCCTCAACAACTAATCATTATGTATGAAATTATCATAATGTGTAAGTGGTGATGAACCATGCGTTTTCTTGATGTAGGATGGGGGTGGAGAGGTGATGTACAGTGTATACCCATCCTGTTTTATGCCACTCTTTTTTCCTCCTGCATCTCTCTCCCCTTCTCCTTTCCACCCTGATCATCTCTCTGCCTCCGCCTCACTCTGTCTCTATTATAGTAATCATTGTGTTTATATGGGGCTAATAGAGTGATAGTTATGCATGGTACGCTGCTGCTGCTGCTCGAGCCAGCTAAGTCATTTAGCTGAAAGGACCACTTGACCAATGCTGACAGCGCACAAGCTTCAATTAAAGCAAGGGCAGACACTTCCCCACCCCTCACTCTTTCACACACACACAAAAACACAAACACACAACTCAGAAATACTTGTTTTTCACATGTACACTGACAGCTGTTGCATGTAATCAGATGAATAAAAAGGAACACACACACACACACATACACACAAAGTCACGTACACATGCTATTATCAGAGTGCTGCCTCTTGACAAGGAGTAGTATTGGTAAAAGGTTTTCCCTCCCACACACTCATAGAGGGGAGGGCAAAGTGTGTGTGAGAGCTCTTGTACCTCCGGATTCAGTGTTTACGAACACACTTTTTTATAACACGGATGTGTGTGTCTGGGTGTGTGACAGTGTGGGAGGGAGCCACAGACATTCAGGAAGCTCAGACAAAAAGTTAAAAGAAAAAGTTTTACAATAACTTCATTTCCATTCACAGTGTACTTTGTGTGCGTTTGGAGAGCGAACGGTTTGTACGGCCTCTTAATGCAAAGTGTTAATTGCAAACAACATGGACATGTTAGATTTATGGCGTTTTGCATTTTGGTAGTTAGATAACGTCAGTAAAAGATCATGTTGAAGCTTTTCTTATCCAGAAAATATGAAAAAATAAATCTGTATGTTGTGTATTGTCTCTGTGACCATGCAACCAACGTGGTCTATATTTATTTTATCCCCCAAATTTCTTGAATTGGTGGATGTGGAAGATTTTCAAAACTGACGTACTGATATTTGATTTACTCCCCCCCACAGTGTCTTTGCATAGCTCCTTAAAACAGAATATGAAAATATATAAGTTATTTTAACAATGGCAACCACTTATTAGTTACTGGGAAGTTTAGGTCTTCAAAATGTTGAGGTTGTGAAAGTTAATCCTGTGATTGTTGGTGCAGCTGAAAAGGCTCTTTTGTCACAGAATGAAAACTTGTATTGTTTTAAGCAATACTGAAGGGACAAATGATTGAGTGTAATGGTGTAAAGCTCACAAGAAGCTTTTTGTATTGATGTTTTTCACTTGCTTAGATCATACTTTAATTCAAGAAAACTTATTCCTGAATTTCACTGAAGTCAAAGTCTGTTACCGTTTCAGATAAACTAAATGTGCATTGAGGAAATTCCCCATGTATTTCATGGTTAGTTTAAACAGCTTAAAAGGCTGCTGACATTTTCATTCAAGGATTTCACTGGACAAAGACAATTTGCAATTTCCCCTTTTGGCATTACTCATTTTGCTGCTAAAATGTCGAACAGAAATTGCAGAAACACCGCAGACAGATGATGAACTGTCTGAACTGACTTTGACTCACGACTAAAAGACCAAAGTGCACAGCTGACTCTGTCTTGTTTTAAAAAGCAAGATAAACCGTTTTGGGAGTTTCCCTGTTATGCCTCTTTGTTCAGTGAGCTTGGATGTTTTCATTTAGCTTTGGGGAGGTTACATGCTGTCGTGTTAGTGTTCCACACAGGGCCATTTAGAAGGGGCAACATAATTAGCTTTTCTATGGTCCTTGAGTGCTTGTGTGGGCTGTGTGTTTGTATGGGTATTGATTAAAGTAATGTGGCATATGAGAGCAGTGCGGATGTGTGTATGGGCATGCTCGTGTGCATCTGTAAGTAACCATATATAATAATATGGTACAGTTTGTGTGTTTGTGTGTGTGTGTGTGTGTGTGTGTGTGTGAACCATGTATTACTCATGTTGTGGGGACATAATTGTGTTTACACAGTCACACTGTGAGGACTCACCTTCCTTTTGGGGACAAAATGCAAGTTCCCAAAACTTAAATCATTACATTTTAGGGTGAAAACTTGGCTTAAGGTTAGGGTAAGGTTAGAGTCAGGTTAAGGTTAGGCAAGTGGTGGTAAAAGTTAGGGTAAGTCTCCAGGAAATAAATGTAAATCAGGGTTAGGGTCCTCTGAAGGGATGGAAACATGACTGTGTGAGTGTTTATTGAAAGGAGGGTTTGGCTGATGGCTTTTTGTGTGAGCACAGTTTTTCTCAGCTTTAGTTAAGTTTATTGGTGTAACAGTTAGGTAAAATATTATATAAAGCTTTTTTTTTACAGTACAGAAAATAGTTTTAACTGCACAAGGAATTTTGCTTTGTACATCCTTAGACCTTGGCAAACCTTGGTTATGAGAGTCTCCTTCAGCTGATAGTTACATCACTCTCATCATGGAGGACATAACACTGCCTTCCAATCTGTTGTACATGTCTATACTACTGGATTATTTTAGAATCAGCTGTTTGCAGCAATGCCCTGGGGTGGAAAGTAATCAGAACATGTGTCATGGCATTACTATTTAAAATATCAGTGCAGAGGACATTGTTTTCGTAATATATGATACAGCAAAATAAAAACTTGTGAGTGGATATCATAAGCTCTTTGATCCCGACAGCAAACTGGAATAAGGAATCAAGTCTTTGGACAGGCTGCTCAGGAACCTTTGACCTTTGCCACATGTGGTTTCTTGTGGGTAAGTTTTGTCCTCACCTCTTTAATTCTCATTTCTCTGCGTTACTTTAGGTTAGACGTAACAGGTGCTTAGTGTAGAGGTACAGGTCCACCACCAGAAATACTGTCTCACTCATGAGCTTAGTTGCTATAAGATTGTTTTCGGGTTGGACCTTAGCATGGAGGTCTTGGGGAACTTTACTTTACCTTTACTGCCTTTAAATGCCACATTAACTCCCACAGCAATTCCAACTGTATTTTTAAAATGCAAGTGGTCCCTAGTTAGTCAGATAGAACTACATTTCTAAAGCAAACGCTCACATATTTTATGTATTTGGGCTCTTTAAAATCTATTCATATCATGTCTCTCTGAGGTGAGCACACAGTCTACATTTTTCTTCAGAAAATGTTGCCCTTTCCTGCTGAGATCAAGGATCATTTTTGCCTAGAAGACAAACAAACCCTGCTCCAAATAGTCTAAATATTTAAGATGCACCAGATGATGGTGGTGGTGAAATGGATTAGTTATAGTAGTAAAAATATTCAAGAGTGAGAATAAAGAATCGGAGAACATATAAAATGAGACACTAGAATATATTAAAAGAAACTGACAGAGAAGAGAAGAACAAAAGGTAAAATCATTAAATATTTCTCATACCTCCATTATTTAATAATATTTATTCTAAAATGTCAGTGAGAAGCAGACCATTGAATGAAGAAGCGAACATTTATACTCTTAAAACCAGGAATTCAACAGAGAATTTACCACTTGTGACACTTTATTTTTTTTAAAACTTAATCCATTCACTTGGTACCATAAAAGTACAGAATTTCAGCCCTGACTAAAAATAAAATAAAAGAGCGTCCTCACCTTCATTGCTGAATTTACTTACTTTGTCAACATTAAAAGCGGATGGCATAACGCACACATTATTTAATGCAGATCCTCTTAACCTGATTTAATATGTTGCACACATGCACACAGAGTTGTGTATGTGTCCTCATACAGTGCCTGCTGCTATGGCTCCCTGCCTGAATATGAATTTGAATAAGAACGGGCCTCGGCCATACTTCACACCTTGCTGAATGGTGTGTGAGGGTGTAAGTGTGTGACAGATCTTGAATTGTCACGCTGTAAAGCTACCACTTGTAAAAACAGACATAAATGAGTAAAAAAAACCACAAGAGCCCAAAACCCACCTTCACAAGTGCTTTTAACAAACACACAAACACACACACACCAATAGGTATGCAATGCCATTACCGCTGCAGCCCCAACTCCCCTCTCTTGCTTCTCTCTGCTCTCCTCTCCCACCCACTCCTCATCTCCTCTCATCCACTACTCTCATGTTCCCATCCTCTCCTCCCACTAGCCTCCTTTTTTGTCCCTCTTCTCTTCTTCACATTGCTTTTTCATATTTTTGTTTTACTCTTTTCCTCCCTTCCCCTATCCCTGCTCTCCACCGCTGCGCTTTCTCGTCATACACGTTAAACAGCGCATGAATAAAGCATGCCATTATTGCAGCGAGTCTGTGTTTCTTGCTTTGTGTGCGTTGTCCAAGATGCACATACATACATAAGTGTGCACTCTCATCCTTATCAAATGGGATGTATGACTACAACCTCCTAATAGAAGCGGTGACCTTCATCTATGCATTAGCAGTCCTGTAAGAATGATAAGCTAGATAAGAGAGCTGTTTCCATACATGTTAACAGGCACGTGGGACCTTCACAGATGCTTGTTCCCTTATCAGAGGAAAGTATGAACAGGTCAGACTGGCTTCCTGAGGTATTTTCCTAAGTGTGTTGCAGGCTGCACATGCTTCAAGGTGATTTTCATTCATAGACAGACCAGGACCTGAGACAATTTTCCCTCCTGCAACAGATAGCTCCGGGCCAAGTTAACTTGATTTGGGGTGACCATAGTTCCAAAGTTCAACTTTGCCAGCCAGGAAAAGCAGTAAGTTGAGAAGTTCCCTTTCTGGATTTCATTAAGGTTCCCTGTCAGCTTCCCCAAATTACAAAAAAATGATATTTAAAAATGGCATGTTTTAAATTATGTATCACAAAAGTAAGATGACATTCTGTGGCATTTTCATATAAATGTTTTTTTGCTCTCACACTGACTGAACTTAATGAAAGTTAAATCTCAAACCCAGTGCCTCCTTGTCCCATGATTTATTATAAATTATTAATTATTATTATTATTATATTGAATCAGATCCTCATTTTCATTTTAATTGAATTAACAATAATAATTTGCAACCAATTAAAGACGCTCTTTCCCTTTAAGGCAAGATGCTGGTGCTAGAATCAGTGTAAAGAAGGGAAAACGCATCTTCCTGGCAGAGCTGAAAGTATGTTCTTTCTCTTGCAGTCTTTTAAACATTGGTCAAGATAATTTTCATAAAAATGTATACATTTAAGTTTTTGTCGTATTTTTGAGTAAGCTTTCGGTGACTATAGCAAATTAAGTTAAAGCAGTTTAATATGAACAAATTTCACACTTGTGTTTTTTACATTTCAGCCAGCAGCAAACACTCATTTGTTTGGAATAATGGAAGAAAAAGGTGTCAGAGTGTTGCAGACACTGTTTGATTGACAGGTGATCTCTGGGAAAAACAACACAGCACTGACTGCTTAACAATTAATTTATTGCAAACGCATTTGACATCTGGCAGCAGGCCATTTGTTTGAAAGACAGTTTAAATAAATACACACATGCACAAACACACCAGCCATAATCTTGTTAATTAACCATCCAACATTAAGGCAAACCAATGTTAAAAAGCGTTAAAACAGCTTAATGCAAAAATGTTTATACAGACGTAATGAACCAAACTGATTAAACGTAGGTCAGGATTACCGACATGTGTTTGTCTGTGCTTGCAGTACTGTAAGTGATGTGCAGCAGCAGCAGTTACTCCCCCAACTTGCTTAGCATTGCCTCAGGTGCACGTCAAACACACACACACACACACACACACATTCATTAGTAGGCAACCCACACTTTTAACAGGAACCACCTACTCGACACTGGCAGAAAATTCTCTTCTTCTCTCTGCTTCTCTCATGTAATCCATCTTCCTTTCCTCTCCTCTGCCATCCTTCCCCCACTTCCTCTTCCTCTCCACCCTTCTTTTTTCTCCCATTTCTCTTGCTGTCTCCTCTCCCAATTTCTTCCCCTCAAATCATTTCTCATGAGAGGAAACAAAGGAGAGTGACAGCGATCCAGTGAATCAACAGGGACCGCAATAAGCTTACGATATCCATTTAAATGTAAAGTATATTTATGATGGCATATTCAAATCAGTACACAGTGAACCCGCAGTGAGAACTTCAGATGTACACACTCATACGAAACCATCAAGAGCTGTTTTTTGATTACTTGGCATCCTGTCAAGTTTGTATACTTAACCCCAGCGGCTGAAAAACATATTTTGTTGCATTTTAAACCAGTGTAATGGCCCTTTACCTCAATGTAACAGATTGAAAATGTTAAATCGTGTGTGTGTGTGTGTGTGTGTGTGTTCTCACTGCATTTCTCGTGAAATGTCAGAGCGAAGGGCTTAATGTGACAATTTACATAAAGGACCAGTGGTGTAATGATGCATAGAAAACAAATGAACTGATGTTTCATACTGTGTGTTTAAGAGCAGTTTATGCATGAATATATGCCAGTGGTCTACAATGACCTGACACTGAGAGACAAAGAGTGCGGAGGTGTCTGACAAGAACACAGAGGACAGGGCAAGACAGAAAGTGTCTTTCAGAGGCAGGAAAAGAGAGACAAATGGCAGAAAGACAAATTATAAAGGACAGTGTCTGTACTCCCCAACACCCTGGTTCCATAGGATTTTCTTTGAAAATGTGAGAAAAAGAGACAGAAAGGGAAAGTCAGGGAGAGGTGGTGAGAAGCCGATAATGGCTGAGACAGTCAGAAAAGTCCACAAATCCCGACTGACTGTCTCTCTGTATTTGTTCCACGTGTCACTCATGCCAATCAGCGCTATATAGCATCAGGGTTAGTTGTCTTGTCTCACCATCTTTTCTCAACTCCAGCAGAACTTAAAACAGGTGAAAGTGCAAATGATTGAAAATACAGAAACCTTTACATATTGTTAGGAGAGAAACAAAACCTTCAAAACTGACATTCAGACGGCTCCAAAAAGTTTGAAATGAGGTATGAAAAGTGATTTTACCATATTCATCAGTACATGTAATTAGAGGTTAGGTGTTGCCAGCTCGTACATTTGTGTGTGGCCTGACCAGTGTTGGCTAATAAAACATTTCAGTGATGTTAATTATACATTTTAATCAATTTGTCTATTTATCTCTGTGTTAACTGGAGAGACATATTCTGTGACGTTAACCATCAACTGGAGCTGGGAGAAGGTGGCAAAAGTGGAATGATACACTTTCCGGTAATTGTTTTATTTTTCCAGTAACCGAGTCTTCGCTACACGCTGAAACTAATGACCAACAAGTTTCATTTAATTACAGTTGAGAGGATGTGTGAACCCAGCAGGAAGACTTGCCATCACCAGAGGCAAGTTAGCTGTTGGTTGTCAGTAAAAACCTCCAGCGTGTAAGCTTGTTGTCTGTTAAACCATATTTACAGATGCAGTGTTACTTCTTCTATTGAGCAATGACATTGCTTTTGTAATGAGTAATGAATAATAAAGGGCACTTCCGAGTAACTGCCCGATCCTAAAACAATGCAAATACACCTCATCTAGACATAGTCATATCTCGCACATGGTGGCGGTGGAGAATAGCCGCATAAATATTGTTTCATTTTGTTATTTATCCAGGCGGGTTGACTGAGAACATCCAGTAATTCCTCGCAGGAGATGGAGGGTGGCACGCGTTTGTACTTCTTGTTGGCCACCGAGCATCTCTTCTGAAGCTGCTGGGGACTTGCCTTGCTCACGGGCACCATGCTGCTAATTGCCGGGTGCCAGCGTGTCTTGTTCACTTTGTTTGCCCATGCTTCTCTCATCTGGTTCTGAAAATGCAGCCGATTCTCTGTTTACAAGCTCTCCTTTGCAGTCATTAGACTTTCCACCGTCTCCAAAACTGCCTGAAAAATTCAACTCAACAACTTCACACCTCTGTTCTCCTCTACTTGTTTCTCCTCTGCAGCTCTTCACCTCATAGTGGGTATTGCAGTCAGTAGTCAGTTGGCTCTGCAGTTAAGATTGTAGTCTGCCGGCTCCACACTAAAGGCATTAGCATTTATATTTAACTGCCTGGAGGTATCTTAGATCAGAGTCTTGGATCTGCCGGTTTCCAAGTTTGGAAGAACCTTGTTCATTGTACATGGAGAGTGAAGTGTCCATGGCCACTGGAATAACACATGTAGGTTGGAGGTATTTGGATTTCTAATGACATCAGTAAATGTTTAACACATTGGAGACCTTGGGACTTGTTTAAACTGTCTTCAGACATCGAAACTGTCCAAATCTAAGAATATTTGGGCATGTCTTCTGTTTCTACATATGGTAATTTTAGATGATAAATTAACCTTTAGATCAATATTTATAACTCTAGAGGGTGTCTTTGATCAAAGAGTTGGAGTCATTAATTTTTCAAGTGGTGGATATTCCATTTTGATACAACACTGTTTTCTGTGTTAGGCTTTCAAAGATTTGTACACAAAAACATAGCAGCATTGAGGTATATATTTTTTTCTGTCTCATAAAATTATATTACCCTAGAGGCTGCTGTTCACTGTGATCATGGGCAAAACGACAATGAAGTAGGTACATGATACGAGTACTGAGCAGCCCATAATCACAGAGAAAAAAGGTCCTCAAGGGTATTATAGTTGTTACACAATGGTTAGCAGTGTATGTGCCCTGTCTGGAAACATTTCTTCAAAGGAACACATACATGAGAATAAAAAATGGGAGAAAACAAGAGGGATCTCTAACTAACTCCCAAGTTACCATAAGACACAACCGCAAGGTTGAAGCCAATCTTTGATCAGGGTGACTTCTTGGCTGAAGAATGTTGCAGAATTTCAACACATTTGGTTCAACAAATGTTTTAAGGGTACTGAATCACAGATAAAAGCTTTGGACTTTTGTTTCATTACATCTTATTTTTTATATACATCCATGAGCCATGTAGTTTGAAAAGTATCCACAACATATATTGCGGTTTTTCCAGAGGCAACCATTGTGCAGACTAATATCCGTAGTTGGAGAAAAACACTGCATTGTTCAGTAAAGCATGAGGACATTAACGCCTTCTCTCTGGTGCAGCTAATCTCTTGGCCACAGAACAGTGACTACACTTTTTCCTGTTCTTTATTCTTCATCTCATTCTTACATCTACCTTTGCTTTATCGCATTTGATCTGAAAAATCCAGTAAGGCTGCTCTGCGCGTTGACTCTTGATGTTGTGCCGTGGTGTGTTTATGGGCTGTGGGAACTTCTATTCTGATCTCACAAATGCTGGTATGTATGGTTTACTATGTGCAGTTGTATGACAGACGGATACAATTTAGGTCAGAAAGTCATACCAGCAATCAGTAGTCAGCAGTAACCATGACGACAATTTGTCCTTTATCTTACCCATTGATCAGGGACATTATCTACTCAGTGTTACAGAAATGTTTCGTGATTTGTTTGCAATTATAGTTTGGACTAATAGTACAATAGTACATAAGATAACTGTTTTTACTCTGTACTGATTCAATGAAATGTCTGTTAGTGGTCTTTCCCTTTTAGTTTCCTTTTAAGGTGGAATTCTGGTCTTTAATTAAGCGTCATTGAGCCGTCACAGATCAGTCTTAGCTCTTTTGTTTTGAGGTCATTCAGTTTCACACAGAGCTACACTAAGCTTTCCAAGGTAATTATTGTAACATATGTGAAGTTTTGTTTTAAGGTGTGAAATCAAGGCCCTTGAGTTACTCCTATTGGCAGCCTGTCTCTTGTCTTCTGAGTCAATCAATCTGGGTCTGGGAGAGAGAGAGAGAGATAAATGCTTTACAAAAAAGCTAAAGGGGGGGGCGGATAAAGAAAGGTGTGTTTAGGAGAGACAGGAAAACACAGTGAGAGGTGAAAGAGAAAGCAGTATATAAGGAACAAAAGCTGTTTAATGTTTGGCAGTCTCAACAGAAACTTGGCTGTACACAACCAAAATGAAGGTACAAATTATGTGTGTGTGTGTTTGTGTGAGAATGTGAGAGACATGGGCGGATTACAGATCGGGTCTAACAGCCCAGTCCCAGGGGCCCAAGGGCTCAGGGGGGGCCCTAAGCCAGAACCTCTGCGTGAAGTTGCTGTTATTAACTTTGCATTTTTTGTCACACAGGCAAAGGGCTTAGGTCATGTCAATAACAGAACCCCAAACATCCTACTGAAAAACTGCAAACTCTTCCTTAAACCAGGGGATGCCACTAAGCAAAAAAACACTTCAAGGGGAGAAGTTTCACTCTGATTGTTTCATAGTGTTAACCCAAAGCTTACATTGTGCGTTTCTATAAGTTCTGTGTTTGTTTAGTCAGATTTTCAGTTGGGGGCTATCACAGACCAACGTATCAAAGCCAATAAATTAATGACTTTGTATCTGAATAAACAGACACAAAGAGGATCATTATTGAAAAGGCCCTGTGTGTGATTAGTATATGATATGAAAGGCATCCAAACACGGATGCATGCTATGGGCTGATACTTGACCGACATGGTGTGGTTTAAGCCGTTGTCAGCCGCCTTGTTTAGTTCATAACAGGATGTATGAACAACCATAAAACAAAGCTGTTTATTACTGCGAATGGAGGCTTTTTGGGCCCTTCGTCTGCCCCTTGGCATAACTTTGGGGTTCAGTGACACAAACTAACGAGCCATTTTATAGGCAAGTTAGAAGTTACACTGAACACCTTTTTACAAGTCATGTTGTCGCAACAGGAAAAAAACAACCTAAGAAAACATAAAATTTCAATATACCCTGGCAACATGACATTGACATTTTTTGACATTTTCTAGGCTTGTACAGTTTTCAGAGAAGAACAGCCTTCAAAACTATCCCCGCCACGAGCGCACACACTGTCAAACACTGTCGGCCGCCTCATCTCTCTGTATCACACGCTCACACATTCGAATCTGTCAAATGTCCTATCACCCTCCCCTCCAGACGCACATAAACACACACTTGCATACATGCTTGACAGCCATCAAACTCCTTGTCGTGCAGACCCACACGTTACGAAATGCATGCATAAACATACGCATGTTCACACACACAGCCGAGACTGTCAGAAGCCTCGTCACACACACACCCACGCCGGAGACACACAGACAGACGTGTGGTAGACAGTGATTTCCTACCGTCAGCCGGGGCGTCCATGTTCCTGATGTGCTCCATTGTTAACAAAGTTGCATAATAACCGCATTAGACGTGGAAGCATCTACACTTACAGACCATTAAAATACACAGACTGCCCAGACTGCATTGGTTAAAGTGAACTCATTGGGCAATTATATAATGGGACCTTACTCTACATTAATTCAGTAATAATATCCATCTGTTTAGTCATGATAAAGAAGCAGAGGATAATATTTAGTTAGCTACATTAAGAGCCAATTAAACTGAAGTCATAACGGCATAAACTGAAAGTGCACAGTGCATTCTTCGCTAGAGCAAAGCCTTGCTGTATAATTTGCACACAAAAAAAAAAAAACTGAGCAAACTGTGATTTTAGTAATTCATACTTTGTGATAATCCAAACAACAGTATGGACCGAGTGCCGCATTTTCCAAGTAGCTCACCTCCTTTTGGTGCTTGTTCTCATTTTCACTGAATTTCAGAGAACTTAACGGCACATTTTACATGCAGTCAGCATCTGGCTGTATGAGAAGCGAGCTGATATTACACTACCCACAGTATTTAAATGTCTGTGCTTCAGGGTACGAGGAGGCAGGTTGAACATTTACTCTGTGCATCAAGCTCTCGGATTTGACTCACAAAGTCATTGATAGTGAGGTGGCTACCAGTGAGTGAAACTATTGGCCTGTAGGTAAAATGGAATTTGTGAATTGTCAGGTTTTGAATTTCAAAACAAAACATGAGGAAATACAATGAGAAACAAAACCAGAGTCTCAGGGGGGCGGATTCAGGCAGAGCTTTAACCTGGATCTGATATGTTTAAAGTGCCTTTTTTTTCTCTTCTTTCAACAAACTCTAGCTGTTATCAGGGATTTTTGCGGGACTATGAGGTAGAAAAAGATTTGAGTATTTAAAACTTTATAGCCTTCAGGTTTTTCAGTCTACAGACTAATTTATCGATAGCGTATTGGTGTCACATTCTGGGAATTACACCGGAGGGGATTTTAAACAGCATTTGAACCTGCAGCTTATGAGATATTCCATTTTGCTTGTAGGTTTGTTATTCTATTACAGGTTTGTTCTCAGAGCGATGTATGACAATGATAGATTTGATCTGTAATTCCACGCTTTTATTTTCCACTCACTGCCCGGGGTTTATGGATAATTGGTTGGTACATTTTATGATGCAGTCATGGCCAGTTCATCCACGGGCCTCATTAACATGAGTGACAGAACTGATCAATATCATGAAACATGGCTCACAACTGTGCAATTCAAAACAAGCATTCTCCAAAGAGAATAACAGCAACTTTCTGCTGTCAGGTCGTCTACATGAAAGTATCCAAGACACAGTAAGCAAGTGCTGAATTATTTTACACTAAACTCTCAAGTGTCCTAAATCAGACCGAGTGATAACCTCATTAACTTTGGTTTATTTTTATCTGAAAACAAAGACCAACTGCACATAAAACGTTTAAAAATATATTTTGGGTTCATTAAAGGTAATTACGCTATGTGGAGACTCTTCAAAAACTGCCCCACAAGCCGTCACGGGTCCTTATTCATACTCTCAGAAAAATGTGTCATAAAAAGTAAAAAATAAAAATTAACTTTATCACCGCTGTCAGGTCCTTTCAGGGGGTGGTAAAGTCTTCAGTTGTTGGGCATTTGACATTTTTAGGGAGAAACACTTCAGATGTTGACCTTAATGTGAAATCATTAGCCAGAATGAGAGAACAGTTTTAGCCCAGCCATTTTCTCCTCTGTTCTTCTTCTTATTTCTGTTTTATCTTTTCATCTTCTAGCTTTTGTCTTTTTACTCATCTTTCTCCTCTCCGTGGCTCTTTTATCACCTTCTATTCATTTTCCATACACCATTTCTTTCTTGTATCTCTTTTTTCACACACTTTTCCCCCCTCTCATGTGCCCTTTGCTCTGTTGTCTTGCCTGTGTTGGGTTAATGCTGAGGAAAGGAGAAAGGAAACACATTTTGGCCTGGATTGCTTTGGTTCAGTGCCATACAAGGAGAATGCTCAGACAGGCAGTCTGTGGTGGTGCCGTGCCAGGACAAGTGATGAAGGAGGGGTCAGACAGCGTTATAATAGCCGGTGCTTTCGAGTTAAACAAATTTATAGCTTCAGTTAATGCTCTGATGTGGGTGATTAACAATGAGGAGGATTTCTAGCCGTCTAGAAATGAAGTGTTATGGTGGCTGTTAAGTGTTTCTGAACCATGTCAAATACCTGATCAGTACTGAGAGAAAACAAGTTTTTTGTAAATTGGCTTGCTGATAACTCATCACAATAATTTCATGGTTTTAATGTCAGGCCACTGACTTGCATTTCTGCTGAAGGCAATCTAGGTGCTCTATTAGCCAACACCATCTGCACACCATACACAGTGCCAGTAGTTACGTGCTGAAACTGTAGCTCTGTCATCACAGACAGAGCCTCGTAATGGAGCTGTGAAGGCATGACCGTTTATCTTAAAAAAAAAAAAAAAAATTATATATATATATGCATACATGCATGTGGTTGTATCGTGGATATATTTAATATGTTATTTATAATTGCTCTGTCAGGAAATCTTCAGTTGGTCAGAAAGTAGGAACACATTAAATGCACCAAAGACCAATACATGCTTCAACATTTTAAAAATATATTATACACTTCTAATTAATTCACAGTTAATTGACCTGTGTTTATTTTGCATTTGCTGAACTGAATCATACTACATTTATGAGAAAAAGCGATCTTAGGTTTTTCCCTGCAGAGGCGATGAAGAAGGCTATACCGGAGAGTAGTGGAGCTCATTATTATCTTGATTTTTAGTGTCCTGTTATTAATACTCCCTACTAAATATTTTATATTCTTGTTTCCTGTTACATTTTTCTTTCCTCTTCACACTTTTTCTCCAGAGATGTCTAAAACAGGCCATCAAAAATGAGGAAGTAATTTGAGAGCCAACACTTTACCTGACTAGACACACTAATAAAGACCTTCAGGTAAGGATGTCTTCCTAAATGTGCATAAAGCAGCTTGATTGAACTCTGAACATTAACTTCTAAAATCACAGTCATAGCTCAAAGCTAGTGACCCCCCCTCTCCTGCTCTCTCTTCTCCCTCTTGGATTCTTCTTCTCAGCTGGACTCTGAAGGACTGAGCACATTCCCTTCATCTTCTTCAATCAACCAAACCTTATTGCTGGGTATCAGCAATTGTGTGCCCATTAATCGCATAGCTGAAGTAATCATTATGAAAGAAAAACAGATGCTCCATTATATTTTCCTGGTGCTGGGTAATTTTAATCAGCTCACATAAAAGAATAATATCTTGGTGGAGTTGGATAATGTGTGTGTGTGTGTGTGTGTGTGTGTGTACAGCAGTATGCATGCATTCTTTAACTTTACGTTTGTGTGTGACAATAAGACGAATGTGTGTACACGTGTAAATTTGTGTGTGGCTATTTTCTGTATAAATCTGTGTGTATGTGTGTGCGTGTGCATTGTTGCTTTCATGTGCTTGTGCCTGTGTGTCCTAAATTATTTCCCAACTTGATTATTGCATTTTTTTTTACTAAACTACATATTTCCCCACAGGCCATTTCGGATGCCCATAAAATGATGGTTGTTTTGCACCATTGGGATATGACTGTATGTGACTGAGAGTAGGCTGGTGCATGCTGGGATACGAATGGGTGTGATTTGGACAGAAGGCGGTGGGAGTTAGTGTCTAGTTGTTTTTCATGCTTCATTGCTTTGTTTGTGATGAGGCCTCTCAGCTCGGCTCGCATGCACACTTACATCTCAGTGACAGGGACTCATTCTGTAAGATGAGATGATTATCACTTCATATGTAAACTGGGGATTCTTACACTTTATTAACTCAGGATTCAACTCAAGAAATCCGTTCTCCCAGTGAGCTCCCACACTGAAGCAATTCTGTCTTTGAACTCGAATACCATATTATATTATAGTAATAAACATCTGTTTAAGTACAACAAAGACTATTGCAGTTGTCTGCACTAATGCAAAATGGAGCATTATACACCACACAAACACATATATCTACATATACAGATACTGCAGAAAGTGCAGTAGTTAAAAAATGGTATATGTGGAAAAAATGCAATTCATCAGTCCATTTTGCTCTACTTGGTAGGTTCGCAATGGCAACAGGCCAACAAGCAAGGTAGCCCTCCCTGGCCACATCCTCCAGCTTTTCCTGGGGGATCCCAAGGCGCTCCAAGGCCACGTGGGATATGTAATCCCTCCAGTGTGTTCTGAGTCTGCCCTGAGGTCTCCTCCCAGTTGGATGTGCCCAGAATAACTTCCCAGGGAAGCATCCTAGAGGCATCCTAATGAGATACCCAAACCACCTCAACTAGCTCTTTTCAAAACTAACTGGCAATGCTTGCACTTTGACCTCCTTCTGTAAGTCCAGCCATCCTGTGAAGGAAACTGATTTCGGCCCCTTGTATCTGTGATGTCAATCTTTCAGTCGGCCAGTACCCACAGCTTATGACCATCGGTGAGTCTTGGAAAGTAGAGTGTTCAGACTCCAAGATACTTGAACTACTTGTCTTGGGGCAGTAAAACCACATCATCCACAAAAAGCATTCGACATCGTGACAGATCATTTCAGTAAAAAGCGGGTGGATTCTGCTACTGTACGTCAATCGATTAATTCTCCTCACACATACTTACTACACGTAGATCTGAGTAATGCATGAATAATGTACTGATAGTACATGAGATGAATATGCCTTTTTGCAAACTGATGACTGGATGTTTATGAATGGCAGTCATGACAACATCTCACCTTCCCCTCATCTGTCTTCATGCACCAGCAGCTCCTGCTTCTACTGATTCACTCCAAAAACAAACCAAGAAAACAGGAGGCAGTGTACTAGTATCCTATATTAGAATGAAATGTACTTTTTGTATCGTCATTATTTGATGTAGTAAAGTGTTTTTTGCATATTCAAACAATGATTTTATATAAAATGCACTTTTAAGAAACAAGAGCTCCAAACAAAACATCCATAAATACCACAGAAAATCTGCCACATGTGTTTGGGCCTTGTTGCTATGGCGGTTTATATATCTGCAGCTGCACATTTTATGTCCACATCATTGTGTGTACATCAGAGGAGGTAATATTTCAGCCATCTGACTCAGCCCATAAAGTAAAACCCAATAGCTATAATGTGACCCCCTGCCCTTCAATCACCTGTTTGACAGATCAATGCACAGCATGGTGATGGTGACACAGAGCAGCATGAAGCTGAACTGCTCAGACTGCTGTCTTAACTTTTCATAAGTTTTAGATTGCAGTGAAATATGTCACACACTATGAAATCTTTTATCCTAAAAGTTCTATTATTGAGGTCACAGAAGTAGTAGTAGTAACTATCAACTTAATGTTCATAGCTTATCACAAATATGAATCATTAATGCAAAATGAACCACAATTTCAGTTCAATTACAGTTTAAATGAAACTCTTTGTTCCAAAATGAAGAGGCCTATCAGAAGGTGACACCCCTCTTTACAAAGATTATATAAAAAAGTAAAACTAATGCTGTTGCTTGAAATGGCAGGGGAGCCCTAATGATAATAATTACAGTGAAGATTACAAAGATAACAAAGATTATCCACGCAATAGAAGCCTTATCGTTAACAGCCATGTTGCTCATTTCATAACTTTTCTATTCAGTTTTATGGTACTTGTTCAGTGAACTGTCCTCCAATGGAAATACATGGATATCTATATGATTGCTTTTTCATGCACAGCAGAAAAATATATTTAATGTTCGTGTTTGACTACACTATCTTTGTCTCTCACCTGTGTGTGTGTGTGTGTGTGTGTGTGTGTGTGTTTGTGTTCATAGTGAGGACCAGCTTTAAATCCAACAGAATCTGGACATTTTTGGGAAGTGAGGACATTTTGGCTGGTCCTCACAATGTCAAAGGGCTGTTTGAAGGTTAAGACTTTGTTTTAAGGTTCAGGTTACAATTAAGTTTAGGTTAAGCTTATGGTAAGGGTTGGGGTCAGGCATTTAAATGTGATGGTTAAGGTTAGGGTAAGGGGCTAGGGAATGCATAATGCCAATGAATGTCCTCACAAGTATAGAAGTACAGGTATGTGTGTACGTGTGTGTGTGTGTATTTGTGACTTTGACTGGCACTGTTTCAAAAAAAAACCTGTGTTGGCTGAATGTTACTGATGTTCTTTGTGTAGTTTGGTTGCAGCTAACACAATATTTAATAAAACATAAATATTTCATTATTAATATCAGCAATAATGAGTTTGACAAATCCTGCTCATTGATCTTACAAAGCAGTTGGTATTTCTGTGTGTGAGCGAAATAGATTTTCATGGGTTACCAACAAATCAAGTGTAACTGCAGTACATTTCTGCATGATTTAAATGAGTGCTGCAGAGCATCACTTCTGTGTGTCCACAGCCTTCAGTGGGTGCCACACATACTGCATATCCAGTAGACATCACCTGGCAGGCTCTCGCTTCATGTGCTTTAATAACACCTCAACAACCAGACTCCTGCGTGGGCAGGGTTCCCAAAGGCACTGTAGCACTAATCTTTTTCACTTCCCTCGCCAAGGGACAAACATGATCTTTGTGCTGAAACACATTCTAAGAAGGGGCCAAGCCAGGTAGTGTTATAATGGGATTTATAAAGACTAAATACATTGACAAATAATGCCCTTGTAATGCAGCAGATATACGGTTGTGATCCAAAACACAGAATAAGCCTCCTGAACTGTGTTCCAGTGATTAGGTTAGGTTTTTATCCCAGCTATTTTCTTATGATGTGACACCTCTCAGCTTATTCTCTTTGAAACAGAGTAAGAGGGAGGGAGGCACACACACTTGGGTGAGTCTGGACACACACACTTGATCCCTTTGAAACGCACACACACTCCATGCAGGCAGCTAAGCCTGGTTGGGGCTTGGCGGGTTGCGATACGGCCAGCTTTATCCGATTCCAGCCTTATCTTAAAAGTGCGTCTGAGTGAGTGTGACTGTGTTTGTGACTGATACATTTATGTCTTTTTATGTGCAAGCCATTGTGTCGGCTCATTTGGTTTTGTACATGCAACCAAATTTTACTGTATACAGTTTTTTTTGTCTTTATGTGTAGTTTGTAATTGAAAGTTTGCTGTGTGTGTGTGTGTGTGCGTTTTAACTAAAGCTAGATGCAGGAGAGGTGCTGGTTTCATTTTGAGACAGTGATCTGACAGACATATAAGTAAATGGAGACACAGAAGAGTCACAGATGAAAAAAAATAAAACCTGAAAGGGAGAAAAAGAGAATGAAGAAAAGTACTAAACATTAGACATTATGCTGTGATTTACTTCATGTTAAAATCAACATGTTGTGCAAAGCTTAGAATCTCCCGAGCTAAACATACATAGCTCTTTTTAAAAATGCATGGCACGACCTCATTGTCAGCCATAACATAAAAAATGTGACATATCAGTGAAAGGTGAAGAGAACAAGAGTTGAATCAATAGTCCAATTACATCAGTAAATGTCACACTTTCACTGTAATGAGTAAAGTGTCTAGACCAGACCTAAAGTTTCATTCCTCCATGTAAAGACAAACATACCAGCCGACACCAACCCAACGTTGCTTACCACTGCTAACTCACTAGCCCATGACTACTTTTTTTTAGGCTGTTAACTCACTCTTACTTCATAATACAGATGTCATATTTTTAGTTAAATTTAGCCAAAAATTTAGAAGTATAAAAAAATAGGGAAGTTTCTATGAATATTTTGATGTAAAAACGGTTGAATCCAAGCTGACTGCAGATGTTTCTTACCTTGCAGCCACCATTCAAGCCAAGAGTGGCAATTGAAAACATTGATCTGGTCAGACAGATTTAATCTTTATTTAATACCGGCCCTACAGTAATAATCATAGTGTCCCCAAGGCTAAAGACAAAACTCTGTCTGGATCTCCAGTATGGTGACAGCTATGGTCACTAGTAAATGTGTAACTGCAAACCCTTTGAAGGCTTATAACACAGAGAGAGTATGAAGGGAGGGGAGGATGGAAGGAAAGAGGAAGGGAGGAAAGAGACGGAGGGATTTAATGGGGGGAATATAAACCTGATCACCAGCTGTGCAGCCAGTGTTTATTTAGCCAGAGCTGCTGGGTCCTGGTGAAGACAGAGTGAAAGGAGGAGAAACAAAGTTGTGACTGGAGGGAGGGGGGGAGAGAGGGGAGGTTTATTAAGGTACTGTTGGATGAATGGGCCTCAAGGGAGGAGAGGGATGAGATGGAGGGGGTTCGAGAAAACGAACATGACTGGGACACAGGAGGGGAAAAAAGAGCAGGGAGGGAAGAATGAAGGGAGGGAGAGAAAGGAAAACAAGAAAATGAGACTAGGGAGGAGTAAAGAAAATGGGAGGCAGGGGGGCCAGACTGGGCATGTGAAAGGCAGTCTTTGTCTGCCACACGCTTGAAGGAAGCTAAAAATACTGCTAATACCGTCTGGGCACCCTACTGCTTCCTCCACACCCGCCACGTGTGTGTGTGTGTGTGTGTATCATGGATCACATTTCCTTGTGGTTAAGATTTAGGATTAACCTCAGGGGTCAAATCTTCACCTCTCAGCACCACCCACCCACCCACCCGGCTTCATATTTTGACACCCCCCCCACAGATGAACACCCATTATAGCAGCATATGCACACACACACACACACACACACACACTGCCCCTGACACCTGAACACCCCTCTGGGCTCATTCTCGACTTTTTAACCGTCCCTTTGAAGTGTGTCTAAATGGGAAGGATTAGTGTAATGGTCTAATGTTACAATGACATACTTCCCTCTACGACTTGCCACCGTACATCATGCTGCGCTCCCCCTTTCCTCTGCACCCGCACAACCCAGATGTCCCAACTGCTTCAGTTTCTGGAAGTAGCTGTCCCCTCTTGCCTCACAAAAACGGTCAAACAGATGGAGGTATTTAAATTTTGGCCGTCAGTTATCAGGATTTGAACACTAAAATCTCTTTTGAACCACACCAGTTGTCAGAGCCATACTCTATACATACTGAATTCGTCTGATCCATCAATCTTCTTCTGTTGATTCCTGAAATGTCCGACCACTGATGTACTCCCTTTTTTTCATTTTCTGTGAGTTCTGTCTAATGAAAAAGTCTTTAAATGTTGTTTTGTTGGGACTTTTTTCACATTAATCATCATCATCACCATCATTTTATCTGTAAATGTGCCAGATTTAGACAAACAGCTACTTTTAATCTGTAGTCCCATGGCATTTTGAAATAAAAATGTAAAAACAAAATACCCATTGACAAACTCATGACATCAAGCTTGATGATTTTTTGAATGTTGGCCTTTTGCGCGATAACACAAGATTGAAATGTTGCTGTTTCCTGTTATGAAAAGAAAAGCATCTGCACACTGGATCAAAGCTCCAGTGTGCAGATACTTTTCATTTTCAATAGTCTGTCCAGGCATTCCCTGCGACCTTAAATCATACTTAGCCCTCTTCAACCCCCTGCCCTGTTAACTGTACTCTTTGGATCATTTTTCACCATGTCATTTGCCTTTAGTGTAAAAAGATCAAGGTTATTTATTTCCAGTGTTATAAAAAGATTTTACTCCTATCTGGTTCTGTGCCTGTAGATTCTCCACCTTTTGCTTTTTTTGCAGAATTCATACATTTTTGTGTAATTTTCAGTGGATTTTCTGTAATGAAGGACATGTTTTCTTGAGATTTTAGTAAACTACATTCTGAGTGGGAAAGATGAATTTGAAATGTCCATTTCAGTTACAGACATGTCAGATACTCGTGATTCAGAATACTTTCAATCGCTGTTTGTTGGCAAGTCTGCACACAATGCTTTTGTACTTCATATGATTATTGTTACAATGAAGAATGTTTATCATTCCTTTCATTCACAACTTGTATTCAATACTCCATAGTGTTTGTGCGTAAAGCAGTTATCATTTCAACCAGGAAATCTTAAACAGAATGCATCCCCAAAGAACCCTTTGCAGACAATTTGACCTCTCCAAAAAAAACCACAGTTTAGTTTCTGTCAGTGTTTCATGTTTCCAACTATGATTTGAGGCTCTACACACAGCACATAGTCCTGTTTGATATCGAATGGAGAACCAAAGGGAATTGAGCCCTTCTCCGTGAGTCATGTTGTTCTGTCTGATCCGACATCTGCAAGAGGCCGTGAGCAGAGCGTAAGAAGAGGAGAGGGGAAAGAAAACCGATAGAGATGTGCCGCAAATGACTGGCACTGGAGTAAAATGAAAAGGAGAGATGGGGATAAAAAGAGGACAAATGAAAAAGATGGCGAGAGGATAAAAGCTGAAAAGAACACTGGTAAAAAAAAAGGACAGATGCGAGGAAGAGGTAAGAGCAAAGAAGAGGGACGGGTATACTGTAGAGAATGGGATGGCTAAAAGGAGACAATGAAGGGAAGATAATGGCTTGAAACAGTGGTACGGTTTCAGAAACATTAGATTCAGCTCTGTAGGGGGGCCCTCTGTCTCGCTGCCCAGAAAATCAGCTTTCCAGGGGAGAAGCCCTGAACAGATCAATAATGCATAAATAGACACACAGACAAACACACACGCATACACACACACACACCCCGATATGCACCCACACTTGCATGAAACCACTCATTATCCTTCTAAGCATTTTCAAAGCTGACCCCTTAACTGCAGCAAAATGGTTCTCCATGTAGAACGCCTATCTTAAAAATCCCAGCGGGACCCACGTAGGTATTACATGGAAATAGTCAGTCAGTCATCATAGGGTTGGGTTTCAATAGAATAAATAGTGCACACGAATGAGGCAGAGAAGCTCTCAGAGAAGAAGGGGCGGAGAGAAAGAGAGCGTTTCAGAAATATCCGCTCTGCAATACTGAAACCATGTAATCAGCTGTAAGTGACAAGATCCTTTTATCCATGTTTTAAAATGTTCAGCCACAGTGACAGGCCTCTGCAGCTCTGATGGTTGTGTTTTTAAGATAATTATTGAGCCAGCTTATATTATTTCTACAGTACGACTCCGATTATTGTAATGGAAAAATAATACATGTTCAAGTTAAGCCTCCTAAGTTGTTTGAAGTGTCAGACCTCCACTTCTTACATTCACCTTAAAATATCATTTGATCCGACTATTTTTATTGAAAAGCTCCAGGAATCAAAACGTTCAAGGTGTAGTAGGTGTAATGCTGTAAACAGTTTAGATGCTAGACAATTTAATAACAGTCTCTGTCGTTCAAAACACATTTTCTTACCCAGAGCATTTTCCTCGCACACACACAACATTCAATAAGATACAGCTTCCTCATCTGTCTTCTCTCTTAAGTTCAACATATGATTTGGTTTACATTTTCTTCTGCTACAAACATCAACTAAATAACAAGTGAAGTCTCTGAGTATTTTATATGCAAACCATCTAAAACTAAGACAGACAACTCTGGCAAATCTGGAACAGCTATTAACAAAATACACTACCTATAAATATAGCCACACTGTTGAAATTAGCATATCATTAAGGGCAACACACACTATCGTTGAATGTGTGTGAAAACTCCTACATCTATATGGGCCCAAACACCAGCTGCATTTTTAAAATATGTTAACACTTCCCTTGTTCTCTACATCCTGGATACTTCCTCGATCCTTTTGAGAAGTTACAGAAAGTGACTTAACAAATATCACATAAAATTAAATCACCCATAATTGGTCAAAGAACAAAGAACAAAGTTTAGGTTAACATACAGTTTACTGACTAAGCAGTGCCTGGACCCCTCCCTTAAAACTATACGAATCTACTTGCATATATTTAGAGTTGAATCTCTATTGATTTTGTTTCGACTAAAACCGTAAGACCAAAAGTCACCAAAAGTGGGTTGCAAATTCCACTGACTACTCAGGCACATACAATACTGTAACAATCACGTTTACATTATCTCAAAAACAGCTGGGCTTAGAATCTAAATTCTTTCATCACTTTAATTCCTCAATGTATCTACATGTTCTGGTTTAAGGCACATTTACTGTCTGGTTCAGTCTCACCACTCTCATCAACCCTGTTCTCAGGAACAGCGGTAGGGCGCTACAGAGGAATTATCAGACTAGCTGGTGAATAAAGTCGCAAAGGCAAATACACTATTTTTAGCTTGAGAGCCAAGATTGGAGACAGAGAAGAGAAGAGCAAGTCTCGAATTTACATCAAAGTTTAATCAGGCGATTGTTTGCTTGTTTAATTTCCTGCCCCCTTGTGGCCAATAAAACAATTAGTACAGCTTGTACCACAACAGTAAGAAGACCAACAAAAAACTTAGATAAAATTGTCTGTTCAGGAACAGCGATGCTCGAGTCCTCGTGAATATTTGACAGCTGTCACAAACATACTGGTATGAATTTGGGCACATCCATATTAAAATGTTCAAGTAAATAAAGAAAAGCTCTTTTTCCCTGTGGGTCATTCTAAACCACAGTCCTGCTTGGTGACGGCAAGAAACGGAGAAGGCTCTTTCATATTCCTTAAGCTCGGAAATAGGAAGGGATCGGATTATGTTCTCTGGTCTTCAGAGGTGGGGGGCTGTTTTACTGTAAGAATGGCGAGGAACAGAAAAATGACAGACACTAAGAGGAAAAAGACAGACAGGCCTCCACTGGAGGGAAAGAAGGATGGAAAATTAGGAGATTTGGTGACCTAAATGAGGAGACGTATTGTGAAGAGAGATGAAGAATGCCTCATTCAAACTGAATCAGTTCCACTTACCAATGATCTTCCTCTCTCTTTCTTTCCCTCTGCCTCCATGTGTGTCACTTGTGCTTTTTTGTATTTCTGCATACTCTCCCTCTTTGTCTCTCTCCCTCTTTGTCTCTCTCTCTCTCTCTCTCTCTCTGTGTCTCTCTTTCGCTCTCACACACATAAACACACATACAGTTAAATGTCATTCGGTCCATACATTTACCAACAGAAGCGTGCCACATGCTCAGATGACTACACTTTTGGCAGAATATTACCACTTTCTCTCCTTTCATTCTTCCTCCCTCCATCCTTCTCTTTTCACGCCGAGTTCTTTTCAGAAGTAATGAATGCCATAATCTGGAGGGGGAGATGATTTCATCCAGAGCTTTTAGCTGCTGGACCGAGCATGAAAGCCTCAGTGTGCACTTCCAGCATGGCGTTCCCTTTGGGACACTGTTAGCAACACGACTGGCTTTGCTCTCAAAGCAAATTATTAAATTGAGGGCTTCTTTTCTGACCATCAAATCTGGCGTCTCAAGTTCAGTTTGTGAGGGACTGCTGTACAACTAGCTGGGGATGTCTAGAGATTTGTGGTAACTCCAAAGACTTGTAAATCATTTAATCCATGCAAATCTGCTGTGTATGTAGATTGTTAAAGCAAATTTCATGTGCAGATCACATTTTTCTGAATACACAGCAGGTCTCCTGATGATAGTAACCCCGTGTCCTTGTCCATGAGTTTGGTAATTTATCATGAATTGGTAGTGAAAAACGGAGCAGAAGCCTCATGGGCTGAAAATGCAGTTCCTGTTATGGCCACTTGACATTGGCTCCAAAAGCGAGTCACTCCCCATAGACCCCCATGTTAAAATGCCCAAATTTACAGCAGAAATAAAGATGTTCACAGCCTAGCACAAAACATTTGTATTTTTTATATACCTAATCCATTTAAATTATATTAAGACTTAAAGTTAGACATGTTAAGGTTGTGCTTTAAACCTGCATTCTTTCTATTGGCCAGCAGGAGGCGACACCACTGGCTCCAAAAACTAAGGTGGCAACGACCGAAATACGCTTCAAAACAACAATCCAAAAACTAATGCGTGACATACCGTGGCTACGTCCATTTCTTTTAAACAGTCTATGATAAAGTCATGGACTTTAAAGGGACAACTCCTCCAATTTTACAAAAAAAAGGCTGTGTACAGGTCTTGGGGAGTACGTGCATACATGAAAAAAGTTGCATAAAAACTTTTGTGCTTGCCATAGTCTGACAACTTGCCTCACATGATGTCACTTGAGTCAGCTCTCATTGGGGTTTAAGACTCCCAGATGAGTTGCTGGTGAGGAGTAGCATTGTAATAATGTCATTTTTAAAATATACAATAATATTGATGTAGGTGCCAGGTTTTCACAAGAAAGAAGAATGTGTTGAATATAAAAGGCAATACTCTCCATTGTGAGTGTTATAGAAGTGTGAACAATGCTAAATTGGTGGAGTGCTCTTTTAATCCCCAATGAAGACTGTTAAAGTATGTGACATGCAGCTTATACATTCATATTTATTAATTTACATTTTACATATTTATCTTTATGTCTGGAGCCTTGTTGTACATGTCTGTAAAATAAATTTAAACAATCTCAAGCCTCTTCTACCTATGAATATACCTCACGTTCATATAGATTTGGTTGATAAGTCACGAATTGTATCTTTAACCCGCATTGATTTGGGTGTCACAGTGTTGAAACAGGAAATCGCCCCCCAATGTTATTTGACTAAAATGTCAAAGCTTTATAGAGGTCAAGGCATTGTGAATGGAGAGACACAGACACGTACGAGGAGTGAATACAAATACCAGTAGGACTAAGAAATGGCTGCAATACTGAATCTGTAAAACAGAGAACAGCATGAAACAGCCCTGAGGCCCTTTGAAGTGTCTTTCACAGCTCCATCAGTTTGCAAGATTGAGCACTTCAACCGTGACTGCCATCGTGGTGAACATGCAGGTTGGGTAAATTCTGTCACGGCAACCACTGTAGTACTAATAGGAGGTAGGGCTGGATATCGTATACACTTTTTGTAAAAGGTGAAATATGATACCTGAGTTTTGGTACCATTGTGTTTCCACAAAACCCCTTTTTCATTTGACAGAGAACATTATGTAGACAAAGATAGACAGATATATGATCGTTCATGAAATAAAAGAATAAGCGTGCATTTTTTATATTCAATGCTACAGACACATTGCAGTCAGTCCTAAAAGTGTTAAGATTTCATACCCATCCCAAACAGGAAGCAGGATTTCTTTGATGCCAACTAGGCATTCATGGCACACCAAACCAAAGCTACAGAAATTATTTTATATCAACTTTGACAGTTTGTTTATTCATATATTTGGAGAATCGCCCTCTCTGAATGCAAACTTTACATTGACACTATCTGTGTCAATCATGGGATGATCATTACTACTAGTAACCTCATAAGTGCTGAAACAAGCAACCCTCCAGCTATCAGTATTAATTTAGAGCAGTTATGAGGCCACTATGTCAGAGCCATACAGTTATCTGAAATAATGCACACCCCCGGCCAATCGAAATCAAATATCCTGTGAAGTTATTATTAGTTGTAAAATTGACACTGCTGAATAACATTTTGTTTTAGTATTTATTGTATTTTATTATTGATTTAATTATTGATGATTCTTCATCCTTTCAATGAGAAACGATGACTTTCATGCCTCCTGTCAGATAAGACAGAAAACACTGAAGCAAAACTGTTGCACAATCTATATCCTTAACCCTGTAACTGTGTTCGTCCCTGTGTATAGTTTAAATCCATGTACACAAGTGACATTTATCAGCTGACACACGACTGAGAAGCATTCACAGAGACGAAGGACGCCAGTCAAGACGCTACTTAAAATAGCTGGAACACGTCAGTGTGGCTTTTGTATGATCTGTATATGAAGGTTGATGTGTGGGCTGGTGAATCTGGCTGCGGCTGTTGCGGGCTGCTTCTTCATGTTATTGATTTTCTATCTGCTGGTCTGTCACGGCTGACCCCCTCCCCCCATCGCCAGCCACACACACACATGCATAATCTAATAGAGATGTCTGACCCCTCTCGCTCATACAAACAGCAAGACAGAGATCTGTACACAACCAGATAACACACAGAGAGACACGCACAGTTTAACAACCTAAAGAAAACATGTTATATAGAAAAAAAGGTATAAACAACAGAAAAAAACAAACACCATCACCAGTCAAATCTGTTTTATTCAAGAAGCGGCCAAAAATGATTCTTGTGTATAGTTCTTCTAACATGGCCACCATTATATCCTTGTATCCTGTATTTACCAAGCATTTATTATACCACACCAGCAGCTTGGTTCTGGGAATGGCAATGTTGGTCAGCCCCCTGACTTTTCCTCTAGCATCACCATGAGGTTCACACATAGTTTTGAGTGAAATGTCTCGGAGTATTGGTCGGATTGTCATGAAATTTGGTACATACAATCATGTTCCCCTCTGGATGAATTGTAATCACTTTGGTGAGCCTCACAGAGCAAGATTTTTTTTTGTTTCAATTAAACTATTATTGAGAATCTTTACTGGTGACCTCATCCTAGATCATCGAAAGGTTCATAGCCATCACAAATCTTTAAGTAATCTTAACCATCTTTTACTGATGTTCCTTTGGTTTACAAATCATTGCAATGACGACATTAAGGAAGTAAAGATGACATTTCAGTCTTTGGTAAGTTGCTTGTTTGTCTGTGGTGCAGTCTGGGAGCCAGAGAATCTCCAGCATTGTCCAACCTCAACGACAAAACAGGTTGTTTGTTACTGCCTTCCGAAACAAATCTTATGTGTTTTCTGATCTGACACTTCTAATGACAGGATGGCATCTTTCTCCTCACTCTGCCTTACTCTCTTCCTGTCTGTTTGTTTCCCTGAAACTCAGCTTTTACCCTTAGAAATTACTTCTGCTCTCTCTGTCCTTGTCTCTTTTTTTTCTTTTCCTCTACCCCTCTCTCTCTCTTTCTGTAACCTGTGAAGAACAAAAACCTCTATAAACCAGACTAATGTAGCTTTACAATACCTCCTCCGGGTATGAAGGTGTCTGCCAATATCTTCAAACATCAATTTGTACGGATGACATCATGCGAACACCTTTCTTCCATTTTTGCTCCGCTGTATAGTCCCACAGCAATTAATTTACAAAAAACCCTCTAAGCAGGCAATTAAACACATCCCCGCTTAACCTTGCTTTCAAATACTGTGGATTATACACACAACCTAATGAAAAAGACTCTCCTTCTCACTCCTGCTCTTTATTATGCTAATGAAATTCCCCTTTTAGCTGCCATATCTGCCTTTATTTTAATATTCAGAGAAAGAGAGAGACTGGAAGAGGAAAAGAAATGTTTGTTTTTAGCGATTCACGGTTCACCAGTGAACGTGTTCCAATAAATAATTTGGCGGCAGGACGACAGGACCGGGCGTGAAATTATTACGCAGTGCACCTTGATTATTGAAAATGGAGTGCAACTGTTTTGCCGGAGAAGATGGAGACCAATGTGTGAAGTGCAACCCCAGTCACCCTAATGTAATTATACATGTGAGGTGATGTGTGTATGTGTGTGTCAGTGGGGGTGGGGGTTAAAGAAAGGAAACAGGAGGATGGACTTTTTCCTTTGTGAATAATTCATGGGATTGAAATCTATGAGAGGTTTCAGCTAAGTAGTCCTGCTGGCAGACAGTGATGAAATTCACACACACACACACACACACACACACATATATATACTGTAAGGTGTCCTGGAATGAGGGATTTATTGTATACACACACAAGAATGACCACTAAGGAAGCATGAAAAAACTAATTCTGAAACAGTAGAAACATCCACACATACAAAAACCTGGAATGCAGAGCCTCCACATATCCACAAAACATACACACTTAAGTATGCTTGATGTATAAATTATACGTATTAACCAAACTATGCATAACCCACATAAACTAATATCTGTTAAAGACCATGGGGTGAGAATGCTCCAGTAGGGGTGGGCTATAACACAAAATTAGTTTTAGATCTGATACAAAGTAATACCAGGACCAGAATAACCAATTTGATATAGTACTGTTTCTCAAGTGTGTGATGTGGTGAAGTGGAAATGGAACAATAAGGTGAACCAAACAAGGAGAGTTTTATTCTTTCAGGTTATTGATAGTTAAGATTTTTTGTTTCAGTCTACACGACTAACAATTAAAAATAGGGTAGACTTTTGGTGTTTTGTCAGTTCCCTACGTTTATGTCCCTTTCATTTTATCTTCTTGTCAAGCACTTGTAAACCACAAGTGCTGTCAACTAACATTTCCATAACGACGATACACAGTATGATTCTAGTTTAAGGTCCGTTGTGTGATGAATTAATGACACTACAAATAGCCACAGTTGTGCGTCATGGCTGTGGGTAAGGATGGCTGCTATACTTCTGCTGGGTGACCTCACCACTGTGATTCAGTGAATTTGCAGGATTTGTTTTTTCACATGCAAACAGTATAACTGTGTCAAATCTTCTAACTCAGATTTTTGCTATTTTTTTCTATTGCAGATTGCAGAAACTGTTTAGACTGCATGAAACATGCAAAGAGGAGCGAAATGTGCAAAATAAGTTAGTTATTAAGAACATATTTTTTAATAATATACATGATGACACAGGTGTTTCCAAAAGACACACAAATATATAAACACTTGAATTTACTCAGGCAGAACACACTAATACACAGAAAAAGACGTAGACACAGACTCAAGAGTTCCTGTGAGTCCCCTGACCACTAAATGCTTTACTCCTCACTCACCGACATATGCACACACTCACACACACTCTGAGTGTCCCGACTGCTAAATACTTTACCCACCTGGCAACCCATAGCTCTGTTAGTTAAAAGCTTTCCGATTGGATGTACACGTATCCGATTTCAGTTTAAAGAGCCTGCGGGAAGCAGAGCCGCTCGCCATCGGCGGGAAAACATCACGCTTTTATTCCGGGAAAGTCGGAGAGAATGAGGCGATGACCGGCAGAAGAGATGGATGGATATAGACAGAGGCAGTGAGAGTGCAGGAAAAGGAAGGTCTGTTGTAATTAGTTTATCTGATATCACTCTGCTTCTATCTCTGTCATGCTCTCTTTAAGTCACGTGTTCCTCCCTTCTTCTCTTTAAATGGGGTCTCCTCACCTCACCTCACCTGTTCACTGGTTTTTGCTAAAACATCTCTGGCCTCTTTTTTTGTATTTTCTTATCTCAACTTTCAAGAAATTATCTCTTTCTATCGTCAGCTCACCTCCCCTCTATCTTCTAACCTCTTTACAATTCCTCCCTTTACCTCTCTTTTTCTGTCCGTTACCCTTTTCTACCTCCACTTCTGTCTCTTTTTTCTTCCTTTCACTCTGCCTGCTATCTAGAATCCATTCATCCCCCAATCACTCCATTCATCCATCCAGCATAATGTGTCTCTAAGTGAGTTACCCGCGGAAACAAAGTGGATCACATCACCGTAGTGATTACATCACCCAGTTGATATTACGGGCTCGATTGTTTATACTGTGAATGTGAGAGAAAGACAGAGAGAGAGCTCATGCAAGAAGGTTCCTGTGTTTCATAAAAACAGAGCAGTTTACTCAGCTCTGACAATAATCCATGGCATTTTCATGGAAATTAATGTCCATCTTCAGCTGCTGATTGCCGTAACACAACAATAGTTCGGCCAGACCTTTTATTCTCGTCCAATCACCTTCCAGCTGCAGAAACAGCACTTGTTTGTAAAATATAATAAGAGCTGGATGGTTGGCATATGGTCCAACATGATTAACAGATAAATAACACAGGACCACCAACAGAACATGTTTTACCAATGTAAACCTGAACTCTAATTATGTTAATGTACAGCTCACAGCTCCAGCTGATAGCTGGAGTGAGCAAAATTCAAGTATACGATATGCAAAGATCTCCCATCGTCACTGCTTTATTGAAGAACATTTCAAACAAAAAGTGGTGTCTCCACCATTATCATCTGGGGAATGGAAACAGCAATACTAAAGGATCACTCTGAAGCAGCTCCTGTTAAAACCTTAATCAGAGTAATTGTGAAGATTGGCCAGATTTGATTATTGTGTTTGAGCAAATGTTTGATCAACAAATGATCTAGGACGAACAAAGACAACATGGGTTGCAAGTTTCTGAAGCGTTAAAAGGACGCTTATTTCAGTTACAACATCAGATGAATCTTCCATTTGCAATTTCTAAACTGCTCAACAGGCTATCCAAGAAAGCACATTGAAACATTACATTAACTGATGTTAAATGACAGTTACCGGATGTATCAGCTTTCACATTGGTCTCTTTTTGAATTGTGCAAACCTGTTTTTGTTATTTGCTTGAGTATGAGGATGTGTAGGGAAACATTTAAGCCTTTTCAACATTTCAGCAGAACATTGATGGTAGAGACTTGCATAAAAGTGGGACTGCCGTTGGTCCCAAGGCATTTTACAGCAGTGCAGGTGTAGAAATGTTTTGGGATATTTTGCCTTTATTGGACAGTTTGACAGTTGAGAGTGACATGAAACATGGTGAGAGAGAGAGGGGCAGGTCACGCATGAAAAGCCCCAAGCCAAATTCAAACCAGAGGTGTTGTGGCTACATGGTCTGTGCCTTAGCCTGCTGGGCGGTTATGGCCTTCATGGGTATTTTTTTTTTATATCTGTCAGTTGACGTGGGTGATCATATTAGTATGCTGAATGCTATAATGCAGGGTAGTGTACATGGAGACCATTTAGCTGTTGAAGTGAAAGTGTGTTGAGGGGTTGGTGTGCCCTCAGAGGAGGAATAAAGTGTGTGTGTGTGTGTGTGTGTGTGCATTTTAAAGTTATTAACTAAGTGATAACAAGTTAATCTCTGGACAATTAGAAAAAGTAAAATATCCTCATTATAATTTTAATACCAAAGGACATCCTAACCCATGAAAAAATATGACTTAAATAGCGATTATGTTTTTTAGTTTCACTGCAAAACTTCACAGAATTGCAATTTCTTACAATATATTATTATATAATTATACTTTTTTTTCTTTCTCTCCCTGCTGCTTTTGTTTTTCAATCAAGTGGCTGGCAGCCTGTGGTTGGTAACTACTGGCAACCAAATTAGTAAAATGGAATGGCCATGACCAATCAGACATGTCACTTGCTGAAAAGTATAGCCTATCTTGCATCGCATTAAAGGCAGGGAACTTTGTGCAAGGATAGTTTCTGAGTTTCAGGAAATGTTGCTGTGGTTTCAAGGATCCTTGTGTTAGATTCCTCACTGCAAATCATTATGTTTTTTTTTTCCACACATGAAATACTTGCTTGCACATTAACAGAGAGGTACAATAGAGATACCCAATGATTGCAACATATGGTAGTAAAAAAAATAGATGTAATCCTTATCTACCACACTACATTTATCAGGTGTTGATTGGCTCCTAGCAGGTACATCATAACACCTAAAGTAATCTGCCGAATAGTCAGAAAGGTAAGTGTCATTCCCTTTCACTACCCATTAAAAGTAATACTGTTTTGCTCTTATGTGAAACCAATCAAACAGGTAACCAATCAAAATGAGAACACAGGAGCATTTTCAAAAGGAAAAAAATACAGAATATAGAACCAAAATCTAATATATTATATATGTAATCCAACTCACGAGAAACAGCCACTACATGAATTCACTTGAAAAATGGAATAATACCAAGTAATCTTTTAACAAAAAGGAACATTAAGACATTTCTGGAGGAGTCACAAAACTCATGTAGGCGAAGAGTTTTGTTTTCATAGTGAGAATTAAATCATTATTTTTTAACAATAATTCAGTTCCCACTGGCAGTCAGTTCTTAAAATGTGCCTCTACAGAAAAGTTTATTCCTTTCCACTGTTATTTTATCAAATCATCTTAACTACAATCCTATCACCCCTGCTGATATCCTGTCTGTGACTGTTCACAGCCAAGGAGGTTACATTTTGCGTCCTGTTCGTTTTGTCTGCGGGATCTCTTGAAACTTGTTAACAAATTTCAGTTTGGTTGGTCAGGTTGGTGGAAAGTTAGGCCACGGGCCAAGAAACACGAGGCAGCATCCATAACAGTAAACGAGAGCCCATTCTGTCAGAGGAAACTGCAGACTGACACACAACAGATTAGGATATTACAGAGAATAACTGGAATGCTAATGTTTACTCACCCAGGGGAGAACAGAGACACTTTGAGAAGCCAATATGGATTTCTCTGCTTTTATGTTTATATCAGCTTCCCTCCTGAGGAAAAGAGCGCAGTTGTCACAAAGCTGTGTGGGTTTACGTTTGTGTATGTACGTGTGTGTTTGTGAGTGAGCATTTCTTTGTGTGCATGTTTCTCAAGACTGATTGTGATTTTCTGTATGTGACAAAACACTGCACTGTTCGCCTACCAAATTAATGAATTTCAATTAAGAAGTGTGTGTATGTGTGTGCTTGCATGTTAAGCAGGGTGCAACTGTTTATTTTCTCTGTATATCTTCTATTCTCCTCTCTTCTCTCGCTCTTTCTCTCCCTCTCTCTTACATTTTGCGTCATTTGTTGCACAGTAAATATCAGTTTACAGCCTGGTGGCTTAAAGTTATTACAGTGTCATGTTGTAAAATGGTTTGACAGGATTGTGGATCAATAGCAGTAAACATTACTTCAACAGGCAGAGGAATTTAGGATGCTTAAAAATAATTATCTTGCCTGTTCTGTGTGTTGGACAAAAGCCCACTCCCAATTTTCTATTAGTTGTTTTACTTTGGTTGTCCTTTATGGGGATTTAGGATATTATCCTTTATTATAATAACTTATAAGAGTTTTTCTAAGTTACCTACCAACTATTTAAAAAACAAAATCATATGTTGGAACTATATATCTGTGATAAACTAAAAACAAGCTGCTGGTCTGTTTATGACGTCCAGTGTCTGAAGCCACAAAGCATCGTAGCAACTGTATTTGTATTCTATTGTCTGAAAATAAAACAAACAATAAATAGTTTATGAGAAACCTGCATGAATAAGACTTTACTTGAACATCCCTACTGTGTATGCACATACATGTATTGTACAGTGTACTTTTAAATTAGGCCATTTTTGTCAATATCTGTGGAAGAAACAGATGGCCTCTGCAGACTCTCATATCCAGACAAAACCACAGACACTGCGGCCCACACCAACCACACTTTGAAAACAGGGTAAACCTCTTATAGCCATATCATAATATCCCTCTTTTTTCCTCATATAAAGCAGCGTTAAAACCTTAATCTCAATCATTTATTTATCATTTACAGCAACCAGCTTAGTAAAGTTGAATATCATGCCGCTTGGATTTGACCAATCAGTGATGTTAATTGCTGAGAATTATAGCTTAACCTCATAGCTTGCATCCCATAAAATGCAAAGCTCTTTTCAGTGTAAGGAACTTTGTGCAGCAAACTGGGATGAGGTTCTTAAGGAAGAAATGAAAGAGAGTTTCTGAGTTCTAAGAAATGTTGCTGTGTTTTCAAAGGACCTTATGTTTGGAGAACATATACAATTTTCATTGCATTTCATTATGTTTCCTTTTTTCGTACTGCCACATTCCCCAACCTTCTGTATGATTCAACATGATTGAAACACTGAATCAAAGTCAGGTACAGCCTAAAAACAACATTTTGTTGGAATACATTTTCACTGCATACCACTATGAGTTTCCATACACAAATGAAACACTTGCCCAATAACTGTAACATATGATAAACCTGCATGTCTGACTTGAATCCTTCTCTACATCAGGAGCTGACTGGTTCCTGGGGCAAATAATCAGTAATGTCTGTAATCTGTATCATTGCATTTTTCTCCCTGTTAAAAGTAATATTACTTTGCTCTTACGTGAAACCAATCAAACAAAGCTTGGAATGGAAACACCCGGGAGCATCTTCAAAAGTAAGAAAATCCCCCAAAAATACGACCAAATACTGCAACCCACCCTCATACCAAAAACAACAGAATAGCTCTAATTCCAATGAATCCCAAAATCCCATATATGACCGGCGTACTGGACCTTCGTCATCATGGTAACAATAATAAACACATAAAAACAGTCCCAGTTTGGTTAGCCTTAGGGACCAAAACTACTTGATTAGGTTTAGAAAGATCATGGTTGGGGTTAAAATAAGTACGTACATGACTAACATACGTGATGTTGTTAAATTCAAATAATCAACGTTGACCTTCTGAGTCCATGTTGAGTCTCAAATCAGTCTGAGACAAGTACAAGTCAGTTCTCAAGTCTCACGTCCTTCAGGGGAAGCCATAAAATCAGAAATCTTTATAAGCACATTCAAAAAGTCTTTCAGGTCTCTGAATGCAGACTCTTAAAATGACTGAGCAACAGAATAATTTTTCTTTTTCAAAGCAATATATATTGTTCTTACACAAGTGAAACCAAGTTATTTCAATGTATAGGTCTAATAATTCCGTTCTCAAGGTGTGTGGTTATGCGAGACCTGCCTGTTATTGTTTGTAAATCCAGATCCACACTGTGTCGTGCCAAGTCTCCAGATAGATAGATTACTTTATTCATCCCCGAAGGGAAATTAAGTCGTCATAGCAGCCGGTATAGGGAGCCGAGTCTCAAGTAAGTCCAGTCTCACAGAACAGAAGCTCAAGTCAAGTCTTGAGTTCTTATTTCTATGATATAAGCCTGACTCGAGTCAAAGTCTCAGGTCTAGAGTTCTATTTCCACCCATGCACACAGTATCAGTATTACACTTTCTACACTGTAACATTACATCAAAACCAAACATATGATACCCAAATCATGAAACAGAATATTAACCAGGAAATCAGTGTTAGGAAAATAAAAAATAAATAAAAATTGAACACCCGTACTGTGTGTGCACATACATATATTATACAGTGTACTTCAGATCAATCACCTCTATCAATATCTCTAAAGAAACTGAGATGACCCCTACAGACCTTCATATCCAGACAAACCCACACACACAGTGGCCCACACCAACCACAGAGCTTAAACCACTTTGAAAAGACGGCAAATTGAACCTCTTGCAGCTATATCATAATATCACTCTGTCTTTTTTCCTCTGACACTTTTACACACACACACACACACACATATAAACACTCGTGAAGCACCGTTAAAACCTTAATCTCATTCATTTATTTCTCATCAGCGAGTGACGGGAAGAGAAACAGTTGCGTCACATTACCGCACCCTGCTTCCAGGAAGCTCTATTAAAAAGGATGTTCACTTTTTTCACCCCCGCTGCCTCTATTTACCCATAAGTCTTTGTAATCTGTTTAGAGAGCTTATGGGTGCTCAGAAAGTGCTCTTTCCTCACAGCGCAGCTCATTTATCAAGCGAGATTAAGAAAAGTCCGGAAAGTGTTCTGAATACGTGCTATCAGACACCTCTTAGCTGCAAATTAAATTGTACCGAGTTATGTGTTTTGAATGCACATTTGAGCAGCTTTTGATACAAAATCAACAGTCTGCATTGACTGTGTTAGTGTTAGCCATTCAAAGTCATATGTGCCTTGGGTTTAAAATGAAGTTAATCCGATGGAAGAGCAGCTTTAAATTTTGTTTGCTTACTGTTTTGTTGTATTCAGGATTCAAACACTGTTAGGGAATAAAGTTAATCAGAGTTCCCATTGTTGATAATTAAAAAGCAATCTATACTGTACAAAAAATGTTTTCTTGTCTTTGTCTCTAAAGGACGAGCTGATTGCCACTGACACATTAAGCATCACACACACACACACTGTTTAGAGGTTCCCATATTAAATTAATGTGGCAAAAAAGATATGTAGTGAAGTGCAACAGGAGCTCTCATGAGCCCTCAACACTACTGACCCTTTACCCAGCAACAACCAATTCATGGAACAGAAACTGAATTGAGCAAAACATTGACATAATGATTCACTAGCTGAACACAACAAAACATGAATGACTAATACAAGCCCCCCCAAAAAAATGCATAAATGCGGACAACATAAAATATAATCTAGAATAATATATTCTATAGAAATCTACTGACTGTAACCCTGTTTACAAGTTCTAGCAGGATATAAAACACAGATGGTGGCAAGCAATATTACGTTTATGGAGGTTACCTCTCAACACATACTAAGTACCCACATTAACATAATGTGCATGTAGCTGGTAAATGTTGGCTTTCAAACATAACACTAAAACGGGTCAAAATAACCCCTTTAAATGAAACTGGGCACTCTCACAAACATGATAATATATATTTTTTTGTTTTCATAACATCATCAAATATGTCAGAGGCTTATTTGGTTTACATGGAATTCAGCGTACTGTTGACTACTATATAATGTATAAGTTGGCAAATAAAAAAAATAAAAAAAGGTTTTCAGCAATCTACAGTAAATTTAAGTTTTCATAAGTTTTCAGGTATAACACACACACTACATAATGGAAAACACACTATATAGTGGTCCGTATAGTGAAGAGTGAATTATTTCTGTTGATACAGCATGGACATTTACTGTAGAGCCACATCTGAGGTTAATGTCTTTGAGGTGACTGAAATGTGCACACATTCATGGACACACTTCAACAGCTTCTTATTTTATCCCCTTTGGGACTCAACTCACGAATAATGAAATGAGTATGATACATTGTGTGTGTGTGTGCGTTTGTATTTGCATTATGAGAACCAAATGTCCACGTGAGGTTACTGAGCAACAAGGAAAATCTGCACATCTGCAACAAGTTCTTTGACGGTCGGGGTTAAGGGACAGGAAATGAATGTAGTGTGTGTGTGTGTGCGCTTGTGTGTTTGACGGGGGTCAAACTCAGTGCATTTGCAGATTTCTACCATAAATTGTGAATGAAACCTTTTAGATGCACTCTTCACCCAGACTTGACCTCACACACACTTTTTATACTAACTTTCGAGCATTTCTTCCCCTGCTGATGTTATTTGTTTTCCGTTGCTTGCTTTTCATTCTGTTTTGTTCTTATTTGTTTGTTTCTTTGAATAGTTTTTTTACAGTGATTTCTCTCAACTAACCTTCCAGTCAATCTTGCAGTTGTTCACAGATTTAATCCTCTGTGGTGTCTGCAAATTAGCATTTGGTTTGTGTCCCCTGTCACAACAAATATTTGTCTATGGATTGTTTTGCTCATATTTGACAGGAGATCATCGGTGGCTCTGTTTGTGTTGTATTGTACTGGGATTTTATGTGGGTGTGTGTGTGTACCAATAGTTCTGTCCAGTGGGATTATATTTGAGTTGATTTAGGAGATCCAGTTGTCGGCAGTCCACATTCCACATCCACAGCACTCCTTATGGGTAAAGACTCCCCTATTTTTATCTTGTCTGTTTCTTCTTATTTTGAAATTATGCGTCACAAAGTTTTAGAGACATTAACTGTTACTGAACTATGGTTAACAGACAAGTTTCAAACCATTTCTAATAACTTCGGTTTTAGAAAATTGGATGTGGTTACTTCGGAACATTAAATGCTTGTTCACCATGTGACTGATGCTGACAGTTTGTTTTTTTTATTTTTCTTCAGATATTTTGCAATATGCTATTTTAGTTAAAACATGTAGATAACAGATAGCTAGTGAATGATAACAATGTGCCATTGCGTAATATATATATTGCGTAATACTTTAAGTTTCACATTCCTCCAGATATCGTCTCTGTAATCTTTTATGAGGGAGGTATTTTTTCTATGTTTTGTTAGACACACAATGCCCTATGGTGAAAAAAACTCCAAAGGGTACCTTTTAAATCATTTATTTGAGCCAGTGTGTACGCATTGGTATTTATAATTTCTTTAGCCGTCTTTTACAGGAGATTTTTACAGAAGATTTCATGTGTTGCCTTCATTCAGTTTTATTAAAATATTTTACTTGCATTCCCAAATACTTGATAAAACACTTATTAACAACCAATAATCAATCTGAAACATGAGAGTTTTGCTCTGTCTCTTGATGTGTAAAGTTAGACTCCTCTGGTGTCATGAATGTGTGAACTTGATGTAACCCCCTATTAAAAACAGTATAATGTAGGTCAGATCTTATCTTTTGTCATCAATCTGCACTGTTATGTTTTTCTCTGGGTTCTTTACAAAGGTCAGTTTGTTCTCTCTTCTTTTTCTTCTTTATAGAAAGGATCCCATTCAGTACGCTAGTGTTTGTACACAAGTGTGTTTCTTTGCTAGTGTGACATGCTACTAAAGTGAGTCTGTGCTCTTTGTGAATTTTAGCATTTTAATCTAGACTTTTCACTTCAGCTTGGGGTTTACTGTGTCAGTATTAATCTTCTTAATTCTGTATGTAAACAAATCTTCAGGTCAAAGTGTCCATCTGCTTACACAGAGAGGTTTGAAGCGCTTCCACACATTATAATGCACACGCACAGTTGTCAGACATAATACCTCACATATCCACACATTCAAGCTCACACTGAGAGGTGCTTTCATGTTTGCATTTGTCTGCCCTCGCTGGCTGCTTTAGGCTAATACCAAACAAACCTTTCTGAGTTTGTGTGTGTGTGTTTTCACTTGTTACAGCCTGTATTTGTGTTTAACAAGGTGTTAAACCTGGGACCCTGGACACTGTATGTACAGTATATGTTTTTCTATTCAATGTTTGTTTGTACAGTTTGTTGTGATGTGTGTTATTGATACCATTTTTTATACTGTAAGTGACAGATTATATTGAACTGTCCATCAGAAGAGTCTGGCCATAGCAAGCAACCTCCAGGTCTGAAAAGTGAAGCCAGTGGGGAAGTGCCTTAAACCTGCATTCTCTCTAACGGCCAGCTGTGGGCGACTCCACTGGCTGCAAAAATAAGTCAAATTGTATAGAAGCCAATGGGTGACATCACGGAGGTCACGTCCACTTCTTTTATACAGTCTATGAGTCACAGTGACCTTTGACAAACACATTTTACATTTTTTTCTGTCTTTCAAAATGGACACATCTGGCAAAAGACAGTTTCATCATCACCACCACACGCAACTCTAAACACACAGGCTTTCATTAGATATTCAAATTGAGACTGTTGTCAGTCTGATATTTATTTCAGCTGAAGCCCAAAAACAACAGATGTTTATGATCAGGTGATCTAAAGCAGCCTTAGGAATTTTGACTGTTGTCAAAGTGTGACATTTTGTTGACCTATCCAAAACCGTTTCCTACAGACAGTCAACACAAATTTATTAAACCATAATCGTAACCATAATCGAGTTGTTTAAGTCATGCGTACACCTAACCAAACTTTTAATTGTAGGTGTGTTTTTTTTCTGTCACTGCAGACAGTTTCAAAGGTAAAAGTGACTTTTTTGACATATCTACTTTTTGAGTGTTAAGTTATGGATGCATAACCACTAAGCAGTCAGTTAGTGGCTGCTTAGTGGCTTAGTGTTGTAGCGCCTTCAGGCGGTACTGTATCTCACCACTTTATGTACTTTTGGGTGGTTTAAATTTAAGTAATTATTTATATTTAACGAGCTTATCTCATGTTTGAACTACACAATCTTCAAAATTACTGTTTATCACAGATGCCAGAGAAATAGAGTAAATTACATTATCTAGAGGTAGACATGGTCTTGAGACATCTGACCCCTTATATAAAAGTATTTTAACTTTTGTAGCTGCCTTTAGGAGCTCAGGCAGTATTTGTATGGGATTCTTTCAACTGTAAGTGTAGAAATTAATAGAATGGAGTTAAAAATGACAATGGAACAAACACATTACACAATTCAATTCAATCCCAGCTAAATCAAAATAAATAATAATCATTAGAGTTCTTTTTATCCTGGCTTAAGTATTTTAGCTCTTTTTCAACCTTGTGTTCTGTGTTTTTATATGTGTATACTGTACTCTGTGTCCATACAGTTTCTATCAATCTTTATCTCTGTTTCTGCAGTGTGTCAGCTGTGTATACCTCTGTTTGGGTTCATGTTCATTTCTCACATATCTGTCAGTGTTTGTGCACATTTGCGTTCTAACTTTGTGTATGTGAAAGAGAAACAATACAGTAGAGTGCATGAAGACAGCTGAATAGAGAATGGAATACCTTTCATCTTGCACAAAGTACAGGTTGTAAATCACTTTTCTCAGAGTGTGGTGGATCTCTGTGGCTTCACTGAGGGACTGGCTGAGGGTGGAAGAATATATCAGATTTATGTAAAGGATATGTGGGAATGGACTGTATGGCTACACTTGGGATGTGTAAGTAAGGTGACTCCTCTGTTTTGGTTTTGATTAATTCAAATTGGCTAATTATGATGAAATTTGAGCTTATAAACAAAAGGTTGTATCAATCTTAAGCATTCATAATGGTGCAAACATTCCCACAGGGTATTTCTACACATTTCACTACTGATGAATTACATTCTATTTAGTAATTAATGAAGGTATACTGTGCAGGAACTACATTATAATTCATGTACCTATTTTATCTAAAAAATGAGTGAAAATTGAGCCTTTTGTTCAATTGTTTGCACCTGCTGATAAATGTATAAATTCAACAATGTACCCCATCAAATCATTTCCTTTGTTTCCTATAAATCAAATTAATTATATTAATTAATTCAAATTGATTCTGCCTTGTTTGCAGAATCATCAGTCTCTGACAACAAATATATGTTACTAATTAACTGTAACATCAATTACATCTTTTGATCAATACCGCAAGATAACCATATTCTCCCTTGCAATTTAGCAAAAACAAAATTTTGTCAAAATAATAACTTTGTGTTGATGTTTAGACAATATAAACATGGACCGAAGCATTGTTTAAACAAATTTAACAGGCAGCCAACATATCTGACATTACAACACGGGCATTAGTACAGACCTAAGTTAGCACTAACAGCTACAAAACATAAATTTCATGATAGAGTTAAATTATCTTTTTTGGCACCAATTCTGTATGCAGCACAGTTGTTCTGTTTAGCACAGGTTCTTGGCAGTCACTGAATCCAATGTGTGCGTTTCCAGTGTTAGCTGTTGTGTTTTGATTAGTTGTCATACACCTGTGGCTGACCATGTGATGCATCTGAGAATTAGTGAAGGTTATGAAAATGTAAGCTGCTTCAGCTGTGCCATGCACAAAAGCAGAGAGCTGTGTTTGGGTTTGGCAGCTTCTCTGTACTGTATTTGAACCGTGGGAAATATTTGAATGTTCAGCAAGGTGTTGATGGAAAAGAACCAGCAAACGCTATCATCTTTCCATGTATGTATAAAAGTTGAAAGAAAAATAAATAGATTATTGTTTGTCAGTCAATTTGTGTGGTAAACATTTACATGTAGAAGGTTATTGTAAATCCATGTCCTGTTAATGTTTGTTGCTTTAAACTATAAAGGCAATATTTTCCTAACCATGACCACAAGCTTTCCCGCACCTTAATGAAGAAGTCATAGTGATCGAAACTCAACCAGACCTTTACCATAGAGGTCGCAGATCAAAGACCACTTAAATGAGTCATAAGAACGGTGGTACGGGTTGTTCTTGTTGTTGTTCAGGTATGAGCACTTGTTGAGAAAAACCTAAGTTTCAGGATATTAAATACAACTGTATGGGAAGTTTAAATAATCTCCCTCTTTTACTTTTTTCCCCACTTGCTGACTAAAGTTTTCTTCCCATCTTAATGTGTGTGTGCTGCTGTGTATATGTGTGCACGTGAGCATGAGCGTGCACGTTTGTCACCTTTGCTGACACTGTTCCCCACACTTACCCATCTGACAGCCTGTGATTGATTGGCTGCTAAATGCTCCCTTCACACACATGTGCACACACACACACACACAAACACACCACACACACACACACACACACACACACAGAAAGGAAAGTCCATTATACATCTATCAGTGGGTGTGCCCTAATCGTAATGGGAGACAGATGTAAGGTGTTTGGGAGTACCACTCACACACACGCACGCACACACACACACAAATATAGACATACAAAGACACAATCTTTTTAACACAATACGAAAAAAAGACAAACTCACACTTTGTTTCTTTCTTCTGTTGATTTCACACTACTACACATATCTCTCCATCTCAAATTACACACACACACACCCTCGGACAGTGCAGTATCCATTTAACGTGCTTAGCTGTAGCTGACAACAATGATCAGAAGTCTCCTTGAGAAGGGTTGGTAAGAAGGTGAGCTGTCCCCTTCACTAAAACCACTCATTACTCAACTCAACGCCTGGATGAATGGCCACGGTGTGCATGTTCCTAATGTGTGAGTGTGTGTGTGTGTGTGTGTGTGTGTTTGTGCACTTCTGTACCTATCCAAGAGTGGATGTTGGCGTCATTACACTTTCACCAACAGTGGACCACCAAGCCAACCAGGGACATTCTGGAGGTCCACCGCTGTTGGTCAATAGTTTTCATTAAATTCTTTTATATTTGTGTGGTTAAACAACAGTAAACTGCCATGAGGACATGTTTGGAACATTTACATTGGTTGTAATTGTATTTGACTTTATGTATTTCGGTGATTTGTTTATGTGATGTTATAACTGAGACTTTAAATGTTTGAAATGAGACTCACTCATTTTGTTTTGAACAGAATTTGCAGGTAGATGTGATGTATTAAAGTGATTGCCAAATTGTAACTCTGGAAAGGCAGGGAGCATGGTAAATAATATCAGTTGGTTCTATTAAATTATTCTAACTCAAAGTGGATATTTATTCACGAAAAAAAATGTAAGGTTGGTTTCACTTCAGGCTGTGGAAGTCTTCTATGATAAGTAGACATTGGTCAGTGTTGCAAGACCTCTCAAATCTCTCCCTTTTTATTTTTTTCAAAATGACCAGAAATAGGGGTCCACACTTGGTGGGTTTGCAATAAGGGTCCACTGTTGGTAATGTAGGAATGTACATCTGTGTGTATTTGTTTGTGTGTGTGTAAAGAAATAAAGTGTATGCCTCCCTCCACCTACTATCTATTCCTTCTTAAAGAGAGAAGGAGCAAACTGAATGGAGAATGAAATGAACCTAAAGTGAGTGCTTGAATGTGTTTCTGCATGGCGACCATATTGATTCCATTTCATATTACAGCAAATACAGCAAGCTGGGAAAAGTTCAAGCCCTGCAGGGGTTTCTGTCCATAGCTTTTAGAGATGTGGAAACAGTCCACACTACAGGAAAATAAGGTTTCATTTGAGGGGAAACTATTTGTCCCTCACTCCTCTAATCATATACACACATATGCTGCATTGAACAGGAATTAACAGAAAGAGCACATGATCTAATACATTAGGTTTGTCTGGAAATAGAGGAAATCCTACCATTATGAAGCTTGTAATTGTTTGTGGCTGTGCCAGAGAGATGTTGATTCACCTCTTTGCTATTCATAATAATCTGCCCTTAGATTAGACAGTTGCTGCTGTGTATTTTTAAGAGTTAATGTGCTCCCATTACACTTCAATATCAGAATATTCACAAAGGTAGAGTGAATTGCATTGAAGGGTTATTGTACACCACATTAGATAGTGTGAGGTGATCATGATATTGTATAAACCCTTATATAATCAGCCTAACCTCGAGAGTCATACAAAGATATAGAGAAAATTGTGGTGGGTTTTGGCTTAGATGTGGGCAGGAACAACAAAATACCTCATGAATGTGGTGTGTTAGATGACTGGCAAAACTAAAAACAGGAACACAATGAAATGAAAGCCATAGTATCATCAGAGTTTACCTCACAACCACCAAATAGCTGTTTTCAATAAATAAAAAATAGAGTCCCAGTTTTGGCAAACATAATAAGTTGAATAGGACTAACTGTTTAGTCGTGTTCTTTACTGTGAACTTCTGAAATCCTGTCTTGTTGGCCTGGTGGTGAATTCAATATTGTTTATTGTTTACAGTTTCAAATTAGTTATTTTATTATTATTTTGAGTATTAAGTTTAAAAAAATGTAAGTAACTTGAGACAATCTATCCATCTTTTATACTCAGACTCCAAATGAAGGATTTTGCATCATTGAAATAACACAGCATGAAAACTCATTATTTGTCTTGACTCAACTTCCAAATAAATGTTCAGTTTTTTTGATTTTTTGCTTTAGTCATCAAATTGTATTTGTTTGCACTGTAGGTGGCACATTATGGCAGTTTTGGCAGCAATTACAGCCAGTCTTGTGCAAAGATACAAGCGTTGGCACATAGTAAAAGCATAATAAATATCCAGCAGTGTGAGTTGTCGAAAAGTTTAAAACATAACTGCAGTGAACTGCCACAGGCGTTTCAGACATGCTTAGTTCAGCTAACACCTAATGAAAATACTGGTCTGTTACCAACATCAGCACATCACCGAGCCTAATATTTCCCCTGTGGTATCACCTTAACACACCGACATGCAACACAACAGCAGCTTTTTTTTTTTGAGTGTCTCTGTCCATAAATCCAGCTCTATTCTCCTATTCACTGTCACAAAGATGAATAACACTCAGGTGTGAAAATAATACTTCCCTGTTCAATAAGGACAAAGAGCTGGGCTCTCTTAACGATCTGTCTCTGCATTAACGATCTGTCTGCGTACTAATGACTCAGCCTTCATAATGACTAACTGATGATGTGGGAGGAACAGAGGGGACAATGTTAGCCTCCCAATGCACTCAATATCTGCATGATTAGATGGAATATCCACCCAAAAAACACTATTCCAGCTCTTCGCTTCGTAATGACCGATTGATGATGTGGGAGGAACAAAAGAGGAGAAGTTTGACAGCGAACTCAGTCAATACCTTGTGACACGAGGAGATTAACACTCAATCTCCAGTACTTAAAATTGGGTGAATGCACTCTTGCCTGTTGGTGCACATAAGAGAGATACTGAATGTCATACTATTTAGTTCACTTTTATGACTGATTCGAGGGAGCTGTATTTGGAAATCTAGCTTGAAGTCCATTACTCTAATTAACTTTCTCTATATAGATGATCCAGTGTTTTTTTCCTGCCAAGAGTGCCCATTAAGGATTGGTTTGATGATTTGCACGTCAAAACATGTGTAGACATCTAAGGTTAAAACTGGGCTAAATTTGGTTTAGACTTGAACATTTTTCAGACATTTGCTTTACATATAGCCACTGGTTCAACAGCATTTGGATGAATGTATTTTAAAGTGAAGCACCTGTGCTTACAACACATGGAAATATAGAAATTAAAATGCACTTTCAGCGAAAACTTTGCCTGGTGAAATCTAGATGTCCTTTTATCTCAACATCGCTAAATCAAGGCTTATTAGGTTCAGTTAGCTCGTAATTAAAAGCTATTATGATACTTCATAAAGAATGGCTATCAGTCACTGTGTAAAAGTAGCTGTCACTACTGTATAAGGGGCGGATATCTGACTTCCGTTTTCACTTCATCTCTTTCATTATTCAGGAGAGGGAAGTTATTGTCTACTGTTGCAATTTTATGTCCACGATGGCTGCCATAATGTGCTCAATAACCTGATAAATGATAAGGGGGGAATTTATCTCAGGTCAGTCAATACCTTTAGTGTTGTAGAGAGATGAAAAAATGTTTTACATTTTGATTTGATGAAATTTCTAATGAAGTTACTGAGGATATGAGGGCTTTATTCTAATATAGTATCATCATCACCCTCATTTGTTCATTCTTAGATACTGAAGTGCACTTTAAAGGAAACAGGAGGCCTGCACTGTCCTGCAGAAAACATCTGCCTTGTGGAGTCATGAATCATTAATCGATATTGGGGGCATTGCTTGCCTAATGGGCAGATAATGATGTGGGCAGAAAAGAACAGAAGGACCTCAATCGGCAACTTGGTCAATATGAAAATGATGGAGAGGGGTTAAGACTTCTGCAGAAAACTACAATACTTCATTTTTTTCATTTCACAGAGTTTATTTCCATTTCTTTAACCCTCATTTGACCATCCAGGTTGACTGAGATTGTATTACTATTTATGAAAATGTCCTGGGGGAGAGAGAAATAATAGATAGAGTATTACTAGCATTACATGTGTATGACATTGACTTGGAAAACAAATTAAGTTGTTTTTTCAAGCAATTTCATGTGAAACCTTATGGGAAAGTGAACATTACAGCTCTATTAAGATAGATGATGATGTGGGAGGAGGAAAAAAAAAATATTATCTCTCATGCTTGTCAATATATAAATAAGTGAAGGAACTTACAGCAGATGAAATAACTAATGAATACCATCTAGAGTGTTAGACTTTGCACAGTCCTGTCATATGTCCCACTTACACACTGGACTCGTGACCCCAGGGATCCAAGAGCTGGCTATTACCTCAGGTTTGCACTATTAACAGCCTATTGCTTGTTTGCAAAATAATGTAAGAAAAGGAAGAACAGCATCAGAGCAGCAAAAAATTCCACTTTAATCAAATTGCTTGCAGGGGAGATTTAGGGCCAGTGTTATGCCAGGATTAGATTATAGGATACTAGCTTGAGAATTGACAGACAGGACAGACATGAGGCAATGTTGATGAAAATCTTTGGACACAGCACAACTATTTTATCCTGTGTACTGTTGGGGTTTCATTCGTGTTTCTTGGGCAAGTTACAGGAGGAATTTAAGGAACCATGATCACCTAATGAGTGATTATCTGGAGGACATAAATGTCTTGTAGTCTCACATCGGATTTAGAGAGTCCAAATTGGGTAATAGCGGTTCTTCTGGATTGGTTAGACTGACAGTGGACTTACAAGTTAGTTAATTAGTAAGTTACAAGGAAGGGGCTGAACTGCACCGTCCATACTGGGAGAAAATGGAAAGATAGACTCACAGACACAAAATACATTTCTAGTTATACTCAGAGACTGCGGTTTAGTGTTAATGATCAGATATCAACTTGCACCCTGACAAATAAATACATGTGTGATCAAACAATCTCAAATTCTTCTTCTTTCTGCATTAGGGGTTGCCACAGAAGATATCTGATTTTATGAACAGCATATTTGATTTGGGGATAGGTTTTACACCGAATGCCCTCCCTGATGCAACCCTCAAAACTTTAAGCAGTGGAATGGGAAACACGGATTCCTTAAACACAGCACCGACTTAGTACTGGATCATTAGTATCTTAATCAGAGCTCTGCTCTGATGTTGAATATTTAATCTTAAAATGAAAGAGCTTAAGACATGCTAACTTTAATGGAAATGTGATGTCTGTAACATGGAAAGATTTCACATGAGGTTTGAAAATAGAATACAAATTAAACATGCAACAGCTGTGTCTGTGCGTCAATTCTCTGAATATATGCCTTTATTACATATGCATCGTACTGTCAGTATAAGTACGCATATGTAATGTGTCTTTAAAAAAATACTCTACATTGTTAATAACATGTAGGCAATTACGCAAGTGCATCTGTAGGAAGTCTAGTGAGACATGTAAATCCTCAAATGAGAGGTGCTCAAAAATGTTTCGGGGTCAGCCGATGAAGAACATACAGTAGCCTATGCAGCCAATGTTGGATCTGCCTTTGAAGCTACCTATGTGGAAATTAAATATTGACGAGCCTATAGCCACAATGACGTGCAGTAAACCTTTTTATCATTCATAGAAAATGACTGATGAGTGGAAATGAGGAGCATGCTGGCCAATGCAAACTATGCCAAATGAGTAATACAGCGATTCAGTTTAAGAGAAAATAGTCCAGAAATACGCAGTGGCAGGTATTTGAAATCTGAAGCAGGAATTTGCTTATATCATTCCTTAGTTCATTTCATCTTTTTTCTCTTCCTTCCTGCAAACCTTCCTCTTTTCCCTGCCATTTCATCAAAAGTTCTATATGTAACTTTTTACATTCACCAGTTTGTGTAATTAAAACTTAAAAACTGAGACCTTCCCCAACTTTCTCAGTTGCCGATAATGGACTAATTTCTATGTAAAGGACTTAGGATGTTGTTTCCCTGAAACCCAAAGGATGTGATGTAATGTTTTCTGTTTCAAGGTTCAAGATTTAATAATGCTACACAAACATAGAAAATACAGACATATACATACATATACGCCCAGGAAATAATTCTGTAATTTGACAGAAGTCGGCTTGGAGTCGGAACACCACGGCCCTCCCGTCAAAAGCTTATTTCGAGTCCAATTTCGTGCACTCTACCTTCCCGCCATCTGACATTAGCCAGGAGGAGCCTTAGGTCCAGCTGGTCTGGCTGGGTGGTCGTTGATTTTGTAAATTATGTTCCCGTTTGGATAAAATAGACATTAAAGCAGCGTATGCTTTAGGATGGGGCTACCACGTGATTGACAAGTCATTACCACAGCGAACGGCAATCAGGATAGAGGAAATGCTACCCTTTCGTCCAAATAGCAGCACTTCTGGCTCCAAAAATAACAAGTTAGCAACCGCAAACTCGCAGCTTCAAAACAGCTGTTCACAAACCAATGGGTGACATCACAGAGGCTACGTCCAATTCTTTTATACAGTCTATAGTTATAACCTACATTGGAAGGGTCATAGCATGCATTGCAATTCTTATAATAATGACTATAAGAGTTTCACTTTTTCACTTTTGAAATGACGAATGCTTTTTCAAATCCGTTTTATTGATGCCTCAGATGCCCTAAGATATATCCCAGTGTGTCGGGGAAAACATTCAAAGATTTACATATAAATTAAAGATTTTTGATGGTGTTATCCAGACAGATTTAAAATGACTTAGAGCAAGAGTAAACTACTTTTCAATCCCAACGTAAGTATTATTATCAGCAACAAAGCAGATTCTTGACCCTTGAATGATCAAGTAGTCTGAAGTGCTGGGAAGATAAATAGGAGGAAAATACCACAAGTAAACACCAAACCCACTTAGATCTGGAGTGAGAGGTAAAAATATTTTAGAGTATAATCGTGGAAAATATGAAAGATGGGGTGAAGAGGGGAAAAACAAGCTTCACTTTACATTTGCAAATCGCTGCTTATCTTGGTTTGACAGTTTTTGATCATGCAGTACATTGACCCGCCACTCGAACGTTAAGGAGTTATACTTCAAGTAAGCTTCAAAACTAGTTGTCCTTCATGTGGCATAATCATTAGAGAGCAAAAAATCTTTCAACACAACTAGAGGGCACTAAGACTCTGTGTACAGTACACACACACAGAAACAGTACACGTTTGAGTAGAAGAATTTATACATAGGCGGCATGTATTTCTGTGTGTCTGCACTCTTACATGCCTGTCAGTCAAATTATACATGTAAAGTCCATACGATGGTATGCATGGTTTCTGCTTTTTGTACTGTGTGTGAATGAGTGTGTGTATGAAGGCCTGGTGTCTTAATCTGTATTTCTCGCTCTCGCAGCCTCCCAAAGTGCATAGAGAGCTGCCTCTAATTAAAGCAGCGTGATGACTTCTTGTGACGACGAAACACACAGGCACACACATTCACTTTTACACACACACACACACACACACACACACACACAGCCTGTGGTCCTGAGTATAATGAGTTCTTATTGTGAGTTTGAGGCAGCTGACTACCTACTGCAGCGAGTTCTTCGGGCTAAAAACAGATCAGTGCTTCATTTGGGTTTCAATGCTAAAACCTCTGAGGTTCAGAACTGCGTATGCGTGTGTGCATGTGTGCGTGTGTGTGTGTGTGTGTGTTTTGTATATCTACATATGTATAATTCTATGCTGTGTTTGTGGCATGTGCACGGATCTGTGTGCCCAAATCTGTGTGTCTAAAATAAGTCATCAGGAGTTTAATAGCTTTCTGAATTCCTCATCCAGACTCAAATTAAACCTGCTATTTTCCATTGGACTTGCACTCCCCCAACCTCATGTGTGTGTGTGTGTGTGTGTCTGTGTTTGTGCCAGATACCAGATATCAGTTTCTAGTAGAGGGGTAGAAAATTGTTCCCCATCCCTGGTAATAATAAAGCTGCGAATCCACAATAATGTGCAGCCTTTAACAGAGGCGAGTGAGATGCCATTGGCAGAAGAATGAGGTAATACAAATGCTAATGTCGTCTCCACTCGTCTCTTCCCTGCCCTCTTCTCATACTCTATCTTCTTCTGCACTTTCCTGACTCTCCTGTCCTCTTTTTCCTCAGATTAGATTAGATTAAACCTCAATTGGCCCCAAAGCGGGAAATCGGAAAATTAAAGCCAAAATCAAACCCATGGCTTCCACTTGGTGTTACACTGGTTTTACTAGTAGACTATACTGACAGTCTTCTCTCCTCTTCATTTATCTCTTTCAATGTCATCTATTACGTGTTTTCATGCCTAATCTCACTTTCCATTTTGTATTTTTTTAATCTCCTCTCTACCCCTTCTTTTTTGATTTTCATATCCTCTCCTGTCCTCAACTAATTGTCTGCAGCTTGCAGCCTAATATAGCATCGCCTGTCTTTGCCTCAGTGTCTGCTCCACCTTTTCAAGAGTCACATTGGTCCTCCCCGGTCACCAGGAGCTGCCATTATACCAGAACGACTGTCATTAGTATTGGTGACAGGGCCTGGGTCAATGCACTTTTACCTAATTTTCAAACTTCAAAGGAAACGGTGAATCATTTTTAATGATGGTGTTCATTCTGAATTATTTCTCAATTTGGCGGACATGACAACATATCAGATTTTTTTTACTTTCTGGATTGTGAAGGAGACCTGTTTCCCTGAAAGTTAATTGAAGCCGACTGTCATTGATTTCATTACAGAGTTATAGCGTGTGGCATGGTCTGAATGCTGCTTGAAAAAATTTCATTAGTATTGGCTTCAGTGTGAGACTTTTATTGCCACGTGTCATTTCAAAGAAATTCATTAGAATTGGTTCCAATGGAGAGTTTTAGTACTTCATGGTCTAAATACTTTTTCAGAGGAATTTCTACTGGAGCTACAAAAAAGAAAAAATACCCACTTTTTTGGTGCAGCAAAAGCTGCTCATAAAAATAGTACAAGAGTCTTACACATAAGCACACACATTAATTATATCACACATAGCAATCGTATGCATATTTAAGACACCAATTTAATCATTTTAAGGGTAAAAGAGTATGTAAAGTTAACTTCATTTTGATATTGGTATTAAGAATCAAACCCTTTTCTACAAAACAAAACTATTTTAGTTTCGTGTGACTTTGGTTTTGTTCTTGTGTCTGTGTGTTTTTGTTTTTTTCTTTAGTGCTTCAGTGCTAAATGTTTTAAAACCACCTTCACAGGCACTCCCAGTTAGATGGCAGACTGAATAATAAAGCCAAACAAAGGAGACCCATTTTTAAGATTGTAAAGTTAGGCGCTGATTGGTTTCATGGTTAGAAGAATCCATGTTTAATGCTGGCAGCAGTGCTGTCATGAGTCTCATGAGCATCTCGAATTCAAGAGAGATTAGCTCAAGTGTCTGTACCTAGCCAGGCTGTCCGATAATGTGTATGTGTGAAGTGTGTGTGTGTGTGTGTGTGCAGGCCTGGTGGGAAATCATTAGTGGCCTTCTGAGACACAGATGCTTGAACAGATTATTGTCCTTATGTGCCACCATACGTGCACAAAGACACGCATTTACACAAAAACACACAACCTCCTACAGTCCGACACTATCAGCCAAAGATCACTTCCAAATCAGAGGAACTGTACCGACGACAAATGACAGTCATTCACACATTCACATAGATAAACACACACATACACATATATATGTGTGTGTGTGTGTGTATTGTATTATGGCTGTGGGGATATTTATTAAGATATTTAAGCAGATAAGGGGTTAGAGGTGAAAATGGTTTTAAGGGGCATAGAAGAAGATGAAATAAGAATAAGAAAAGGGTTGATAGTTGAAAAGAAGGCGACGAGTTAAGTGGAAAATGGAAGGAGAGAAAGATAATACTAGGGAAGGGAAGAAAACGCTTAAGAGACATAACAGAGGTCAATATTTGATAAGAGGAATTTAAAAGGGGAGAGAAGAAAGGGACGAGGAGGAGTAGAAAGAGGAATTATGGTGAGGAAGGAACGGAAGGGGAGCAGAGGAGGGCAGGAAAGCAAATTTCATATCAGCTTCTGACCTCGTTTTAGCTCCACTAAATGAGATGTTAGATTAAAGACCCGGACAGAGTGCAGTGCTTGGGATGACTAACATGAGAGAGAGACTCTTAAAGAGAGAGAGAATAGTGTATTTGCATGTCTGTGTATGTGTGAAAGAGAGAGAGAGAGAGAGAGAGAGAGAGAGATGATGTGGCAGAAAGAGATGTTTTTAGCCTAATCTAAACAGCACTTCCAATTTATTTTTGTATTTGATGCATTAGGAAGATATTCTGGCTTCTTGATGAATGCTTAATTAGATGTCAGGAGAGACATGTTTACGTCCACACATGTGCACGACCAGGCATGCGTGCACGCACACAAAAGCATGAGTACAGAGGGAAGGGGGGGATTTGTTTTCAGACACATTTAAATTTCCCGTTAAGGCACGGATAATTGGCTAATTTTGCACTAGCTTTAGGATGTCACTGGAGCAGAGTCGTTAATACAGCAGCCTGACTATACGTTTGTGTCTTAAATTAGCAATCAACTTGGTAGAGATAAATCTGAAGAGGTTTAACAAATCAAATAGTATTAAAAATGTAATACTTCATAGTTCTTAAGGCTAATTTTAGCCTTGGCTTGGAAATGCCTGATATGCCACCACAATTAATACTAGACAACAATCACAAGAATTATATGAAAGCTAAATGAACAAATGATTTTTCCTTTAAAAAAAAAAAGAATGGCAGCATTCAATCCGTAACCTTAACCACTTCTTGTTATTGTAACCATGACAACGAAGGCCTCCTAACGTTAGTAGTCATTTTAACCCAAACTACAATGTTTCATTTGGAGGACTTGTTTGAAGGTTTCGGTCATGATCAAGTTTCTGCAACTAAAACTTTGGTTAAAATGTAAATAAAATACATTTTGTGCCACCAAATAACTGATCTATGGTTGTTTGAGCTCCTTCTGACATCTCTGTCTGTACTCTTATGTTCTCAGAATTATGGTTTTGTTGTGGATAAACCCCTTTTCCTTTTTGTTTTCTATGTAAAAACCTATATAGTATAGGTTTTTCTGATGCATCAAACCTCACACATCTGGTACTGTACTGCTTCATCTGATGCTGCACCACGTTTCAGCCAAATTATGTGTGAATTCCTTAAGCCTCAACTCTGGTGTGGGGTCATAAAAACCTGCCTGGAGAAAGTGTTTTGAATCATTTCTAAAAGCTGAACGGCACAGCGCTATAGTGACAGTTTCTCCCATTCTACATTTTACCCTGTTGGCTCACTGGAATTTAGTCCAGGTAACATAAAATATGAATTTGTGTAAAGAAATGTGAGCAGGAATATCTCAGCCTGTGCAGTGTGGGTGGACTAATCTGCTTTCATAAAGCTGTATTGGCATACGATGAATGCTTTAAAGGACAATATTTGCACCACATGTGGTATGTGTATGTTTAGGTTACACCTGTGTCAGCCTACCTAACATTGTGTGCACATGTGGAGACAAAAATCACATGAAAACTGAATGAATTTCAGAAGGGATAAGGACTGGAGCACATGTTGTAGTTAAGGCCTTTAATGCCTCTTCCCTCCAGGTCCACTTTGAGCCTCTTTTAGGTCATTGTTTTGGTTTTGCAGCATGTTTAACTTCTACACGGTAAAGACAGCAGAGCATTTAGCACCTAATGAGCCAGATATTTTTCTCAGGAGTTTGTGGTGACCAAAAATGATCTAAATGGAGCGACTATTTGACTGTTCATCAGATCAGATTCAAATAAATGATACTGTTGCTGTGTGTCTGCTGGATATGTAAAAATACCACTGATTGCTGGCGTTTTTTGTCATAACAACTTAACAAGGCAAAAACGTGTCAAGGCTGCCAGTTTTTCTGCCATCTAGTAACCAAAAATCGATCTTTACACTTTACTTTTCTGTTGTTGTGTTATGAAAGAGTTAATGCAGAATTCGTATGTGTTAGCTGTGTATGTTAGTATGTGAGGGCATGTGCCTTTCAACATATCCATGTACATGCATATGGACATCAGCACTGCTCTGCATGTGAGTGTGAGCTTTGGTAACCACGAGTGTGTCTGTGTGCGTGCGTGCGTGTGTGTGTGTGTGTGTGTGAGTGTGTGTGTGTGTGTGTGAGTGTGTGTGGACAACGCACACATATTCCGGGATGCTGGGGTAAAACAGATGACTTGTCACATCTGTCTCCCAGGAAGTGCATCTTCATTAGTAACCAATCAAAATCCAATTACAGCCAGTATCTTGGCATATTAAGGGCCCTGGCATTAAAATGATATGGTGCACGGATATATTTCCAATCACTGCAGACTTTAATTACCATAGTATACCACACAGGCCACTCTTTAAGGATATGGGGGCGAGAGGGGAGGCGGAAAATAAGCATGAGCAGGAGAAAAATTGAGAGAGGGAGTGTCTTTGAGAAAGACTGTGAGGGGAGGGGTGTTTGAGAGAGTGATGGTGTGGGTGATTGTGGATATTGTTCTCGTGTGTGTGTGTTTCTGTTAAGGGGATTATGCCACACTTGTCTCATTTCAGCAATGCAGTGGAGGGGTATTACAGTTGGATTGTGGATATTTTTGCTAACATCTTTGCCTCAGGCCTGTTACCATTAGAGGCTGGTTAAACATGGCACCCCACAGGGCGTAGCAAATACACAAATAAGCCACTTATCTTGACTGACAGTTGTGGAGACAGTTCATCAGTGAGGCAGCAAGTAAGCAGGGTCGACAGCCAGTCAGTCAGTTAGTTCAATCAGTTAAGGAAGACAGTCAGATAGCTGAATCAGTTAAAAGTCAGTCAGTGAAGTAATTACTCTTTAATCTGCTCAGGCAGCCAATCAGTTAACAGATGAGCCCAACTGCCAGTCAGTCAGTTTCTTTAATTAATCACTGGGTTATTGAGTCAGGCAGCCAGCTAGTCACCTATTATTAAAAGTAAATGGGTAATTTGTCACCCACCAGCACAATTAGTTATTTCTAACCTTGCCAGGCTGTCGGTAGATCAGTTGATCTGATCAGATAAGCAGCAGTCACTGAAGTGACGTGTTAGTCAGTCAGTCAGTCAGACATCCTGTAAACCTGTAGTCATTGAAGTTATTAAACTAACAGTGAACTAATTATACCTTTATATAACAAAGCGTGATGTTTTGGGAAAGTCATAGTTATTTGAATGTTAAAGGAGACCTAACTGGAGACCTTCAGGTGATCATTCTATCAACACAGAGTATATCATCAACAATTCTTTTTATTGAGCTTGATTATATAGCAGAGGTAGTCACTTCCGAATTGACCTCTGTCTGGGACGGGACTGGGATGTGACGTGATGCTATGACGTGTTATGTTATGATCCACCACCGGGGGAGCAGTTAGCAGCTAACTCAAAAAAAGAAGAACCGCAACCAAAAATGTGCCAACGAGGTCCGGGAGCTCCCTGCTCTCCGAGCAGAGGACCAGATCAACACGTTTGTTATCTGTCACGTCGCTTTTGCTTCGGGGAAGGCCGAACTGCTATTGAAAAATCACAACTGGGTCAGCATTATGCCGGCATTGTTTGGTTCAGTGTAAAAAGAAAAACAAAGCTGGCCTAATGATGGGCCTTCTACACGGCGTTATTGCGCGATCTCTGTGTAAGAAGGGCTGTTGAGAGAACCACAGGGGCTGAGAGATGGAGGAATGCTAATTAGCAGGAGAGGAAGGATTGTTTCCCTGCCAGGTTGTTGATCTCTCTTTCTCGTTATCTGACAGTGCCCTTAAAGAAAAGCTTTGCTCATGTAACAGTATTAACAAAAATCACTGTGTTGGCGGGCCAAGGACAACACTGAGCATGCAGTGCAGGGGTGTAGTGGCAGATGTAGAGTTGGCTTTGTAATGATCCCAACATCCTCCACTTTAAAAATCACATAAAAAACATCAAAGATAGAAATGAAAGAATGCAAAAGAGACAGAGAGCATTTACATAAAATATATATGAATTATTTCCACTCTTTCAGAATACAAAAGCATTTACTTTGATTTACATCATCATGTGAACACCTCACTGACACTCAGACTTGAGAGGAAAATAATGCATTCTACAGGAAGTTTCCCTACTCTGTGTAACTCATATTTCCACTGCAACATCCAAAAGTTGTTTTTCTGTTCAGTATGCAGGTACATTTTGTGATTGAACTTTTAGGATGCAAATAAACACTTCTTCCTGAATATGAACAAGGTTATGAGCTAGTACAAGGTACTTTGCAATACCCCTGCATGCAGATTTGTGACCGTAAGTCATCAGTTTAGTGAGTGAATCACTTCCCATTTCTGTGTATAACCCACTGTTTAGTTCTCAGAAGACGTCATTTCCTAACAGCACAGTCTGTATATAAATATTTACCCCACAGCTGTGTATGTGTAAAGTATGTGTATTGATGCTTTGACTAGCTGCAGTCTCCTGCTGGAGTTGGAGTGCAAATTTGGATTCATAGTGATAATGCATTCACTTGCATCAAATGATATAAACACCACAAGTGGAAACGGATGCATATCTCCTTCCCTGTGTTGATTGGTTATTTCTGGCACCAGGGACCCACTGCTCCCACAACTGCTGAACCCCTGTAAATCTTGCCCTCGAGGCATACTAAATGAAATACTCAGGCATTCATCCAAAATACGCCTTGCTGCATGAATCAGGGATGAACAGTGAAGTCGTGAATCTGTTGCCAAAATATCGCAGGCTCTCAGTGTTTGTGCAAAAATGTCCACTAATAACTGTGGATATGTTTGACAGCTTATTTCAATAGTAAAGTAATTAATTAGTGATACAACGTTAACATGAATCTCCCTCTGAGAGCATCGTTTGCCGTTATTGTGGGAATGATGTGTTAAAAATCACTCATTAGCCGCTTGCTTTCAACAAGCATTGGCATAGCTATTGACAGCACTCTTGGAGCACGTCTTTAGTTTGGCTGAAACTGCCCCGTGTTTGATTTTCATTTGAGCATCAGCAGATTCAACTAATGCTTAATGACTGTGCAGCCAGAGCAGCTTTCTCACTATTTAGAAACCCCAGTGAGAACGTTTGAGGCATCGCAGAGCTGGTTTGTTCTTTAATCACTCATAACATGTTACTAAATTTGCACACTATTTTACATTAGAAGTTGTTTTCTTTTGGTCTATTTTATATTTTATGTCTGTTTTCTAATAAACCTCAGTAATTTCCTGAACCAGCTGGGCACTGTAGGTTTTACCAAATGTTACTTAAACAGAAGTAAATAGAGCAGTTTGGGGGGGAGGGGGTCCACTATTTTCATTCATGGATTAAAACATGCAGGGTTGACTCATATAAATGTAAATGTCGACAGACACTTGAACTGCTTTCATCTTTTACTCCAAATGCTTTCATTACCTCACTCAACACTTAAACTTTAACATAATTCAGTGCTTACATTTAAACTGAAACTTAAACTCAGCATCTCCACTTCAGCCGCTGTTTGAGCCTCTTTTAGTATTTGTATTTGACTGCAACTGTTTCAAATGTTTCCACAGCACAATTTCAGCAGGACGCAGAATTTTAGTTCCCAGAGGGGCAATAGAAGTTTTGTTTTCAGCATATGGGACACTCGCGTTTACAATATAAAACTCATCAGTGGATGCAGGCGGTAATTGTCTGTAATCCCGGGTAGTAAGGGCTGCACCTGCCACATTAACAAACACCGACTCTTAGCAGCTACTCAAACTTCTGCCACTGTACGTGTGCTGCTACAGATTAGTGTGAAAAGTAAGGAGCATAATCACTAAGAGCGTAATGCTTATGATGTAAACTGGCATTTAATCCTGCTCCATTTGCGTGCCTTTCCACCTTAACCTTACACTAATTCTGTACAACCACCGTTTCCCATTCAGGGAAATAGTTGTTAAGAAGTGACTGCTTCCCTGCACTGTCTACTATTTTGAAATAGCCTTGTCTCCATTAACAGCAAAGACAAACCCACAGACCCATTATTCAATGGCATGGCTTTACAAGATGTGCTGTCAACAATCCGAATCTAGTAAAAAGACCTGGATGGCTCACATTTCTGGCATTTTAATCTCTGTAACAGCCACTTTATGAGTCAAATAGATGAAAAGGCACTGATTCACAACCTGCTTTTATGAAGTTGCATGAGAAAAGAGCACCAGGTTAAACCTAAAATACAGCACAGAATGTAATGTCTAGTAATAGTTAAACCAAAGTGAAGGTTGGTTATTTACTGTAACCTCAGATTCTATGAGTGTAGGCTCTTAAATTACTCTCTGGTTGTGCCTGATGCTTATCTCCTTGATTGGACAGCTGTTCAACGTCACAGCTGGAAGACCAGAAGGCGTTCAGATTAATTGCACTTGTGTGTATGTGGGATCAAGCCCATAGCATCAAAATCTCTCTTCCATTTCCATTTGGCTAGTAAAAATGACAAACGTTAGTTGGAAGATTTGCAGCATTTCTTACGTAATGTCATTGTAAATTGAAACTATTTGGGATTTTTAACGGTTGAAAATGAAATCGTCAGCATTCAAAAGTAACCATGCAACACTTTTTAATGATGCACAGCAGGAGAAGCAAACAGACGAGTTTCAGCCGGTTTTCCTCAGTGTTTCTGGGACAACGCGTCCGTTTCTTTCTGCTGCTGTGCATCATTAATAGTGTTACATACTTACCTGCGAGTGTTGACAACTTCATTTGTTATTTTTGTGTTGGTACCAATTATACTCATTTGAGTGTTTTGTTTGAGCCATTTTAACAGTTATTCAAATAATCAAATAGAAGGACTCTAGTAACTTGTGATTGCCACTTTATACTTATTGTAATATTTACACTAAATCACAAATTGGTAAATTGAAAAAGTATCTATAGATTAATCAATAGTACAAATAATCATTAGTTGCAGCCCTAGTGTATTTATACTGTAGTTGTGTGGACTTTTGATACCAAGAATACAGTCAATTCAATTTTTACTCCACGTACTGAATTGTTCTGAATCTTGACTGGATATTAAAAAATATATAAGTATGATGAGTGCTGACTAACCTTCTAATAATAATCACTGCACACAGTTTTATTTAGACCTTGAATGCCGGCAAGGCTACAAGAGCGATAGAGAGAGACAGACTCCTTGAAATATTAAGGAAAAAAGAGAGACAGAGGGAGAGAATGATAAATGTGTCCCTCGTTCACACACTCTGGACCCATATTACCTTCTTATTCTACACGGGTCATTTGCAAAATTACTTAACCCAAGGATGGTGGAATGGTCAGAAATGAAAAGAACTGTATTTATTACATTTCAATATCATTCAGAGCACACCAAGGCCTAACGCCAAGTCACTTAAAGTTACCGGAGAATGTCACACTTTGGAGGCCTTGAATGGCAGCACAAAAAAGACAGTTTACAGTATATTATGTGACACCAATACATTTTTTAACCTTCAAACACACATTTCTTGTTCTCAGTTTAGGAGGATGATGAGGTAGTGTTGCTGTATTTCAAATTCCAGTTCAATGTTCTGTGTTGCATTTTAGATGTGAAGTAGACTTTCTAACTTTAGAGAAAAACCTTATCTAGTGTCGGTTCAAGCTGTGATGGGACATTAATCGTGGTGTGCAGCGTACATTAGACTTGATGTAGTCTCCCATAGCCAGATCTCCACACTTCGTTTGAGCTCTGTGCCATCGCTGGAGAAAGCTGGACCCTTAATCATTCTGGTATAGGTGGAAAAACGCTCTGGCTTCTCCTTAAACCAATAACAATCACATTGGGTGTAATATTTGTACGTGATAAGGCGAGCCCTGGCATTAAAATGGCTAAATCCCCGCAAAAGAAAAGGCCATGTAAAAAGATGTACAGGTTTGTCAAAGCAAACCTGCCATATTGCGCGATCCAGATCTTTGTCAAAAGTTCCTATTTTCAGTGTGTAAGCTGACAGCTCGGAGGTTGTGGTTTGAAAACGGCAACACGCAGATAGCAGAAGGGGCCAGCCAACATGTCTTCATCAGCGAAGTCTGGATGTCTTAATAATATATGTGAGCCAATCAGCTCATTTATTTCAGCAAGAAGAAGTGCAGGTAATGATGCTGAGTTTTCTCCAATAAGAGTAAGATAAGCATATGGCCGATTAATTAGTTCAAAGCAAAATTTATTGAATGTTAAATTACATTAAAAACAATAAGTTTAACTTTGCAACCAAAATAAAACCTAACCAAATAAATATATATTTAAAACATTTACTTATTAATTTTCCATCTGCTAATTAAATGCCTACTTTTTTAAGAACTGAGGAAGAAATTTGGGGAAAAAATAGAAATCCCCAGCACAATACTCAAAAATAGTTACTTAGCAGTTGCAGAGTCGAGCCTCTCCTTAACACAGCATCGGTTTCAGTAGCTGAGTGAGATCTTGGTCCTGCTCACAAACCTCTGCCTCTGCAGCCGGGACTCACTGCACTGATCAAAAGCTCCTTTCCACAAACATGAGTGGTCACGGCAGACATACATACACCCCCACACACACACATTCATTTGAGCCGCAGCTGTCCCGTGTTTTCAAAAAACACTAAATTATGGAAAAAAGGGATGGAAGGCAGAGAAAAGAGTTCCATGATAAATGGTTGTAATCTAACTTTTAATTAGGCCTTTTTAAGAACAAGAACGCAGATTTCTTTTTTCTTTCTTTTCAAGTCGAGATAACATCATAAACACAACGTGGCAGAACACTCAAGGGCAAGCATGAGCACTGACACACAGTAGAGAAAGATAGCATCATTATGCTGACCATCATGACCTTGCAGATGTAGAGATACACTGCGTGTGTGTGTGTGTGTGTGTAGACACTGCGACCACTGTCAGCACAGCGTTCACTGAGTCTTATCACCATTTGCAGCCAGTTATAATGAGCAGCTCGATTCACTGTGTAGTTGTGTGTATGTGGGTCTGAAGTCCTCCAAAATTCACAATATTTTGTCACCAAAGTTACCCTGGCGAAAGGGATTACATCAAAGATCAAACACAGACACACACACACACACAAGCACATGCACATATGAACACCACTACACAGAATGGCTCAGATACTTCAGGCCCATAATATCTGGCAAATCCCTTCATGTTTCCAGTGATGCAAAGTCAGTGTCTTGCTTTAACCTCTTGTTTTTGCTACTTGTGTCTCTTCTCTGCCATTGTTAAACTGACATAATTTAAAGATGAACTCTACTCTGAACATTGGTGAACCTCCTCAGTGGTGAGAGGCTACAGCAACTACAGCAAAGATGGCCGACTTGCGGGGGGTTATGTGGAAACATGCCGTTTATTAGAGAACGAGCCAGAGCAAAACCTGCTCACAAAGAATGATATTCACTGCAGAGTTTATGCTGTTGATTTTGACATATGAAAATCCAATCGGTGTGTAACTTGTTTGTTCCAGTTCATCCGCTCTGTTTGAACAGACTTAATTGGCTTTGTTAGACATGGAATTCACATCCCGACAAGCTGAGCGTCTCTAAGCACAGCAAATGGGACATTTACGCCACGTTATCAGCAGGGCTCGAGGAACGCCGGTGTCCGTCAGTCCACATGTTTGGTCCAGACTGAAATATCTCAACAGATAGTGGATGGATGCTATGATTTTTTGTACAACATTCATGGTTTCAAGACGATGTAGCCTCATAACTTTGGTGATCCTGCGACTTTTCATCTAGCGCCATCATCAGGTCATAATTTCACTGTATCTAACACTTTGGTTTATGATCAAAATACTTGCAAAACTAATGACACTCCCACCCATCAGTCTCAGCTGTACTTTTTTTATTAAGTTAGAGTGATTCGTAGTTTATAACAAAACAATTGTGAATATTAACACTGTATCATGGTCTACACTGATTAACATACTGCACTGATGGCTTGCCGTCACTTTAAAAGTGCTGCAGACAGAAACCATGTCAAACAACCTTTTCTTGGTGTCCAAGAAGTCGATCAAAGAGCAGATGAATCAAGAGGTTTGTGTGTGTCTTCTAATTGCAGACTGGCCTTTAGCTTTGGCTAATTCATTTGTTTTTCTTCACAAACACAAGATAAACAGTCACTTTGACAATAGTCAATAGTTGCACCGATACTTTCTCAGCTGTGGATTTCAACCTGCAACCTACCACAGCAAAATAACAACAGGTATGAGATTACACTTTGAGCATACAAAAGTCGGGTCTTTATCTGTTTGAGCTGAGAGAGATTATTACTACTATGTCATTATCTCTCCTTTCAGGCTTATACCACCGCAGCTGCTATTACTGCCACAATGGCCTTCAGCTAGACGCTGAGAATAGACTCATTTACTTCAGTTTTATTACATTTCAGATAGCAGCAACTTTATCTCTGCGTCTGTCCATCTGTCTTTATGAGTGCATGCGTGTGTGCGTTGGACCGGCCGATTACTTTATTATCTTTGAGTTTCATTTTTGATAGCCACAACTTCATTATCGTTCTATCTCTCTCCTTCTCCTTATCAATTCTCAATTCTTGTCCCCTGTAACAATCTGTATTTCTTTTTCAAGGCGCTCTCTCTCTCCGTCCCCTTTAAAAAAGATGGGACATTAGTGGGGCTTTAATTGTCGACAGCAGAGATGAACAGAAAAAAAACCTAGAGGGGGATTTTCTCCTGGTGTAATTTCACAAATTTCCCCCGTCTGTCTGGCAATCATAGGAATGACCAGTAAGACTCTACACATGAACTCAGATGACTGGTTCTAAATCAACTACACAGATACTGCTGCACTCCCAATATAATGCATCTGCAGTATATCCATAGAAAATACTGTACTTATTTTTCAGGTGAATCTGGCATACCATAGAATAATAAATATGTAACTGAAAAGTAGTCTAAATTAGTTTTTGAAAAAAGCAACATGACATCCAGAACAATAAAAGCATAGTTCTACTAATAAATGTCTCTAAAATGTCTCCTACCATTAGACAAGGATTTGGCCTATCAAGGTGCCAAAAAAAATCGACATGATTAGTTAAAATGCTACAGAAATAGCCTTCTTGACACTATAAATGCTTTGCAAAATGGTTTCATTGAAAATGGCTTTTGGCTGTGGCTCAGTGGCAGAGAACCAGAAAATTGATGGATAGGCGAGATGGGCAGGCAGCTGAGAGGAGACAGTCAGTGAATGGTGCAAAACAAAGTTCAGTGTTGTCCTTGAACTTCAGTGTTAAATCACACTGCATAGTCCCAGACAGTCGTGACATTGTTTACGGCTGTTCGTGTTGCACGTCTGCAGCGTTAGACAGCTAGGTACTGTAAGTACCTTTATACACACATTTATAGATGTAGCATTTACAAAATTAAACTTTTGAATTTAGTCCTAAAAGTCTGGTTAATTAAATTTTTGGGACAGACTCGCAACATGCTTTTGTCGGAGCCAGCAGAGCCATAGCAAAGCTTCTGTCTGACACTTTTTTGCTCTAAAGGAAAAAGCAGCAGTATTGTTCAATTGTGCCTGAACCTCCAGTAGATATTAAACCTAAATGACTAAATTCAGAGAAAATAAAAAGTGACTCTTATGGACTTTTGAGTGGGCTGACTGGCTCTCAATTCTTCATACCTTCACATCTCTGATGACACAACCAAAACAGAGAGATGCTGTGCAGAGGAAAATTTATCTTTATAAAAACACATTTAGAACAGTGACATTTCGATATATAGACACAGAAACTGCAGACTGGGCTGAATATTACTGATGAACACACACATACACGCACGTGTACACACCACACATACCTACTCTCATATACTGTATATATACTCTAACTTCAACATGGTACATACATATACACACAAATACACTGCACTGCATACTTACAGTACTTAATGATGATGTCAAACACACTTTCATATCTGTCCACATGTGCTCTTCAACCTCTATCTTGCTTTCACTTTTTCATGTGGCACATCACCAGACCACTGAAAGGCCAAACAGACCAAAGACCACTCCGAATGAGAAGATCTGAAGTACCAGGAAGAGAGAGCAAAGGCCATCGGAATCAGTAATGATCTGTCCGATGTGCCAGGCAGCCAGTGATCTGTGGACATATACTGTATATGTGCATGCTGAGGTGGAGAGAAAGAAAGCATGGTGGCGTATAAACATCCAGTCAAATTTTAAAGCAGGATGTGTCAGTCAGCCTGATCAAAATGATGAGGACTCCCACTTGTCTGTAGAAACAGGTTTGTATGAATATTTTGATTTGAACACATTTCATTTAGAAAAGCTTGTTCTTGATTAATATTCGATACACAGCCCCTCGCTTCACCTTGCTTCTCTTGTCTATGGCCTTCCACAATCCGTATAAACTTCTCCCTTGAATTCTCTCTGAATCTGTGCAGCTGATAGCACAACAGTTCCTAAATATTTTAAAAAACTTTTAAAACTTATTTTTCTCTTTTATTTCATGTGGAGGGATGATGGCATATGCTGGATTTCTGCTCTCAGTGAAGAGTGATCATGGCAAATTGCCGCAGACAGAATATATAATATACATTCCCTTTATATATCTAACTTTACATAACTAATCTCACTACTAGGCAGTTTGGACACTCATCTTCCTCAATTTGTGACAAATTAGGTTTTTCAGCGCTAATGAAGCCACATGGCAAAAAAATTAAATAATTTGCAACAAGCATTATCCCATGAGACCTGAGAAAATTAGGACCTTAAAGCAGCTCCACTGCTGGAGCATTAATCTTAATTATACATGCAAGGCGTGTTTAGAGAATTGAAACAAGCATAAAGTTCTACAAAAAGACTAATTTTCAGCAACAAATCTCAGTGTCCACAAGACTGTGACCATGACTGAAGGTCCCCTGGTTTCAAATTATAACTCCAATGGTCCTTGTTTCAAAGTCTCAATGTGGAAGACAAAATGTGTAAAAAGACCTCAAATCACAACAATATCCTCATTCCAAAGGTTTACATCTACAACTCAGAGGGAAGGAAATATGATAAGATAACTCTATTATTGATCCCCAGAGGGGAAATTCAAGGAGTAAAAGAAGATATTAAGAAAAACAAACAGTAGTTCCTCTACAAGCCAAACATTTCCTCACACACAGTCACAGAAAATAGTGCTATTTTTGCTCAGTATTCATTGCTGCTCAACAGTTTCTTCTTTTTCCAAATCCGTTCTTTGCACCACTTCTTTCTTCGGTCTCGTTCACGACCTCTTCACTACTCGTTTCCTCCTCTGCACCTCATTGTCTCTGTTTCTGTGTGTGTGTGTGTGTGTGTGTGTGTGTGTGTGTGTGTGTGTGCCTCGCAGAGAAACTACCTTAACTGATTGGAGAATTCAGTATCTCATTTTCTCCAGCCTGGCTTGAAATCTTTCATGACTCAACATGAGACTCGATCAGCAATCTAAAAACAACCTACTCACAAAAGACGAACAATACTATTTTTGTTTGTTTTGTAGTTTGAGTCAGTGTGGTGCTCATGTGATGCTTACCGCATGCTCAAAGTCCTGTGTGTGTGTGTGTGTGTGTGAAGACTGCACAACATGTTTTACAATTCATGTCTTTAAATCACATTTTCAACAAGATAGATGGTGCTGTGTTTGTTTGCACAGCCTGTTCATTTTTGAAAAAAGACACTTAATGCATACTAAAATTTCCATCTACGCAAATCCGCCCAGACTGAGTGTATGAGTGTCAGTGCATGCATCTGTGAACTTGTGTATGAGTGTGTGATGTCTCTATCTCACTGACATAGGCAGTAAACAAAAACAGACATTTCTGGAACATCTTATTAGTCAGTGAAAACAGATGAAAGCAATAAAAAGCAAACAGCCTCATTTTATTGGAAGTTGCAGCTCATCATTAATTACATACAAATGGCTGGATTTGATTTTTATTAAAGCTCACCAAGATCAAGTAGATAATTACTGAAACCAACCACATGGGGAGACCTTTTTGATTTGGTTGTTGCCTGATTAAAGTAAAAAACATTCAATGAACTATAAAAAGAAGAAGTTGTGAATAATGATTAAAGACTGGAAAAGTACACAAACAAGGATGGAAGGACAGAGACAAAAAAGAGAAACTGGCTGGCAGGGAGAAGCTAAAGGGTTGCACCTAATCATTATTTTACTTATTAATGTTTTAATTATTTTTTACTGAAATGATTGATCATTTAGTCCATAAAATGGTACATTTTGTATAGATTTGTTTTAAGGTGGTCCTCAAATTGCTCTTTTAGTCCAACAGTTCAGTAAATATAGATATTCAATTTACAATCATATAAATCAGAGACAAGCAGCAAATCATAACATTTGAGAAGATCAAACTGACATTTATGCTTGTTAAATTACTTATGATTGCCAAAACTGTTCCAATCATCAAATGGCCAATCAGTTACTTAACCAAATATTTCAGTACTACTATTCTGAATTTAATCTTTAATATATTGACCAAACTTTTACTTTTCATTTTAAGTTCGCCCTGTTTTTCATTCAGTTATAAATACATGATGAAAATATAACAAGTCCTTACAATGGTATTACAGTATTACACTACGGTTGGTCGAATTTTAATAAGGGTCTGCAAAGGACTGGCCTCCATTTCTGCTTTATTAGACACAAGTGGGGAGAGACACAAAGGCGATGCAGTGTGACATCTGCACTGCCTGTGATTTCATATGTACATGACATGTGCGTGATGAACCCTGGGACACAAGACTGATTGTTGGAAATAATGTGATTGTGCCTGAGGCCCAAGTAGTGTAAGCTCCCTTTGATAAATTCTATTTAATTATCTCGCAATTAACTAGTCCATTAAAAGTCTATTGGACAAGATGGCAGCGAGCACTTATTGTATTTCCTCGCATATAGGAAATGAGGGAGAGGAGGGGAAAATGGGCTGCTCATCTGTCAGACAGTGTGTGTGGATGAGACTCTGTGTGGAAAGACTGGGTTGTGGTGGGTTATTTTAAGCATGTAGACACAATGATAGGCCAGAAAGCTAGCAGCTGTGTGTGTGTGTGTGTGTGTGTGTGTGTGTGTGTTTAACGGCTTGTATGTGACTGTGGACCATAAGTCCAGCAACCCCCGAGCACATAATGTAGAGAAGATGAACAGGGAAATTTTCATTATTAAACGCATAGTTCTCTTCTCTTTATTCCGACTCATTAAGTATGGATTGTGTTAATATTTCCATTTGTCTTTGTTAATGTCATCTCCATTTCTTTCCCTCTTGGAGTCATTACAAGTTTCTACAAGAGCACTTTACCACACTTTGAAGTCATTATACTGTACTCTTAGTATCTAGGTAGTGGCAGGTAGCAACACTGCTTCTATTTTAAATGCCTAACACTCGTTTTAAAGAACCATTGTGCAGTTAAAAAAAGAAAACACAAGAGGAATTTATGACAACCATCTGGTTGCATATAAACTCTCCATTATTCTTGCTTTCTGGTTCTGTTTTCAGCCAAGACCAGACGCTCTGTGTGGTGTCATTTGACTTCTGTGGCACACACAGGACACGCCTGTAGGACGATTGTGTGAAGTGCGAGGCCTTATGAATGTTGGTTTTTAATTGATTGTCCTTACTTGTTGTAGTTTTATAGTCTATGATAGATCTTTTCACACTTTAATTGTGAGTGCCGCTGCCGTGCACCAGCTGTAGACCTACTAAACGATCAAAAGCTTCAGAGGTGGCTTTGTAGGGTCGCTTGGTAACGATTCATTGCAAAGTCATTACATATTGTGCAGTGTACTGCAATGGTCAACATGCTGCTGTCGATTGAAGTAACATCAGGACGAGAAATGCTAAAAAAAAGAACACCTCACCGACCCTCTGTAATAAAAGGAGCAATAATTTGAAAACAAGCCAGCCAGTCTGCCCTGCTACTGGGATTTGAAACACGGCCAAAGTTTGCCTGATAAAAGAGCGATAAACTATTAGGATCATAGAACTTTCCACTCCTCTCTGTTAGAAGCCAGCAGTCCGTCACAACAGAAACTTGGCCAACCTGTCGGCATTTCTCAGAGGGAGGGGACCAACCTGGTAGGAATTAAACTCAGCCGACCTCTCTACCCCTCTCAGCTGGAGCCAATGGATCAATCTCACTTTAACAGCCCTGCTCGCTCACGCATGTGCACAGACACACAGCCGTGCACGCACACAAACACCCGAACACACACACACACACACACACACACACACACACACACACACACACACACACACACACACACACACACACACACACAGCGCAAAAATGAGGTTGATTTCCTTCTAACATCTCTGACTTTCCATCCAGAACACTCACTGAAGGAGAAAAATTCGAAAGGACTGCAGGCCAGAAAGAAAGAAAGATTTGAGGGGTGGAAAGCAAAAGACGTGGAAAGACAAATGGAGAGGAGAAAGAAGAAAAAGGACACAGAGAGAAAGACATAAGAGAAAAAGAATAATTGGTGGTGAATGCTGTGGGTATATGGGGAAATAAAGTGATATCAAACTGTGCAAATCCCTCTTCTGTTAGTGTTTTATACCATTTTGTTTTAAACTAAATTAGATGGATAGATGCTTGAATGGTACACAGTGGATTTGAAGATGCAGATAGGGGGTTACATTGACACTGTATTGTTAATAACAGGCCTGTATGTTAAAATGGGATCACACAACATCCCCTGCTCGCAGCTCTCAGTAGGAAGGTGCTAAAAGCTTAGAGACATTCTCACCTCCTCTATGATGTGTGATGAATGACAAATAATTGTCTGTGGCTACCAAAGCAAACAAATAAGAATGTCTTTATTGTATTTTAAACAATGTTTGATCGTCACAGTGGGTGGTGGTGGGAATTTATCTTGGTGATAGTGCAGAAATCAGAAGATTTGTTCATTAAGTGCTGTACTTTCTTTTCAGAACTGGCCAGAACCTGGGATTTTAATACATATAACAGTTGGTAGAACATTTGTATCTCTCCACATAAATTAGCATTATGTCACTTTGTGCAGCTGTAGAGGAGGAGGAGAGTATGCAGCAGTGCATTGCACCAGTGCACCATGAGACAGCTACACCAAGAAAGATTAAATACAAGTTAGAAGCACTATAAAGCATGGAAACAAAGCATTAAGCAGAGAAAGATACAATAATCTGTAGACATTGAAAATTGAACATTGGATAATACTAAACAGTGACAACGAGAATATTACAGTAATTGAAATTCCACTTTTCTGTTCCATTAAAGTTTCTGGGTAGCAGCAGAAAATCACGGGCCCTGTATCAGGAGTGTAACTATTTAAGGTCTAGAAATGTAGTATTTATGGACTGATTCAGTGATTTTATTACTGTTTGCAATCATCTTTATTCATCATCTTTAAATGTAATAGTGACTGAGCACATGACCTGAACACCTGCATCCTGTCAATTAAAGTAACATCACCTTCTGAACACTGTTATTCATAAATTTCAAATACTTTGCAGGTAAATGTATTCTGGAATCAGACAGGGATGTTAATGCCCCTTTCTGTAATTTAGGGGTGTAATAAAAATCATCCAAGCCCCACTCTGGCAAAGTGACTATTCCAGGGGGATGTGGGTGATAAACTGGACTCATCCTTCTGGGTATTTTAGCCAAGGCTAAATTACAATAATAGACAACACCCTCCCTCCCCAGCATACTACACATAAAAATCACGTACAAGATGGCAGCATATAGCTGAGAAACAGAACATTTTTCCTTGGGAAGTGGCTCTCCTAAGAGCTTCTTGTTTTTTTCCTCTGCCTCCAAATTGAACTGTATGTATGCAATGTAATGTAATGAAAACTGTTTTAAACTCTTCATTTGCACTCCCTTCAAATAAAAATGTGTGCAGAGTTTATGAATTTTGGTAACTGGAGCACTTCATGTGCAAGTACTGACAGGTAGGCCTACACATTAAAACAAAAGGTCAATATCTAGACAGGACCTGAATTTATTGGAGGACCACTGAGTGTGCAAAAATACCGTAGGTATTTGAGACTGTAATTTTAATCTTGTGGGTGCTCAGGACAGGATTAACGGATACACCGAACAGAGCATAGAATATTAAAATCACCATACTTCCCCCACAGATATATAAATCCTGTTAGAATGGGGCTACAGGCATGCAATGTAACAATGTTACATTACCAACTTTGTCCTGTATCGGTAATCCCATCATGACAGGATTACGTTCATTACAGCCAAGAGCACTGGGCAGTCCTGTGGTCCTGAGAGAGAAAATACCAATCATCAGCCCTCCCCTGGTGATGCCACGCAGGCAGCAGGAGTTATAGCGGCAGTGACACAGGGAATATCTTGGTTTCCTGGTGGATGTTAATGTAAAGTCTCTTTTCCTTCTACAAATTTTCATTTTAGCACAAATATAAGACCATGTTTTTTTCTATGGATATTACAAAAGGTGGTGACGGCTTCCTGTACATTCAAAGGGTAAAAACATGACAATGTTCATTCTGTCATTCTGACTTTCTCACCATCTTTCTGGCTGAGGTTCAGTGTCTCACTTTACTTCCATCAGTGGAGAGGAGAAAAGCTGTAGTCATGAGAGAAAGTAGCTGTAACCTAAAGAAATGAACCACTTTTATGTTTAGTTAAATGTGATGGTACATTTGAATGCATTTATAAGCAGAATAGTTTATTCATAGTGCTGTTTTACCCTCAACAAGACAGTACACGTATAGTCTCCCATATTATATTGATAAGCCAAGTTCAAAGGTGGCAGAAGCGAATCCATCAGTCACACAGTGCACCTTAAATGTGGTTACTGACAAGGTTTGTTCCTTCTGTTTGTTTGCTTTACATGCTGGGTATGTGTTGCAGGGTGACTTTACACAACCCGAGATGTATTGGTCCGGGGGGCTGGCTTCTTTCTTTACAGGATAATGGTAAATGCTGAATCATAGTGTGACAGTAGTGAAGAGTCATAAACATAGTAAATTGCCGTATTGCCGGTTACGAAGCAATATCCCATACATACAGATTGCTAACATTGGCTTATATTAGCAACAATCAGATACTCTTCATACCAGACCATGTTTGGCTGTTTATTGAATTGAGCAAGGGTGTATTTTATTACTTATGTATTGATGTGTTTCTTTTGAATGCTGGATAATGTGTTATTTCTGAAATGTTACAAAGTCTTGATTTAAGTTTATCAGTTGCTGTTGCTGTGATTTAAAGTAAAATGATGCATAAACATGGAGGCTGAAGGTGAATGTGTACAAGTACACTGAACACACTGCAGACTCACTGTGATGTTTGTCACGCAATGATTGACATACTGCGATGTGTGTGTGTGTGTGTGTGTGTGTGTGTGTGTGGGTGTGTGTGTGTGTGTGCGTGATGCTGACAGAGACAGCAGGTGTGTGGTTGAGAGGAAATTGGTATATTAGTGTATGATAGAGAGAGAGTGAAAGAGATTTCTAGAAAGAGAGAGGCAGGAAGGAACGCTACCCGAGGGAGAAAACACTGGATCAGTTTTACTGAGAGAGAAAGAAGGAGAGGAAGGTGTTAGTTTGGCTGCAGAGTGAAATGCAACTGAGCCTGAGGGCACAAACCTCACAGTGTGTGTGTGTGTGTGTGTGTGTGTGTTTCTGTATATTAGTGTGGATATTTTGTGCATGTTTGTGTTCATGGGTGCTGTTTTGCTGAACCTCTTCACCATTTAAAATCCCATGCAAATTCCTCTTTAGTTTGGTGGATTCAAATGAAGCCTTGAAAATGTGTGTGGGATGATATGTGCACCACATCTCCAGTCTTTCTGAAGGGAGGAGAGCAGAGATTAAATCAACTGAGTTCCCCTGACAGCTCTCCCTCTCTCTCTCTTCCTCTCTCTCTCTCTCTTCCTCTCTCTCTCTCTCTTCCTCTCACACACACACACACACACACACATATATACACATGTACTGATTCTCTACCTGGAGTGCCTCCAATCTAATCTTTGCCAGGTCAGACAGATGTACACAGGGCTATGAGAAGCAAGGGAGCTGTGTGTGTGTGTGTGTGTGTGTGTGTGTGTGTGTGTGTGTTGTAGTTGGGGATTTCTGCCATGTTAACCACAGCAACATGACGGATGGCAGGGCATAGACACGGACTTATACACCCATTTTATAAAACCAATAACCTGCTCTGGGCTGTGCTGCATGGAGAATCTATCAGTGCTGAGGCGGCGGACTCATAACTCGCCAGGTTTAGGAGACTCCACTGTGGCAAAATATCTTTTTGTTTCATAAACTGGCGAGTGTGATGAGAAGTTGAGATAATATGCTAAAACAGTTCTGAGTTTTCTTCTGTCAAGCAGTCAGCACACTTTAACTGAAATATGATTTCCATATACTGCACCCCGTAGTGGGTTATTACAGTAATAATACCTGAGAGGGCATTCTTTACTGTGATTATGGGTATGACAGTGATTTAGAGACGCGAGAGTACTGTCGTCAACAACAAAGTACCCACAGCAGTACTAGAACATGCCCTCCTGGGTATCATGGCTTTTATGCAACAGTTACCAGCACATGTGCTCAGTGAAAAGCTTCCTCAGGAGGAAGCTTATGTGTACATGACAATAAAAAGCAGGATAAAGCAAGGGAGATCATAAACTAGGCCCCTGGTTGCCAAAAGCATCTAATAAAACACAGCTAGCTGTATTTTATGAGAGACATCACTGTGGCTTGAATGCCTCTTTGACCAATCAAAGGCCTGGCTGAGCGCGAAGAGTGTGTAAGGCTTGGTGTGGTATAATCACTGGTGAACAGAGATAACGAAAAACCAACATGACAGTGGTTTCTTAAAGGCGAGCCAACATGGGCTCACTAGGGGGCTTTCACTGGGTCCAAGCAAAATGACGAGTAATTTACATCTGCCCCAGGTTTTATGTACAAATACATGCATCATAGCCACCTAAATCAAGGATTGATGCAAGAGAGAAAAGTGTTCCTAAATTAATAGGAATAAGGGAGCCGTTTGTGGCATATTTATCAGGTTAATATCTGCACACACTCCTTGGAAGAGTCACTTAGGATCAACCTGAGCTGTGGAACAGGAATTCTCTCTGTGTTTTAAAACTTTATGGCATTTGGTGTAAAATTTGAGTCACCGGAAAGAATCTTGTGTCTTACCATGTCCTAATAAAGTCTTATTAGATTTTGTGTAAATGGCAGAACACCTCAGACATTCTCTGACTCCATTTTCACAGAGGACAATAACTTTTTACAAGGTGGAGACTTTTTTTCTTCACTGGTGGTCATAACGCTGTATGAGATTTGTCGAGAGAGACACTACTGGGGGAAATTTGATGTGGATCATGTGATAGATGAAGGCAATTAAACTCTAGACTTTACACTGACCATAACACGCCAAACCCATACCTTAACTTAAACAATTCAAAGCTGATAAACACAAGTAGATGTAGCTGAATATAACCAACATCTGTGACATCTACAAATAACCATCCTTTTGCCTGAAGGCCTGAAGATATCTACTAAACTTAATCCTCTCTAATTCAATACTGAAACTCACTCTTTTTGTTTAAAAACTAAAAAGAAAACATCTTTTGGCTGGAGTTGACCCTTGGGTCATAGGCGGCGTAAACCCCTGACATACCAATCATACCACAGGGCCAAAAGGACAAGTTGCCTTCTTAAACAAATATGACCTATAGCTTTCATTCCCAGCTGAGGATCAAATGACTGTCAAAGGCAGCCAAAGCCTATGTTTCATCTATACCTGTAATCTATTAACTTATCGACAGTTACCGCCTCCACAAACTAACCAGCTTCAATGGTTTTCACTGTAGATTATGATTTCTCTCATCTACTGGCTTTGCACATTTGAGTCATCCTCTGATAAGCTGTAGATTGTGTTTGATGAAGAACAAGAGTTCAATAGGATGCACTGCCTGTTTGATTCAACCAGCTGTCATCCGTATAGCCTTGCAAGGTAGCTGGAGCTCCTGCTGAGTGGAGCAAACACATCTTATCGGAAACTACTGTTCTGAGTCTGATCTGATGCTGCACTCGTGGTAGACGTGACTGTGGGATCAAAACATTCTCTGGCAAGGTACGGGTGACTATTTTAAGTGTGTTAAGTGTCTACATTTGTGTCTTATTCAACCAGAAAAGTCATGGAGAGAATAGATGGGTGTACAAACTGTGTCATTTCAATACTAGAGACCTGGTATCGCAGGTGGGGTCTGGATGGGTTATTTTCAAATGTAATTAATTAGGAAATTGCCCTCTTTCCTTCTCTGACTGTACCAATCGTCTGCATCCACGCGTTTGGTGTTGTAGGTAGACACACAATGGAGAACAGGGAAGAAGGAGAGAGGACAGCGTGTAACAAAAACAAAAAAACAAAACCAAAATATAGTTTTCAATAGGAATGTCAGCAATGAAACTGTGGTATAATAGCAATTATATTGTAAAAGTTCTCTTGCTGGTCACTCTATCGTACTAATACTGTACGATAGAGTGACCCTTCTCCCATAATGCTGTATGTACTGCATCTGTGCTCGTTCTTATTTGTCAGTCGGTCTCTACACAGTGCAGTCTGTGTTTATCTAGGTAAGATAATTGTGTTCGTCACCCTGTCAATCTGTCTCTGTGTCTGTCCATCCGTCTGTCTGTCCATCTGCCAGCCGCCCCATCTACCCATCTGAGTGTAAGTGTGATGATTTTCACTCTACATTTCTTAACATACAGCTTTCACACCTCTTACTCTGCCAGTCCCCTACTCGCTCTCTTTCTGTATCAATTTCGAACTCTGTCTGTTCTGTCTTTTCAAGAATCTCCCTGCCTCCCTCTCTGCGTTCATGTCTCTCTCATCTTTCTCTTTTTCTTCTTTTTCTCTTTGTTTAACCTCCTTTATATTCCCTGCCCTTTGTTCCACTTTCTCTATTTCCATCTGTTTGTCTCTCCTCGTCCCCCATGACAGCTGCCATTCACAATCATACAGGTGGGTTGCTATGCCAACACACCTGTGTGATCAAATATTAAAGACCTCACTTCCTTTCCCATGCCCATAATTTATTTATTTATTTAAATGATGGTTAAGCAGAGGGGGCTGCATTTACTGTATGCTGCTGCCCTGTGTGTTCAGGCTCTGATGGTGCTTGGTTGTTATTTCCAGAATATATATATATATATATATATATATATATATATAAATTCATTTTATAATATATATTTTAATTTAATCTCTCATTTTCATTCTGTGTTTATTGGAGCAACATTTAAAAAGATGATACTCAAATAATGAATTGTTTCAAGATATATCAGCTTCCTGAATTGTGGTGCTGTTCTTCTCAGAGGTTCATCAGTGATGCAGCCATACGAACAAAATGATGGCAAACTCTTCATAAAATTAAACATAATAAGTTGTTAATGACAGAGATCACCAAAGCAGAATATTAAAACACTAGTTAGACATTTTCTATTGTGTCTCAGATCAGGAAGAAAAGTTTCTTCAGCGTTTCTGTTGCAGCCAAATAACTTGAGATGTCTGGATGACTGCAGGAAGCACGTCAGCAAAATGTTTCTTAAACACACGCAGTTGTATTGGTGTCCCATTTTTCAAATTCATTAGCAATGAAATGTCCCCATATCTCACTGCCACAGAATGCTGTTGTAAGGCAAATTAGACAATTCTTAGGTAGACTGTACATAAAGCGGTCAACTGGCTGAAAGATTTGATCTTTAAGCAACGCTGGTGTCACAAACATCATAAAGTGATGGTCTTTCTCGTCTGCATTAACTTTAAGGGGGTATTAAACCCCCAAACTGCTCAACTTGGGCAGCAGATGAGGGCTGGGGCTGTACTGGGCGCCTCACAAATGTGCGAGTGTGTAACTTAATGAATGTGCAGTAAGGTGTTCCTAAAAGCAGCATGCATGCTCAGCAAACCTTTTTGGATACATAGAACTTTAATAAGTAATGCTCTGTCCCTCTCAGCCTATATTTTACCATAGTAATTAGTATGGGAGGTAGGCATACTGCATCTTCTTTAAATGTTAATCAGACTGAGCAGTGGGTGTATTTAAAATACTCAAAAGATGTGGCTGTGCTCTGCACACCTGCATATACATTAGCTTAATCTCTCATACACTCGTGCCTCTCTGAGTCAGCTCCCACACACTCCAGCTTCATCACAAGGGATTTTGTAAAGCCCAGAGGTCTGCTCCTTCACAGCGACTTCACAGGGTTTGAACTGGACAGTTCTTTGGTATAAATGTGTCTAGTTGACATCCCAAAAGTTACTGCTGCTATTGTACTGCCACTCAAATGTTGTTGTGCGTTGCCTGGTACGAGAAAACAATTATAAAACCACAACAGCTATTAGTGGGCTATACATTGGAAATTATGCACACAAAAAAACAAACCACTTGCTGTGGTTAAACAAAAATGATGTTTGTATTCTAATAACTTGCAACAGAAAATATGTTTTCAAAGAAACCCAAAGCCAACCAGATTCCATTTTTAATAATGTTTTTTTTTTACTGTGGTTGCAAAATATTCGTACTCAACATATCTTCAAAACCCTCACTGGCAACTTAGTTCATTAGTTTTTCCTACAATATCTGCTGATGGCAACTGAAGCATGTGTAACATTTTTATGGTCATGTTTAGGCAACTCAACACACTTGGTTAAGGTTAGGGAAAGAACATTGTGTAAGTTCACTCACATCATCCATCCCAACAACCTCCCTAGAACTCCTGTGCAGCAATTTATGTAGAAATGATATTCCCTTTTTGGCAAAGCCATTTCATATAGTATACAAAGGTAATGTATACTATAGGATAGAGGGTTGGCAAAAAACTACCATGATAAAAAAATGCTTCAACACACAACAGACCACGGTAAATTATAAACCTTTTAAAAACTGCACCAGGTTAATCATAAATACTTAAATAACTTGTGTTTATCCTGCAGTGGCTTTTTCTTTGGTTCAGTTCGAATGATGTATTTTAAAGTGATGGTTAACCATCAAAACATATATACCTGGTAGATATGATGTAATTGTGTGATTATTCCTACATTTCTGTGCTGCCAAGGATCGCCTGAGGGCTCCATTTTACAGTTGGCTGGTACACAATATGGCTTATGGGCAGATTAAAGGATACTAAGGGACTACAAAGGATACACCGGTTGTGTCCTCCAAATTCAGGCAGATAAAGGCAGCAGTTCCTGGATGCATTTAGAGGAGCATTTGAAATGGCCTTGTCCTTGTCAGCCTATTAATTGGTCAAAAAATACAAACTTCAAACGATCCAGCCAATGAATTAGGGTACACATGTGACAATGTTCTGCTCTGATCAGCAGACCATGGTGTGCCGCCATTTCCGTTATGTTAATTACATTTTTGTTTGTTTGCTTGCTTGAATGGCTAACAATAAACCATTCCAAAAATTCTGTGAAACATTCCTAATTGTTCTGGGGATTGTTTTACAGATCCAGGCGGAGACACGTGAATACCTGACCTACTACATGACTCTACCTCAGAGGTTCACTGGTTTCACAGTTTTTTTACTGTGTCACAAACCACGTGGACATATAAACTGATGAGCTTGGTCACTGGTGTTATATCAGCAGGGGTACTACCAGCTTCAATACATTTACATTCATATGAGCTCTCATATCTGCAGTGCAACCCTGTCTCTCTGTCTCTGCTTTTGTCTCTCTGCTAATTCTCTGGCTTTCCAGCAACCTCCTCCTGCATTTTTCTCTCTTTCACTTTAAAACTATGAGTGCCGCAATTCCTGAGTGCAGTGTTGGAGAGACAGCAGTCACAGCCTCCTCTGGGGTGTCGGTTGTGGCTTGGAGGGGTTGGCACATGCTGAATGACTTATTGAAGATTTTGCTTTTTGGACAGCTATGAGACGGCAGCCCCTTTAAAAAAAAAAAATTATATATATTTTCACAGCTCTTCTAACACATCCATTTGTGTTCTGCCTTTCTCTTGCACACATGCACAAACACACACCCTCTCGCACATAAAAAGAGTGAGAGAGGGTGAGATGTTGGATCAAACAGACTCATTTGGCCTCAGTAAGAAAGAGTCCTCTTATCTTAAAACAGCCATTTAGTGTTAATTAATCCTTTTGACTGAAACCTTCCCCTACAACATATTCTCTTTGGTTGTTAGGCTTTCATGCTTAAAGTGCTCGCACTACCTCAGATAGCCAAGTTAATGAAAAATCCAAAAATCTGATTAGGCCTGGACTGCCTTTTCTCTCTCTAGCTATCTGGCATACATGCAATGCTAGTTAATATGCCATTTTGCTTTTTGCTTTCATGCTTAAAAGGACTTGTACTGTCTATGACGTAGGGATTTCTACTGACTGTCCATTTTCTCTTCAGCTTTGCGGCATTGAGCTTTGAACACACAGGCTGCAAGGCTTTAATACAGTCTCTGTGGTTTGGGTTTTAGTTTCACTCTTGTGTTTCTGTTTGTACTTTCAGATATCTGCTGTATTTTACCGTTTACTGATCGCTTTCAGTCGTATTGGAGTTGTGTTACAGTAAGTTACTGCTGATGCAAACTGAACCTTTCCTGGTCTCACTGCTTCACATTAAAAGCTTTCCACTGGCGAACCGGCGGCATGCTTTTATTTTAAGATGTTATAGGAAATGCAATACGTTTGTCACCAAGTTAGCAGTACTTCATTTGCAGTGCTGTTCTTCAATAAAAACAGGTCTAATCAACCAGGCATACAGCATCACTCAGCTGAAAAGGCTGCAGGCGACACGCTCTTATTGTGGTTTTTGACGAATCCAACATGTCATCAAGGTAAACATCTTTACCTTGCTGTAAAACACTCGACTGCTCGCAGCCGTTCACCGCATGGATCGTCACGACTTCCCTGCTGTGGAAAAACCCTATAGGATTGATTTTTTGTTGCTTTTTTGCTGAACTGCTCTTCAGATGACGTGTTTCCCCTTCCAGCTTTTTGCCGCTTAGCTTTGATGTTGCGATGGCCAACTGCTAAGCTGTTAGAGGACTGTTGCACTCATGATAAAGCTCAATGGCCTGCATTCAAAACAACAAAAAAGAATTATTTATTTTAGTATTTGCCTTTCGATGTCACACAGCTTGCACTCATCAAGCATCAAATACAAATAGCATTTCTTTGTGTTTCATGCTCCTGTGTGTCTTTCATGCTAAAAGGCTCTTTGGGGTTAAAGCTAAATTTCAAGGAGATACTGTTGTTTGAGTTGCTGCCTTGCAGTAGCACGAAACCTCTGCGTCTCTTTCAAACCTGGTTTATGCTCCTAAGTGACATCAAAGAAATGAGAAAGGGGGGGGGGGGGGGGGGGGCGAAAGAGAACAGGAGGCAAAAATCACACAACTTTGTTTGATATACCCTCAAAAATCTTCCTCCCCCTTATTTCTCTCACACACAAACACAAGCTCTCATATTCTTTCAGTCTCGAGTTAATGTGAAGTGACAATGTAATGATCTCTGAGTGTTTCCACTCTTCGGGAGTCTTGTACAAGTTCACCCAAAGACTCAGCAGCTGCAGCTCAGTCAGTCAGACAGAACACAAACACACACAGCCGTTTGGTTCTTTTGTCCCTACTGCTTCACTCCTGCTGCAACAAACAGTCCTGTTACACATTTACGGTCTGTGTCTATCCAGCTAAACACCAGTCAAAGCCTTGTTGACGTTACACAGCAGACACAAATTTGTCAGCGAACAAAAAAAACTGGAGTGCCTTTCAGATAATTACAGGAAACTCCTGGAACAAAAAAACATTAAAAAAGTTTTATTTCCTCCAAAAATGCATCTTAAGGATGAAGCAAATGTGCAGCAGGTTAGGTCAGAAGGTATAGAGTAAGCTTACTTCAAAATCACAGAATGATGAATTACTTAAGAGTTGAGAATGATTGGCAGGGATAAAATCAATCAATACAATGTATTGTCTGACCACGTTGGAAATCAGAAGTGTTAGTATAGTTGTTCCAAACATTTTTGTTGTTCCAAGCATTTTTTTTTATATGGGGATAATGGCACATTTCAGCAAAGTCTCTCCTGGAAGAAACTCATAGTGTTGCACTCTGTTGTTCACATGCAAAGTGAAAGAAGTACCTCAGACGTCAGAGAGTTATAGAGGGAGGGAGTTTCCAAAACTATTTGACCATCCGACAAGTACTTCTGATGGAGGATACCAGCCCCTTAATAAAAACATAGCAGTTACATCGATCACATCACCCCTCCATGGTTCATCAAAATAAAAATGTCTTAGATGTAAAGTGAAATATGATATTTGACAGAGGGAAGGATGGAAGAAAACTGTGGCCTCCTACCAGAATTCACTCTATTGGGGACAAAAGTGATGTAGACTTAACTCCTGCAAAAACAAGGTGGAGGTGTAACAGGGGAATCAGAGTGTGGACATATTGCGCTGCAGGAATTACTTGTTTGTACTTCTTTGATTTAAAAGAAAGGAATGATGCTTGTAAGGCTGTAATTTCTCAAATCATTTATAATTTCATTGCATCAGGATGCAAGGTTGTGGGTTGGGTCAGATGAGGTTTATACTGCAGACACGCCCTCTGTGTATATACACTTTGTCTGGTTGAATTTCAGATCTTCCCCTGAACTCATTTACGACACTTGACAGTTGTACAATTGTAGCATGTGTCTGTTTAATATAAAATATGTGAAATGTCTGATATGGCTTTCCACACAAAATTGCCTTTTGCCCTTATATATATATATATATATATATATATATATATATATATATATATATATATATATATATGCATATTGTGTTAAGGCAATCTATATAATTGACAGATGAGAATATAACTTTTTCACTGGTAGAGTGAAACAAATCCCTAGCTTTCTGTGTAAAAAGAAATGCTAAATTTAACATACAAGATTTATTTTATCTCAAACCAGATTCAGATTTTTTTAGATATACAAACCAAACCAAATTCAAATGAAGCTCACTCACAAGTTGTTAGGAGGTAATTGGTTCTGCACTGATCAATGTTAGGTGATACTTTCTCACGAGTGAGCGTGGATGTTCTGGGATTTGTTGAGGTTCAGGTAACTGGCAAATATTTTGATGCTGTGCAGAGATTTGTAACTGGGGACTGTGTGGGATCTGAGTTAGTGTTTTTGACATGTTTGATGTTCCATGGGGACTAATTTGCTTTACATATAATGACAGAAACACACAGTCTGTCTGCACTCCTTCTCTCTGCCTTTCCCTCCTTTTCTCCCGGTCGGTTTCTGTTTCCATGCCTCCCCAAGGACAGTCAAATGTCATACTAACTAGTACTGTCATGGGGTGAGTTTGTCTACTCAAGCGGTTCTTTTACTTTTTCAGCCGCGGAAAGCAAACTCACTACAATTAGACTCTCCACCAATGGGACTTTAATTGACCCACGAAAGGTCCGTGACCCATTTCAGGGTCCTGATCTATAGCTTCAGAAAGGCTAACTCACAGGGTGTGTCTGTGAAGCTTTAAATATAGTCTCGGTCTCTGGGAGCCAGTCTAATGAAAACATTCCCTGGCCAGGTTGTGACCCAACCGAAACAGACACGCATCTTATTTTAGGTCCTGAACCTTAAAAATATGTAGGCAGTGTTTTGTCAAAGTCTGGTTTGAGACCAAAAGTGGGTCATGGGAAAATTAAAACTGGCCTTCAAATTACTCTCTAGAAATTGATGTCAAAACTCGTTGGCTATGTTATGTTGCAAGACCCCTGGGTCAGCAGTCTGAATGCAAGCTGAAGTTTCCATACGAGTTTTCTCAGTGAGTCAACATACCACAGAAGGCGCAGGGTAGAAATCAATTCATTTCAATTCCACTTCATTGTCCTCAAGGGGAAATTCTTAAAGCCAGGAGTTAAGGAAAACATCAATACATTCATAAAAGCACACATGGACTTCAACATGAACTGCACATGAAGGCCTCCACTCCATGATGACAGAGCACGTTTTGGAAAATGCTGCTACTGTCATAAAGCCTTTCATCATGTCAGTGGAAATCTAGTTCTTGGCTTTCAAACACCAACATCCACCCATGTGTCAGTGAGAAACAAGGGCTCTACGGGTTTTAATTTCAACAAACACAATGGACAAAGATTGCTGTGGTTTTATGGGTTGTTCTGATTTCACATTTGTTTGTGTGTGTGTTTGTGTCATGTGTCATACACTGCCTGGTCCGTCCCACGCTGCTTTTAATGCAGCTGTTGAGATCTCACAGGAAGAGGTGGAAAGGACAGATAGAGGGGTCTAAATGTGGCACGCCGACACATATGGAGCCTATTACCTCTCTTACCGAGTTCCTGTGTCCAGTTTTAGCTTGTCTGTCTCTGTCTTTTCGTCAGTTCACTTCACTTTCTGATAACTGGGTCGATTATGGTGTGTAAGTGTGAGGCCAATGTGTCAAGCTTCCCTGCATGAATGGCGTCAGATTGTTTTAAATTGCCAAAGCAGACAAATAAAAGCAAGAATCAAAGTATCAAATTTGAAATAGCAGGTTACATTTTATCAAGACCATTTGTTTAAATGAGCTTGATGATTTGATTCTGAAAAAAAGACAAATCAAGAGTTGAATTTGAGTGTCAATAACTAAACCTCTCAATGCCTCGAAGACCTTGTTGCTCTGTTTCACTCTGTCTCTCTTCTCTCCTATCATTTGTCCTCTTTTTCTACTCTCCATGCTCCTCCTTTTTTCCCATTTCTCCTTCTGTTGCTCCTTCTCCTCCTCAGACCAACAAGGATAATTTCAGAGACCAAGATTTTTCTTTCAAGCCACAATCATTCTCCTCCTCCATGTTCTAAGACCTCCTTTTAGAGGTCTCTTCCCTCAGAACTTCAGTCTTTTCTTAACTCCTTCTTCCCTAACTCCTCCTCCTTCTATTTTTCTCCCCATCTCATTCCCCCTCTTCCCCCCCGAGACCTTGGACAGTGATGCCGGGTGTATTTAAGAAGGAAGCCGAGGATTTTCCACAAAGCTTCAATCTTGGTCTTTTACAGAGCGGCACCACATGAACACACACCAGGCTGCCAAACCAGGCTTTATAATGGCTTAAAATGCCCAGAGGAGGCGGGAGTGAGGGGGGGGGGGGTTGTCAGAGGGGTATGAGAGGAAAAGTTAAATAAGTGGTTGTGAGCAAAAAGGGGGGACTGACAGCATTGTAAGGCAGTGGGGAAAATAAATCATGCTCTTTGTCCTTTGTTAAACTTACAGTGTAACTGCACCCTAAAATCCTGCTGGAACCCCATTTCTCTAAACACAGGGAGGGAGGAGCAACAACTGTGGTAGGCATGGTCTTGTGTCTTGTGATGCGATTTAGTAAGAAATGTCAATATTAACAACAGCATTGACGTGTTTCCTCACAGTACAGTCATATCATTTAGTTTACAGCTCAAAAGACACATTTAAGTGTGCAGCACCTCTTTAAACTACAGGATAATTACTTTGAAATTATTGACCCATGTCTGACTCTAATTGGTGCATTTTCATGGTATTTTGTGTGTTTGCTTTGGCCATCAGTCCATCAGTACCCCATGTCCATGAAAGCACCATTAATTTTAAAGAAATGGAAAAAAAGGAATAAGTGGAGAAAGGATGGAGGGTGTGGAGAATAGGAAAGAGGAAGAAAAAGGTTAAAAGAAGGTGAAAGAGAAGAAAAAAACAGAGGGAGAGAGAGACTCACAAGGAAGAAAGTCTCCCATTTCCTTCACATCGGACTGATCCAGCTGAGCCTAAAACCACACAGCCACGTGGACACCACAACCTTCCACTGTGTATGTGCATGCATGTGTGAGAGACCTACATTTATAGTGTGCAGTGTGAGTGTGTGTAGATTTTAATGGGGTGTGTGTGGGCCATTTCTACATTTACAATGTGTGCAAGTGCACTGGCTTTGCGTGTTTGTGTGAGTTTAATGAGTGTGTTTTTGTGTGTCTGCACATGTTGCTGTTGAATTTACTGTGGGCTTCAGTGCAGCTGTGTGTTAATAATGTGTTTGTATATGTGCCAGTGTGTGTAGTGTAACTTGATGTGTATGTGTGTGTGTGTGTGTGTGTGTGTGTGAAAGTGAGATATTCCCTTTTTTAATGTTGTGTGGCAGGTGTGCAATGTGTTGTGTGAATGTGTCTGGATGAGTGTGTATCACCTCTCTGCTTTTGTGTGTGAAGCTGCTACATTAAGAGTGTGCATGTGCTGTGACACTGTGTGTATGTGTTTTTTTTTATTATTTTGTGTGTTCCTGCTCTTGTGTAACTTTGACTTTATCCCTTTGTCTGCCTGTGAGAGAGAGAGAGACTATGACTGCAGCATTTTCAACGTGTTTATGTTTTTCTGTGTATGTCTGTCCACACACAGTTCTAAACTACATATTTCTATATATACAGAAGATACAATATCCAGCATCTAATTTAGCAGATCACTGTCTCAGGGCCTGTCATCTGTCTTCCTATTTATCTTTATCTTTTCTCTATAGAAATCTGGCATTTTATCTTACATGAACAAGTAAATGCAAATTAGAGATGCAAATGAAGATTTTTTTCCATCTCAAACTAATTGATGTAGAAACACATCTGTCTTCTGACATCGCCTGTCTCTCTGTTTTCATTTTTTTTATCTACTTATACAGTTTCCAGGTCTGTTTAAAATGTAAAATGATTTTTGCCTTATAACCCCTTTAAATGAAGCATCACACTCATCCCACCGTCCTCTCTTTACATACCTGAAAACGTTGTGAAGAGTTCCATTAAACAGGTTGTTTCCTTTGTATACATTTTAGAGGCCTGAAGAAGAACAAGTACCCACCCATTATTTTGTGTAACAGAAGCACTGTTTGTCTTCTTTCATCCTGTAAATCATCCAGACCGCTCATGTTTATCTAGTGACCCCTTGGAGGGGTCCCAACACTGAGGTTGAGAACCACTGCTACAGGTAAATCATGAAAATGATTGGCATGTTCAAGTCTTTTTGTTGTTGTTGTTTTCGTGTTCTGAATGCTGTCTGTAAGATATGCAGTATTTGTACGTGTAAAGGTATTTATTTGATTTCGTCTGTAGAAGAAAGCATGAATTATGGCCAAGTTGAGATGACAGAACGATACACATTTTTACTTCCTAAAAAACATCATTTACAAATGGTTTAATAAACAGCATGCTTCTTTTGAAATATAATTTTCACATGGCCAAACTTGAGTGTGGGTGACAGGGTGGTTCTCACTGTCACCTCACATCAGTGGAGTCCTGTGTTCATGCCCCAGTTCAGGTCCTTCTTGTGTCGAGTTTAAATGTTCTCCCTAAATCGCCCAAAGCTATGAATCCATTTGTCTGTGTTGCCGAGGGGTGAAATGTCTGGTGAGGCTCCCTGCTTTTTGTCCAGTGCATGCTGGGATTGACTTTTGCCACACTGAAATAAAGAAAGCACATGTAGAAAAGGGTGGATGCATAGAGACCATTTTGTAATTGTTGCTACAGAAAACCATTTTACCGTCTCTTCTCCAAAGATGTAGACTCATTCTACACCTAATTTAGCATAATTCCTGTCTCCAGAGTCTGCCTCTGTCTGTTCATCTCCCTCCCCCTCACTCTTAATGTTGTGCTGAATGTAATATCCAATTGTGTATTTCTTTCTCTCCATCTCTGTCCTCATGATTCATATCAACGTTTGTATTGCAACACCGTCAAGGATATAGTAAACTGTCTCTGTTAATGCTCCATCCAATCTCCCATAGCCCACTGTCTAACCGTCCATGGAAAATGTCTTCAGCAGACCATCAAAAGCTGAGGTTTTGAAAAAATAACACAGACTTATCAACAAAGAGAGGTGAATCACACATTCTCTATAGGCCACTGAGAAAACTTCATGAGTCAAAGGTTTTCAGGAAAACTAAAGTGCCTTCACCAGAAGAAGGGGTTGGTATTAAAAAACAACATTTACTTGGACTGGAAGAAGTTATATTGGAGCTAAAGAAAGACATTTTTCTTTCTGTTCTAAGGGCTGTTAAACTCACATTTAGCTAACAACTGCTCAGCACAGTGTTTTCCCTGATTTTTACTTAAGTACCAACAGTACGCAGTGTAAATACATTCCTGATGTGGATATGTAATAAATATTCCACAGACAAAATGCAACTTTAACTCAACCCCTATGACAGCAACGTTCAACTGGTCAAGAACTAATTGTACTACTTGTTCGCCTGTATTTTCAGACCTTGTATAGGTTACACAAAGTAAGCAAAATATAAAAATGGAGGGGTGAACATGACATTGGCTTGTAGTTTAGGGGTGTCATGTCCCAGGGGACATTTTCACAGATTGTTGGGGGTCTACAGGACAAAAGTACTGGATTTTTTTCTTGAAAAAGGTTGAAAACGTCGTAATATTGTAAATGAACCCTATCGACTGGGACTATAATAGGATTATAATAAAGTGACTGTACACATACTTAAATTTACTAACTCAAAAAGTGGATTCAGTACTGAGTATTTGTTTGGTGTGTCCTGATATAAAACTAATAGACACATGCCTGCCATTTAGAAATGAATATTGTCCCAATCTATGGTGTAAAATACAAAAACTCACAATTCAGTACTGCTGTCCACATGGTCCTTTTAAACCACAAAGACCTTCCCTTCCCATGCCTCCTTCCATTATGACATGACTAAAAACATGGCTAAAACCTTTTTTATTCACTATTCTCTTGTTTTTATGTCTCTTTGCAGCTTCCTCCCTTTGCCCCGATCAGTCCCTGTGCGTCTCCATCCCTCTCCTCCACTGTCATTCCGTTCCATTTAGAATCAGTCGGACAGCCAGTCAGTCACCTTGCCGTCTGGCTGTTTACAGGCGGAAAGGTCAGGGCAAATTGAGCAGAAGTCAGCCCTTGAGGGATGGAGAGATGGCTGGTGAGACTGGTAAAAGTGAACAAGGGAGAGGAGGAAGCCTGTCAGGGAGAAAAAGAATATAAGAACTCTTGAATCTCCAATAAGTCACCTTTTGAGCTATTGATTGTGGGCTCAGACTGTTTACACTTTGGATCTTGGTTACTTACACTATAGATTTTGACCCTTCTCCTAGTGGGTTTCTACATGACTAGAGTGTGTGTGTGTGTGTGTGTGTGATATAGGACCAGCAGCCCAGCAGAAAGGTGAATTGCAGGGTGGAGGCGTGAGGAGGAGAGGGAGAGATGGAGGGATGGGTGTTGAAGTGCTGCAGCAGAGTAATCTGCAGTATCTGCGCACACATCAGCATGCAGCTGGCGTAGCATTGGAAATGGCAAGAAAATTTACCACCTGTGGTTTTTACAAGTACAGTTTTTATTGTAATAAAAATAAAAAATGTTTCACACACGTGCAGACACATAAACAACCAAAATAGCTCTAACTGTCAGATGTAGAGCCCCTGTTGGCATACAAGTTAACTCTTCATTAATTTTGCCGTTACATTTTTTTAACTTTTTCTACTCTAAAGACGGTTTGGTGCTGCTGGTGTGAAAGAGCCACAACCTGGGAGAGTATTAGATATTGCTGAGAATAGACCTATATGTAAAAGTCTTTTGGAGGAGAATAAGTTCACCATGTATCGTTAGAAAATACAGGTAATGGAGACAGCAATGATTACTTTTAATATCTACTTGTAAGTCTCGTTTGCAAGTATGTTAACTACAGTTACAAGCATGTTCCCGCCCCAAACTACCAGTTTTTTGACCTTATCACAACACATTTTTGGTTAAATGTCAAAAAAAAAAAAAACTCTGAATAGCCATATCAGAGTGGGAGCACGACTGCAACTGCAACTAATATGTCTCGACTGCCTCATCTATTATTTTCCTGTATCAGGTGTGTAATCACTTATTTAACAAGGAAATTGCCTTTGACATTTGCGGTGAGCTGAAAATGACCGGATGGAGCTTGAATTGGTGACAGTCTTCTAACCATTTTACTCAACAGCCAAATCTTTGCTCAACTACTCCGTCTCTTTTATCTCTCTTTTCTACTCTGTTTTCAGCAAAGCAACTTTCCGTCCGTCTTGTTTTTGAGAAGTTTTCCGTCTCTTCCCTCTCCATCGGCATGTTCCTTCAAGGCGAAACAATCAGACAGCAGTCATTTGTCAGAGAGAGTTAGGATCAAGGGAAAAACAATGTAAGTATCTGTTTATAATCAACAAACAAAACTGTAGACATTAGTATTGTTCTCGATCCGTCATGGTTTTATCACCTCTTCGGTGTATGTGTGTGTGTTCCTGACTGTGTGGTTTTTTTTACCCTCTTTATCAAGTCATTATGTTGTTTTCTTCCACATTCATTGTATATTTTGTCTTTTTTTTTGTTTTTATCACTGCTGATCTCATATTATGGAAGATGCCAAATAAATACATAGAAAAACACATCAACGTGTCATCTTTTAACTTAAGATAAGAGGTGTAGATGGCAGGAAAAAACAAGTTGTGCAGAAAACAGATCCATCCTTAGATCCTCACACAAGCCACACATTTTTAGATGGTACGTGAAGCAAAAATAAGCATCCAAATAGCATTTTTGTCAGTTATCTATTGACAGCTGAAACACACTTGGTCCATTTGATTGAAAATTAGCTTTTCAGCAGTTGTTTTGTGTGAAACTAAATATATTGGTACCTGTAAGGAAACCTTTATCAATGGCTACAAGCTAAACACACAGAAATAAAAATATACAGTAGAGACGAAGAGGAAAAAATTATATACAAGGCTACAGCCACTTGCTGTAAAAACTTTCTTTCAAAACTGTCTTTGAAATTGTGATAGCATTGAAAATAGAGTCAAACCGACTCTTCCTTTAAATTCACCCATTTTCTCTTCTATCTGTCAAAAATGAATGCAGGAGTGAAGTTCACTGTCACTGTAGGTGACGCAATAGTTGCCTCTGATGGGATGATTGCATTATAGGTGGAAGATTAAACCATTTTTGATTGCGTCTGAAGCGTTATTTGATACTGACACACTGCCAGCAAGAGGAGATAATAAAAATAAATAATCTGCATAAAAAACATTTAGATGAAGGGGATGTAAGTACATCTTAAAAATCAAAATAGGTTACTTTTTTTTACTTAAAATTACACAATATTATATTATTGCTGAAGGAAATTTGACAGTTCTTTTCCATACGTAAGCCACAGTGAACTCTTTGCCCCCTTTCAGCTTGACCTTTTGCATCCACAGACCTGGATCATCATCATGTAGTCTGACAGATAAAAGGCTAACATGCTGCTGTCAGTCTGATGTCTGTATCATTTCCCTATTTCATTTGTCTAGATCTGATTTTGGCAAACTGCCTGTGAGGTGGTCTTGCCATCTGGATGGGGCTTTGACACACTGTTTGGTTTAGTTACAGACTTATTGTCTGTGATCTCCGAAGTGCAAATTGTTTCCTTTTTACTAACCATTTTAAATATATTTTTATTGTTTTTAAAGATACTCAGATTTTTCAAATAATCCCTAATTTTAAAACAAAAACCCAAGAGTTGCTGTGATCTTAGCGACTAGTTGATAAACTGAGATGTAAATGCATGTTTGTGTCAAACAGTGCTGCTGTTTTTTATCCTCGGGTTTTGTGCTGTGGTGCTTCATTCCCTACAAGTTGAATAGCCTAGATTACAGTCAGGAGCTGCATGAAGCGAGCTGCAAATTCAGTAATACTTGATCCTATTATTTTGTTAAGTTCTTAAGTTTATTATCTGTCTTTGCTCAGATGGCTAAGTCGTCTGTTGTACTGTATATTCTAGCATTGCATTGGCGGTGGAATAGTCCTTCCATGTTTTATCCACATTTACCCGTCTAAACACAAGCCAGGCTTACCATGGCCGGGTTGAAATCAACATGCATGACATAATATTAACATAAGATTAACATTAATAAAAGAAAAAATAATTCTCTGGAGCTAAATCCCTTTGAAAGAATATATAAGATCAGATTTAACCATAGTAATGGATAATGGATAATCCATCTTGTCCTTGTTTGGTCTTGGCTGGTTCTATAGTGGAAACATGGCAGTTTTTAAAATTTTTATTTATTAACTTCTTTATATATTTGCTGCATTTCCTTTAATGTTTGTCACCATTCTCAGGCTTTGGAATAAATAATAGAGATGTATGACAGTGATTTTCACAGCAAGCTGACAGGAATGCCACAAGTTAAGCAGCAGGGCATGAAATTACCTACTTTATCATATCCCGGTGGATAATTGTTTTTGCTATGGGTTTCTCTACATTGCAGGAAGGTCACAGTGTTGTTGTGAGTCTGAGTCGAGTGTAGCAGCAGCTGCAGCTTTTCTTCTTTTATTATTTTTAGGTCAGTGTCTCCTTTCTGGCACGCTATCTTAATCTGGGGGTCTTACCACTGCTTAGTTTGTTATTTTTTGCAAGGCAGAGCGTGTGTGTGTGTGTGTGTGTGTGTGAGCGGCTGCAAAGGGAGGTGTGAGCGCATAGTCATGTGATGTGCACGCTGGTGTGTGTGTGTGTGTGTGTGTGTGTGTGTGTGTGTGTGTGTGTGTGGCATACACACATGGCAAGAAGTTATTTTTATTTAAGCAGCACCAGAGGTAGCGACACCTGTGCTGGCCGGAAGCCTGGAGACACATAATGGTTTTTTACTGGGGCTCCATTCACGCTGAAGGATTTACGCCAGATGTGGCCCCAATTATCGCGTGGACAGAAGTCCACCTCCTTAGCATGTGTATCTGTCAGGTGGCCTGTAGTCCTCTAACTGCAGACACATGTAGACGTAAGACCACAGCTTCATTCTTTTGTTTGGTCTCTCTCTCACTCTTCAAGGTTATCTCTTCACAGAAACAATGCAGAAACAAAAAAGAGTATAAGAGCCTTTTTAATGCCTCTGTTATAGGATGTAACGCATATCTGATAACAGCATTGTTAAAGTGACACGCTCATGTAGATTAACAGCAAGACAATACATCACATACCAATTTTGTACCTTTGTTCTTATTATTTGTTCTACCGATCATCTATCTGAATGTTTGGATGTCAGTATGTTTGTCCATGTGCCTTCTTTCCATTTCTGGAAACTGTACATACATAGGCCCCAGTTTAAATACAGCCTTGCATGATTATAGATTTTATTTTTCCTCTCAAAAAGCTCCCATAGGGCTTTTGATCAATGTTCCATCCTTCACAAATTTTCGCCTGTGTTTAAAAGTGCTTTCACTATCTAGACACAATCCAGATACAGCTTTGATTTGGGTTTGATGTTTACAACCCTGTTTTAAACAAAGTGTCAGGTGACTTATATTGTTACATCTGCGGTTGATAACGTAGGTTTGTTTATGTACATTGCAAACATTCACAACTTTCCTGAACATTCCTGATTTTTTTATGGGACACAGAGAGTGGAAATTACCAGAGGCCTATAATGTAAAAGCACCCATACATCCTTTAGGTACATGGGAGCCTTTAAAGCCACGTGTAAATGTGATCATAAATGATTTTATTATCCAGACACGTCTTGATGGACCTTTTATCTACATTTGGAATTTTACTGCCAAGTTAATTGTAAATTGGCCCTTACGGATTATAAGAAAGCATGTCCACACTCAGAACTAGACGCACCTGCAGTTGGTTTTTAATTCAAGCCATAAAAAAAGACTGAACTATAATTCTTTATGATACATTTTACTGATCCTAATCCAGACACAATGTATCTGTATCATCTATCAATAGTGCCTTTTTACATCCATTACTATTGGTGTCCATCCAATCTCTGCAGCTGCAATTGCCAGATTAGAGCCCTTCATTTGTTCACAGCAATTTCCATGATAACTAGGCTCCAGAAGATGGGAGTCAAAGGTCATTTGAAGCAGTGACCTTAGCAACCTTGTTGAAATACAGCAATTAAGTGTAATTGAGGCAGCCAGCATTCATTATGTCAGTCAATAGTGGGATCAATAGTGTGATTGATTGGAACTATGTATTGTTTAGCTTCAGATTAGAAAGCCATGATGACTGCAACTGGCTGTCAGCGTTAGAATACAACCTCCCTGCAGACTGCTGCGTTAGTTCGCTGCAGCTGTACCCCAGTGCATGCTGGTAATCTAAGATGGATTCCTCCACATACAAAAATAATCAAACATCGTATACATCAGTCTGTAGTATCTCATCTAACCAGTTTTGCACTAACAATAAAACAACTTGAAACGTGAAATATTCAAACACTGTCATTTTAATGGTCAGCATTCAGAGACCTGGAAGACTTGCACCTTGACTTGCAGTTTGCTTTTAAAGGGAAACGTTGCGGATATTTAACCTCATCACTATCTATTTGAGTTTGGGATATAGTGTGAAAAATGGCTGTTCTCAGTGTCTCGGGCGCAGCTTCAAAATATGTCATTCCTATAAAGTTTGCTTGTATTGCAAACTAGTTATATTTCCAAAAGCGAAAAAGGCAATATGAGTGAAGAGGGTGTCATGGACGAGGATACGGCCAAAGAAAGGCAGCGGGCACCAGAAGCTTGCACGCAATGCATGCTGGTACAAGTAGGCACTGCCAGCATGGAGAGAACTCAGCTGTCTCAGTCAATACAGCACGCACTGAGGAAATTAATTGCTTCAATTGGCTACATTTACCATCAACACTGATTGGATATCCACATTAAACATGGCAAAATTTCCCTTTAAAGACGGTGACTTGACTTGACTTGCTCCAAAGACTTTCCACCAGCTCTGCCCAGCAGTCTTTCTACTTCACCGGACACCTCCTGAAGTATTTAATGTACAGTACAGGGTAGATAAAATAACAGAAACACAGCACAATACAATGCAGTACCCATACAGTACAGTCACTATGAATGTATAATGCTAAATTTAGCTCAGAAGATCTGAGATGATGATTCAACTCTGTCACTGCAGTGTTGTAAAGAAAATCCCTTAAATGCCGGGTTCAGACAACACAATAATTGTGTCTGTTAAGATGCTCACTGTGTCAGATCTGGCGATTAAAGTCATAAATTCTTGCCGTGATTTAGCCGAGGGACATGACAGACTGCACGGTGGTCCTGCACAAATCACAGCTTGCGGTCTTTCACGACCTGCGCGATAGAAGAGACACTAGAGACGACTTCCGGGAAGAAGAATTTACAAAATCAAAAGCGTCTGGGGACTTTTTCTGTACAGTTTGCATGTTCTTCACATATGTGCGTAGGCTTCCCCACACAGTTCAAAAACAGGTTATGTGAAAAAGAAACCCTATATTGGCAATATGTGTCAATGTGTCTATTTAAGCGCCTCATTTTTCATAATAAATGTGTCCAAGTTTCCCTCACTCACATTTTTTCCTCACACTTAAGATTCCAGGAATAAATGTGAGTTAAGAGACATCAAGAGATCACTCGTTATTATTTCCAGCAGGATACTGGCTTATATTACAAGTTGTTTCTGTTATTTTGTCTACGCCCTGTATCTCACATTATGCTGTAGCTTCTGCACTGTATGTCTGCACTGGAACAAATGATGCCTGTAATGTGTGTATGGTGTTACACAAGGCTGGTAATAAATACACTCTGTCTTAAAGTTATTTTTGCCCAGAGCCTGAGTTTTGAAGTGTGTATGGAGTTACATGAGGCTGGTAATAAATAGACTTTGGAGATAAGACAACTAAGATTTCTCCTCTCCTCCTCTTCCTCCTGCAGTGATGGAGATGGAGCGAGGAGCAGAGTAAAGTGATTAGGTTTTATTATTTTCTCCAGACTCTGGGCTTCTGGTTGATTAAATTAAAGCATGTAGCGGCTTGTCTGAACACAGAAGGGGTCAAAACGAAACAGAACAGAATAGCTCTAGGGGAATGGAAGCAGAATGAATGCAATATGATAGATAATATGTTTTTTTGTGACGAGTGGGTGAATGAACTAAGATAAAAATGATTGTGTCTTGGAAATCAGTATTTTGGTGAGTGGTTGAATGTAGTGAGATAGATAGTCCTAATATGCTATGGGACGGAAACGATGCCGGGTCCCCAAACTTTGTCAGATTAAAGGGTTACGTGTGAAGCGTGCGCTGTCCAAAACTTCTTTGTTATCTACAAAAGACTGGTTAACAATAATATACCAGCCATATACTGTATATATGCATTATTTCAAAGACTCATTCAAAAAGCCCAAATTATTTTGCAAGAGAAGTTCCCTTCGGCCACCTTGCAGTCTGACATTAAGACAAAATATTAGCCGTAACCTTAAAAAAGCTTGTAGTTTCCAGTAATGAGTTTCTAACAGCAAGATACAAATATTAAAATGTGTTGTGGAGCAGAATGGGAGACCTCACACAGACTGTTGTATCTCCAAAAGGTGGACGATATACTGTAGCTTTTCAATAGCTGCATGCATTAGAGTTTGAGCATCTGGGGCTTGTTATATTGTTTTTCACTTTGTAAAGTAGAACTTGTTTGTCGAGACGTTTATTATAAATGATATGCTAGTCAATAAGTCGAGGATTTGACAAATTTAGCTTTTAAATTTAGATTTGTGTTCTGCTCCACACAGGGACGTCTACCATTTTGAAAAACTATAAAATAAACAGAAAAATAATTGCATTTCTCTGCTGTGTAACATGCATGTGGATTATTGGGGATCATCAGTTCAGGCTCCAACTCAGGTTAATGATGTCGTCTTCCATACCAGGAGTAAGGCTTATTAAGACATACTTATATCATGTGGGGATCCTATCAAGGTAAGGGTATTCTCTCACCGTGGGACCATGGCTCCATTAAATACACCACTAGTCATGCCATGTGGGAGTTTAACCCAAGTAAATGTCATCCCTCACCCAGAGAACCCAGGCTGATTAAAACATGGTACCAATAGCTCGCCTGTGACCAATTTTTATCTTCTTAATGAACAGTGTAAAGGAGACAGTGTTGCACAACTCAGTTTCAAAATAGGACAAAATAAGTTTCCTAGTTTCCCGGAGCACCAGCTGGGTGGCATTATCATAAAATGCTAAATATCCATTTTGAAAAACAAAATGGTTTCTGGAACTCTGTTGTTGATATTTCAGTTACACAGACGATGTCAAATGATCATTTTCTTTTGTGCCAGTAATCATTTCCAAATGGTGAATATTTCATTTTAGAATTAAACCTCTAAATTGTACATTTGTCGTGTATGACTCAATATAAAAAAAAAATATTTAGCATAACTAAATTACATACTGTCTCAGCAAGCAAAGAGACACCCAGCAGTGTAATCATCAACTCCCCAAAACAATAAGCTGGTGAGTTAACCTGCACAGTTCACAGTCAGAATTACAATGAATCTAATAAGAAGAGTATCAGCATTGCAATAGAGTGGCAATTCTGAACCATCTGTGCATTGCTGGGGTTGTTTTATTAGAGTTTCTCGTCATAAACAAGTCCTCTGATATTTTTCAGTCTTTGTTTATGGCATCAGACAGGAGGAGGGGAAACTCAGAGGCACCAGGGTGGGACTGAAACAGTTAGAGTCTCCTTCGATGATGGTAAGTTGATATCACTTAGGCCTCGGGGCGTGTTTACAAAGACCGGGTTTTGTTCTTTGTAGTCTGGAGCATTTACTCTTTTGGTTCATCTTGGGTGGCACCACGTAGCTGCTCAGCATCACCTGAAAAAGCAGGTCTCTGTCCTCGTCCAAGTCGATTATGAGGTTTATTCAGACTGAGAATGCAAAGCGAATTCAGGGGAAGTGACTCCAAGATGACCAGTGCTCACATTAGGCTATTTTACCATGTTTTTTTTAACTGCTGTGAACACCACAGAGTGTAAATAATAGAAAGAGACCACAGAAAATAATCTATCATACTCATCTTAAATTACAGGAACTAGAATTATACTTTTATACGTTTTTACTTGAGCCCTGACCAAGATGACGAGTTTGTGCAATTTATACCAAAGAAAACAAAACTATGGGTGTGATGGCAACTTCAGTGTCTTTTATTGAAGTTTCGCATTCATTCAAGATAGGCTAAGGCCTTCTGCATGGTACTCAAACCAGGCAGTACGCCTGCAAATATCCGCAAATTACGTAGGTGTAACTGGTGCCTAAAAATCTGAAACACTGCACATGCACAACTCCCATAATAATGATAATTGTACAATGGTGACATGCAGCTCGAACATTGGTAAAGCCTAAGAGTGGCAAAGTTATTATTATTTATTAATTATTTGATTGGTTGGTTCGTGTGTCTGTCATCCCACACCTCACTCCATGATATCCTCAGAAGTCTGCTGTGCAGATGAATGGTGAAGTTTCAATTAGGCCAAAATGTCCACTTCTATTTAACAAATATCAGAATCTAAAGGACAAATTATCCAGAAAAATGTTGAGCACATTCATTGTCATTGTGAATTATTGTGAAAAAAATTGGTGGAAACGCTCAGGCTCCCACGGAGATGAACCCTTTCAAACAAAATGACCCCATGACCTTTCTTCTAGCGCCACCGTCTGGACAAACAAACACACCCTATACTGATAACGCTTCACAAAATGCTAAATTAACCACATGCTGATTGTTGAGAGAAACAGCGAATGAGAGACAAATGTAGACGGACCAAAAAAGAGAGGGGCAGAGAGTGGGAACAGGAGGTGAGTTTGTTGAAAAGAGTGGCTTCCTTCTTTCCATAAAGGGACATTCCCTCACTTTTCTATCACTGAGCGGAAATGACTCACCCTCAAATCTAGGCCATGTCATTCACAGCGAAGCCCACCCTCCTACTGCCTGTGTGAGCCTGAGTGTGTGTGTGTGCTGCATGTGTGATTTTTACTGTGTGTGTGTGTGTGTGTGTGTGTGTATTGAGCTGGTTTTGGTTTACTTCCAGCTACCTCAGAGTACTGCTGCTCACATACCATGGCTATGACATGCTACACCACAGCGCGCACACACACACACACACACACACACTTTCCCCAATCTCAGTAGATTTTTTTTAGAAAGTCAGGCGGATGTGAGGGGAGTAGCCTAGAATTAAACTGAATTAAAGACTCTTTTTTCCTCTTGTTATTTATTCATTGCTTTTTCTCTCCTTTGCTCCTGAGCATGACTGCTGCATTCAGGCAGCATGAGGAAATGCTCTAGGTCCTGTGAGTGTTTGTGTGTGTGTGTGTCAACATAGTGCGTGTGTGTGTGTGTTTGTACCAATAGCCGACGGCAACATCTCCACAGAAATGGTGAGTTGCCATCATTCAAAGGCAAAACAACATGAAAATAATCTTTAAAACAAAAGTTAAACAACAGTCTTTTATCTTTCTTTTTGTCACTTTGTTCTCTCGGGTTGATGATTTCATACGAGACTGCTACAAACTCTACCAAATAAATACAATTGTGCTATTTGAAAAGTCTGTATGAGAAAAATCACAAATACCTATGGGAAACCTGTGGGTTTACTGTCAAGATTACATGTTTGAAGGGGAAAAGATACAGATGGGTGACAGCAAATGTGTGTTTGTCAGAGAACCTGTACGCGTGTGCGAAACTGATATGGATTAGAATTACAAGCAGGCCACAGGGATTCAGGAGCACTGTGAATCCCTCCAGTCGTCCTGGCGGGACTCTCCAGAGCAATGCTGAGTGCTGAAAAGCACTCGCTCAACAGCTTTTTACTAAAGTAAAAAAAGTCCCACTTTTTGCATTCCGCCAATCAATTTCCGTCTCTGCGATCAATTTCGTCTTCCGCAGATGGAGAGAGTCCAAGAGCGCTTATGAGTTTGTGCTGAGGGAGAGAGTGAGGGAGGGGCTGAGGGAGGTAGAGTGCTGTAAAGGGGAGAGAGAGGTGAGGATATTGCTTGTTTTCTGCCAACACACACAGCGTTGGGGAACAAACAGCCTGTGGTGCATTAGAAACAGTTTATCACTGGAGGGATATCTGCAATGCCAAACATGAGACTGAAAATCAAAGTTACTGAGCAGGAAACTACAACAAGGTAAATTATTTAAAACCAAGAAAGCTGTAATTCCCACAATTTGTTGGAGACTGGGACTACATTGTGACTTCTGAATACCTTGGTTACAAGATCACTGCAGAAAATCATTTCTATTAATGCCGACTCATCTTCACTCATCAGGAATTTGTTTCGTCTGTGGCAATAAAACTGGGCTAACTAAACACTTTTAGGGCCAACTAACTCTAAAAGACTTGAAGACACTCACTAGCCCAGCAACACTAAGGCTAAAAATAACCCATAATGCAACACTTGAGACTTCAGTTCTCATAAAGGATGGTGTTGAGAGTGTGAGTGTAGGGAGAGTATAATTGTGTAAGGAAATATACTGTAATATAGTCAGCAGCTAGAGGATGGGAAGCAGTCAGAGTATTCACTTATTTTTTTACAGAAAGGTTGACAAACATTGGCTTGGTGTATGGGTGGGGGTATTAAATTGGGTGTGTCCGCCTTCAAGTGTTAGTAGGGGTCTGGAAATTGGTTGGAGGTTTGTGTAAGGCGAAACTTAGTTATAGTTTAAAGATGGTGGTAATAATAATAATAACTTTATTTATATAGCACCTTCAAAAACAGGGTCTGCAAAGTGCTTTGACAGACAAAGCAAGATTAGGATATTCAGAAGGCGATTGAACAACAGAAGGCCAACATAATGCCAACAGGTTTAAACAGGCAAAGGACATAAAAACATCATAGAGAAAAGACAGAAGGATGAATGATAAAAACAAATAAATGACAATATAAAGTAAATAACTAAAAATAATAAATAAATCAATAAATGAATGAGACATAAAAAGAATAAAAGCAACAAAAACAATAAAAGGACGACATCACATAAAGCACGTCTATAAAAGAAGATGATTTTAAGAAGAATACAAGCGTGTGTTTGACAGAGAGGCAGAGACACTCCTGATGGGTTCTTCATCTCTTTTACAAATAGCTTGAACCAATTCTCCCCTCATCATTAAACCACTCGCTGCCACATTTGCTCTTGGTCAGACTTTCTCTTTGTCTATATTCTCTGTCCCCCTTTCTTGTCGTTTGTTTCATCTTCTTCAACTTGTTTTCTCTGCCTCATTTCGCCCTCTTTCACTCTGTCTCGCTCCCTCTTCCAGGCGGTTATTACCAGTCTAATTAATTCCACATGCAGACGCTGGTCAGGCCTGGTGTCCCTCAGTTTCACACATACATGCACGCACCAAGATCCAGGGTAAACCTTTCACTCTCTCTCTCTCTCTCTCTCTCTCTCTCTCTCTCTCTCTTTCTTTAGTAGTTGCACCCAACTGCCCCCAGCCAGAACAATTAAGTCCCCATCAAAGTGGAAGCAGAGGCCTTAAAGCTGGGACACTGCCGGCTTATTGAGGTTCTGAGGAGGCATTCAGAGAGCAGATGTAGACATGACAACAAACACTCAGTTTTTTACTGCATGGATGCAGTGAAACTGCTGCTGCACTAAGTATTTTTTTTCATGATGCTGAGGGAAGCACCCATGTGATGATGCAAAGGTTGAATGTTGGGCTTTTTAAAAAGAGGCACTGGTTTTCAGCAAAACAAACAGTTTAATCTCCCATTATTCCAATCCAATCGTCCTATTGTTTTACAATGAGCAGGTTTGTCTGCTTGTATTAAGAATCTTTTTCAACCTGCCTGATTAAATTCAGTTCAAACAGAAGCAGAGATATAATATGGTTCACCTCAACTTGATCCTTGTTATTAGTCTCCCCAATGCCCCAGTCACTTGCTTAAAAAGAAATGGCGTTAAGTCCTCAACTTCAGCCATGTTTATTGGGGAATTTGACCAATCATGCAAAAACTTCACGGCAGATACTTCCCCAGAGATTTTAGTAGATCAGTTTAATTCACTGTGTGTGGCCATTCTTAAGAAAATTGCTCCCTTTAAAATCAAAAGAAAAACCGGTCCAATTGGTACTCCCTGGCTGAATGATTATACTCACAAATTAAAGAGGGAATGCAGCTGGGCAAGGGAACCTAAGTGGAAACACAGCAGACTTGAGGTCAACCTTGCTCAGTTAAAAAAATCTAATCTGCAATTACAATTCTGCTGTTTAAACTGCAAGAAAAAGCTACTTCTCCAATATTATTTCTGAAAGCCACCATAATCCCCAAATATTGTTTAGAACGATTAAACACGTGTCAATGGTCTTAAGAAGAACTCACTCCCTGATTGAAGCATGTGAGAACTTTTCAACATCCTTTACAGCTAAAATTGAAAAAAAAAAATCAGGATTCAGGTTATACCACTGATTTGTAACTTATTATTACCCACCTACGGTCTTATTTTCCTCTTCTGAATTGATCTCTCCCCAGGCGCTGCTGAAGACTGTCTGTCAACATAACTGCTCTTCATGTCATCTAGATGCAATTCCATCTAGACTCCTCAAAGAGGTCTTACCACATATCTTCCCTGTTCCATTATCAATGGTTCACTAGACACTGGCTATGTGGCATCATTTTTCAAACATGCTCTTGTGGAAAAAATACTTAAGATCCTAAACAAACTCCCACTTCTGTCAAAAATTCATTTTCTGAAGAATTGACTATTGTTATTATCATTATTATCTCAGAAAAAACTTGCAAACATGCTTAAAAAAGTGCTAAACTATAGATGTTAGTTTGAAGTACAAACAATAGAGGGGCACTCTCTCATATCATAACCGAGGACTGGCTTTGTTTTTGTATGTAAACAGACAAAATGTTTGGTTCACATCCTAAACTGGCACCACACATGTTAAACTGATCCAAATCATTTAAAATGACATAACAAGCAATGTCATGTACTTTAATGACAACACACCCATTCTATAAAACTATTTCTGCATGCTCAGAAAGTGGCAAATCCAAACTTGAGCAACACTTTCTCCACTTCTGTAATTACTTTGGTGTCTTTAGCCTCCATCAGAGCATACCTAACCCTTCTTACCAGTACTTAAAATACTACAGTCGCTCGTGTCTTACTGCCATTTTGGAGTGTAAAACATAAACAAATCTCCCATAGCTACATATGTATGAGCTGTATTCAAATGTAGCAGAGCCTGTTTTCACCAGGAACCCATACTTATGCACGATACCCCACTGCAGACTAAGTTAACCTCATGTTTAGTTTCTTATGAGTTACAGCTAGTTCAGAGACGTGGAGAGACATGATATCATGGATTTTTCACAGTCACACACACACAAAAACCCCACGTTTGGCAGTCGGCGACACTTGGCTAGCAATGACACACAGTTTTAGGAGTTTCAGCTATAAAAGATAACTATATATTTAAGAGTTTAAGCCTATGAGAGAAGGTCTGTAAAGTGACCCTGCCCTGCATCCTGGTAGCTTCAGCTCCACAAATAGATTTACAGGCTTTCATTAAAGCGTCCGGCGGTTATGCAGGGCAGAGACTGTTGGAGGGCCAGCTGTGTGTATGTGTGTGAGCACGAGTATGTCTTTGAGGGCCTCTGTGACTTAATGCAACTGTGTGTGTGTCTGAGGCTGGGCCCTAGATTACTTCCAGAAGTCGAGTTCCACAGCCTGCTGTTTCATTACAGCTACAAAGCGACCGCACGGCTACACAGAGTGCAGAGTTGCAAAAACTTTTTTTTTTCCTCCGCTCCTCGCTGCCTTCGTCCACCCCTCCTCCTCTTCTTCTTCTCTCTCTTTTATGGTTACAGTTGGAATGGGAATAAACATCTGTGGAAATGTATTTCTCTCCATTTTGGGATTTCGGGGGGAGAAGCTGAGCTGGACTGATCCAATTTCAAACAACTTTGAATATGAACCAATGTTTCTCCAACTTGAAACAACTTCCAGCTGTTTTTTTCAGGTTCAGACAACTTAACAGTTACGATCTTTTCATCAAGTTCAAATATGTTTTACTTCAGTGGTGTTTCGCAACTTTGACCCGTTCTCATATCATCAGCTGACTTGAGCCTATTAACTCCGCTTTTTGGTCCCAGCGAGAGTTTCTCACCACATGGTGTAATAATAACTGAAGAAGTGGGTGTGAAATTCTGTGGCTTTTAACTTTTTTTATTCAAAGTTAGTCTTTTACACTCTATATAAAATGAAATGGAAAATATTCAAGATTACTTACATATATCTTCTAATGCACTGCCATGGTTGGTAATCAGCAAGCCTTTTGCTCACAACTCAGAGAACAGAGGACATGCTTCTTTGTGCACATTTTATGTTGATGACAGGGTGTGTGAGCCAATGTAGATATTAAGTGGCACTTATCGCTCAAAACCCACTGAGAGAAGTGGATTTAGTATGTATAGATGCATATAACCTGCACTTGCTACACCACTGATTTCACCATAGCAGCTGAGAAGCCACTTTCCCTCAGAGTCAGTAACAAGGACGTCAGATTAGTTCTGATTGAAGCACCTTATTTTTGAAAAGTGTAATCATACCTTTTGTTGTGCATTTACATCATTTTCTCTGGAAGAATGGATTGAAAGCTAGTGGCCAATGTAAGTATTAACAGGTTCTGATTTAATATAAGGGTAAAACGAGCACTCATCCCTCAATTTGTGTCATTAAAAATGAATTTTGGGGGGCACCGGTAGCTCATTGGGTAGAGCGCAACCATCGAGGCTGCGTCCTTACCGCAGCGGCCCGGATTCATTAAAATGATTGGACCGGCCTATTACAGGCCTGTGACAGCCATAACAAAAATTGCTTCTAAGATAAATTGCTCCTACCGTATTAAAAAAAAGAATATATATTGTTTAGCTTTAAAGACAAATGTAAAATGGAAGGTAAATCAGTTAATTGTCCATAGGACGCTGCATGTTCCAGGTTTAGGAAGCATTCTTTTAAAGTTTCCATTTAGTACACAAACATACTGTTCATGTTGAGTGGACACCAAAATTCTGCGTTGAGGACATATCTTTTACCAAGACACATAGAAATAGAAAGGAAATATATCTTTTTTAAAATATAAAAGTTTATAAATTGCTGCTTTGTCTTAAACACATTTGTATCCTCGAATTCACAAAGCAAAACAGTTAAAAAAATAAACAGTCCTCTTAAATATTTTTGTGGTGCTCTTAAGCCCCATAAATACTAGTCTGATTTAATTATTACCTCTTCAGGTGTACAGAAATGGTACAGCCTTGTCGTATTTACCTAGTTACCCGTAATTACTGCACCTTTACAAGCAGAAAATAGGCCGGGCACGGTTCATAATAACAACCTAACTGAGTGTGTTTATGTGTGTGGGTGAAACATTCACTCTAAGCCTGACATTGATTCTCCACCCTTCAGACTTCCAGATGTGGTTGATTCAAACCAGCACCTGGCAGGTTTTTTCAATAAACACACACACACACACACACACACACAGGTTATGGGAGTCATTCTGGGGAGAGTGCAGTTGGAATTTATTGCATCCTTTTCCTGCGCTGTTTATTAATACCCTGTGTGTGTGTGTGTGTGTGTGTGTGTGTGTGTGTGGGTGAGTGTATGTGTGAATTAATCCACTGCTTGACTCCCTTCAGTTGATCCCACTCATGCATCGCTAAAAGGAAGCATTAGGCGTTCAGGTAATTTGAATCGCGGATTAGATGAGAAGAGGAGAGGAAAACATGGAAACGGGCGGAAGGAAAGGAGGATGGAGAGAAACCTGGGTGTCTCCTGAGAGTTTTAATGACAGGACGAGAGTGAGAGAATGAGACGAATCTGCAGGAAGCAGAGATTATATCGGCCCCGGAAAGTGAAAGCTTCGACCAATCAGAACCCACAGAGGTCCACCTGGACCGAGCCTAGTGCTCGGTAGCATTTCCAGAGCGGAGACTGGACAAAGTTTCCTGTGTGACCCACATTTCGGCAGGTGCCACAGAACGGTCAGTGCTCATTAACGGCTTATTCTTAATTATATAAAGGCATCGTCTGTGGAGATTTTTTCAGTCATGCAGAGCAATGCATTATAGCTAAATAAACCTCAGCGTTTTATGTGTAACTAACATATACAGTAACTGTAGCTGGCTCTGAATCCAAATGTCCAAACAAAACAACATAACAAAACACAACATTAATTAAATTAAATAAAGTGGTATTCAATGACAAAACCATGCCCACAGTCATTTAAATATGAGTCATATGATTCTTGCCATAACAAAGCATGGACTTACCATACTGTCTTGAATATGTTTTTCTTTTTCTTTTTCAGGATGAAAAAGTGTGGGTAGTATAATATTTGAGGATTAAACATTTAATAATCCACAGCAACTAATGTCCTTTTCAAATGGAGAGAATACTGGTTTAACTCTGGCTCCTACAGAGTGCTGCAGTATGGGTTGTTTGTAACTTAATAATGTTATAGGTCCATTTATAGTGTGTTTGCAGAGTTAATAACTCCTGTGTTAGGGAAAGTAACCTACTGGAGTTTCTGATGGTTTGTGTGATGTGTTTTGGCAGAAATAAAGTCCTGACAAGTCAAGAATCATCCATTTAGCTGGCAAAAACTACTAGTGTTGCATTGTCATGATGAAGAGCCCTGAAAGACATTTCATTCTGACCGCTTCCAAGAATCTGGAAATCTCTCTCTCACTAGTCTAAAATTGTTTAGTATCTTCAGAAATAAACTGCTGTAATTCTCTGTTTTAAAGTGTATCTCAATATGCCATTGTTTATATTGAACAGCAAGTTATTACAAATCACACACGCACAAAACATTTCGCTTATATCTGCATTTGCCATGAAAATAGAGGAAATAATGTTACATTTCTGAAAAATATGTGGTAAAATTCATTGTTGCTAAGAACAGTGTTATTGGCTTATTTGGCAAAACAGCAGAGCCTGACTAGAACAAATCCAGTGCAGTAATGAACCAAACTAATGCCCAAATGGACTGAACCATCAATTTTGAGCCTGACTTCATCTGGTTCAAGACAAGGATTTTAAGCTTAACAAATACTGTGATTTGTGCAAAGGGGTATGCAACAAATTCTGGCAGAGAGCAATGGAGAAGATGGAAGAGATATAAACAGAGCTTTCACTAACCGGGGATCTGGGAGTGGGACTCATTAGTGCCTGGAAGACAATGGCGGTACTATAAAAGATGTGTCATTTCCATCAATGATCAACTATTTATCTTGTTTTACAACTCCCATTTGAGTCACTTTACAATGCAGCTTACATATATTATTAATGACACATATGAAGTGAGAAATCCACCTGTTTAAGTCGGTTTAAACTGTCAAGCAAAGTCCCCTGAGGCTTCGATTCACAGCGATTCACGTTGGATTTGGACTGGAAATTAATTAACATCACTATCAACATTTCTACTGACACGTATCTCACCATGCAGATTCAAATAGAAGTGTGATATCTTACACAACTATATGCTTTTATCAGTACTGGCAGTATCCATTATTTATTGCTCATAGGAGACAGATTGATAGTCTACTGTTTATTTAAAGGTTTCATGGCCTACTTTAGTCACAAGCTTTCTCTCTGTACTGATACACCTGTCTACAAACTGTTTGTGTATTTATCTGGAACGGTTCGGTATAGGATGTTCGGTTCAGTTTGGTTCCTCAGTTCTGTACAAGCTGTGACCCAAACTACTACTGCCAAAATAGTCTATTTAACACGCAAAAAATTCTACAGCACAAGTTTTACCTGGAAAATTTTGTCAGAGCACCAGTTGTTGTTTAACAGCTATAGCGTGCTAGTTTATGCATTTATTGAATGTGTTATCTTACATACAATTTGTTATTAGAGTGCCTTAACTGTTATAATCAGATTTGAGGCCAAGGAGCCACTGTTGAATGTTTACATTTTTCTAGATAAATGACATTTAATTTTTTTGTTTTCCCTGCTGTATCGAAAACATACAGAACAATGACAACAAAACCGGGGTACGTATGGAACCCCGTGTGTGAATATGTGTGTACCGTTAGACCCCCACTAGAAATGATGTCCAAACTGCAAGATATCTCTTTTCATGAATTACACTAATGAGGTTAAATCCAGCTATTTATGATCCCCCATATTAAAGTCATATCGACACAAAGGGGGATGCAAGTAAAGACAAGCTCTGAGATATTATGCGTTTTTGGTGCCAGCATTCTGTCCATATTGGGAAAGGATCACATTTTTGCTAGCACTATTCAAAATAGTCAAATAATGCCTGAAAAAGGAGTGGGTGGCTGCACATGTGAGTGAACCTGACTGTGTTAGAGGTGTTCTGAATGGCCAGATAAAACTGGTGAATGTCACTCAGACCTCATCTGAACTGACTGACTTTTCTTTTTATCTTGTAAAGCAACACAGTAATAAGTTCATATTATTACTATTCTACATTGGTGTTGATTTACATTTCAGCCGTTGTTAATGATGATGATTTAAAATAAATGCACGAAACATGTATTGTGAAAGAGGAAAACTTGTTAAACCTGTTAAATATGTCGGTAGTATCAGAGACAGTACAACGCCCTCAATTTTTGGGGGGTTTGTTGCCTTGCTCATGGGTGCTTGGTAGAACTGGCACACACTATACATGGAACAGCATCTCTGCCTACCATTGTTATTTGGATTTGAACAAATCTTTGATATATCTTACAGGTGTAAATGCAAACTGCGTTTGTTTTACCAGTGTGAGGAGGCAGAAACCTCACCCGACGAGTAGACCTCATGATCACTTGAAAACCTCACCACTGTGGGTTTAAACTCATTAACGCCAGTTCAATGTGGAGAAATGTCATCACGTAGGAAGGAACCTCATCACCACAAACAGAAACATGATCACTGTGGGCAGAACATACAGCAGAATCTGCTTGCTATCAGTCCGCCTGGCTATCCTGTTGTTGTTTTCATTGTATTCTACTAGACATCAACTCTATCAGGTAGTAGACTGGTTTGTCTCAGGGTCACTGGGTTGGTGGTCTCATTCTTACAACGTGTTAAAGTGCCCTTGAGCAAAACACAGAAACTTATGAATTCATAATGTGAATATGCACTGTTCTTAGGATACTAGTGTTATATAAATCCAGGTTGGCACTTGATAGATGCAGATGGAGTTCTAATAGACTTTTTTAAGAAGGATATATTTGAATAAAAAAAAGGTTCAAAATGTATCATTCCTATTTATTAATTTGTAGCCACTCCATTTTAAACATTGAATAATAAAATATACCGTTCTCAAATTCACATGACAATTTGACAGATTTCTAATAGCTGGGGTCATTATACTTTTGGGATCCAAAGACAAGGTGACAGGGCAAAAAACGCTGAAAAACATTTTAAAAGAATACCCTTTTGGAGCAAGGGAAAAGCAAATCCAGTATTCTTGACAACACACCACCTCCAGTCGCCTGCTTTGCATATAGTGCAGACGACAAACAAGATTCAACCATGATGCGGACAGAATGCTGACAACAAGAACACTGTAATACCAGAATATGCAAGGACATGATGTTCATTACACGTACTGCGTATGCAGATGTAGACTGGATTTTAATACCAAGACTGGATGAGGTCTCACTGACATCCACCAGTCTAATTTGGCTGTTGCTTGTGCACCAGTAACACAAAGCCAGTGGGTTCACTCACACATGTAGGCAGAGTCATTGCTTTTTCAAGTCCTGTTTAGGTTTTGGCCTCTGGGAATTCACCACAAAACTCACCTTATATCTCTCAATCTATATCGTGGGACGTACACACATACAGACACACATACACTTGGACCAACAATCCATCAACATGATCAAGCAGGCAGCGAATGGGAGCCGGCCGGTCATACATCAACCTCTCTGAGCTTGTTAAAGACAAACAGAAACACACACATACACACACACAGCTGTGCTACACGATGTCTTCCCTTTGAAGTGACAAGCAGTGGCAGCAAAGACATCGGTTTACATGTCAGGTGCAGACAAACAGGCAGATTAGATAGTCACATATGTGGATAGATGGTCCATCATTGACAGATGTGTGATGTTACTGTGGCAGATAAAATGAGACAGGGAAGCAAATAATCTGATATTTAAACATATTTAGAATCCATAAAAACCTAGTTAACATTCAACAAAATAACATTCTAAATCAACCATCATAAACCAACCACCTCTGGTTTACTCTCTGAGGCCCTGACCTGACAGAAAAACACTGAGGCACAATGACAAAGCTGAAAGTGTCGAAGGAGGGACAGAGTTTTGACACACTGCAGTGAAAAATTGTAGGAATATAACCTTTTCTTTTGGACTCCCTTGCCACTCATTGATTGCCTGTTGTGGTTTGACAGGTGATCCTCAGTGTGTCTCCTCAAAAGTTGAAAAATGTTCAGCTATTCAGTTGACAGGAGGCGGCACGAGAAGCTGCAGAAAAACGTGTCTGGCTCATGGACCATAAGCAGGACCATCTGGTCCGGACAGAACAACTTGGAGCTAAATTTCCCGAAAGACATTAGAGATGGTTGTGGATTTCCCCCGTCACCCTGTGGGACTCCCCATCATCACCCAGGACCCAGTGGGAGCTGAACATCATCTACCTCACCAAGAAAGCACAGGAGAGGATGTACTTCCTGCGGCAGCTTAAAAAGCTCAACCTGCCAAAGACATTGATGGCGCACTTCTACACCGCCATCACAAGTCCATCCTCACCTCCTCCATCACCATCTGGTGCAGTGCTGCCACTACCGAGGTCAAGGGCAGACTGGAGCGTATAATTCTCTCTGCTGAGAAGGTGATTGGCAGCAATCTGCCCCCACTCCAGGACCTGTACCCTTCCAGGACCCTGAGGTGGGCAGGAAAGATTAAAGCTGACCCCTCCCAGCCCCGGACATAAACTCTCTGAAACATTCCCTCAGGCGAGAGGCTGCGGTCCATCAAGACCACAGCCTCCCGCCACATGAGGACCCCCACTGACACTGACTCTCATCCTGCCCCATGGACAATAAGTCTCCACATCTGACTCAATCCATTACGTTGATGCACGCTTATTAGCTCTGCATATTGCACACTCTTTATACTTTTGCACATTCCATGCTCATTATTTTGCAATATTTGCATATTTTGTTTCAAATACTGAACTGCTCTTTTCATTTAAAAAAACATATATTTTTCATATTATAATTGTAATTTTTTAAATTTCTTATTCATGATTGATGGCTTTAGAAGTACTTTTTTCTCCTATTGCAATATTTTTTGTTATGTACCAAGACACAAAAACATCTTTGCTGTTTGTACTAGTGGTCGTGCCCACCTATATATTGTCTTCATTTTCCCTGTATATATTAAAACAATACAATAGGGTACCTGCATTATGATGAGGAATACATTACTCAGACGTAGCCTACCATGCATCGGAACAACAGTAAACAAATGTAAAAGCTAACCGGGTTCACTTGTTGGAGTTGAGATCAGAGTGAAAACACCCACTTAGCTGTCATCTTATCGCAAATGTCTAAAGACGTAAAATGTAAACCTTTCCTCTGGTTCCAATTTGAGACGGACTTTCTGCTGCAGGCTAAAGTGTGGAGTTTGGATACTAGTGAGTGTTCGAATGCAGGAGCCTTTAATCACTTACCACATCCTTAATAAGAAGGCAGTCATGCAGTAAGGTGTAAGACAGCACTCTCAAGTTCTGTGTTTGGTGTTTCATAATTTGACCTAAACAAGTTATCGATTCATATTCGGATTGAATGCTACAGAGCGGGCCACGAAGCAGCATGTTGTACTCCAGAAAATTCCCTCAGATCGGACAAAAAACAAGGGCGGCAACAAACCCATCAATGGCACTACAAGCCAAATCATTCAGCTCCGTAATTACAACTGAGCCACAACCGGTCCGCTGTGGCCTAGCAGAGGAGGGGGAGAGAGAGAGGATAAGAGGAGAAGTGAAGGGAGGAGAGAAGGGGGGGAAAAAGATAGATTTCATGAGTGAGAGGCTCCCAAAGTGCCCAGGGGGATTGTGGTTACAATGTTGTACTCTACATCTGTTTACAGCAGAGAGAAAGACAGAGGGATGAGAGACCGAGAGACGGAGGGAGAGATGGAGGGAGAGATGTTGCCTGCCGCATGCTGTCATCTCAGCAATGTAGTAACTGTACCTCATTATGTTCTATTCTAGTCATCATCGTCTATGCACGCAAACACGCACACACACACACACATAAACTCCTCTCTCATCCTATTGTCGCTCTCATGTGCTGTGAAAGCATCACATCAACAGAAGGAAGGGAATGGGGGGTGAAAAACAAATAATAGAGAAGAGAGAGAGAGAGAAGGGGGGGTGGAGAGAGTCAAAGAGTAAGTGAGTGAAGCCGAGACAGAGGCTGAACGGGAGCTGGGTTGTGTTCAGGGTGCTGAATGTTAATCAGTTTCTTATTGTTTGTAGCCCATGGCAAAGATTTCCACTTGACGCTTCTCTGTTGCTAGATGGTGTGTGTGTGTGTGTGTGTGTGTGTGTGTGTGTGTGTGTGCACGCAGATAGCTTTTGATAGCTAGAAGTTTGTGTGTGTGTTCAAAGTTTGACTGTTGTGTCATGAGAGATCCCAACTTGTCTCTGAGTGTATGTTGAGTGTCAAATGAGCTCCTAAAATGTGTGTGTGTGTGTGTGTGTGTGTGTGTTGTACTGTCTTAAGATCAACTTTACACAGTTTTTTTGTTTTATTTTTTTACTCACAGTTTGGGATGCAGACGAGAGTTACTGACAGAAGAAAACAAGCCCTTAAAAAGTTGAGGAGAAAAGGGGACAAGAAATGCCATGGAAGTATTTCCCATTCAGATATTTTTGTTTTTCAAATTTCTGATCAAGAACTGAGGCAGGATGTGTGAGGATCTTCATCTGAAGACATGCTGTATGTCAAAAGGTTAGTTGCTGCACCTTATATACAATCTCTTACTTTAACAGATCTAAACTTTTAGCATTGCTATTTAATGTTTTAAGTTAATCATTCATGTAGGACATTAGGCAAACGCTTAGAAAGCAGAATCCATTTGTGCCGCTGGGCATGTTGGAAGTAATTCATTTTAGTTTTATTCAAGGGTTCTTCTTTAATTTGGTTGGCCAGTGAAAACAATGCTGGATGACCTCAGGAAACTTGGCTTCTGCAAGTTTGTAGGAAAATAGCTGTGGAGAATGTAAAGAAAAAAAATAGGCAAGGTATTATGGTACCTTACAAGAAAACAGATGTTTGCATAGGCAGTTTTTTATTCTAGGAAACCAAAAACAAAACTGCAATCTGGACATATGTTTGCAACAATCTCAATCATACTGAGCTTGTTGATGGATGGATGGATGGATGTATAAAATATATGTTGCATAGCTGTAGAGTAAGGTGCAGAAATGTCATTAGATAGATATAGGAATATTAATCAGTAAGTATACAAGTTAGAATGCAGTTATGGATCAGGTGAATGAAAAGATGTGGAACGTGTTTGTATTAGTCTTAGTCTGATGGGGGGAGACTGAGGCTTTACCTCCTGAACCCCCTGTCCTGACACAGAGGAGACTGGTTGTGCAGAGAGATGGCAGCTGGCAGAAAGGACCTCCTGTAGCGGTCCCTGTCACAGCGGAGCTGGATCAGTCTGTTACTGAAAGTGCTCCACTGTTTGATCAGGAAGATGTGAGGTGTTTTCCACGATGCACAGTCAGTCTGTGCAGCATCCTCTTGTCCACCGCCACCTCTGACGGCTCCAGGGTGATTCCCAGAACACAGCCCGCCTTTCTGATTAGTTTATTCAGATTCTTTTGGTCGCCGGCTCTGACGCCACTGCCTCCAGAACATTGCGGCAAAGAACGCTGTACTTGCAAGAGACTGATTAAAGATCTGCAACATGTTGCTGCACACATTACAGGACCTGGGTTCCCTCAGGAAGTAGAATCTGCTCTGTCTTTCCCTGTAAACAGCCTCTGTGTTACATTTGCAGTCCAGTCTGTTTGTCAAGGTGAACAAGAGGAAGGATGTGTTTGTGGTGGATCTGAAAGACTGAGAGACGCTCAGTTGGGAAAGAAAAATTATTCATGTACAGAGGTCCTAGCAGGGGACCAAAAATTGATTTTTGTGGGAAACCTTTATCAACATTTTGTAGGGCTGATTTGAAAGTATAAACAAATGCACTTTGGGTTCTACTAGAAAATACGAACCAAACTACCAGCAAGCTGAATCATCGAAACCCACAGAAAGCAGCGCATCTATTGATTAGCTTTAGACAAATTCAGAAAGACTACAACACAATGTTGCTTCTTATCAATCGAGTTAAGCATTGTCATCAATACACCCTTTAAGCCATTTTCGCTACACATGACTTTGTTTGTCAAGCAAACTCTCTTCAAGCTTTAAATTTCACATTGTGTTCCATGTTCAATAAACAAACTAGGTGTGTCGTGTATTTTGTTTCCAAGCTTTGGCTGGCTTCTAAGTGGGCAAATTAACCATATTACATTAGATAACTTTGAAAGTAGGACTCACTTACAAACATAAGGCAGTTTTCTTTAAAGTTGCAAACACAAAAGTATGACTCCTAATACTTGTATAATGTTTTAGACCAAAGAAAAGGGTGAGTGCACACTTTATTCTAAGTACGTTTGTTCATTAAGAAGCCATCAAAGAAAACTTTCCAAGAAATGTTACCATAATAACCTCTTTCTTTCTGAGAAAATTAAATTAAATTCACTCAATTTGTGTGGTTAAGTCACTAATTCCTCCAGCATTGAGGTTTGTCCCTCCTATGATTGGTTTTTGGTTTTTGTATATTCGTTTTTGGATTTCTCTGTCTTTACCTCAGGATCCCCAAAGAAACAGAACACGAGCATGTTGCAGAAGCTTGAAATAAATCTGCTGTAGCAGTTGTTCGACAGTGACTGTCCCTGCCTCATTATCATTCACGTCCTGGCACAGACAACTGTAACTACCTCCCCACTCGTTCACTTTCTCCCGTCTTTCTCTCAGATTCTCAATCTGCTTTTCGCCTGTATTTTTCATTTGTCTCCCTCCTTCACCCTCATCTGCATCCCACCCTCGCTCCGTCTCTTCACCGTCTCTCATCTGTTGTTGCAATCAGACTGTTTAGATGGAAATGCAAATCTGTAATTAGGTAGTTCACGTTAACGGCAGATGAAATGGTTGACATTGCCCAAATTGTTTTCTCTCAACCTCCCCCTGATCCCCGGTCTCCGCCCCCCCCCCTCGTATTTATCTTCCACGTTTCCTCTCTCACCAGACATGGATCTTGTTACAATGGGAACCTGAGGAACAAACATCAGCCCTGTTGGTAACTCTGTGTGTGTTCACCTGAGCTACAGTATTTGAAACAGTGAGAGAGTAAACATGACGTCTCCCCGTGGGTGGTGCAGTCGCCTTCTGGGTTGAAGAAATAACAGCAACACCAACAGCAGAACGTGATTCACACTGTAGTTTGTAAACTGAGCTCCCTTCAGTAGCACTAGTTGTAACAGGCTGCACATTCATGACCAGGTAACTTTGTGATTTTATGTTTTTCACAGGATTGTTGCACGATTGTGATGAAACAACTTCATTTGTCCTGGTATTTGATTTAATGAATCAGCCAGTTTAGCTAGTTTATATTTAGATTAATTGTTTTTCTATCAACAGAGACAGAGATTTGTTACTAGACAGTGATAATAGAAACAAAAAGATAACATTTATTGAAGAGCTATTGTAGGAGTTTGCATTGCATTGTCAGGTATTCCTGTTATTTTACGCACTCTGTGAATGTCTTCCTGGTTTGACCTTCAGTTGTAGAGCCAATTCTGCAGCAGTGAGATGCACAATTTTCAAATTTGAAATTTGAAATGAGGACCTTAAACTACAACAGGTAAACAGTGCTAAATGGAAAAAGGAGGACAAAGAACTGAGGGAAAGACTAATAATTCTAATAATGCTTCAATCCACTGACACTTTTACAGTTCCTGGTGTTTGTATAGTTTAGATTACTTTTGATTGGCCTTTGATTAATGTGAGTTTCCCTGTGATGCCCATACAGCAGCTGTCACTGCTGGCTGAGTGAGTGTCGGGACTTAGCATTTAAACTAGCTCTTTAAATCAACCTGTGCTACACGTACACTGACTTATGGCACTATAGGTGACATGCTGTCACCACACATACCTATCATAGTACCACTATGATAGGTATGTGTGTGTCACTCAGTGTGCATTTGTGGCTTAAAGTGTCTAACCTGGTGAATAATGGGGATTTATGATGTAGATGGGGGTCCAAACACACAAGGTCAGCTTTACAGTGTACAGCTTAATTTATAGGTGCGCACATTTACATATAGAGCCATACTGCACATAAAGTTAGTGGGGACGTGTTAAAGCTTATATATAGATTAGTCAGATATAAGGGAAAGAAAAAAGGCAGGAAGGAATACATAAATTAATTTTGAGATAAACAAACGAAAAGGAATGAGAGAGAATGAAAAAAGAAAGAGACAGGGAGGAAAAAAGTCAGGCAGAAAGTAAGGGAACGAGAGGACGAAACAATCACGGAAGGAAGGGAGAATGAGAAAACAAAGGGGTGAAAGAAGAAAAGAAAAGGTAGGGAGACTGAATGGAAGATAAAGGTGAAGGAGAAATGACAAAGAAAGTAAACAGAGAAGGTGACGAAGAAGGAAAGGAGAGAAAGGAAGAATGAGAACACATTTATCACATTTATTGTTATATACAATAGAAAGACAGATGTATAGTGAGCAAAAGGTGAAAAAAAGGACATACCTAAAAGTGCATACCTCACTATAAAATATGAAATAGTGGTTAAGGAAACTATGAACAACACTACACTTCCACAATACAAGCCTCATTGTCATGAAGAAGAAGAAAAATGCTGAAAGACAGTAGAAAAAAATGGTTTGGACTTCCGTGATGCGGATCAGTGATAGTTGATAATTAGACAGCATCGCCATGGCAAGAAGACTAATTGTTCTCATCAGATTAAGGGAATAATTGTGTGTGGATACATCATCAAAACATGGCAGAGGCAAATTTGATCAGAGCAGATGTTGAATTAATTGGTTTTGAGGCTGATTGCATTAATGCTCTGAGTCTATTAGTGAGACGGACTAGTAATTAACACCCTGCCTCTAACTCACATGCTGGTGATGAGACCTTACACACACAAACAAGCTGATGTTGAAATACAGCACTAAATGTATAAACACAAAGTGCCTAAAACTTTTAACACACAAGTGATTTTATGTTGTTACCGGGAAATAATGGTTTGGTTTCAGTCAGCTGGCAGCTCGTTCAAAAATAAAATACACAGAGAGAAGTTGTGGAGGTGTTTGATACATATAAATACACACACACACACACACACACACACACACACACACATATATATATATATATATATATATATATATATATATATATGCAGTATATAATCATACACTCGGACATATCCAGCCCTAAGTGGCAGGATTTTAATTGTTTACCATACTATTACTTCAAGGCATGACTGCCTTCTTTGTTGTGCAAGAATACCTTTTAGACAACCTTCCTGTATATTTTCCTTTTTCCCTGTAACCTGCAGACATCCATTCCAGATGGGATTTCTTCTGATCTTCAACTTCAGATTTTCACTCTACTGTAGCCACTGATGGAGCGTTGAATCATTACTTTATCCAAAATGTCTAAGAACACAGAGGCGGAGAGACAACAATTACAGATGTTGATATATGATAACTGATACAATGTCTTATTCTGTTCACCACTGGGGCATCGCTCAGGAGATAGGGGACCCTTTCATCTCCCCCTGTTTCAGATTGTCAGTTCAGGGAAATAATTTCAAACGTTGATACTTATACACACTGGCAAAATCTAATTGTAGCTGTTTAATTCAAACAAACAAACCACTGGACTTGATAGGCATGACAAAATCTGTTATCTAAGAATTTATGAAAAACATGGCCACAAACTTCATGTGTATAGAGTCTCGACAAAAGATACCACGATATTTGAAAACTACTTCCTTTAACTCGCAATGTCTTTTGCCAGTGATGGTGGATAGATTGCTTTGCACCATTATGTCTGCATAATTCATGATGCTCCCATATTGTGGACACCAGGATGACGTCAAGTGCCTTCCATGGCCTCCACAACCACCAGATCTGAACAGTTGAACCTTTATGGGAAGTTGTAGAGCAAATTAGACTCCCATAATACACAGGAAACGTATGACAGCATTTTAAGACTGCTCAGACACTTGACATTAGTATTGTTTCAGCCACTCTAAATATGCATTATTTAAACTGATATTGTATCAAAAAGAAAAAAACTCCTCAATTGCTCAATAATAAAAATAAATATCTGATGAGTTGAACTCTGGAAATGGTAATTCTAATTCCCACAACACTTTCATAAGATAGAAAGAAATCTGACACCTCTATGAAAGGAAGTAATGACTCAATCTACAACACATCGTCTGTTAACAAGAAGAAGGATAAACATAGTAACGGCATGAATGTTGTTCATTGAATTGAAATGCGTTGAAATGCCTTATCTGAGATTTTTCTTAGGTACAATACTGTACACGTATATAACACTTCCGAATTTGATGACACGATACACTCATCCCCCAGGGAAACACAACTGTGTGTTGTTGAGCTTTTATTTATTTCCTTCACAGAATGAAAAAGATAGTTATACATGAACATTTTAATGACTTTGCCTGTCAGCAGCCAATCATGCTTTAATTAGGCTGGAAGTCCCGCCCACCCCTTGGTTGTCCGTGGTGCTGCAGCTGGCATTTACAAATTGAGCCAATCCCAAGAGAGCAGCAGTCCTGCCTGCAAAAACACAAACCTGGTCAGGTGTTCTCTCGCGGGAGAAGAGATTCAGCAAGGGACAACAGATCCACGCCACAATATTCACATGAAAACCCTCTAATCCCCAGTTTACTTCATTACCTCATGCTTTGATTGCTTTCATGTGCTGAGTACGTTTCAGGACTTCAAGCCCTGTGGAACATAAATCAATCCATTGTGTAATTTATGAATAATTTCCAAACAAAGTTTGTTGCTCAGTTTCTGAGTATTTGAATGTAGAGGTTCATTTGTTATTATTGAAAACCTGTCTTTGTCATCCCTGTAGTATGTTGAAAAGAAATTATAAAGTACAACATACAATGTAAAAATGTGTCAGACTTGGACAGAACTAAAATACAGAGATGTTTGATAATGATTATAGTGTTTCAGCAACCGCCGGTAAAATTGTCCCATCTAGCTTCAGTCTCAGAAAGACACCTTTTATGCTGTAGCAGAAAAAATCCTGTGTCTGAGCAGAAATCTCTAAAACACTGTACGCCAACATCAAAGACGGATTTTGCTTTGCTTGTTTTGCTACATTAACAACATGTATGCATTAAAATGAACAGCTTCTGCTTACTTTCCCCAGAATATTTACTTTATTAGGACAAACTTTAGCACACTGTCAGAATAACTGTTTCATAAAAGAACATCATAAGGTCACTGTTGCAGTAGCTGCACACTAAAAATACCAACTTATGCTCAATGTCATAATATTTTAGCTTTTTACATGACCGCAATTTGTTCACTGTCACAACTATTAAGCTTTAAAGAGGCATCTTCAGTTCAGTGTCACAATACTTACACTTTAACAAAACCAACCTCTTTCTCTTTTTGAATTATAACTCCTCTGACAAACAGAAGTTCTCTGTTGCAGTGGTTGATGTTTTAAAAAAGACTTACTTCAGCTTGTTGTTGCAGCACTTACAATAAGACATTTAGCTCACCGTCTCAAGCTTCTCATTTAAAAGTATCTGACTAAGTATAACTTATTGATACGAGCTTTAAGATGACGATACTGATACAACTTCTTGTTGTTAGAGAGGACGTTAAATTGATACTTGTATGAATTGTGTAAATTGTCTATATTTAGTGGGTTGCACAGAATGGTGCAATTGCATCAATATTATATTTAAATATATAAATTTAAATGGCTGTGGCCATTTTTCATCCTAATTACCCTGCACCCCAGAGAGGATCAGAGTGGAGTGTGAAGTGAAGCTACGCTTTTAAATTTGATTTTCAGTGTCGCAGCGCTACTAAAGACTTCTGATGAAACTACTGGCGTCTGCATCCACTGATGTAATTGCCAGAGCACTGTATATATGATACCTCGTTTGTAATGCTTGTGGATACATAAAGTTAAGCTTAAAGTTTTGAAGTCCCAGTCCAGAATGTAATTATGAAAGTGTCCTTAAAGGGCTAAAAAAATGCAATTACTGGACAAAGAATAAACATTAAAATTAGACTTTTTTCTTATAGTCTAGCTCAGGGAGTGAGCAGCCACTGAACATCTCTAACAGGGACACACTTTGTGTACAAAAAGAGAGGAGTGCAGTTAGCTCCGGCTTGTGGAGCAATATTTCATTTCATTGCACTCCACTCACATGGTGCATAAAATGCACACACAACCTTTAGATTAGTTTTTGCTTAGCACTTTTTTTTAAAAGTATATTCAAATTTTTAATGCCTGCGAGGTGCCTAGAAAACCATTTTGTGCAAAACCTTTTCAAAACAGAAAAAGAAACATTGAAAAATGCAGTCAATTAGATAAAAATAAAACTACAGCAGGAAGGTTAAACAAGTGTCCTCTATTGTTGGCAAACCAGTGCAATCGCCTGTTTCATCGGCACCTCCAATTTCCTCCAAAATGCTCTGAGGGAAAAAGATAAGTGAAACAATTGCTGCCATCACATGAGCGAACTGCAAACTTGCAACTCATCTTGTCTTAGGAGCTAATCAGATGCATCCGATGTCTTCATCACGAATAAAAAAAGAATAAAAACAACAGATCTTACTCCATCAAAGGAACTGTGTCATATCTCAACAACAGTGATTAACTTTCATCAGCGTTCAGCTCAACAGCACAACCAACAACCATCACAATAATGTCAAATTCTTATCTTTGTTGCTTCAATTACACATGTTTTGCTCCTGGGTGAAATTAGAGATAACCAAAAGGATAATTATGGTTTAAAGGCATTTACTGTCAGTACATGAACAAAAATATTTACAAAGCACCATTCTTCTATTTACCAATTCACTGCATATCATTACAAAAAACATAATATAACAACTGTGATGTGAGTTGTGCTGACATGTTGGTTTGTTGCTTATTCATTTAAGTTTATCTCCTGTTTAACTGCTTAAAATCAAAAGATTGTACAAAACTGGACATTTAAAGAAAATGTAAATGAAAAGCAAAATGTGAAGCATAAGAAAGTCTAGCCACACAATCAGCCGTCCATTGGTGCTTTTGCACAAAGCGTTTGATGAACATATACGATGATAACGTTCACTGCATTGACATTGGATCACCACTGGACCTCGTCACTCGCTCCCTCCCTGCCAATCATGGATGTAATTTTCTTGTTTACATCAGAAACTGAAAACAATTTAACCTTGAGATATCTCATGTCTGTCATTAAAGACACACAGCTACACGTGCACACAAACAAAAGGACTCTGAGATGCACACATCAATCACACTTCTAACCGATCTGTCCAGTACTGAACCCTGTAATAGCATGGCTATTACACACACACGCACATGAATAATGGATCCTTAAATTGACCTGTATATGTACGTGTGTGTGTGTGTGTGTGTGTGTGTGTGTCAGATAGGTAGAGCTTGTCTGTGCATGTGTGTATGTGTGTATATAGTGTCCTTGTACATAAGACACTGAGCATGTGAGTGTGTGTGTGAGTGTGTGTGAAAGAATGAAGCAAGCTTACTATGATTCTGAAAGCTGATGGTTTACCAGTCAGGCTACACCCACCCCCCACATCCCCAACCCACCCACCCACCCCCCACGCACATTACTGACAGTATCATAGCTCAAGCTATCAAGCAACCTTGATGGACATACACTACCACTAAATACACACCACGGGTGGGGGAAAGCGAGAGGCAGAGAGAGTGACCTGAGCGGCAAAGCTTTTACATCAAACACACAAGCCGCTCTTGCCGAATGTCGAAGTGTCCTTGAGCAAAACACTGAAACCCGAACTGCTCCCGATGGCCAGACCAGCACCATGCGAGGTGCCGGTGTGTGTGAATGGGTGAACGACAGGCACATTGTGAAGTGCTCTGGGATAACAATCTCTATATAAATGCTGTCCATTAAACAGTTTTGCGTGACCCAGAGTTTGGTAGGTGTACAACGACATTCGCAAGACCAGCGATGCCAGAGGTCCAGGAGAATAAGATTCATTGGCAGATCTCTCCCGTCTCCCAACATCAATGACATGGATTAACACATTACAATATGCTGTTTGTTTTTCACAGGCTTTAAAATATTCAAAAGACCTATCGTTTACAATTTACATCCAATGGCAACGCTCAGTGCCACGGCGAAAAGAAGGAGAGTGGAGATGGCTCGTTCAAAAGATCGTTTTAATTTCAGTTTCATTCAAAAAAGCAAAAGATAAGTGAGCAAGCAAGAAAGAAAATATAAACTGAACTTAGTATTTGGTCCTAACAACATGTTCTGGTAACGTAACTCAGACCTTTGAGGTTTCAGTGGCCACAGTTTCAGTGTCACAACCAAATATCAAGCCTGTTTGATGAGGACAGGATTATTGAGCTCAGAAACAGCAGGTACAGCAGCTGACCTTCTCACAGCAGAGTGGTGATTCATATCATTATATCATTATATTGGATCCATATCACATACAAACTAGAAAAACAGGACATTTCAATTTGATTTTCGTTTGATGGTCTAAATGCTGCTGTAGGGGCTTTCTTACCTGAACAAAAGATAATTAAGAAAACCTCAAATTTAAAGATGAATAAAATATAATGTTAGAGTGAGTCATATTTTCTTCCCTTCCTTCTTTCTATCCCTTTTTTATAATGTGAATTTTCAGTGCCATAGTGCCCCACTGACCCTGTAAACCTGCTGGAAAGACTCAAATTCCTGTTAAAATTGAACTCAAAAGCACAGAGGCCCCCTGGGAAATAATGGAGCCTCACAAAAATAACACAAGCAAAAAATGACCACTTTCCTTTCGCTGACTGCATTATGAATTTGAGTCTGAAAGTCGAATAAATGTAAACCATCAGAAAGATTATTTTCCCTCCAACAGAGACATCAGTGAATTCCTCTGTCCCAGAAGATACTACTACTTTCAATGTCTGGGGACTGGATGAATAAGTGACGTGACCATAAAGATGCTGATACTTCATCATCTGATTATAATCCTAATCTAGAGTCATTTAACTGCAAATCATGTCTAATCTGAATTTAAACTGGCCTGATAACTTTATAACATTGATGGCTCCATCTGTTTAAAAATAAGTGTATTACCAGCATATCTGTGTGCTGTTTTGCACCCCAAAATGTTAAAATGAAGGCGTGACGCTATGGAAATGAAGTCCGACCCCTTCCAGTATAATCAAATGCTGTAGCATGTCGTGGTGCCGTCACCAGGATGCCAAAAGGATTAATCCAAACAGGGGATGATCTTCAATCCCTCCCTGCTCCAGTCTGTAGTCCCCACATGTTTTAAGAAGACCACCATCAAAACCTTCATCCCCTGCTCCCTCACTGGGCTTACCTCCATTTGCATACAGGCAAACTAAATCAACGGATGACGCTTTATCCCACATGGACCAGAACAACACGTGTGAGAATGCTGTTGAGTGACTACAGTTCAGCCCTTCAGCACCATTGTGAACTCCAAGCTTGTCATCAAGCTCCTATCACCGCAGCCACAAACTGTTCAGCCTGTCCTGTACCGCAGCGTCCGGTCCTGCACCACCAGGCTCAGGGACCGCTTCACCCCACAGGCCACAACACTGTGGAGCTCTCGAGCTCTCAGCTGAACACTGTACTTCTGCACTGATACACTTTAAATTTTACATTTGTTTACATCTCTGTATGAATATTTATTTGCACTGCTTCTTCTGCACAGTGTGGATGATATTTATCTTACTACTGTTCTACTACTGAAGTTCTGACCTTGACTTTAAACGGGGCAAACCCTTCTCCTTTAAATACTGCTTACTGCTGTTCACAAGCTGTTTAACCACCACAAGAGTTTTTATATTTTCTACCACAGTATTATATTCTATTTTGTTTGTATGTATGTATTTTAACTGCACTATTTTATTTATGTCTACATCGTTATTTCTAGTTTAACGTATGTGTTATGTATTGGATTCTGTTTTATTTTACTTATTTTTTACTTTCTACTTGCATGTTTCCTCTTTTACATTTTTTTGAGAATCTTTGGGGGGATTCAAGATGTTTATTGCCAATAACTCACTGTAATTATTATGAACATGACAAAACAGAACTTGAACATACAGTGGAAACGTTCAGTGTCAGTGTGGTGAGTGGTGTGGTGTGTCTTATATGTTGTGAGGACTAAAGGTTCAGGCAATGGCTGTAAAGCACAACCAACATGTGGAAGACTTCTTCATGCACACACACTCACACACACACACACACACACACCCACACACACACACACACACACACACACACACATCCCTCCCTGTGGCTAGCTAATACAGTATGACCCCTGTCTGTCTTTCAGCCTTATCTCCTCTGCAGAGTGTCTGTTGGGACTGACTGTGAGTGTGTGTGTGTGTGTGTGTGTGTGTGCAACTATCTTTGTGAGAACCAGTTTGAGTTTTAGACCCTGGGAGTGAGGACATTTTTGAAAAGTGAGGACATGTTGGCCGTTCCTCACTTTTTGAGACACCTTCAACGGCTGTTTGAGGGTTCAGGCTAGAATTAGGTTCAGGGTAAGTGGCTAGGGCATGCATTATGTCAATGAATGTCCTCACAAGTATACCTGTATAAAGATGTGGGTGTGTGTGTGTGTGTGTGTGTGTGTGTGTGTGTGTGTGTGTCGGGGAGACTAAGGAAAGGAAAGAAGGACTAAAAGAAGGAAATAAATTGCTCCTTGTGTGTCGTGAGGATTCTCCTCCTCCTCTCACTTCTCTCCTTTCGTCTCCTCCTCCTCTTGCTAAGCTCCCAAACTGTCATTCCCCACACAAAAGCCTGCGATTCATAGCCTACACACACACACACACACACACACACACACACACACACACACAGTGTCAGCTTCACACCAGCAGTGTAAGAAGACTCAACTTGTATTGGAGGAGCTGGTAGAGAAGGCTGGCAGCAGGAGCAACATGAATCATGTTCAGTCTCCTTTTTTTCAGTTGTAAATGCCTGAGAGGAGGTGTGCCTGTGTCTTAAGATGTTGTACAATGGATAACAGTTCGAGATAAAGTAGCTATCTAAATTTTATATGAATGATAATGAAATGTTACACTCACAATTTCATCATTACCACATGTATTATTAAATATTGCTGCAACTGCTGTTAATGAATGAGAAGAATGATCAGTTGGCCGCTACTATTTGTCTCTACTGTGCTGAAAATTTACCGAACCGCTCTTAACACACATAGTTTGTATATGTGTGGCGACAGCAGATGGTGAGAGGAGTCAAAGGGTGAATAAAAGATATACTTCTCAGAGTTCTTCATCATCTTCAGTGAAGCCACAGAGAAAACAAGCAATCGTGGAGTGAAGCCAGGGAAAAAGTTCAGCTCTTCTAACGAGGTGTCACAAAAATGTTTATATTTAAAAATACTTATATTTACTTATAAAATTATAAATTACTTACTTATTTTGCTTATAATACTCACTATTACACGTGAAATGCATCAGCACAGCACTAATATCAATCCATTCGTATGTGTGACCTATTGATCTACAAACATGTCGGACACTGATTGCGGCATTCATTTGGCATACCATCAATACATTCAATACTCTGACAGAGGTTAACTGCGTCTGCCAGTTAGATCAAGAAAGATTACTTCTATCATTAGTGTCACATAAAAACATGACCGAAGTCTTTGTCGAAACTTCAGATAAAAATGATTAGTTGTGTCCTTAAAAGTTTTGTTCCTGTTCTTTTTTATTATTGTGACATTAAATGGTAAAATATTTAACTTTGTGTTACTATCTCTAGATTGGAGACAGACATTATCTGATTAAAGTTTAGTCCATCCATCCTGTTAGTATTTATAACATTCTAGTCATTATGTTAATTGGAGAGATGTGGGAACATGGTGGCACTGCTAAAAATAAGTTAATAGGGCGATAAACACAAGCAGTCAGATGATCCTTCAGGTTTCACAAACTCCGAAGTAAGTGAAATGTATTTGGAAGAGAAAACTCAAACTGTCAGTTGTAAACATCCATCACAAACCTACAGATCGACTTTCTGGGTCATCTTTGACCTATCGTACTTACCACAGTTTTTTTATGTGCAGTGGGGAATTGTTGCTGTACTGTTACTTGTATTTTTCCCACTTGCCCAAAGTCAAACAAACTCATTTTTGATATGTCTACATGCAGTCTGAAGGCACAGTGCATGTTTAATGGTGAGAATCTCCTGGATGTCTTCAGGATCAAGTAGCAGCTCCGCTCAAAAGTAGGAAAATATTCTCTCTACCCTTTGTCTCACTCCCTCGCCGTCTCTCGCACAAATCTCTTTCCATTCCTCGGTTCTCACTTGGGCTTGCTCTCTCTTATTGAAGTCCAATATATCTAGTGTCATTCTGATGTCTGCTGCTGGGAATGGATGCCTATTGTAAAGCTCCTGTCAACAGTAAATCTGTGTGTGTGTTTTAAGAATCTGTAAAGATTTGGGTACATACAGTTGATGTTTTGGGTGCAGCAGTAGACGCTCAGTGTCTCTCTCTCTCTCTCTCTCTCTCACACACACACACACACACACACACACACACCACTCACTTACTTACTGCAATAAACTGCAGCGTAATCCATCTATAAAATCATAAGTCACTCTGGGCTCTCTGGGTGAAGTGATTATTATTAATATGGAATTCAGTGGCACTGATTTATCCAGCCGCTGAATTCCTAATATATTAGACTGGAAATAAAGTTTTAACATGTGGGGCCAGGAATATTTCATCGCTCAGTATTGCAGATCAGTATGCTGGCTGCACACAGTGGCTGATTGGCTGGCAGGGTGAGTCACTGACTGGCTGAAATTAAGAACGCATCACTGTGGAAATTACATGTTTAAGTCTAAGAAGAGATGCAGTTTAGGATTTCTGGCTGGCTGTATACTAACTTGTTTTCCTAACTGGCTAGCGGATACACATGGGACGTACATACTTGATAATGAATGAGACAAAAAAATCCCAAAACATCCAATTGATTTATGTGCTGGCTTATTGGCTGGCTGTGTAGGAGATTAATGTACCTTCTGGCAGATGCGAACTCAAGATATATTAGCATGCATTTGAGGATTTAAAGTCTACCATAAAATGCATAGTTAAGGCACAGGCTGAGCTGACTGGCCAAAGTGTTGTCTGGCTCGCTCCGTGACTGGTTCGCTCCGGGGGTGACCGACATGTTTCCCCCAAAACTGAGCACAAAATACATACTTGTAGGAATAAAGTTTTAAAATCCACTGAAGGTCAGCTAAGTGGATGACCATCCAAATGTTCAGGCTCTATGGTATATCTATTTGAATATGATGGAGTTGCTGTATTAAAGTAACAAAATGTGAATTATACTTCCGCAGCCATTGATACACTTTTGTTGGGGGTATACAGACTATGAATGGAGCGTGCTGGCAAACTAAAATACCTAATAGATATCAAATGTGTAAAGAAAAAGATTTTAATTACATTTTAACTGCGTCCTCAGATGTGTTTTGGTGTAGCCCTTCTTTCTCCTGAAACTAATTTTCCCCAAGCTGACACTTGAAATAAGAAAATTGTATCTGGCAACTTGCCTGGTTAAATAAAAGCCACAACAGAAAAAAATAAAACAAAATTTGAGTGGAAAGCGATGGTTAGTGATGAAAAGCTAATCAAGTTGCAGCAGCGATATTGAGACAGTCAGACAGAGAGAGATGGAGCCTCCTTCAATCTGTCTGATAGGAGCAATCAACTGATGAAACAGACTGAAAGATGGAGAGATGGGAGAGCACTCGCTCTCACTCTCAGATTTTCACACATCCACCCTATCGTTACCTCTCTCTCTCCCTGTCTCTCTGTCTCTCTACCTCCAACTGTCCTTGTTCAAGGCTTCTCTCCTCCTCCTAATCATCCCTCCGTCCCTCCTTCCTCCAGCCTGAGGTGAAGGCGAGGAGAGGAAAATGCACGAGAGGAATGCCTTGTTGAACAGACAGTCGGATAATGGACTACCCTATTTCTGAAACAAGCAGTGGCATTGGGCTCCTCAATGACAGGGGTGACGGCTAGACCGAAGGGAGCGAAGAGTGGGAGGAGAGGAAGAGGGAGGGAGGGAGACACTATAGAGGCAATGAAAGAGGGGAGGTGAGGCACAGAGAAGGGGACCAAAGCATGGATGTATAAAGAGAACTGGATACAGCACTTAAGCCAAAAAAGCTGCTACCCGCTGTAAAGAAATCGTGCAGATCTTCTAGGCTTTCCAAATGTTATCGAACCGAATGGATCGAAATCCGATAGTGAAATGACTCATTTTGCACCCAAAAAGTTTATCCACCATTTTACAGCCGCTTCTCTTCCCACGATCGTGTGCGTGAAAAAATGCCTTTTGGGCTCCTGTTGGACCCGGAAGTTGTAATTACTCGACTTGGCCACTACGTTAAATTCTCTTCAAAGCCCGGCGCACTTCCTGGGGGTTCGGACGAAAGCAATAAGAATGAAGAGAGGAAATCAACATGAATGTGGTAGAAAATATCTGGAAGGGAGAAAGGCAGATAATCACATTGAGAGATGAATAATAGTCTGTACACACTAAAGATGACCTTAATAACATGAAAAGGATTTGTATGAGCCTGTGTGTGTGAGAGAGAGAGAGAGGGAGAGACCAGGTGAGATAGTAATCATCTTACATGCAAGCTATTCTTGTTCAAATTAAGTGGCAATTAACTTTTTTTTGAAATATCAAAGAATTGCTGTTTAACAAGCTGGCGCATGATTAGTTAGTGTATTAAAGATCTTTATTTGATTATGCACAGTTTTCCTCAGGTACAAAACAACATTAATTATGAAAGTGACAAATGATTAAAACTAAAACCCTACTGATACCAAAGTGAATAAACACATTATGACAACACATGAAAATTTAACGAGGAGCGCGCTGTTGAGTGTGTACACAAAATTAGAGCAAAAAATAACATGCTATCAAATATATCTGTTCATATAGTGAAGAGAGAGAAAGGGTAATTAGCTGTTGTGGAGAGATTACCAAATATTTTACAAAGAAACATAACACATTTACAAATTGTATTCCAGGAACACTTTTGCGGAAATACCTTTACTACTAAAAAACCTGCATATGCTGATACTTCTAACTCCTAATTTTTCCTTTTCTTTACCGTTTGCTTTTCTGCTTTATGTCATTTTCTTTTCATGGTAATAACTGAGATTTTAGGTTTAGCCTGTATCCTGAAATATGCTGATATGGCCTTAAGCAGGATGTGAGTTGGTGTTTGAAATGCTGCGTGCATATAAACATGCCGGTGTTTCCTGAAGGAATTAGAATTAATGTATCTTCCAAAACAGCTTATGCTTCTCACAGTCGCAGGCCTTAGTCAGCAACTGAGTATTGCCATTCTCTGCTGTGTGACATAAACCTGAGATCCTATCTGCCCCGCCAGTGCTTAGAAATTATCTCACCTGGAAAAATGACTATTGTGACTATGTTTTCCGTGTCAGCAGAAAGTGTCTCATCATGTCACGCTGAGTCACCTGTCTGTCTCTTGTTAACCTGCACTCCTCAGTCTTATCAAGCATGACCTCAGCTCGTCAAACGTGCCCCGTACACACTGCGACTATTTAGTCTGATTATTTGACGTGTTCCATAAACTTTGATTCTGTCCTCTTGATTTGCACTTTCATTCCATGGAGTTTATTTGACCAGCATTTCATTAACCAAAAACTGCACAGTCACAATAACTGAAGAAGAATTTCACAACCACCGATTTAAAAGAAACTTATCGTGATGACATGTTTGAAAGTATTACAGCGGTCACATTTCTTATTGTCAACTGTGCATTTCATTAGCAACGAAAGACCAACAAAAGTCCCTTTATATAAGTTCTACTTTTTTTTCTTTCCCATCAGCCGATCCTTAACAAAATATCAAAAATAGCAGAATTCTGGAACAAGTAAATTAGCTTCAGTTGGGATTTTAGTTTTCTTTTTTTGAATCAGCTGCAATTTCCAAGGTAAAGAATAAATCCCCAAGCTCACCTTTAAAGCCAACGCGGAGAAGAACCCCAAAACGCTCTTGGAATAATGTAAAGTTTGCAAATCTAAACCTCAAGGTGAAATTGTTTTATTAGCAGCTGCTTCTAAGTTCAAGAATGAACTGTCAAGCCCTGTAGAATTATGTTCGATATGATCTAATGTTTTGGATGATAATGCCATAGCCAATTGTACACATACGTTCTTTCCTATGGAAATGCCAAAGCATTCACTATATCCACAGCACATGAGGAATTTACGTTTGTTTTTTAAAGCGGAGGCTGAATGGAGGTCAAGTCAATGTGGAAAGTTAGGGTCCAAGAATGTTTCTCTCTCAGTTTTCAAAAGCAAAAATCCTCAAATAACTTCAGAGAAGTATTTTACAGAAGCTTTGTGGAATAACATTGAGTTCTGCAAGTCCTTTGTGAATTAGCCTTCGAGGTATTGAACACAGAGTGAAGGTTCACCACTGTGTCGTGCTATATTGGAAGGTTTATTCACAGAAAAGGTCCTTTATTAATCCTTCTTGGGAATAATTTTCCTTCGTACCGACTGATCCATGGACTTGAACCGGCCACCCATACGAACTGAACTACTTTCACATCAGGCTCACGTCATTCTGTGTTTTGAAGAGAAATTGCCACCTCTGCCGCATTTTCTGCTAATAATTTGACAGACAGTGAGCACTTTGGTTCCAGCAGCATTAATCTGCCACTATCAGCAAACAGCACTTATGTCTAATTGCCAAGCACTTACCAAACCTCCCACTACAGCACCAATGTGCACCACTGACTGTTCATGATAAGAGTAAGAAAACCGACCAATTTTTCAATCCTCTCTTTAAGTCAATTTACTATCTCCATTTCAGATCAGTATAACATGGAGTCTTTCCCGAATATCTGAAAGTCACAAGAAATATTGTTTGGCCTGCCTCATATCAGAGAAACATCCGCTGTAAACATTCATGCATGCAGTCAACAGTGGGGAGCTGACTGTAACATCTGTGCATTTCATGTCATTAAAATGTCATTTTCTAAATTCTGTTTTGATTTGTTGCCCTTACTCGTACAGTCTGTCATACATAACAGTTCATCACTGGCAGCCGGTGATATTCGGACAGAGGTGTGTTGATTGGCCATATGTTTCTTCTGCCAATGATACTTTTTCACATTTTCATATTTTGAACTGATGGGATAAAGTTGTATCAATACTTTCTCTGTTTTATTTTGTTGGTGAGTTTGCCAAATGCAACATACGCTCTTCACCAAAATGTCTATTTTTCTTCTTAACTTCAGGACCTGCAAAAAAACAAAACAAATGTAGGTCTTTGCCTTTCTTAAAGAAACCGTTTCTTCACTACTACCAGGAAAAAACTGAATCGTACAATAGAATGAAACTGCATTATACAAGAAATCAGCATTATTAGTTCAAACACCAGGATCCAATTGGTCCAATTCTTCGTTAAAGAAGTAGTTCAAAGTTTTGGGAGATAGGCTTATTTGTTTTCTGGCGGAGAGTTAGATGAGATGATTGATACCATACCTGTCCATTCAATATGAAGCAAGGCTATTCTGATGTGAATATGTTTCATTTAGGAGGAAAGCGAAGAAGCGTATTTCCCCAAAATGTTGAACATTTCCTTCAGGATCCTATATTTTGGTATGATACATTTACCCACATGTCATCTGTTTTTACATGACATGTCCCAATCTACTTACTTTTGAATTGAGGTTAAAGCTGTGTCGGTGTACCTTTAATTCTTTGAAGATAAAGCACTTCCTGGCAAGGTATATAAAAATGCTGGTGTTTGACCTTGGTTGTAATACTGGATAATCTCTGCTTGGTGTGTGTGTGTGTGTGTGTGTGTGGATGCGTTACTGCCCGTGCCTGTTTACGTGGGCATATATGCACCTCTGCGTGTCTGCCGCGTGTGTTCATACAGATGTTTCCATGCACGTCTATGCGTTTGCATGCCCACAGTGTGTGTTCGCAGACATTTGTGTGTGTGTTGGCGTGTGTCTGTGTGTGCATGCACGCACAGTGGCCACATCTATCACGCAGTCCAGAGAGTTACAGAGTGTGAAATCAACTTTGACATTCATGGTTCTAACCTCCCAAGGCCATCCTAAAGCGGAACACTTAGAGAGGAGTGTCACTTTTCAGACAGAGAATAATAGCCGAGTCTTCTCCGGTCTTTGAAGACGACTTTTCATTCTCTCACTGACTCTTATTCATTTTGACCTAGCCTGTGGAAATAATGGGCTAAATACTCTTATCTCCCTTCTTCTCTGCTGCTCATCCTGTCCCTTCGTACCCTTCTCTTTTGCATGTCATCTCCCTCTCACTGTGTCACTGTTCTTCATGTCACAACAATGACAGGGAGTTTAGATATGCAACAGAAATAAGAAGAAAAAACTCTTTATAGTCCTAACCATGGGCAGCATGGTTATTTGATCTATTTAGCTATGTCTCCAACTCCATCCAACTTGGCAAATAAATTTTGGTCAAAATTTAGAAAAAAATAAATATCACTTCTTTCTCTATTAGCTGACTTTAGATAAAAAGGCATTCTGAATGTCAGCAAACTAAATGCAAAAGAAAAAATAAGAATCTTTCAAGAACTGATTTTTTAATGGAAAGATTTCATTATTCCCCAATGTCAGCTAATGCTGATCATGTTTCATGCTCTCATCCACAGATGAAAACAAAGACATGCATTTTTTTTTATTGTAATGCAACAGCATTGTCCGAAACGGGGAGGTCATTTCAGAATGTCCTGTGCCACTTGGAAAAAAAGCCTGTTATCACTTTCATATGAATTGTTTCTGTGGTTGTTAAATAAAGTGTCATAAATAAATGCATATCTGATGTTTGGAGCAATTAAAGGTTCAGTTTTGTGTTGAAATGTAACCTTCTGACACCCCTACATTTTGTGTCCTTTTCTCTCTGACTTCCTCACTTTCTCCCTTTGAAACAGCACCTTTGATTGTTTTTCGGTTGGGGACAAATTAGTTCTCTGTAGTATTATTTTATTGGATTAAGTTACAAAGAAGACTTGCGTTGTGTCTCTGCACTTTTTTTAACAAACTTTTGCGCTTGACTTTCTCCAGACTCACTGAACTTGATGAGACAGACGTCTGGCTACGCAAGATTAGGTTTCGTGTTCATTCAGGCATTCGATTGTGTGCAAGACTGTTTGTCATGCATACCGCTTAGGAGAATTATGGCATGTCCTGTTTGGGCAGAGTGGAGCCCCAAGAGCCCTCAATAAGAACAATGCTGCACACAAAAGGTAAAAAAAATAAGCTGAATATGTTCTAGTCTGAGTCTGAGGGCATCTGCTTGTGATGACGATGCTTAGTGATATATCAAACAACACTTTAATGATTAAGTTTTTGATTCACTTATGTGAAACCATTGAACAGCTACAATGTCGTGCTAGCAGTGATTTGTGTGAACACAGTTTTAGGGGAATGTTAGAGACACATGGAACAATCGTTATAAACAATATATGTAATATAGGTAGATGTTTTTATGTCAATAATGTTGTATTCACTTCCATAATTTATACTCCTACACCTACAGAGTACAATCATTTATTTTTGAATCCAGACTCTTTCTAACTAGAAAGCATTCAGCGAGGACATGGCTCCACCAAGGCTGCACAATTAAAAATGTTTAGGAATTTGTAATCTGCTTCTGGATCCTGATCTGCATCATCATGGGATACATGTGTCAGATTTTATTCCAAAAAGTGAAGGAGTTTATGACAAGAAAATGTTTCAAAATGGCCTAACTTCCAATGTCAACAAATCCTTAAAAAGAAAAAAAAAAAAAAAAAAGATGGATTGTTCCCAAAAAATTATCACATGTCCTTTGGCCAAAATACCCCAAAACTTTATTATTATTTTATATATTCTATTGAATATTTGGAAATGCTGCTAACTAACAAAAAAAAAAAAAAAAAAAGAAAAAAAAGTTGGACATAAAAAGAGTATTGGTAATAAAGACTGCCAACATTTGATCACTAACACATCATTTTAATTGGATGCAGTTCCTCAACACATACTGTAGGTATAACTTACAACAGATGGTTAAACGATCAATCTGGGACACAAGGATGCACTGGTGTCTCCAGCATGTTTTCATTACTCACTGAGTTAATTGACAAAAGGGCCATTCTGACAGACAGTGTTTTCCTTTAACCTACGATGGTCCTCAGCAGAACTCATTATGTCTCTGTTGTTTTCCCCATCTTGACAATCTGAGGTTTGAACTGGCGACCTATCTTTTGTAAGAAAGGATTGTTTATTATTTTTTGTTGAGTCATACTTGTTGTACTACATGGAGAGTTTTATCGCAGACTTTTTCGTTATGGAATTTGTTTTTCCTCCTATGGAATATTGAATTTTAGTTTGCTTAGGATATTGTTTTGACCTATACAGTGTCCTTATGGAGCACTTCTTTATTGTTTTGTTGTTTTCCCTGTCAGACTTAAGGCTACTGCCCTACCGCACTATACGGCACTTTCAGGCGGCACTGCACTGTATAACACCTTTCATTTCAGAGATGCACAGAAGCCTGTCAGTATTTTCATAGAGAAATGGGGATGAGGCAGGATGTGTGGTTTTGTTTTTCTTCCTGAACAGTCAGCCATATTGTGGTTGTGTAGTGTGTGTGTGTGTTTGTATAAGCATGTGCATTTGTGGATTTTGGTTTACTTCATCTTTGTCTTATAAAAGTTGTAGACAATCTCCGAGTCTCATGATCCCTTTTGTCTTCCAACAATGTGGAGGCAGAGAGAGAGAGAGAGATGGAGAGCAAGAGGGAGAGCCAGGTAAAGAGAGCCAGATTTTTATGTCTTTGACACTTTTATCTGAAATGAAACCATAAGAATATGACTACCTCCATTAATATCACTCCTATGGTATTAATTATCTCTATGACGTCTTTGCGACGGACAGAAAACACCGGCAGATGTGTTTTCTGCTGGCAGAGAAATCGGGAGGAAAGAAAAGTTCCCAGAGAATCCAAAACTTTCACAATGTTTTCATTCCATCTAGTCATATCACACTTAAGTCTCAATCTCTCTCTCATTCCCACACTTCTACTTCATGTGACAACTGTGTGAAAGTAGTGTTTTTACAGCCTACACTTGCAGCACTCCTTCCTTTAGAAAAGAAAAAAGACCCAAGTTCTAAAATTCCTACTGTTGAATTGCTTTAGTTGATTTTTTTGGAATATGCTACTTTCTGCATAAAAGTTGTATTCTTTCTTTTCGCATCAGTGACTGCTCGGACATGCAGACATAAAGTGGTTTTCAGACACCTCAGTAGATCAGCATCCAGATGGAAACATTTGTTGGATCCACAAATTGCTCTGAATTTGTGCAATTAGTAGTCAGCTTAGCCTGGCAACGCCAGATAATATTCTGAGTAAAATATTGCTGGGTTTTCTGATATTTTAGATTTCAAAGTAAGAAGAAACTCTTTAAGAGGTAAACAGAAGCATAGGTAAGACCAGTATTTGGGTTGACAGGATGGGCTTTGAGGTTACATTTCCATGGAATGAACCAGGCCCAACGCACAGTTGTAATGCATCTGATGAACCTCAAAGTCAGTGCCCTCTGTGACATCACTAGTATATATTTAGATGTTTTCAGTTTGAGGTTTGGGTTCACTGCAAGCCTCCACATTGGCAGTGAGTGGAGCCGGATAATCCAAATTTGGTTAAAAGGGGTGGAAGAACAAAAAAATACACCATGGCTTACTGTAATACGGCCGAGACAGCTGCCGGGTAAATCATACTGTATCTGCGACTTAATATTGTCTTAATTAAATGCAGATCTTTTAGCTATAACAAGACAAACAGTTCTCTCTGAGAGCATATATTGACCATTAGAGGAATCGGTATGCTATCTGCACAGTGGGAAACAATGAAAAGACTCACAGTAAATACAAAGACAAGTGGCTTCTGAAAAAAAGGTGATCAGCACACCCACAGAGACCCAGATGTTCCTCTCAGAAGTGCTAATATGATATGAAAATGTGAGTAAATTGGTGAGAATGTGGATTTCTAAAGGATGTCTATGTTGCTCTGTTTCCATAGAATATACGAATATGTGCTAATATATGATTTGTAAAGTATTTCATGTTTTGTTTTTATTTAGGCATCAATACCGTCTGTAACCTCGGTTTTAATCACAGCAGCTGAGCACGCTTGTCAGCTTAGATGTTTGTAGTAAGAAAAAAATTAAGTTCTACTGACATTTCCATCCCACTCCAAGAAATCTACTTCTGCCTACAGTAATATGCTTTTGGTACTCGTAATATCCCTTTTTCTGTAGTCCTTTGTGTTTGACATTTTAATAAAGCGCTGTATTGTTGGAGCACACTCCCACTCTCCCTCTGTCTCTCCTTGCTCTTTCATGTTCACACTCGCTTTTATGCCGTACTCTGCAGAGATTGTCGTCAGCATATTGTTGTATATAAGATCAGTTCTCACTGACAGGGAGAAGAAGAGGAGGGGAAGTCGTATGGAGGCACACACAAGACACTCTGTAGGGAGTTAGATGCAGAGAGAGGAAGGAGTGAAGGAATGAAAATGATATATGACTGATGAGAGCAAGTGAGAGTGCAGACTGGTGATCCAAAACTAAACCGGAGGGTGTGCTTGACCATTTCGAGCAGCCTGTGAAAAGATCACATGAACCCTACAAACATGGCCATTATTATAACCGCTCATCTTAACAGACAGACAGACAGACAGACACTGCTTCAATATTAGTTAGATAGTCTACATGGACATGACACCATTTTGTTTGGCTGAATCATCATGTTGAGGGAAGTTCTGTTGACACCAGAGTCCGAGGTTCGCGTCCTGCATCAGGCGTGTGGTTCACTGTAAGCAACAAAACACTTTGGCTGAGGTAAGTGGCTGGTTTGGTTAGATATGTCCTGTCTTACATTTCTAATCAGTGTTGACTTTTGTAATATTTAGACCACAATCATTCTCTATCCTTTGAGGTGCCTAAATACGTTTATTATGTCAGATTTTTGTTTTACTCTTACTTTTACTTACGTCCTCTGCTATGCTCAACATGAATGTAAAGGAAATAAAGTGTCAATACGATTCAAGCACAGCTGCATCAATTATAAAAAAGTCATTCTGATTTAAACACATCTCTGTTGAGAGTTGCACATGCGCAGTACCGAGTGCGCAGGATGTATATATCAAGTAACTTTTAGCAATAGTGACAGAAACTTCATAACGTGTATTGATTACTTTAATGTTGAGCAATTAAGTACATGTACTAACATTCTTTAGACGGAACAGACTTGACAGGAGAGGGCAGAGAGTCAGGGCGGGAAAGAAGAAAACAAAACAGAGTGCAGGATACCAAGGCCACAGTGGCCAACGGGCATACAATTTTCAGAAGGGCATTAAGGCCAGACAGAGGGGCAACAACAGCCATGACCGTCATGGCAGCCGGTGAGAGTCCTGCCCTTTTCATTTCCCATCTTTTTTTTTATTTGACAGACAAGTGAAAATGGTTTCCCAGCCTTACTGTATGATCACTTTCATTGCGGAGGGACAGTTTCTACACATATTTTAACATGTTGCGTGAGTTCAGGCTCATTTCATGAAATTCTATGATTCCATGTTGAAGCGACGCTTGAGGCAGTGAGCAACAAACCGAGCTTGTCGTCGTTGGGACAGCAGATAAAGTAATTAACCCAGATACAGTTTGTTCTGCTGGCGGTTCATTTTCCAGGTATTCCTACCAGTCCGGGCTTTTCGCCGTTATGGTTACAAAGGAAGTAATTAACAGACATACAGAGGGAATACGACTATATTAGATCGTGGATGAGTGGTCCTTTGGGACAGTTTGTTCTCGTTCTTTCATACTCTTTTCTTTTCTGCTCACACACACACACTTTCTCTGTCTTCCACTTCTATTCTCTCTCTCTCTCTCTCACTGGCTTCTATTCTTTTCTCATCTGATATCCCTCCTTCATTTTCTAAACCCCCTATTTCCATCTTCTCTTTCTCATCCCTGCCTCAGGCCACCCTCTAACTGCTATGATGACTTCATTTTCTGGGCTGAGGGGGGTTTCTTTATTAGCCAGTCTTTATGGTTCTTTATGATGGCCTGGATATGGCAGTCAATCTTCACAATGCAATGCCTGTGAGGCTGTATTTAACATGACTATTAGTCTGAGAAGTCCACAAGTGGTTGACTGAATAGGCGTCTTTGCACTTTTTACCATTCATACTTTCTTATATGCCTCCTACTTCTTCTGGAGTCTGCTTCGTTTAATATGTTTTTCTTTCCTCCGTTTTGTGTCTCTTTTTCTCAACCTAGTTCCCTTCCATCTCTCTCCCACTGGGTGTATTTAACACGAGTATTAGCCTGACAAGTCTGTGAGTGGTTGTGTCTGAATGCAGGCTGCTCAAGGATAGACTTCGTCTTTCACTCCTGAAGTGTTGCTGCATTTCCATCTTCGTCTTCTCCCTCTCACCCACATTCATTATCGTCGTCTGTCTCCATTCAGAGTCACGCTCCATTATACAAAACCTGGAAGACTGTATTTAACTTGAATGTTAGGCTGCCAAGACCTGCAATGGTCATATGAAAGGCAGCAGAAGATGGAGTTCTTCTCACTTTTATTGCTTCTCTCTGCTACTGCTGCTATGGAGGATCTTTTCACCCACAATGAAAATGTTAAGATAATTTCTCTTTACTGCCCTTCTAGGAATAATCAGGCCATACTGAAATGGTAAAGAGATAAAACTAAATTAAATATTGAAATGACAAAGAGGTATCATGACATTGCAGTCAGAAAAAAAACTAACCATATATAACTATAATTAATGTATAACAAGTTTATCAGAAAACTATAATAAAACATAAAATAAGATAATATGACATACAGACTGATGTGGTTAATATTTATTTAATGACCATATACAGTATGTCATTGATATTTTGCATTCATGAGCAGAGAAAACAGCCCTAAGATAAAGGTAATGAAGTAAAAAAGTAAAATTGCCTCTTGAAGGTAAAGAACATACTCAAAATTTTAAATTATACCTCAGTGCTTGAAGCCAGAACCACGTTAAGACTGCTGGAGGCCCTGGACATTCACTGAGGACATAAATGACCCTGATGGTTCCCCACTAATGAAATAATGTCCTGAAAATCCACAAAGTACTGTTAGTAAATCAGTAGTAGTAAGTCCTTCTCATCTTTTTCTTCAATTTTCAGCAATTTTACCTTGGTTGTTAAACGTCATATTTTTTTGTTTCTCTATTTCATATGATGTACTTTTTGATGCAGCAGTAAATGAGACAGTTAATGTCTTGATTACCTCTGCCATAAAGCATTAGCTTAAAATGGTAATTGTCAGAACTCAATCTGGTTCGTGCAAGTACAAGTACACCCTCACCAACACTGACAAAAATACAGGATACCTACCTGTAGCAACACTACAAACCTCTAGCCTCGAACACCACCAGCAAGATTAATCAACACCTCTAACATTCTGAGAAAAATCACATATGAGCTTCACAAGATTGGTACTTACTGAAAGCCTTTTGTGTTGCTGTTTTTGCTTTTTTGTCGACCCCTTGTATCTAACAAATATTAACCTGCCAACACCACAAGTGGCAAAACATGTACAAATATAACCAGACATCCTTCTCTCAGCTCCTTTTCTACACTACCATTACAGCCCCCTCCCCCCTCCTTTACACTGCTTTTCATTCTTAATAAGACCAAAAGAGTTGCTTTTGAACCAATGAGTCACAAAGCAGACCTCCTATGTCTAGGCATTGCTGTTCATGTATTGATTTTTAAGTTTCCTGTTCTTTACTTGTACACAGCGCACACTGTATAGAGTCACAACAGATAAAAGAAACCGCAGTATTAGAGATAGATGAACTCTGCCAGTATATTTACATACGTGGATTATACCATGTCCCAAAATGTTCTGTTATTTTGTGTAGTTTTCAATGAGAGCTTCTTTTTTTAATCAGTAAGAAACTTAATAGCTTTCATATGTCAAGGGACAATGAGAATTATTCTCTTTCCAGGTTTCCCTCCTTATTTGAACACACTGCAGTATAGATACACGCTCAAATGTTTTACATTGTTGAGAAAGATGAGAAAGATGGAAAATAGAGAAGAAAAAGAATGCCAGATGGGTTGAAATTGTTGACCCTGCGTGACTGGTTAAAATTTTTCATCTGCTAGCATTCACTTTACAAAAAGCCGTTTAAAATACACACAAAGTTTTATCAAATACTTGGTCTTGTCCTCTATGAGGTTACAGTAAATACAATTGACCTTTGGACATGAGCACTGAAAGGAGCTGAGCTCTGACATCTCCTCTGATACTCCTCATTGACATTCAAAGCTTTTTGACCCTGTATTTTCAATAATTTAGCCTTCCAGGGTGTAGTATTGATAAAGCTGCCACTTACAAAAAGGATTTGCGGCTTCCTTCAGCAACTGCTCACAATCACCTTTTCATTCCAGCTGGACAGATATCTTGCACTTTGTGATAAAACATGGAGGGAGAGAAATGAAATCTACTAAGCGGATGGATTCTTCAACACACGAGAGACTTGCAATAACAAAGACTTTACTCTCACTGTAACTTGAAATTTATGTATTTCTGCAGTATTTATTTCAGTAACTGAAGTAAGTGATTACTAAAGAGTAATAAAAACTGAATAAAAATATAACACAATGGTTGCCTTGAGAACCTGATCATTCAAATCATCTGAGCACCTTCAGTGGAAATGCACCAAATGCATCATTGTCCCCAGATAAATGCACAGTCAAACCTTATGCAGACGATACATGATGAGCAGACACACTGCTCTGGCTGAGTTATCGTGTTCCTCGGGAGTGAGCCGTGGCGCCAAACCAAATGGCACGCTACCAATCACTATATATTGTGGGCTTTACTCCATAAGGTTTCTACTCTTGAGGCAAATAGGCTTTTTCTAAATTGTGAACGCCCGTGTGTTTCCTACCTCTCAGGCAGAAATGGTTCAAAAACATTCAAAATGAGGGTCTTTTAATTATTTTAAATGTTATACAATTATTAGATCTAAGGTTGTGTCAGCCTAAAAACCTATGATTAATCATGAAATTAGATATCCGCTGTGGCGATTCCTAATGGAAGTGGCCAAAAAAAGAAGAAGTTATACAATTGTTTGGTCTGATGAACGAGTTCCAAAATATTTAAACCTACCTATCAACTTAGTTTCTTAGTTTCATTTTGGAACATTTTCAGAGTTCAACAAAACTCTTTCAATGATGTTTTTTGAGGCTATCCAAATTACACATGTCAAAAGAAGGAAGTCAAAGATATCATCCATAGTGCATTTCTACTGGGCTGTCTTGTACATTGCTACAGAGGTATTGTGAAGTGGAACTTAAAACTGTCTCCAAAGGATACTCATGTCTCATTCAGTCTTTAATGACCAATTGAAACTTTGCACAAAGTCACTTTCATTTCACTGAGACATACCAGCTCATTTCTTCACTGGCATCAGTGATTTTTTCTTCACTCGGCTTAGTTTTTCAGCCGTCGGGTTTAATCATTGGGTGATAAAACAACAACTGCTAATATTTAATTACATAAATGACTTTGTAAAAAGCTCCAGATAGGGGATAAAATGCAGCAATCATCTCACTGTGTGTCACTGGAGGTTGAAACTCTTAGCTAATGAGCCGTGGGTCGAGCCTGAGTCCCAGGGCAATGGACAATTAACCAGGAGAGTCATCTCAGACTTTCTTTGTTTCTCTTTTCTTTTCCTTTCTGTCTTTTCCAGCTACTCTGGGTAAATGCCTGCGAATGTGGAGTGCTCTGTGTGAAGCCATGTGTTGAGTTGAGCTATAGTCTATGTGTAAAACTCATTAGACAGAAGACTTCTTTCTCACAGCGGAGAGAGAGAAGAAGAGAAGAGTGTTGGTGTTATGTGGTCAAACTGTCCCCCGAGAGCTCAGAGAGAAAGGATGGAGAAGTAAGAGGAGGGTGGGTGTTTGAAGACAATACAGCTTTTGTTTTTGGACCTTGTGAGACATACTGTATATTGGTAATGTATAAAACAGTAATAAGTTCACTGAACATATCTACAAAGCGTTCACTGTCAATATATTTTGTTTTCCCATTTTTAGGCCTGTTGAGGCAAGTCAACACATTTTATTAAGATGAAGAAATGGTTGTGGTCTTGGACTGGCTTCCCACAAAGTCCGTAGAGGAGTAAAGCTCGGGGTGGTTAGGTAAACCTGCCTGCTTGCGGTTTCCTACTGAGGTTTGTTGTATTTAACTCAGCAACGTACAGCAGCAAAACGTATTTTAACCACCTACAAAAAGACCCACCTAAAAAAATCAATATCAGTTTAAGAGTATGCTGTATTTAGAATATTTTCACCGCTTTACCTTGCCGTCAGACAGCCCTTTCTGATGAGGAACTAAAGCCGTTATATCAATCTATGCTCTCGTCAAAGCTACCAGACTGCTTTGACAAAAACAGTGATTTTACCTCGCAGAAACAGGGCAGTGGTTTTCATGTGGTGCATGTAGTTGATGCTTTAAGAACAAAGAAGACATAATGTTTTGGGGAGCAAATCAGGGAACTTTCCGTGTTCCTCTTACGTCTTTTCTAGACTGCTACTGCAAATGTTATACGTGCATTAAATATTGTTACATGACATTTAGCACGACATTTTCTGTTGAATAATTAAGTACCACAAGTCCATAAATCTTAACCATGCCTGGCCCACTTTGCAGTAATAGTCCCTGGCAGCCATGCTGACCAAAGGCTTCTCCTACTGGTTAATTAATCAAGTGATGTAAGCTGAAAAATGAAAATAAAAATCATAGCTGGTGTCATAGCTCATAGTGGCGCTCACCAGCCCATAGTGAGGATTTTTACTAGCCACCCTTTGGTTTTATGAGTCAATAAAAAAAGTTGAAAATAATGGCAAAGGAGAGATGGTGGTCGGTTAGGAGAAGAGGATGAAAAAAAAGAAGGTGAAAGGTTAAAAGTGGCAGACAGAAGTGGAGGAGAAAGACGAGGAAGAAGTGGAACAAAAGGAAGGAGAGGGAAGATGGAGGAGGAGGAGGCAGGAGACCGTGAGAATAAGAAGTGGACGGGTGAAGAAAAGCGTGGCTCTTTGCTAATTATTCCTTCTTTTTCTTCTCCTTGACAAACTAACTGCTCTCGAAAAAAAAAAAAAAATGTCTGACATCATGTAAAAAGCCGAGGGAACAAAGCACACAAGATGGTGAGCACATTAGCACACATCACTCTGAGAGCTGCAGCCTTGAGTATCAACCTGCCACTGAATTCAAGTCGTCAGATTCATTTGAAAAGCTCAGGGGCAACACGACTCATTCTTCCCACCTTATTCATATACCTTGTGACACAGAAGCAGCGGGAGGTGAGATTCTCAGTAAATTATAACATTGTAAAAATGTTTCATAGTAGTCATGTTCAGTGTAGTAAGCAGTACAGTGGGGAAAATAAGTATTCAACATGCATTCACAGTCTAGTTCATCTATTCACATGAATTTAAGACTAGACATTTGTATTACACTTAATGAAACTACACTGATAAAGAAGTCGTATCTTTCCAATCTATACAAAAGGTTTTATGCAATAAAGTCAAATGTCACAGTAAAAAAGTATTGAACTAACTGAAAAGTATTTAATACTTGGAGAAGCCTTTGTTTGCAATGACAACTTCCTGCTGTTGCAGTACTTGAAAATACACCTGAAACCTCTAAAGTCGTGGTTTGTCACAAGCAAAAGTTTTCAGTCAGTAACTTACTGTTCCACGGTGAATTGTATTTTCAACCCATTTTATGAGAGTAGGTGTCACTTGTCAAAGGCTGGACATTTCATATCTCATTGTATAAAGGAGGTCTTGTGTTTTTCTGTCTGAAATATGTCGTGGTTTTAAAATGGTTCAGTACTCTCCCAGCTGTCCTCTGTTTCTCTATTTTATACTTCTGGCTTTAACATTTCAGGCCACGACCCAAACTGAGTAAATTGAGTTTCTCTGCCCTGGGACTGAAATCAGAATGAGCAACACAATGCCACATTAATGAAGCCATTTTATTTAAAACTTGAGAGTTTTTGTGCACTTGTATAATGGCTCTCACAGTAAAACCATTATCAAAGAGCACCATCCAATTACTGACAGATATTATATTTCATATTAGTGCTCTTACTGTACTATGTGACGGTCCCAACTGAGTAGTTGCGGTCGATCATTTCAGGGACCCTGACTTTGGGACAGTGTAGTACTCTCATTGTACCGCAAAACGTTTCTACCTTTGGCTCCTGAGCTATAGTTTAAGAGACACTCCTGTACGGCGAGGTGATCCAGTCTGACCTGGGAGGTTATGAATAACAAAACACTCTACAGAAATAATTGGCTTCTCTCAGAGACTGTCCCTTCCTTAAGTCCATTAGTTATAGTGCTAGAAGGCTTTTTTGCCGACTTGCTTCGACTGGTTTCTTAATGCTGCGAGTTTCATTTGTTAAATTAAAATAGAACACAGATTTTGCGGAATAACATGCAAAAACTTGTCTCCCTTAATATTTCTTTTTGTAATATTTCCAATTCATTAGCCATGTACAATGGAAAATAAGTCGAAGATGGTTTTGTTGCCCCCCCCCCACTATTAAATGTGGGTTATTGCCACATGCAGATAAACTTGTTGTTTTTTTCTTTCCTTTTCATGGTTTAAGTGTTTTTTTAAAATAATATTAATAATATTAATCAAGCCCTTTTGGAGCCTGTGTTTGAATGTGCAAAAGTAGTCGCTTCGAGTGTGTGTGTGAGCCCCACACACACACACACACAGATACAGAGCAGGTCTGTTTTTTGTTCATTGCTATTTTCACTCTTATCTGATGATAACACAAGAACAGGAGGGAATTCAGTATCAGATTTATCAGATTTTACTGTCTTTTATCTGGATTAGGGATTAAAAGATTACAGTTGACATGAATACATAATCTGATTAGCAATTTCATTATTTAATTTACAACTCCCACATTGTACTCACATTGTTGTGGTATTGTAAATCTAGTGCAGCGGGTCAAACATTTCTAAAAGCTTGGAGCTTCAAAAATTGCATCAGTATTCATTAAACAAACACATTTTGTTGCTAATTATCACATCTTTTATTCAATACAAACTATTGTCTAATTGCAATACTGATACTGAAATGTTTTTGAAACCTATTTCTATTCAAACTCTTCAACTGAGTTTATCATAATGCACACCAAAGTACTTTGAAACCCAGTTATAATTTGTTCTGAAGTTTTTATACTGTATTTTCAGTTTCACCCTTTAGCAATTATGTATTGTGCAGAAATCACAGCAACCACTGTAATAAAAATAAAATTACCAATTATAAACAGGCATGATGTGCATTTACCTCAACAGCCTTTTTGGCCCTTTATTGATGCAGCAGAAAACATGTTCAGAACACAGACAGTGCTGTTAGTCCATTGAGAACAATCATGCTTTTCACCTTATGGCTGTAACAGGTTTCAGATCCTGCAATTGCTTTTGAAACTTTTGAAAGAAACTGTCTTTAATGGCTAATTTAGGAGAGCAAAGTTATCACGCGGCCTCAACAACATTACACAGTCTGCCACGCACTTGGATTGAAAGGTCATTTCGCTCCACTCCACAATAGCCAGGACGGTCGGCGGTTTGTTGAAAGTCAGAAACTGTTTCAGAAAGAATAAACAAACTTTGGATCCCATCTGAGGCGAAAGGAATTCCTTATCCAACCTCGACAGGCTTGAAAACTTAGTTCACCTCTCACTCTTACTTTAGTTTTTGGCTTTCTGTTATTTCCTACTGTTTGTTTTGGTCTTTCTTTCTTTCCTTCTTTCTTTCTCTCGTTCTACCTCTTTCTCAGTCCCACTTTCTCTCCTCCCCTCTCCCTCCATTCGCAAAGTAATTCCCCCAATCCCCCTGGCCTCATTCCCATCCCTGTGACTGAAGACACACTCTCACACACGTACACATGCTATCTGAATGTGTGCGTATGTACTACTGGCTGCCATTAAGTGGCGTGTCTCTGTTCGCTAAAGGCTTTTGAACGCAAGGTGCACTCAATAGGCAACCACAACATTGCCTACAACAAAAATGCAAGTGTCACTTAGAGTACCAAGATGAACTGGAGACACAACGGGAGACAAACCCCCGACACTCAATTAGCCACTCTGTAACCATCACTCTCTGAAAAGTAATCTGTCAGCTCTCGAGTACAGAACACCATTTGTGCTTTTGCAGCTCTCTCTTTACAATTAAGGACACAGGAAATGTGAATGTAATGATGTAATGGCTGGAGTATGGTAACAGCGTTCATCTCTCCGGTAAAGATGGGATGTCTGCACTCTTGTATTTATAAAAGTGTTGTGCTGGCGTTGATGACGACAAAAGTGAAACTACCAAAACCAAGTGAGGAAGTGAAGAGCTGGAGATGTCCTGAAATGTACACAAACATTGGGGAAAAACAGCCACTCTCGAGCAGTAATCCATGTTATTTTTAAACTGGAATTGCAAAACCACGAACATGTAATTCAGCCCATTATGGACCATTATCATAAAGATACAAACCCACTGCTTTTATGTCATTTTCTCCGTGCTCATCCATATTTTCTCCATCTCCCCGTCTCTCAGAGTGGGAAGGAGAAAAATACAACCAGAGTGGAAGCACTGCTGTTCAAAACGACCATCCTTGTAACACAATTCACCATGTCCTCACAGGAAGAGACACTGACATGCATAAAATATTCCAGTTCTGCCCTTATTCTGAAAAAAAAAAAATATTCCTACTAAGCTGTTTACATGGCTAATGAAAATAGATAATCCTCTAATATTCCCATTTACACACACCCGAGCATACTCCCACTAACGGAAATCACCCGCTCATGACGTACGTCCTACAGCGACGCCGTCAGAACCTGCTGATGTCAAACTCTTTCAAAATGTTTAAAAGTCATGTGTTTCTCCTTCAGACCATGAATGTGGGCTTTTCTTTTGGGCAGCTTCTCCACTCCAGCTTGGCTGGGGGGGGGGGGGGGGGGGGCGCGCACCATGTGCGATGGACAGGATATAAAAACATGTTTTTGTGTACAGGAAAAGATGTTTGAGTCCAACAGCCATTCTTTGCTTCTGATATCAATGCTGCATTCATTCCATTACCCACATTGCCAGCATGTAGTCATATAGTTATATTCGTAGCGATTCTTAAACCAGGGACAAACATACTGTGAAGGCTTTAAAATTCCTTTATAAATAGCAAAATCATATATGTTGGTTCCAAGGTTTTCATTTGTATTTAACTGTAGATGACTGTAGCTTTGTCCCATTTTGACACCTGTTTTTGTGACATTTCTGTAGTTCTTTTGTGCCAAACGGGAGATAATGTAGTTGTCAGAAATCGCTGTCATCTCCAGCTTGTAGTTGGCCTGGACGATCGTGAGTGTGGCATAAACCCAAAAAGCTGCAATGTGTCATGTCCATGTTGCAGACGGGGTTCACTGAAGGACGATTTTTTCCATTAATTCTTATGAATTTATCTTCCTTATCAGTGCAAGGTTTCACACTGACAGCCTGTCAATTCCAAACTCCTTTCTGTCACCTTCAGGCCACCACCGCTGCTGCCTTTAGGCACAAAATTGACAAAATGTCTAAATTGCTGACGCTATTTGGAAATGTGTTTTATGTAAGCACCCCCCTTCTTATAAAACACATGATGATGCAATCATTACACATGATAAAGGATGAACTATGGTAGAAATCTAGGGTTCATCATCCTCCGGCTCGAGACAGACAAAGGAGCAGACGCCAGGTGGACTACCAGCTTTGTCTATCGGTAGTTTTTTTGTGTCTGTCAGCCTACCCTGCAGCTCTGCGGGACTTTTCCAGACTGAGCAGAGTGCTCAGCCAGATTTAGCAGCATAATAAAATACATTTAACAATGTAAAAAAAAAATACTGAACAAACAGAAGAAGAAGAAGTGAGTTTTCTCTGCTAAAGCCATTCACTTTAACCAAAGCAACAGCTGCAATAATGTGTACCACAGTGATATAAAGGGGTTAGAGCAGCTTATTTGATTGGCCATTGATTGAAATCCTTCCACAAGAGAGCTGCTATATTCCTGTTTCCAACAATACACTCAGTTTTCAGAAAATCAGAGCCCTAAAACTCTGTACGTACAATATTTAATCCAGAGGGGGTGATTTAAGTCTATAGTTTAGTTAGCTGCCACATTTCGAAGAAAACAAGAACTTAGTTCATTTTTTTTTTAAATTGATCCTCTAAAATCAATTACCTACCAGCAGTAAAATAATTTGTGTTCCAAGAAAAAATTGCAGTTGAAAATAGGAGCTGAAACAGCGGCTGGACAATACAGAATTGCAGTGTGTAAGTATACTCCCTGATTCAAAACAAACACATACTCCAATATAATATCAATGTTTCCTGATAACAGTGGCACATGATATATAACACTACTTACACTACTTACCCGGTTATTTTTTCCAGCCTTACTGGCAACACAATGCTACCATCACCAGCTCTGTGAGTGTGTTTTTTGTGTGTACCTCATACATCATGTTAAGAGGCCATTTCTATAGATCCAGCCTAGCTGTGGCACCATGTCTAACCCTAATCACCCTCTGTCTCTGACTGTCTGTCTCTGGATGTCCCTCTCTCTCTCTCTTTCTCTACCTCTCTCTTACTCTTCCTCGCAAATAATGGCACCAGTCTAGTGCCTGTGTCTGTTGAAATTACCTCACCACCCATTACCTTTCCCAGAGTCCTCCTAACCAAACCTATTTCAGCAACCCCAAGCCTACCAGAGCAGCTGCGAAAACTTCTCTGTACACGGAGCCGAAGTCATTGGATGTGCTTTAGCCTGAACCCCAAATCCTCATTAGGCTAAAGCTCTGTCATTAAACATGTTGTCCAATGTTATTCATCTCAGAGGAGCCTTAAAAAGGCTTTTACTGGGACAGAAAGAGTGTTGGCTGCCATTTGTAAGACGCTACATAGTCTGAATGTCCATACAGCATGGCCAGTAAGGTGGTGAATAATAAAAACAATAATAAAAAAAAATGTAAATAAAGCAATCATTCAATTATATTTCCAGATACCCGTCTCCAAAGGCTGTAGCTCACTGATTTACAATCTACTGTATCGGATCCCGGTTCAACTGTTATGTGGATGGACACTTTAACAGACTTTTCTTATCATAAAAGTGTCAGCATTTGTAGTATATAGTCCAGTTCAAATGAGTACAGCCGGCTCTACACCAGCTTTCCAGTAACCATTGATGTGGTCACTGCCAACCGACTGATGTCAAGATTAAAACCAGGGCAATTATAAATGAAAAGTTAACTTTTCTCAACTGAATTGAAATGACTGTATTCAGTGTGAAGCAGGGCCTACCTACACCAAAACACACAAAATTCCACAATATTACAAATACATAGTTAAATGTCAAGTAGTAATCTAAAAAATGTTTTACTTTTTAACCCAGTTTTACCCCAGATGTCTAATCACTGAAACTTTGTTTACTGGGTTAGTTCTCTTCCAGATGTGTAATGTAATGAGTAAATATCCTCCTCCTCCAGCCCCGTCTCTGTCCACACTCCCATCATTCTTCAGATATGAACGTTGCACAACACTGGGTTGCACTCAAGGTCCACCCCCACTTGAAGGAGTCATTGTGATGAGATGGATATGACACCGTGAGTCCATGGGGTCAAGGCTTGCTTGGCTGTGTCTGTGGATAACAACAACCTGCATTCGACATTTGTCCCACTGGAACGCTATCAACTTTGCAATGTGATTTGATCTGATATGACGACAGCGGTCCTATTTCTGAACATTTTTTGTCTCTTGTTCTTTCCCGTCTGTCATTCTGTTCCTCTCCGGATTATTAGTGGATTCTTACACAAAACCTTTGACTCCTACTCGTCTGTGATCTACCAGCTGACACTGTTTCCTACAAGGGAAAATTGTAAGTAAGAGACCTTTGACAAAACAACTAGGTGACAATTAAAGAAATAAACAACAACATCAAGAGTCTTAGTAAAGTGTCGGGCCACCACAACTGTCCAGAAGAGCTTTAGTGCTCCTTGAAAGAGACTTCCCAAGTCTCTGCACTCTACTGGAGGGATGAGCACCGTTCTTAAAAAATATATTCCCTCATAGTCCGTTTGCTCTGGTCCAAATCAGTGGATGAGGTGGTAAACTTGAGAATGTGTTACGGGAGCAATTTCACTCCAACTTGCAGAGCGCACATTGTAATTGGGTCCAATCCAGGTCAGCTCACGTTCTCACTCTTTGGCCAGACCAAGTCTCAGTGTGGTCGCGTTGGTCCACACCCGAGAACGACTGCCATGTTCAGATCTGGCCAAACAACTGAGTTGGAGAATGTCTGAATACGTTGCTCCAAAATCTCCCGTAAGTGTCCAGTTAGGTTGAGAGGTGGGGACTGTAAAGGCCGATGCATATGACTGACATCATTTTCACAGTCAAATCCCTCAGTGACCCTTCATGTCCTGTATGAAGGGACCTGCAATCTTTTCTCTACTCATTTATACAGATTGTCCCTTTAATTGGTCATCTATCTGTATGTTTGCAAAAAAAAAAAATGTTATGTCTTGTAAAATAAATATTGTATTAAGGATTATAGGATTTCTCAATTTTAGTGATTAAGAAGAAATGATGACGAAATGAGCTGTTAAGGTGATGATATATGAGGGGAAGCTGTGTTCAGTGACTGCTGTCTGTGTTGTTGCTTCAGATAAGTTGCTTCTTGTTGCCAAAAAACATTTTAGTAGATTCCTGACTTTATGTTTTACTTTGTACCGTATTCCAACCCTCGCCTTCGCTCCGTCCCACTTCAGCAACGTTTATTTCCGTTTCTCTCTCCTACCTTCCTATCACTTTCCACGTTTCTCCTCTTCTCTCATCTCCCAAACAGAAACATTGTACAGGTTCTTTCAGGTTTCTCTTGTAATCACATGTTGACTTTGACTCCCCGATGCACAGCATAACATTTCCTTCCCTGACCTCGAGACGGAATAAAAACATGGACATAGCATTGCAAAATGTCATAAAATATATTGGCATCAAAGGCAAAATAAACCAGTTGACCTTTTGGGGTTTTGAGCTTTCAGAAAGACACTGATGACATTAAGATTTGTTTAGATGTTATGTTGCCCAAGAGGAGGCTCTGCTCAAAAGTTTTCTTCCAACATTTCACCACAAAGTCAACAGCAGATAGGAATGGGCTGTGAAACACTGACAGGCTAATTGGTAAAAGTAAACACTCCCATGCTTTCTTTTCTCCTTTCTTTTCCTCTCACCTCCCCTGCTTGCCTCTCTTTTGTTTGCGTTTAACTTTGCACAACAAGGACCAATGCTCAGGATTTCTCAATTTCAGTAAAATCAACAGTGGAAACAGATGGAGTGTGAAGTGACGTTAGACCAACTCCTCTAAAACAAAACCACTTCTATTCCACAACTCTGGTCCCCTTCTTTGTCTGATAAGACTCATTTTTGTCTTACTTTACACAGTGAGTTACATTCAAAACAATCAGCTACATTCAAGATTTCTGTTTCAACTAAATTAAAAATATGCAGTTTGACTGCTGTTGAGCAATGACAGTCTTATAACCAAAAGTAAATAGTCTCATCTCCACTTTCCTCCTCTCCCACTCTGTGCTCCCCTTTCTTCATCATCTTCTCTCCCACTCCTTCCCTCTTCTCTCCTCCTCTCTCACCTCGTTTCCTCGGAAAGTGCATTTAGTATCGCTGACATCTTGGTTTCACAACACCGAATTGTTTCCACAGAAGTAATATCAGCTGCAAAACAGAACCGTGACCATCATCTGAAACATCAGCATGCACAATCAACACGTCACCGTATCGTGAACCCAGCGGCCCCGTGCAGATCTGCCCTGTGCCAAGTACACTTTTGGGATTTTCATTTTCACCTGTAACGCACTTAGATACAGTAAAAAAAAAGTTGAATGCGAATTCTTTGGACATGTTTAAGACAATTTTAAAATGCAGTCTATTTTGTCATGTTGCATTTCTTTATTTCATTCATTCAGTTAGATTTAACTGTTTTACATCTGGGAATGAAAAAAATGACTTCATATTGCTATATAGACGTGATCCCGTAAAGATCAACAAATACATTCAGATTTTTAAGATAAATCTTTTGTTTCTTTTTAAGAATTTAACCAGAGTGATCTCTACCGCATCATGTTACAGCGATACAGCCACATCTCTACCTGTGCTGTGATTAAAAACGCAGTTGATACTTTGGTCAGACTCGTTAAAAAGAATCTTTAATGTGTGCAGAGTCTGAAATTAACATTTTAATGTGTCAATCTTTTTGTCTGCCACTGGAAATCTAAGCACTAAATGATGGAATAACATTTAGATCATTTATACACAATTTAGTGTAAAGAATGTTGTCATTTAATGTTCAATGTATTTACACAAAAAACATTAAATGCATTAAATGTGTTGTATAAGTTTGAACTTGGTGTGCATAACATGACTAAAACACTAAAACCAAAAGAAACCATTTTCTGCAGCTCTACACGCTTTTATCATATTCACAGCTACTCAAAAGCAACACATTATGATTACGATGGCAAGCACGCTTAGTTTAATCATTCTGGCAGAAAATACATCAAACGTTTTCTTCCTCTCTGCATGTTTAACCCATAACCCACCTAAACACATGCTGTGGTATTCAATTAGGGATATAAACAAGCCTGTGAAACCAGACGAATCTGCAAGATCATGTTTTATAAGCTATACTTTGAAGATTAAGACTTGTAGATCTATGGCCTATTATTTACGGCACTATCAACAGATAATGTTCCATTTCCAATCACAACATATAAGACGTATTAAAATTTGAAATACACATACGGTATATATTAAAAAGTCACACACTTCTGTTAGCTTTGGTTTTGTTTATGTTCTTTATTATGAGGACTACATTGGGATTAAAACTTATCAATGTAACTCAAAATTCATGTTTTCCTTATTCATTTCCAGAATATGTATATAAAAAAAAACATAAAGGAAAAAACATTGTATGGCCACCATCTCATTGTTTTAATGTAATGGCTTATATATGAACATAATCCTTCTTAACTACATCCTTAACTTTTACATTTTGAAATGGTAAATGACATCAATGAATCAATCTGTCCTCTGCATTAATGCAATAATCAGGATAAAACTTTTTTTCTGTTTGATCACCTGTCAGCTGGTTGAAAAACGTACAATAAAAGTGAAAAAAAAAACAAAAAAAAACATGACTAAAAGGGTTTGTGGGATTTTCGGGAGGTTTTTTTGGACGTCCCTTCACCATAACCTCAGTGCACCCCAGGAAAATACTGTGCTCCATGGAATGGAAATACAAAATGTTTTATCTCGCTCTGAATGTGTGTGTGCGGGTGTTTTGTCCACAGCAAATGTGGCATGACAATTGCCTTGAAAGAAATAAAAAAACTGTTCAGTCTAAGAGGAAGAAAAACTGTGCTTGCGTGTGTGTTGCAGACGGAGAGAAAACAGACATATTAAGGAATGTGAATCAGTTGAAGATGCTCCAACACACTTGTTTTATTACTCACCGCACAAATATGTGTGTGTTTGTGTGTGTGGTAAATCACTGCAACAGATTCATTAAAAAGTGACCATCACTTTGATTAAAAAACCTCTGTTTGCAGACAGGTTTATAGTTATGTTGCTTTGCACCGTAGTTGTTGTTGTTGATATTTACATTTTTTTTTAAAGTTTGCTGCAATAAAATGAAAAGCTTCATAACTCCATAAGCTGCATCTCGTTTCAGAAGAGACCGTTTGCGTTTTCATCTCCGTACAATGAGCTAAAGTAGCCTGCAGTATATGATACAATATCATAAAAAGAAATGATACAATACCATAAAACTTTATAGGGCCATTATGTGGAAATGGACAATCGTTGTTTTATATGGAAAAAAAATATATAGCTCAAGCTACTTAAAGAGAAACTCAACTTTGAAAGAGATTTCACATCAGAATCCAACCATCCTGCTTCTACCATGTACTTATCCCCCATTACTGCTGCCTCAGCCGTCGCAGCATATTTTTCCTCAATGTTCCTCTGAGAGACCCGAGCTGGTAGAATGAAACAAAATCTTTACAACTACTACCTGCCAGACGTTTCATTTGCACATTCTGAGGGCGCTTTACAGGAAACAAAAACAGGATTTTTAAAATGTTCTTTCTTAGCAGCAGCAGTGCAGCAATCATTCAGTTAGGATTGGACCTCCATAATGGGTAGATCTTAATCTGAAAGCTTGATAAAGGCTCATGACCCCGTTTTTCTTTCCTTTTCAACCCAGTAATCATTCTGATTGATGCAGTGACAGCCATCAAATTTGTCAGGTTTGTTCAGAAATCAATTGATTTGCATTTTCAAATGAATTAATCATTGACTAGACTTATCTGGAAGAATGTGGAAGCAAAACAAACTAAAACATTTGTCAATAAATGTAAAAAGCCTTATTTTAATGTTATCCAAATATGCTGCTAACCAAGATTTGGAAAAGAATTATAGGAGTGGTAAAAAAATATATATGTTGGAAAAATACAAAATAGTTTAAATAGGCATGCCCTGTAAGGATTCATACATACGAAGGAACACGAAAGCAAGTCAGAAAACCTGTCCTCTTTGACAGGGGGAAAACTTTTGCCTATTAAACATTTATACAAGTTTTTTTTTTTTGCATACCTTATAAATAACACTGACACTGTTTGTGAAAGAAAAAAAAAGCATTGAATCATTATAAAGTTCCACCGCTGTATCAGTCGGGATTTAGTTCATTTAGTCTGAGACCAGCAGACTCTAAACTGTCATGTCGAGACACAACCTGAGGCTGCTCCTCTGACAGCATATCACTGGCAATGTTGGTGGATTAATAGGAGCTTTGGGTTTGTACATTCAACGATGTTCAGTCTTTCTCAGCAGAAAATGTCTCCTAGTCGTCTCTGTCAAATAATAACCCTGGATTCTTACTTCAACAAGTCCACAAAATGTGGAGTCTCATTTGGCACCTGCAGCATTTGAGTAACAGTGATATTTTTGGCTATTTTACTACATTTTAGTTTTTCACCCTATAATTTGATACGTTGTATTTACCAAATGCAGTGTATATTGCATCATTTTAATGACATTGTTTTGAAGTGCATCCTGATACACTGTAGAGATGACAGGACCATGCAAAGCAAAGGGTAAGACATAATGTAGACAGTAGATAACACATTGTGGCGTCTATTCCCTCAAGATAACAGACAGCACTGACAACTAAAAAACAACCCATATGTTCGGAGTCGATTCAGAAAGTGTGAATTCTTACAGCACCAGGAAAAGATCAGGGTTTCGCATCTTGTTCACAACCAGCAGTCAAGGTCGTCCACCACACCCAATCACACAACGATGCTGGGTGTGGTGGAGACGTGTGCTCTGTTGCACCTGGAACCACACCCGATCAACCACCCATGTCACAGTGTACTGACACACCCTGGAGCATCCTTCTAATGTGCATCACTGCAGCAAGGTGAGACGTTAAACAACCCACACCACAAACTCAACTATCAGAGACCTGCAATGTGAGGATTCAACATGCATTAACACGCTCATGTGTACATTTATACAGACTCATATTACATGCACAAACTCTTTGACACTACAAAGGGAAACACACACAGCGAGTGAGTACTTTCACAAAACACTGAGCCTACACTGTGGTGACAAATAAACATACTGGGCGGGGAGGAAGACACGGACAGAGAGAGCAAGACAGGGAGCGAACAGACAGACAGAAAACACATACAGACGGAGAGAGAGGAGCGTGAAGAAAGACAGCTGGGGAATTGCAAAGCGAGAGAGGATAAAAAAAAGATATATATGACAGCCGTCAATCACCTTCTGTATTCGAGGAGAAGGATTGAAATTCTGATCAGATCCCCAAACACACACCTGAATAAAAGGAGAGAGACAGTTCTGTGTATCTTTGTGCATGTGTTCTGTCTTGTAAGCATGTGTGCACTGTGTGTGTAATATATACAGCATAGAGGTTTGCATTATGAGTAAAGATATTTTGTGTTTGGACTGTGTATGTGCTTAAGTAAAACAGGTTGTGTTAGCAGCATATTGGTGTTACTTACAAACTTTTATGCTGTTTGAGTGTTTTGTGTCAGTGTGTATGTGTGTGTCTGTAAACACAGGGGTTCCAGGGCATACATAGATTCAACAACACATTAGTCCCTAGCTGTGTCAAAATGTCAATATTCACTATTCACACAACAGTAAACCTCAGTATGCAAGACCAGTGGGGAATGGAGGTCAGTCCCACTTTTTTAAAGGTTATTTTATATGGCATTTCATTTATATAAGAGCATGAGATGAGGGATGGGAGGAAGGACTGCACAATGGGGGGGGGAGAATGGTATGCAGTATAGCTCATGAGTTTGGCTTAAAATCACCATATAGACAGTCTGTGTTCCTCATTTCAAACAGTTATTTTAACTAACTGTTAACACACAATTGCCTACATGCAAATCCAGCTGATACAAAGCGACATGGGCGTCCCACTTGAGTCATACTTCTGATTATGAATCAAATATGCTCATTCAACACCTCATTTTGGTACAGTAGAACACTCAATCAGTTATCCAGAGGAAAAACAATTATTTCAGCCCTCAACAACTTGCATTCATTTTGCATTTTGCAACATTTATTGATTTTATATAATTATCTTTTCATCAAGATTATTTTGGCCATTTGAACGAACTGCAACACAACACTGACACATTATCACCTTATAAAATTGTTATGGTGAACAGTTGCCTATCTGCACATCCAGCAGAGACGGAGCAGCATTACCCTTCATTCGGAGACGTGTTTCTGTCCACCCACCAGCTGCTAAATGCAGGTCCTCTGGCATGCAGAGCTGGGTGAGCACCCAGGATGCCCTACTGATAGATCCAGGCTTCGTGTTCGGTGGTTATTAAAACTGAATCCTGCAGTATGCATGAATGCAATTAACTTGTTCTAAAAAGCACAACTTTTTCAGGAAATAAAAACACAGGGAGGTGTATAACAGTATATACACGTGTCGCTCATGGAAGGATTTTCATGGTAAGAGTTTGTATTCCTTATGTAACTCTACAGATTTTAAGTATGGCACACAGTCAGGATAAGGAGCCTCATCTCCACTTGCTAAAAATGCACACACTGTATTGTGTAGAACTTTGGAAAACATGTCGACCAAGTGGCATATGTGATTATTAATTCCTCCTCCCACTCATTCAAAAAATATGAATAGCAAAAGAAGCAGGCACACAGCCTCAAACAATTTCATCGCCGCTTCCCACCAGGCCTGTTGATGGCTCCATATTTATTGTGAGTGATAGGACAGAATCACAGATGACTCAAAACTAAATCAGCCAAATTATATCTGTATATCTAACTGTTGTGTCACTCAATTGAGTTTTTGATTTGATTTCTGCAACCCACTGCTTCCCTCATGCACTCTCTTTGTCTCTCTAGCATATTTTAATATATTTGAATTTTCTCCCCCGCTATCTCCCTGCATGCCTCTCTCTCTCTGCATCTCTGAGACAGATAAAGCCCGGTGCTTTCGATTGGAGCGTAATGGATGATTTTGCTGAGTGGAAAATGACGGGTTATTTCCTTGAAGTCTATCATGGCAGCAGCAACAGTGGTTTCTAAGTCAGCAGGGCTCAGTGGAACAAAGGAGGAATTCAGGTGATTTTGTTTGGTCTTTTCTTTGATGCAACAGGGGATGATTGGAGGAATTTCGTCTCTGTGTTTCTGTCATTGTTTTCTCTGCTCATGTCTCTCCCTTTGGATCACACCGTCTCTTAATGTCTCTCTCCCTGCACTCTTCCCTCCTCTCTCTGCATAATTTTTGCTCCTCTTTCTTTTGAATTTTTGAAGACAGGCAGTTTTAACAATAACCAGAGAAATGTGGCAACTCTTGCACCTCCCTAATTTGGTTAATTAGGATTAGGATGTCACCTACATATCAAATCCAAGTTGTGTTACTGTGGTAATTACTCGCTCGGACCCTGTCACAGCTGAATCCCATAATTCTGAGGGACATGGCATAGAAACAATAATAAGAGTTTGGGATTTAATGAGCCTTTCGCAGATTACAAGTGCAACAGTTGCTGTAGTAGTGTAGCAATGGTAAGATGTTTTTCTTGAGTGATATAAGAGTGTTGCACTGTAGAAAGCTGTGGTTGAAAGATACAGGAAAGACACACAAGGAACTAAGCAATTGTGGTCGTCAAGGTCTGCAGTTCTGTCCCCTGACAGACAAGGAGCCATTAAGACTCATTTCCTTGTTATATGGTAATATAACCTACACAGATAGTGAAAGGTTACAGTTTATTATTAATGTTGGGTATTTTATTCCATCTTATTTTTCTATTATTTTCAATGTCTGATTTTATTTGCCTTTTAATCCTGGTTTAACCATTTAAAGCACTTGTAACTATTTTGAAAAGTGCTGTATAAATGAAGGTTATTATTATTTTATTATAAAAGCAGGGTGTAGATAAAACCAGTACAAATCAGCATTTTTTCAAGTTCATTGTCAAGAGTCAACTACCCCAGAATCTTTAAATCAATACCATTGCCTTTACAAGCAGCTTTGAAGTGGCTTCTACCTGCAAAACAAAATCTTCTCTCAGGAAATTTTTCTAAAAACAATATTGCATAACTGTTTGTGATATCTTGCTGTATTGTTTTGTAGAATGTAGTAAAGGCTAGGAGATTCAGACAAATAACAAATACAGGAAATGGGGAGAGAAGGTCACAAAATGAAATGAAAGGGATATACAATAATTCAGGACGAAATGTTGAGATTCAGAGTTGAGAAAGAGCTAGGCTGGAGAAGACACAGACACAGAAACAAGTGTAGCTTTGGAGGTTTAGAGACTGAGAGTAGTAGGAGCAGTAAAGGACGGGATTGTAAGGAGGAGTGGGGGATGAGCACTGATGGACTAAAGGAGGGGTAGGGATGGAGGCAGTTAGAGAGGGAGGGAGTGAGAGAGGGTGATCCGATGTAATCCTCTTCTAGGCAACTTGATCACAGCTGGAAAAAAAAAACTGTTATACAATCAGTCAGCAAGCTGTAATTTAGTTGGCCAGTTAGTCATTCAATTAGGCTGTCGGTTACTCAGTGAATCAGCGTGGCTTTCACTCTCTCAACCAAACAGTCAGTAATCGCAGCTGAAACGCAAACAGCTAATTAAAATGGAAATCATGACTGACTTTTAACCAACTTTTGGAAAAAATGATTCACTTGGGGACACACAGATGGTTCAGGAGCAAAACAGTTGTGAGCCAGTACAGAGACCTCAGTTCAATTCCAGCAATGTCTCCAGCTTGGTACTGCTGATGATTGGCAGAGTGTGGGAGTGGGATGCAACCAATCAATCAACCAACGTGTCTAAACATAAGTTAGTCCTTAGAAGGGACTGTAAGCGATATTTTGGTTGACTTCCAACACATGAACATGCATCAGTGTTCATGTACAGTATGAGGCAGAGCAGCAATGAAGAGCACCTGGCCATTCACCTCTAACCAAGAAGTACAATAAAACTAGACACTGGCAATAAATGTCATCACTTTTTTTTTTGGCTTTTTGATTGTAAATTATGGAGCTTGTTCAGACAATATTGGGGTTGTCACTAAATACAAGTTTTAGAGACTTAATTTTGTACGTCAGTGAAATTAACATCATCCCTGGCAAAAAAAACAATTTAGCTGAATACTCTGATATCTAAGAAGTGAACGTAGCTACCTGTTCAAGAACAACAGCCAGCTACCATGGACTCCTCGAAATGATCAACAGCGATGGTGGGGTCCGAGGTCGATGGAGGGGTCAGGGGTCGCTTTCCTCCAAGCTTGAAAGGCGTCGATGTGGAGCCCGTTAACACACAGAAAGGACCGCCTCTTGGTAGACTCTCTCATGATTGGATAGAGTGGGAAATGTATTTTCAGTTTACCGCACAGCGGAGGGACTTGGAGACCCATGTCACTGATTTAACACTCTATTTCAGTGATGGCTGCTGGAAAGTAGAGCTATTGAATACTTATTTAACATAATAATAACACTTGCAGCACCTTGAAGACATTGTGGTTGACCGGGTAACAGATAGGTGACTGACTACAGTCATAAGACTATTACTTCTGTACAAACACACATCAGTGATGCATATAATTGAGAAAATAATCAGACAATAATCTGACAGTCAGAACAGATGAAGACACAATTTTCTATATCTGCAATCAATTAAACCTATTAGTGTAAAGCATAACTTAATAAATCTTAGGCAAACATTTCACATAAACACAACAGAGAAGCAGCAGATGGACAGACATGTCACAGAGATACTAAATGTTGTGCTGTTAACCTTGTCCCTTTCTCCTTATGAAAGAAAAAACAAGCACATATTATGTAACACAAGTGTTTACTGCGGCTAACCTTGTGTTCTGTGCTGAAGAGGACATCTAACTTGTACAAAGTGTGTATCAAAATCTGTCAAGCAGATACTGTTTATTTTCAGACACACCACACAACCTGGGGAGCTGTGTTGCCAAGAAATAAGCGCCTGGTAGGACATCTCATGGCAATTTGTAGGTGAGGGACCAGACAGAAAGCAATCCATGGACTATGGGCAGGTCTAAAGGAAAGAGAGCTGCCTTGCCTGGACTACAGATACTGCCCCATGTTCAGAAAATCAAAGCTTAGTCTGACGAAATGACTAAGGGTTTCCTCCATTGTCACCTTTTTTTTCTAGAACTCCGTTAGGACCAGACCAAAATATTTCTTAACCTAAAGTGTTTCTAATGACAAGACTCCATAAGAGCATCCAAAATGTTGAGGGCAATATCACTGGCAATACCAAACCTCCAGCCTGTCTTTTACTGGCTCGTGGTGATGAAGAGGGAGCTTAAGATCAAATGTCTTTAATTACCAGTCTGCATTGCAACCCTCAACTATGCCCATGAGTTTTGCAATCTGACCAAAGGACAACACTGCGAATAAAAGTGGCTAAAATGAGTTTCCTTTCTGTGCCAAAGGCACTCAAAGAAGAGCCGCTGCTCCTTTCCACTGAAAGAAGCCTGTTAAGGTGGTTCAAGAATGTGATTAAGATGCCTCCAGGAAGTTTCCTTTTAGAGGCAATCTACACGCATTCAACTGGGAAAAGGCCCCCAGGGCAGATCGAGAACATGCTACAGGCACACACGAAATATCCCATCTTGCTGGAAACACAGGTTTCCGCCGAGGGGCTCGGCTATACTCTGCTTAGTTTCCACCAAAAATTGATGGATGCTAAAACTCTGGATTGGTTGCATAAGCCTTTCTGTGTTTCTGTGGCAGACGCAGAGGTGTTTGTTTTCTTCAGGGTTTGTTTTTTAGCAGAAGGTCATACCTGCCAAACATCTTTCAGCTTTGGAAATTAAAAATATGACTTACAAAACAGTATCTTCCAGCTCAGAGCCAGATTTTTGTGGTACAAGTTTGAGTCTATAGTGGTAGCCAATGGAATTATCTGGCGTCCTGCATCAGAATTAAAACAATGCTTTTTAAAAAAATAACACCATATCATGTCAGAATTTATCTGCAGTGTGTATTCCATGATTAATAGATACAGACAATTTTAATATATTCATTTATTATTACTTCTGGAGATAAGGCCTGCTTAATGTGTTGGTTGACTTTGTGTGAATTTTGGAGGAAAATTTGAAGGAATAATGAATGTTTCTCTGGGACCCTGGATGTTAAAATTCGTAGCGTGAAGTAGTTCAAACCGCGGTGGACCTTCAGGTCGAAGCCACATAGAAACCTTGAACCTGGAAGAAGTCAACTTTATAGGTGTTCTAAATGTTTAAGGAATCCATCCATTTTTCATATTTTGAAGGCGGACCGCTGCATAAAGATTGAGGCAGACAGGAGAGGACAGAGTGAAAAAGTAGTTTTTTTTTGTTTTTTTCTGTGTGTCACTGACTTTCGGCATGTCTCCCTCTAATTATTAATTTGATTTCCCCATTTATCTTGAATGTGGACAGATCAAAGTTAAAGTTAGAAATGGTGCCCTCCCCACATTAATATGTGTCACATGCCTTGTAGCATGTGGTTGTTATTGCTGCAGTGCATTCATTTGTTCCAGTAAGTGATGTGTGTTGGTTTGTGTTAAGTGTCTGCATGTGACGGACAACCATTCACACTGTGAGAGAGAGGCAGACAGCCTTGGTGTGTGTATGCGTCCGTGACTGTGTGTCTGTTTGACACTGGTAATTATGTTAGAGGAGCTATTTAGGGACCCTGTGCTTCCGTAACTATTCACAAGTGTTTTCTTTTCTCTGAAATGGCTGTTTGAATACACACACACACACACACACACACACACACACACACTAAGTCAAACTGAGACAGATAATCAAACACTATTACTGTCCTTTCTCATGTACCTCCTCAATCTTTAGATCAACTTTATTGCTGCTACCCTTTATAGGATGGTGACATCAATGAAAAGAAATGGACACTGTACTTTCCACATAATTACAACTGTGTGTGTGTGTGTGTGTGTGTGTTCATGTGTTTGTGTGTGTGTGTAGCTGGTTGAGTCTTAAAGCCCACACAGCAAAACGTTTGGCGAGATGTCCATGTGTGTTTCATGCCTATTCAAACATGTGTGCGTGTTCTTAAGAATTGCTGATTGTGTGGACATTTAATCTGCTCGTGATGGAGAATGATTGATTTACCGGATAGATTTTCCTCAGTTTAAAAAGTCACGATGGATGGGAAATGGCTTGGCTGTAGCTCTTTTAACCCTTCACCTAGAGGAGGTATATATGCTCGGATCAGATCTATGTTTTATTTTTTATTTCGTACTCAGATTGTAGAGAAAACATTGCTGAGAAAACAGAAGAAATGTGAACAGAATTGATGTTTGTTTGGTGGCACTGCAGGACTTTCTAGCGTGTTACAGCAAATACAGTGCAAGTTTGGCATAAGCACACAATCTCCTAGACTGGCGAATCTGCGAGCTCATGTTTTATTCGCTCTGGCAGATACGTCTGGCCCTTCTCCCATTCAGACTGATTTCGTAGTTTCAGGTATCTGGCCGAGCCAATCACAAGCGTTTATCTAGTATGAGGCGGGTTTAATACGATGACTGGCAGAGAGGAGTGCCATTCAGACATCTTTGTAAATAACCAAGATGGCCAATGAGGAGCGTTCCCTGCTCAGCTACAGTGGCAGTATTAAACGGACTGGATGGTAAATTTTCTCTAAAAGAAGAACAAACAACTGGAAAAATACATTTTGATATCCACGACACAACTAGTCCTTGAATTAGCCTTGTTGTATGTCGAGAACATGTTTTTTCCACTTTTCTAAAAGGAGAAAGCATCAAAAGCCAATCAGAGCCACTTAAGCAGTGAAGTGAATCTGGCTGTTGTTTTGATTGGTGTCACATTGAAGATCATGATTGTGAGAACATGCTTTGTGTCTCGAGATAAAGTCACATGTCCAGCTCAGTATCAAGGGAAGTGGTAAATTAATCTCCATTCCTATTTAATTTTCGGATGCTACGGATGCTCAACCCTAACCCTACATCAAGAGATTTAGTTTAACACTATCTGAATACTTTTTTTCTCATGTGACATCTTCTGTTTAAACAGAAATTAGAAGACATGGAGTCTACTGCACAGCTGTACAATACAGTCCAGACTACAGTAAAGAAAGGATCAGAGTCTGATCGTCTTTATTTGAGCTGATACGAATAAAATATATATATATAAATATACAGCAACAAAGATCGTGTAGGGAAGGAATAGGGTCAACAAAACATCAGACTTTAACACGGGAGACTGCTGTTTGCTTCCCGTTTCCAAACGTATGTTTATGTTGTTTTTTAAGCACGTCTGCAATAATTCCCTAACCATATTTTCTATTATTGTCACCAAGACGACGAAGGTCCACTAACCTTAGCAAAGTAATAATTACAACCCAAACCATAATGTTTCCCAAAACCTAACCATATCGTTTTTTGGGCGTAAACCTAACCGAACCACAATGTCATATCATAAAACTGATTTGTTTTTCAGTCGTGATTTGTACGATTGCTCTGCTGATACTGGCGTCAGATCAGAAAATGCTTCCATGTGTCGTTCTATAAAGGCATGGACAAACTGCGTACTGCGTGTCTTTTAATATGGAGAACCAATTGCACACTTTTTACCTTGCAAGGCGGTGATTTCTGGCTTTCAACACTCACTTTCTGTCTTGTACAACAAACACTCATCGCCTACTGAAATCACCACCTCCAACTCACTCGCCTGACATACAGGCACTTGTAAGTACTCAGCAGTTGTGTGTTACTCATCTTTCTCTGCTCATGGACTGCATCATGAAAACATTTATGACTGAGGGGCAAACAAAGCGATCCTGTGAGATGCAATTGAAAAATCAATGCTGCTGTGTAGTGATCTTGGACAAAGTAAATACTGTATACTGACAACCGTACAGGTAAAATTAAGTCTGATTGTGGACCTATATAAACTATCACTTATCCCCTACTCTTTCTGTTGTCTGTTTGGCTTTTACCTGAGAATGCTTATCCTTCTCTACTCAAGACGAGGTTATGCAAAAAACTAGATTCTCTCTATGGAGAAGATGAAGTGTAAAGCATGTGCTATGAAGGACATGATGCTATTGAAAGGTAAAAATACGATTATGTTGCATTCTCAGAAAGCTCAATTAATTTGGAAATGGGATATGTGAAGTTTTCTGTGGACGTTAATGGATCTTTTTGGCATTAAAAAATTTACCACCATGATTTGGTGATTTTTGTTTTTAGATTTTCCATTGTTTCATTCGGTTGTCTGTTGTGATTCTGTTATCCAGGTCTGATGTTCCATTGTTCTTCATTTCAATGTTTTCTGTTTGTATTTGCTTTGAGTTTGGCTTGCTTGAATAAGCTTCTTATTTTTTATCTCATCTGCAAACATTTGTTTTTTTACCCCTTTTTTTGCAGTTATTTTTATAAATTGTGTGTTCTCTCTCGGTGTACCAAACAGTGAATCATTTTTTGCATGTGGTAGGCAGATGCTTGGTTAAACTTGGTTAAACTAGGCAGATGCTTGGTTAAACTTGGGTAACTAGGCAAATGCTTGGTTAAACTTGGTTAAACTAGGCAAATGCTTGGTTAAACTTGGTTAAACTAGGCAAATGCTTGGTTAAACTTGGTTAAACTAGGCAGATGCTTGGTTAAACTTGGTTAAACTAGGCAGATGCTTGGTTAAACTCGAGCAGGCCACAGCAAGCTTCAACTTAAAAATAGAATAAAGAAAGATTCACTAAAATGCCAATAAAACAAGGTCATCAGTATATACCAGACAAGTTCAAGAGGGTTTGCTACATTTTATATGGGCATTAATATAAGGTCAGTTAGCAATAAATAGGAAATACTGTTCGCATATAAAATTGTAACAGAAAAGAGCAGGAGGACAAGAGGATAAGAGCTTTCTCTCTCATCCACCTTGCTGATGATGTAATATCAACATTAATGAAAATATATTTTGTATCACCAAAAAATCGAAAACCCTCGAACCCTCGGCTGAAACCCTCAATTACCACAAGTAAATGGTGCTTTAGCTGTAGGAAAAACTGCAGTAGAATGAAAACTTTATTTTATCCAAAAAACATGTTGACTTTTTGTCCTTTTTAGCAGAATATTTGTTAGATTTAATAAAGAAATAAAGTCATGTCCAATCCCAAGAACAAAAGACTCTGTTAATCATTCCTTGATGGTCATGAGAGAACACAGTGTTTTAGACTTAAAACATGAAGACATTTAGCCATGAGAATGTGGAAGCTTTTTATAAAATGGCATAAATAATTAAGACCACCTAAAACAAAGCGTGCAGCCTTCATAACTGAATGTGGGCCCACCCAAGCATTAGACGGTTGTTGAAATGTAATTAGATTTGAAGTTTGTAATAATGTAATGGCAAAAGACTGGAGCAGCTAATGCCCAATTGTTGTAAATACGCAACAGCATTTCTGATTTTTAACAGCCCAAACACTAGAAGGAAGCAATTAAGTAATTGAGATTGAAGTTTAAGGTGAGAAGTGATTATTTTTAGACTAATACAAGAGCGTACTTTTGTGTGTGTGTTTGGGGGAGTGGGTTTAAGTGAACTGCTATTTTCAGCTGCTGAAAAATGGTCAAAAGCTATGAGAAAAAGAAACTTTGCATATACCTCTTTCCTTGATTTCTAAGCTACTCTCTTATTTCTTGATTTATTGATAGCTCTAATGTACCTTCTTGGTCCTCTGTTTAAATCCAAGAGCTGTGTCCCGTCCTCTGCTCTGGCCTCTTCAAATCTTCGTCACATCTCCTCCTCCCTCCTCCCCATTCTCTCCTCCCTTTTCTCTACTCTCTATTAATTTTTTATATGAAGAATAGAGGGCCCATTCAGGATGTGTAATCTCCATGTTTTAATAATGGGGAGGTTCACAACATGCATTTAATCGCAGCACACACACACACACACACACACACACACACACACACAAAATCACCATGAAATAAACTATTTTCCTCAAAATGCTGCTACACTGTAGGCTCTGTGAGAAACAAACTGACAATTCAGACCAAAAGTAAGACACAAAGAAGAAAGCAAGTCTTTGGAAAAGTCTTCCAATAGTAAACAGTTACCTGACACACACTATTCTGGATATCAGTTTATATTAATAATTACCTATGATGGCACAAACTTAATATTACAATACAAAACACCACTTACCAGCTGAATTTCAGCGTAACTTCACCATCACAACATCTCAAAGTGTGGACTCATTGGACACCGCTTATTAAAGCAAATAATGTGAATCTGTCATTCTGAAACAGAAAAATTACAGCACTAGTGGTAGTAATTGTGACTCTTGTCCATCTGGAGCAAAGGAGGAAGTAATGGGGCACTGTTACTGAGCGACACAGAGGGAGAAGGTCGAGATAGATGGACGATTGGACTTTGACATGAATTGTCAATGAATTGGCACACGCAAATGACACTGTGCTGCCGACACGAGCGTCATATCAGAAAACGCTCCCATGTCAGAAACGTGTTGTTATATCAGGATAAACATATTGAGATGCATCATCTTGTTTTCAAGGGCATCTCAAACAAACACTAACGAAACAAATGGAAAACCGGACAGTACATGACACAATAATATACTGCAAAACAAAAACAGTCAAACAACAAACTAAATAACAGAAAGAGAAAACAGAAAAGAACAACCGATTAGACACAATCCAAAGAAAAATCATCAATGTATAAATAAAGGTACAGTGATTTCAGCAAACAGGCAATTGTTTCTACTTTCTGAAGAGATCTACCGTCAGTATAAGTTAAAACCAAAGAGATGGATTTGGAGTTGAGGTTCTGTCTCACACCAAGATGCATTGAAATATGTTTTTGTTATACTGAGACAGTAATTTGTCAGCAGACATTGTAGAATATAATGAGAAAAGTCAGTGAATATCACAAGTCATCCAAATTAAATGTCAAAATACATAATGTGTCCATTACCGATAGAGCGACTCATAGTAGCCTATTTTATGTTTCCACTATCGGCAGGACATCATTTGTCTATGCATTAAAAAAAAACTGTTTCAAATCACTGCGGTTAAGCTTTGATTCAGTTTAGGCACAAAAATGACTTGGTTAGGTTTAGGGAAAGATCTTGGTTTGGGTTAAAACAAACACTTCATTAAGGTCAGGGGACCTTCGTCATCACGGTTACAATAGCAAACATGTGATTAAAGTTACAGGATGATTGTGGTCATGCTATAAAACTAACAAACAAACAACTCATTTCTCCACCCGGACCTCCGCCCTCAGTGGACTTTGTTGACTACCGATGCAGTTGTTCTTCTTAGGAGGGCAAATATCTCTATAGTAGCAGTTAAGATATAAAAGTGCTACATTAGTACTGAAGTTGTACTATGCAGTTTTGCAGGTGACTGCTATTAATTGTGACAAGAGAAACACAAGTTATTTGTTCTTTAGACCAAGTGTTCACTCAGCCGCTGACAAACAGTCTGTATTTTATTCACTTTGCTGTAATCTGTCAGAGAGAATTGAGAATTATTTCCTACCAGACAGGACAAGATTTTGTCTCAGTTACTGTACTGTAGCTGGAGTTTGATGCTTTCTTCAACTGCAGCACTGGTTTGTGATTTACGCCGACTGCACAGGTGTGATTTTACATCTACCTCACCCTCCCCAACAAAAGACAGAGCCCACTACAACAGCAGAATAAAAAAAAACAGTAATGATGATAGCAATTTGTTTTCACAGCGTACTTCCCTAAATCCCTCCTTCTGTCTCTGTTGGTCTTTATCTCTCTCTCTCTCTCTTTACTTCAGCCTTACCCTCCATCTCTCCGTCCTCTCTGTTGGTTTTCTCCTGCATGTGTCTTTCTGCAGACCCCCTGGTACAGCAGATACGTTCTCTATCTCTTTGCTCTCAGCTGGACAGAGACACATCAACGCTCCACTGGGCTTCAAGAAAACCCTCTCCTCCCGGCTCCCTCCACCGCCTCCCCCCGATCTCTCTTATAGGTTGCTTCAGTGAGACAAGTGCCCCTGCTGTGGTCACCATCCTCCCACCCCTGAGTCTCTTTTTCTCCCCTCTCTCCCTCTCTCCGTGTGGCTGTCTTATTCCCACCAAGAATGTGCAAATGGTGACCCAGAGGAGTACAGCACTTTGACAATATCATAAAATAACAAGAAAAAAAATCATGTTTATGACATTCATAACAATTTGACATGCGCATAGTTTGGGTTTTTATTTGCCCAGGTATATATCCATCTTTTGAATTTCTACATCGGAGGTGAATGGAATTTTGTTTGTGGTGCATCACATTTAACCACCGGAAATTATATTTAAAAATTCAGCAGCAACATTTCTTTCCATGATTAGATAATCTAAAGAACATACTTTCAGTTTTCACAGGGACACTTTCTTTAGTAGAAAGTAGAAACATAACTGTCCACAACGAGGTCTGTGGATTATCCATAACAACGTGGACATTGCTTATATAGTGGTTATATAGTGTTTTTGGTTTTTTTGCCTGAATTTTGGTGAACTGAAACTACATTAAAAGCTATTTTAATATATACCAAAAATAACTTTTTTAATTCCACAGAGCCAAACACAGGTGAGAAAACACTAATGTTGGCGTGATTACCTTTAATTGTCTATCATTACTCTTCCATGTAGGCTGCAGCAGATGTGTCAAAGCCTCCTCCCATCTTCCTCTCTCTCTGCCATCGTCTGGCCCTTCTCCCATGTCAGTAAAAGCCATATTAGTCAGTCTGAGTGTGTAAGGACAGGCGCATCAAAGGCAGATGAGCAGCTACAGCTCAGAGGGAGAGCGAAGGGCTGAGTGACCCCGGAGAAAGGCGAGGGAGAAGATGAAAAAGTGAAAGTGGACGTCCCATTGTGACAGTTAATATATGTCCCAGTATTCATTACATGTTCCTCCCCCTCTCTCGTCTCCCCCTTGACCGCTCAACCTGGGTGGGATTTAAATTAAATGGTGTGTGCAGGTATGCGTGAGTGAGAGAGACAGCATGAGGGAGAGAAAGAGAATCACATCTCTGCCTTGTAAAGTCCTTATTAAAGTTTCTGCTTCATTACACAGGAGCATTTTTACAGACCCATGCACTGTAACTTTCAGACATGGAGCTTATTCTATGCATGCAGATACTGTGGTTGTGTATATCTGTATTTCTATGTGAACAAATGTAGTGTATATGTCCGAAGGCATACACTCGATGGTGTATTACTGCTACTGCAGTCAACTCAACATACCTGGCAGTAAAGCTGGATTGATGCTTCTGTGCCACGATGTAGCAGGAGTTATGTGCAGAAGATCAACATGCACCTCTTCAAAAATGTAAATACATGTCAGGGCTAAGCAGATACCGGGTGGAGCTCGGGAGAACTGTGAGTTTTCTCCTACATGTTTCTGATCCCAGCAGAAATTGTTAATCGTGACGACAACGCAGAGAAAATTAAAGAAAGGTTCAGTAATGACTTTTTAGCCACTATGTATTTTGTGAGCTGGCAAACTTCTCCATCACACAGAATCATTGGGTTAAATCACATGCACTGAAGAGGATGTGCAGACAAGAGGCAGGCAATGGGATCAGGTTGACCAAGCACTGGCACCTGCCCAATGCCCATAGCTGAATCCTGCTTAATCTGCCATGCTGCTAAATACACTTTTAGTTAACAAGTCATGTAAAAAGTTGTGCAACAAGAAAACCACTCAGCAAGGCCTTTTTTCAAGAATATGGTCGCCGAGCATCTTGGCAACTGATACAGATGATTCTCAGAAAACCTCATGAAATGTGAAAATGACACAGATGACGTTGAGTATTTAATGAGATTCACTGCTTAAAGTCTCATGTACTGACCTAGTTTTGAAACAAAGATGGATCACATGTGGACATCACCACCTCGCGCCTCTGATAAAACTAACCACTCAGACATGACTCTGTTTAAACAGAGCTGAGTTGAGGCTTCATGCAGCTGATAAAGCACCATAGCCGACATCCCAATCACTAACAAATGCCATTTGGCAGATGCTTTTATACAAAGTGCCTTACACTATCATAAATGCATCCACTCACCAGCACGGGTGGCCACAGAGGGACTCATCCTCCGAAACCCCAGCAGTGATTGTGTCTTTATTTGTCCACTGAGCTACACAGAAACTGTGTGAAACTGTGAAACACAGTGAAACTGCAGACACTTTTCTGAAACCTTTAAAAAAATAAACAATACAAACATCTAAACCTTTCCGGAAACCATGATAATCTTTCTGACTGTAGGAATTTGGGAAAAAATTGTTTTCAAATTACTTTATGGACTTTAACGGTAAAACTACATACGGTAAAACTACATGATCAGTGATCATAATTGTAATTAACACTGTCCTTTACACGGCACACTGCCTTTTCACAGTTAATTACACACAGTGAAGTTTGCTGAAGTTAATTGGTTGCTATGTTTTTAAAGAAGCACAGGGCAGTGAACATGGTGTTCTGATTTGATTAGAACAGACTCCTATATTTAGAAGCAGGGCCTATTAACGGTTGTAAAAACATGCATTAACAACAAGCACGTTTGAAAAGGCTAATTCAAACTCTGAAGCATTTATTCCTTTAGTTCACAGTTTACAAAGGTGTGAATCAGTTTTTTATGTGGTCTTGACTGGTATGAACACCATGCTTTTTGTGTTGTGTATATTCATGTATTTGAATATCCACAATGTTTCCTGTGAATGTAATTAAGCAAAGTTGTCTTTTTCATACTGTCCTTGGGTGTGAATTAAGGTTTGTAACATCTATGAGAAAGTGCCCAAAGTGATAAGATCTGAAGGTTCTTTTATGAAGTGAGAGACTTGAAGAATAAATTCACAAATGTAAACCCTACGCTTTTTGAAAAACTACAGGGTAAAATATCACAGTGATCTCCTGAGTGCAGGCAGGCTGATGTAAGGCTGCTTTTGAAACTCAAATTTGAGTATATCAATTTACAACTACATTAACTTGACTTAATGAGACTTAGTTCCACTTGCCAACATACAGCCAAATGTCCTATTTTGTAGCACAGTTTCTCAGTGTATCACACTGACTTTTCCACAAACGACATCAATTTTTTTAAGCAACATTTTCCAATCTGACTTTAAGAAAAAGCACAGACATTGGTTCATTCATATAACACCATCATCCATGATCTGAACTAATTGAAGATGTGAACTCAGTCTAAGTAAGTCTAGTAGTCTGACTCACGTGATATTCCACAGGCGTTAAGTGATCCTTACTTCACTCTCCGGGTGAAGGGCCTCCAGTGATTGATTACCTCCACCCGTTCATTACGCCCACAACCTGTTCATTTCATGTTGCACACATGCTGCATTTACATTCACTTATTCAGAGAGTGAGTGAGTCAGCAACCATTAACAGTGCAACGACCCCGGCACATTTACACTGATGGTCTGGATTTGAATTAAAGGAAAAACAAAAACAAAAAAAAAAAACATAATCTGGATTATACTGTCTGTTCTTATTCTGTTTTAAGAAAATCTTTTTTTAAAGAAATTCTGTTGCATAGAGAGTAAACACTAGGCAATGGTCTGACTATCTGAGACTAGATCCAGATCCTGAAAAGCTGACTTTCTGGAAATACAAGGTTTTGGCAGAACACTAACATTAAGAAAAACTGTGCTGTGTGGGATATTGCGCCTCATGCAGTTATGAAAGGAGCAACCACTTACATAGAAGTTACTGCACATTTCACCCTTTTCTTTGTCGAACCTTTGATAATCCTTATCAAAACATCTCTATCAACAGATAAGCTTTGTCGATTGAAAACGTCTGGGAACATAATTAAGATAACACCATAGTTTGATACATGCCAAATCAAAGTATAGCTCGATAAGACCCTTGCCCTCGGTGATATATGATTCCACAAACGCCAGATGGAGGGAGAGGTTTGTGTGCATTTCTGTGTATGAGAAGCGCAGTATGAGTCCTTCCCAAAGCCAGTTGGAGAGAGAAAATAGAGACGAAATAGATAGACAGATGAGGACTTACAAAGAGATCGGGGAAGAGACTGACGGAAAGGGAGAGACAGGGTGAGACAGAGAGAGAAACAAATGAGGTTTAGATTCTCTGTGTAGTACCTTTAAATCCCTCCTCTCTCCTCCTCCTCCATGCTGGTAAATTATTCAGAGCTGCTGATTTATCACCTCCAACAACAACACAGATATAATAGTTGTGTGTCTTAATGGGAGTTCCACCGAACAGGAGCTTCCCCAGCAGTGCAGACTCTTAAAGCAAAAGGCTCTTAATGCAGTTAGGCAGAGGCAGAGAAAGTGTTGACCCAGCCGGGGCTAAAATAAAGACAAATAAAGACAAATAAATACAAATGAATACAAACAAAGGCAAGTGAAGGCTAACTTTGCAAATGTCTGCATTTGTGCTGTGATCTGTTCATACCTGTCAACATTAAATATAAATTTAAGCGAGGAGTAAAAAACTGAATTATTGTTGTTTTTGAGACTGTTCAATTCAATATTTTAAATGTACAGTGTTGTTTGCACAAGGATGGAGTCCTTTCACTGACTGAAAAAAATGTGCATCAGTGCCCTTTATATTTTCATCAGTAGGAGAAATTGAGCATTCAAAAGGGCTCAAGTTACCCAGCAAAGGCCCTGATGCCTGACTGTGAAACAAAGAGGCTGCCACTTAAGTCTGCTATGGCCAACCTTGGTTACTGGCTTTAGAATACCAGCATTAGTGGTTTGCCCCGGATGCTTCTAAAAGAGTCCTGCTATTAAAATCACAGCAGGTTTAATAGATCTATTTTGCCTGCTGATAGTTCAATATGAGGACCTAATGGCCTCCAAGAAAAGCTACAATTTCAGCCTGTAACAGAACACTCGTGGGCGATATTGTGTAGCAGCGGATTCTACCTTCAGGAAGAAACAACTGAATAACTTCAGCCTTAAAAATTTAAAAGGGGCTCAGGGATGTTTTCCAGTTATTAAATAATCACACCGCTCGGCTTCCTTCCAAGAAAGCCTATAATCTATATGATCAAGCCTCACGATTCAGGAGTTTAACTGTAAAATTTGCCCTGCATGGTTGCAGATTACGATCCCAGAACTCTGGATATCTGAACACAAAAAGACGATGGTATATTCATAGGCATGATGCTCTTTTCAAGCCTATGTGTTTGTTATCAAGGTATCCTGTTGGAGGTCGCGTGGGAGTAAAAAAGTACTGGAGCTACTGCTGAGGGCCATTTAGTCCCTACATGGTCAGAGTGAGAACTATGCTCACATGTTTGGCTCAAGGTCGCCTTGGTCTCTGACAAAGATGAACCATGGCATTACTTCTCATTCAAGTTATCCATGCAAGGTATATAAAGCACAGTTGAGGTCTTTCAGAGGGGTAAAGGTTATTTTATTGTTTTTTTTTTGGAGATGACACTTGACACAAAAGCTGATTTCTGATCTGAACGCCTCTATTGACATGATAACATAATTTGTCTGTGCCTTCAAAACTGTTATAAATCACTGTTAAAAAGCAAATCTGTTGCATGATGCAAAACCTCCTCCCTACACGGACTTTATGGCCCTATAACAATGTCACCTGACTTCCCCCTTTGCTCCCGTCATAGTTACTATGTACGCTTGTCACTTGAACATATACATATGTCATTTTAGGGCACTTGGTGAAATGACAGTCTCTTCTGTTGGGATGAGCACTTTCAATTCAGGTAAGAGAGACACTGCCCCAACTGGAGGAGCCAAGAGGTCACTGGCCCTTATCATATAGGAGTGAAAGATACATAGATAGATAGATAGATAGATAGATTACTTTATTCATCCCCAAAGGGAAATTAAGTCGTCATAGCAGCCGGTATATTTGAATCCAATAAAATACAATACAATAGAATAAAACAAAATAAAATATTGAGGTAGAAAGAATAAAAAACAGAAACACAAAATAAATAGGTAGATAAGATAAAGTGCAGTGGCAAGATGATGGTAATAGTACTGATGATATGATGGTAATGTTATTGTTAGACAGTATATAAAAAATAGTACAGTATATATAAGTATATAATATAACATAATATATATTTATATATGACAGTAATAATACCAATATGATAGCAGCATATAGTAATAATGGCAGCAACAGTATATATAATAATAATAGTAAATATAATAATAATAACATGTACACATGTATAAATATGTGTATATAGACTTATATATACAAAGAATATACAAAGAGTATGATATAATATGATATGATATATAGTAGAGGTATAAATATAAGTATTTGACTATACAATAGATAATATAATATACTATGAGTGTAAGAATATGTAAAAAGACAATATTATTGTATGAAATGATGTATAATATCAATACGGTTTATATTAACACAAACCACATATGATGTGAAGTAAATGTTCCAGTATATGGAGCGGAGTGTTGTACAGGGTAAACAGTGCAAGGAGACAGGTAAGGAGACAGGTAAGGACCCATAAGGTTGTCTGACAGTGAAGTGCAGCAGCTCTGGTCTAACCTTCACAAGCTTTTAGCAGTGACCAAAGCATGAGACTGCCCATATAAGTTGTTCCTAGTGTCCTACATATGTTGAACAAAAAAAATTTAGAACTTTTGTGATTGTGCTTCCAAAAGTAGATTACGAATCAGCTGAAAAGAAGCTAGAAAGAACAAGAACATTTATAAAAAAAAAATACTGACAGACCAAGACCATGAGTACATTACAAGAAGTTGGCAGAAAGCGAGGCCCGTGTTGCTTGCTTACCTACAAAAATACAATTCAAAACTCAATTCAATAAAAACATTCTGGTCCCACTGTAGTCCCATCTTTTTTTCCATCTGTAGGACTTTAGTTCGGTCAGGTGGGTGGACAGTAACACCACTGCAGGAGCAGCCATTTTGACAAGAGGATTATCCATGAACTGGAGCCAACTTTTAAGCCTCTTTCCTTTTTCTATCTGTGTTGTGTCCTAAAAAGATAATCACTTAATTAAATATTGATGATATTTCAAACCGGAAGCTGCCAATCGGACTTCTGGAAGGGCAGAATGATTAGACCAGTGTTTACTGAGTCATAGCTGCTGCTTCGAAAAGAGATAGAGAGGTGTGCTCGATGGACAGACAGAGGGACAGCGGATGGGAAAGGGGCAAACAAAGACAGTGTGAAGTGACAGGAAAGATGGAATTAAAAAGAAACAGAGTGGAAAACAGAGAGACTGAAAGACGACTGAAGGCGCAGAGTAAAACAAAGAAAAGAACTACTCAACCAGCTAGTTAAAGAAAACATTGATAAAAAAGATTTTAAAGCCACTGGCAGACTTATTGAGTGCTCTTAAAATCAAATGATTAATTCACAACTGTGTACATATGAGTTCTGCTTTGTATCATATCCTATCATACATTTTTCATAAAGCAGCAATACCACGATGGGACGATTGCCCCCACCCCCGACACATGGGAGCCCTTTGGTCCATTAAAGTGTGTGTGTGTGTGTGTGTGTGTGTGTGTGTGTGTGTGTGTGTATGTGTGTGTCTGTATTGGAAAAAGATATTTGCTTTTAGGAAAGAAATCCAAGGAGAAAGGAAGGTGCATGGTGCAGGATAGGTAAAAAAAAAAAAAAAAAGAAAAGTCTCTCGCACACACACACACACACACACACACAGATAAAGATGACTTACAGTACACACACACACACACACACACACACCACACACACACGCACACACACACACACAGAATAAGTCCATTTCCATCTGGTGATGTTTACTTTAGAAAGTGAGAGCGTCTGCTCCTGTGAGAGCGGAGGCAGGAGGAGGGAGGAATGAACGACAGAGGGACAGTGATAACACAGGGATGAAGCAACAGACTGATGGAAAAGTGAATATTCCTCTGGTAGAAATCTTTAGATTACACGCCTGGTTAGATTTCATCGCCCCCATAGGTATTTTGCACTGTGAGTCTGTCTGTGTCTCCATATCTCTGTGTGTGCATGTACTCAAGTGATTTCAGTACAAGACAGCCACTACTTGGGGACATAAATACGCTTTGTAAATAATATATGTGGTCTTTATTGCATGTTGGTGATACATATGACATTTGGATCACCTGGTGGTAACATTAAAACTTCCACATTATCTCTTGTCACAAACTATGTCACCCATCTGGATGGGAGATTTGACAAACTACCATAAAGGCCGCAGCTGATCTGCCCTGTGAGTGATCTGATTAATGTGAATATTAAATGGCAGATAATGAAACAGAATATCACTGTAAGTACACAGACAAAGCAACTACCGCTTGTCTTCAGAAACACCCTTTTGCACTCTTATCCATACAATATCTGGCAGCCGCAGTGTTTTACTGTTGGCAGATGTGAGCAGCTGAAGGTTAACTGCCTCGTTCAGGGGCACCTCAACATTATTTGCTGAGAAAGTGTTTCTCATCCACTGTACCTGCCAAATTCGTCTCGGTTGCTCTGATATTTAACCAATGACTCTTTTCTAACCTCCTTGTCACTGCTACCAAGTTTGGATCATGATTGCTGCATGGAGTTTTGACCCCAAATGAAGCCGTTGCTTGCTAATAGATGTTTATTTTACTTTTTAATAGGACTACTTCTCTCCATTGCAAATTTACCAAACATTTTACATCCTTTGCCCTCTGTATAAAGAATGGAAATCCATATTCTAAGCATTTGTACAGTAGATATGCCGCTGGGTCAAGTACATATGCACACTGACAAAACTGGCATATTTATTATTTCTTGTGGTCTTGACTCAGTAAAGTGTGAATAGGCAGGTTTTATCAACTTTCTGCTGAATCGCCTGTGTTCAGTGCATCGGACAAATGACCATTCAGGAATAATGGTTTCAACAGGAAAGGCTGCACTATTCATTTCTGTTTCTTTGTGCCTGAGGCGAGTTTTTACCCTGTGCAGCCCACTGTGTTATCCACATCGACAGTAGTTCATTTCTGAAGGTGCCAGTTAATGATCTTACATTCATACATTTACATTTCAGGGTTTCAGCCAACATTGTTAAATTAAACAAGTGCAGACATTTGTATAAGTCAGCTTTGTCACTGTGTGCTCACATGGTAAGAATATGGCACGCACGTCCAAAGTCTGGGGTTCAGTTGCTCCTGTGATCAAGCTTTATGCCTTCTGCAAGGCACGCTGGATATACGTGCCAACCAAATGGCCTGTGCAAAGTTTCCAGTGTCTAGCTGTCATTTTCAGTAGCCCTGTAATAAAGATGTTCAAGGGACTACAATACACTGGTGAAAAAGCTGAAAAGAATTACATTTAGAATAGGAGAAGGCACTACAATAAGTCAGCATTTTTATCTCCCAGTCATAACAAATAGCTGTGGAAGAAAATAGTGCAACTTGCAACAAGAGAAATGTGATAAGAACAAGGAATTAGATTACAGAGGCCAACCAGATAATGTTATGAACAAGAAACTGGAAAAAAAAGGTTGTTCCCTTAAAGATAAGAGAAATAATTGTAAAATCACATAACAGGCAGTGGCATTTAACCAATGCACAATACAGAAACACACTCCACAAGGAGCTGGACACTAATGATGAAACCAGGTTTAGATGTAAGAGGAATACCCACACCGACACACACAACGCTCACTGACACTCCATCCTACCCCCAAGACAGTGCCATGAGCAAAACACTGGATAAAAGCTTGCTTTTATGAAGATAAGGGGCCTCGCTGAGAGCAAAGCAAGATAAAAGGCTAGGGAAGATAACAGCTGTGTAATATGTGTGACTGTTTCTTAATGGAAGTGATGACTCATCAGGGTTGGGGAGTGAGGGATTAAATGTAACAGGATTATATGAATCTGATTATGAAAAAAATAAACTGAAGCTGTAATCTGTAGTTACTGAAATAAGCACAGCAATCAGATTATAATTATTTGTTGTGACCTTTGTTTGATACTATTTAGCGGAAATAATGACTCATCAGGGTTTGCGGGAGCAACAGATTATATGTGACAGGATTTTAAATAACCTCTGACAAAACAGCTATAAAGACACGGGATGACTGACATGGTTTGATGAATGAACCTCTGATACAATTTTGTGGCAAGCTCCCTGCAAAGGTGCTTAATTACAGTGGAAAATGTAGTTTAACTGCTAATCATTGAGATCATTTAGCAAGTTTCCCCACAGGGTTCATTAATCTTTAATATGTGTATAGTTTTTGTACTAAAAGTTAGTGAGTACTTAAAAAAAGAAGTTTAAAATGTAATTATTGTTATTACTATTATTATTATTATTATTATTATTATTATTTTCCTCCAGAAGTGGCTCTGTGTCTCTCATGTGTTAAAAAAAACAAACTATCCTTTATACAACATGTCAGGTCAGTCTGCTTCCTTGTTCTCAGAGATGCTCTGGACTGAGACCAAAGCCGCAAACAGCATTAGTGACATTATATGAGTTCTGCATACACTTTCACACAACAGAGAAGCCGTAAAAATAATCCTGAAAAAGCTGTTGACAGCCTCTGTGATAGCGCTAGTTATCATGCAAGTGGTCCATGAAAGTAGCAATCCAACTGACTGCATTTATCTGGCAGCAAACAAATCGAAAGACAAAACAATAACGTAAGAACGACAAGAACAATACCAAATGTGCCTCAAAAAAGAGAGAGGGAACGAGAGAGAAAAAGAAGAGAAGGATAATATTGGTACTGCAGTATTGGACTTCACTTAATCCCCATCATGTGTTAATGTCACTGTGATGGCGTTGTGCACTGCAATTACCTCCCACTCATACATTGTACAGACAGACAGGGACAAGAGCAGATGCTGCTGCTATGAAGACGGATCGCTGTGGGCTCAACATGTCCTCCCTGAGCTGTGATGCTGGGGTGTGTGTGTGAGTGTGTGTGAGTGTGTGTGTGTGTGTGTGTGTGTGTGTGTGTGTGCATGAGAAAGAGACCCAGGATGTGTACCTGCATGTCTTCTTCTTGAGTGAATGTCCTCTTGTGTTAGCATTATTATGTGTTTATTAGGATTGTGAATGTGTATCTTTGGCCCTCTTGCATTAAAATGCATCTCCTATTCAGGTTGTATCTAGATATGTTTGAACCTGATTACATTTACACCTGGTATTAATACCAGGACCGTCACATCCTCCTCTGGTTTGCGCGGGTCCAAAAAACAACCCAAGTGTGTGTGACCTTTTGGATGTGCAGAAGAACACAGAACATTAATTAACATTAGATCCTGAACGATCCTGTAGGCGTGTCTGGAGATTTAAATAATGAATGAAGTTATGCTGCTGTGCCTCGGGCGTAAATGCGAAAAAGTAAAAAACACTTATTGTTTATGTTGCGGTGAGATCACTGGAGAAGTAGTCAGATTAAAATCATGTGCACCCTATCATCAGTGAGAGTCTAATCAGTTAATTCATGCCTGACAGAAATGGTTTAAAATGTGTCCATATGTTAGAGAATGTAATTTATATTTTACTCATTAATTATGTATTATTTTACCCACCCACAACCCATTCACTATAAATCAGAATCTCAATTTTTTTATGACCCAATCCACCAGATAGTGTTTGTATGTGGACTGAAAACAGAACTGCATTTACACTTGTGTTCAATGTGGTCACAGCTCGTCTCCTGACCACCTCCGGAGACATTTGGCCGATCGGATCACAATCTGCCGTCAATGCGTCTTGGGTGCATTTACACCTGCACTTTCATGTGGTCGAGCACCATCCAATTGCAATATAATTACCCAGAATGCATTTTAATGCATGAAGTAAAGGGGGTCTTTGCAGCTACTTGCAAGTGTGTTGGTGGTTTGGCTTGCCTGCAATTTGTATCTGAATGTATATGCACTGCAAATGTGTCTCTACGTGTGTGTGTGTGTGTGTGTGTGTGTGTGTGTGTGTGTGTGTGTCCTATTGATCAGCCAGACTGCACCCGAGGCTCCGGATGGATGACCCTCTATTAGCTGTCTGTCTCCCAGGAAAGAACGCCTCAGCCTGGGGAGAATATGACGCTCTGGCCCTGGGGTGCTAAAGGCCTGAAGGTCTGCGTTTACTCCACTGCTTTATCCTCTATCCAGAAAAAAGATTTTACAAAATCCTTTAGCTGACAGTCATGCCAATTTAATTACCTCAAATACCTTGATACAGTCTGGTAAAAATGCCTGCAGATGTTGTAATTGGATTGAAGCAAAAGGAGTTTATCCAAAAAAAATATCTCTAAACAGATCCATTCTGCAGAAATCCACTGACAATGTTCTGTAGCCATCATGTGTCGGTCTGATATGAGATCCATGAACTCCAAAGATGAACGTGTTAGACGCCCATCCACCAACCTGACCTTCACACCACCAACTATGTGATGCCATATGAACCATGTATTTTACTCACAGGTGGTACTGGAGAAATTATTTGTTGATATGTCTAGGGGAGTAAATTAAAACTATTAAAAGCCTTCAGGCCACAATATATACCCAGTGTCATCATTTGCAAACGCCAAAGAAAGGATGCAGGTCTCACCTGAACCCAGGTGGGCTCAACTGGCCCACGGTGCCACTTCCCCGAGAGCTGAGTGATGGAGCAAGGCTCATGCACCGACGGCTCACAGCTAGGTGTTTGTCTCAAGTCATGTTGGTGAAAGTAACAGCAACCTTCCTTCTGGCGTCTCCCCCTTACAGGCTCATATTAGATATTTGATGCTTGGAAACCAATCAAAAGGACAAATGACCACCATGTGACCGTGACAATCTGAAGCATTGACTGGATTTTCCCACCACCAAAGTAATACATCTACCTATTTTAACTCCCTGATTAGTTACACATGTTTTATTCATTTTGTCTAAATTGCAAATTCCAGTTTCAAAACAAGCGTTTGATGTATGAGGCTTGATTTCCATCCACGCAGAAGTCCAGGCAGATGCCTCAGCAAACCTCCTCGCATGTTCCGCTGTCGCTTCTGGCAGTTTTCCACTTTCTATTTCACACCTTTTGCTCTGTTCCTGAACACACCCATGTCTTTTTAATTTGTTTAAACAACCAAATCCCCTTCTTGTCCTGATCGGTCTCCTCTCACTCCTCACACATTGCCCTGCTTAACCCTCCCACCCCAGTCTGTCACCCCATCCTCACCCCTTACAGCACCCACAGCGTTATGTAACTTTTCACCTCGGTATCTGTTCTTCTTCTAAGCCATCACCCTACTCTGATTTTAGCACCCTTGTCTTGTATTTTCCCCGGGAAGTCCAACGACATGGTAGCTGAGAAAAAACGTCATACAAAAGCTGTGGGACACGGGGAACACTGACGACTGTCTGAAACCATGGCCTGTTTTTTCGTTGGTTTTCTCTCGTCAGCCACGGCTGAATGTGTGAATGATTTAGTTTTATGTGTTGTTAAAATGTATTGACATACACTGCCGAAGCAAACCTGTCAGAGAGAATGTTTTACGTAGTTGACCTTGAAAAATGGTTTGTCATTTAGCTGCTTTATTGTAAAGGCACTGTGCAGGAAGTGTTTCATACATTTTAAGCTATAAAAGACACTCAAATTGCCAAAAGCAATGGAATATTTTGTCTTTGATATGCAACATTATTTTAGGCAGAGCTGTGGGAATATTGGCATCTGTTTTGAAGCTAATTTTCTTTTCATAGTGTGTTACAGCTCTAAAAAGACAACATTTGGAAGCTGTGGATACAGGTAATCCTAGATTGACTAAAGCAGGCTGCATAAACCCAAGTAGGTGTCCAGATAGTGGCATATCACATACTGTAACAGGTTTAGGAATATAACACCTCAGAGATTAAACCTGTAACCGAAACACAAAGGGAAATACAAAGAAAAGCAACGAGGTGAGCTTTTCAAAGCTGGCCTATAATAATATATAATAAGCATACAAAGACACTAACTCTGCTATTTCACAGGTGTTTCCGTCCTGCATACAGCATATAGTATGCAAACATATGTATACGACCATGTTTTATGGCCTCAATGAGGGTTCAATTAGCGGACTAACGTTTGTCCTATTTACTGGAGAAATTAATAACGTTTCCATTGCATAATAACCTTATTGGATGGTAATGATTGTTCCAGGTATTAGTTAAACTCTCAGGTGGTACCAGGGAGTTATCGCTTGTGAAAAACTTTTGATTTTGACTGCAAAACACATTCAAATAGAAATTAATGATCTTTATTTTTATTTTATTTTCCTCTGGCAAGTGACCATGGTGTAAGCGGGATAACGCCCTTCGAGAAGTCCATAACGGAGAATCAATGGACTCTGCAGAGGCCACAGTCCTCCTACTGTGCGTCAGACCACCACTGCACCATTACAGTATTCCTCATGCACCATTACAGCATTGGATGGAAGTATTTTGTTCAATATCACGTGTACCCATCCTGGGAAAGAAAGAAAGAATGAATGAAGGAAAGAAAGAAAGAAAGAAAGAAAGAAAGAAATGGGTGTAACATTTAGATCCTGAGAGTATCATGTTGAACTGAACCTTAAACGTATCACATTAAAACACATCCCCACTGTGCTCAAACAACCCAGATTGTATCAAATTGTATATTATACATCGGACTGAACTGATTTTAATTGTAACCACATGTAGAGAAAAGCACAGCTCTATTTCCCTACCTAATGGAAGTCAACAGCGCTCATTAGCTCCATGCAGCCACTTTCCTTTCTCTTGCACTCTATAAACCAGTACTAATATCTCTCTACCAATGTGGAAAGAGAGCCTTTTTCCACTCACGTGGTTCTCAAGACACAAAAGATTCATGAATCATACATACTGCGCATTATCAAGGGTCAAGTGTTTGTCAAAGCGTACTACAAATGTTCCCTTTATGAAAGTATGGAGGCCAGGGGGTGGGGCAGACGAGCAGAGGTGGCAAAAAAGAAAAAACAGACACATGGAGGTAATGACAGAGAAGACACCATGACAAAAGTGAAGAAAGATGTTGAGATAGAGGGAGAGAGGAGTAATGAAGGAGGAAAGAAAGTGATTATTACAGTATGTATGACATAAGGGAACAGAGGGGAAATAGGAAAATGTGAGGAAGCAAATGACCTCATTTGAAATAAAAGCATTTAACATCTGTCCAAATGCTGCATCAGGATCATTGCTGGTTTATACCTTCACATGACTGAACCAATCAGTCAACTGTTATCACTACTCACAGTGTTTTAGTACTGCTCCTGTATGAATGTAATAATCACATGAGAATATCCGTCATGCACATCACACATCTAAGATTTAATTTGCTCAAAGTAACACGACACCTGAACACGATTGGTAGTTGTCAAATCGGCTTTCTTGATGAAATAGGTGGTGTTAAGGCTTATGTGATTTTGAATATATCATGGATTTAAGACCCGCTGCTGTATTTGCAAAGTCACTACTATAGAAGTTTTATTGCAATACTTATATTTACTGATATATTTTTGTACAGCATGCATATTTGCATGGCAGGAAATTTGTGATCATCGTTAAACATTTGACATTTACACCTTAATCTGACGAAGACCACTGTGACCATCATGACCACAGTACGAAAAAATATTCAATTCTTAGGAACACAACAGCAGTGAACGACATTTTCTTAAGTTTATATTTTTACCGTTGCTATATTTTTATCTTTTACCATTATTGATCACTCTTGCCATAACCTGAACAGATAGTTTGACACAGTAAAAGAGAAAAGGCATTGGAAGGAGAGTGGAGATCCATCTTGCAAATAAAGTTTCAGCTCTCATAAAACCAGGCTGCTTGGTGCACTAAACCTGCCGAAGTCTGGCTGAGGTGGTTGAGAAATGCAATTTGTCTTTGCAATGCCCCGTTTGACATGACCCACGCCTGAGTAAATTTTACCTCCCACCGACCAATTTTGTGCCACGTCTGCCTGCGTGTCTATCTATCTGTCTGCCTGTCAGTGCGTCTCATACTCGTCTCTTGAAGTGTCACGAACCTCCGGGCCCAGGTATCCTTCCTCGCTCTGTGCATTTTGGATGTTTGATAAACAGTCCTGACGGAGTGGCACGAAGCCGGTTGGAAACAGTTACCTGATACCATTGTTTTAAGGAGAACATTAAACACAAAGTTATTCTCTCTCTGCCCCTCTTCTTCATTGCCTCTGTCACACACTAAATATTCAACAGTATCCATGTGCAATCTCGCCTTTTCTCTTTCTTAACTGTGATAGATGCAGTGGCAGTTATTACTGAAAAAGAAACCTCTCTGTTCTTTTATTTATTCCAACCTTTCTCTTATACATCTTTCTCCTTTTGGCATGTTGGTTAATCCATTATTGACAGTAAAGGTTTTTCTTTGAGTGTTCACACTCTGTCAGAGATACTCAGGTGTAATGGGAGAGGATATGGACCTAATGGCATTGGTACACAAGGGAACAAAAAAAAGAACACACCTGGAAAACTGCACCTTTTAAAATAAGAATGGCAGACTGCAAGGAAATGTGCAGAGAAAGACAGGGGAATGAGGAAGAAAGAAGGAAAGAAGAAGGAGATGAAGGAAAAGGAAAATTACAAAAAAAATGACATCAAAAGAAGAAAGACAGAAACACAAAGACAAAAGTCAGGGAGGAGTGCAGAAGAGGACAGGAGAGCGGAAGGCATTCCCGGCGGTGCTAACATGTTGAGGCTTAGTTGGGCGCAGACACACTCGCACAAACACACACAAACACACACAAAGCTGTTCTTCCTAACGAGTGAAAACCCTCTGAGCAGAAAAACTGTGATGTCTCTGGTGGCAGGTTGCAAAAAGCTTTCTCTTCGCCTCTGCCTCACCCTCGCTCCCTTTTGCTGCCTTCCTAACTCCTTAACCCCTCTGTGGCTGCTGCAGTAACACACCACGCCCCATCCCTCCATTCATCCATCCATAATCCTATGCACATCTCCATCTTCGCCTCCAATCATCCTTTACATCCATTTACCCCTCCTTCACATTTCCATCTAAATATCCATTAGAGTCATCAAAATAACTGGAATGTCGATGCTACTCCAGTGCTGTTGGGCAAGATTGAATTCCATATTGGATTTTATAAACAGTCAAGACTTCCACCAAGTGTGTTCTGCAAACTAAAATTTAATTTGAGCATCACTCCTGGGGGGCTAAATAAGAAGAGTGGAGTAGTGAGAAGAAAAACAGGGAGAAGGGGGAGAAGGAGAAGGAGGGTGAGAAAAAAAGGGGGAGGAAGTAAGATGGGAAAAAAAAGATTTGAAATAGACGGAGCTGGCAGAGTATAAAGCTGTATCCCAAGTCCATACATACTAATACAAAGCAGGTGGTGATACAGACTGAATATGATCTTGGAAAAAAGAAAGAGAAAAAGATTAAAACTTCACCTCTGTGAAGTTTGACTGTCAGTAGTGTGTGTGTATATATATATATCATATAACATATACTGTATACAGTTGAAATTGGGAAAAAGTTGACTGTTACATCAAAATCTAAATGGATTTACACAGACCGTTCACTGTGTCTTGAACTGGATCCCAGTCCAACTAAACTGGTACATAACTAGACATTAGACATCACACCCAAATGAAACTATCACCCCTTTGGAAACAGGGGTCCATGTCTAATATGGGGACAATGGTGCAGTATGTTGTCCATCTGCAGGTATTATGTAGTACATATTTAATATATTTTGGTCTCAATTCTGGTATTATGCCGACAATGTCTATTCCAATGAGTCCCTAAATCATCCATCCCAAAACTTGTCATTCCACAAAAGGAAAGAAATACATCACAACCTGCCGTTACTGCAGATTTTGTCTCTTCATCTCTTTCTTTGACATCACTACAAGAATGACTCCAACACACACAGTACCCGCTCCGTTCATTCATCAACCTATCTTTCCCTCCTACTACCCGGTTTCCTCCACCTCCCATCCTCATTCTCACCTCCGTGTCCTCAGCGACACCTGAAAAAACTGGGACGAATGACAAATCCCCTTACGAAGAGAGAAAGAAAATAGTGAGCACTTGGAATAAAGTGTAAGTCTCAGCAGGCTAACCCACTCAAAATGCCATTAAAATCCCTACTTTACCTGTATTTATATGTAATGCCTCTCTAGTAATATATTATGATGCCCGCTCAGTTTCTGTGGCAGTGGGTCTCGCAGGATTGGATGGCGATGCACATCTGGACTAAAAAACTGTGGAGCAGAGAAAGGAAATTGCAAGACTGCAGAAAATAACCAACTCACACTGACTTTGAATTTAAAATTGCACACATGCCCCCTTTCAATTTTTAAGGTGGCATGTATTTATTTTTAGTGAGCATATGCCTCTAAAATGTAAAATCCTTCTCACTTAAGTGCATTTCAGAGTTTCTGTGCCTGCATGGACCTCAGCCCGCCCACAGAGAGGTTAAAAGCGTCTGCTGAGAGACTCGCAGTTCAGCTGGTGTTTGGCTTTGTCCACCTCACTGATCTTGATTATCTGGCGACTACAGCGAAGGCAGGAGAACTTAGGACCACAGTGAAACTTCGAAAAACATTCTGAACAACAGAAAAAAACAACTCATTTGTTTGATTGTAAATAACAAGTATTGGTTTAGTGTTGGAGACAGTTACATATGCAGTCAGTTTAGTTTCTGGCGTTATTTTTATTACAAGTGGGGTGATAATTAATGGTAATTTTTTTAGTTTCCAAATTAAACTAATCTCCAATCTAGTTCTGACACCTCAGACCAGCCCTCACACTTTTTCTGTGCTCACCTGAGCTAGGTGAGGGAGACAGGTGTTGCACTTTGCAGCGTTTAAAGTGGAAAAGATGCTTGAGGCTTATAATATGCATCTCGCAAAATAAAAGGATGTATATACTCGTACACCAAGGAACAAACAGATGTCTCAGCCTGAAGCTTTCCTCACTGAAATGTGAGCCTTTGAGCTGAAAGCTTGACGCTGAAACATTATTTGTAATGTTTCTTTTTTAGAAAACAAACGCAGAGGGAAATGACACATCAACTATGAAGCTGTAGCTGTAAGGTTCAGTGTCCCACCACTGATTAAATTCTCAGCAAACAACTAAAGCCTTTCAGATGGGTTCACTTCATACATACCATTTTTAATTTCAGAGCAGAACATTATTTTTTTGGGTGAAATGTCAGGTGTTTTGAATAATAGGTTTAGTATTTTGAAAAGAAAATGTTTCAAATATTGAGTTTTAAGAATTGCTGTCAACAATGAGAGCTTTACTGAAGAAACCTTGTTGCAGGGATCTGCATCGTAAGTCTTTATCTTAACGTTATCAAAATGATAATCGCCAAAAGAGAAAATCTAATGTAGAGTTCATCAAAATGCTTTATTCTGATATGTCGACCTGTATTCCAAAGACGTTCTCTGTCTTAAGAGCATCTGGTGGAACAGATTGGTTTTCACTCACGCTATACTGTACGAGCGTAACTACAACCTGAAATGCTTTTTCTACAGCTCAAGTCTCTTTTCTTTCATGTTACGTGCCTGAATGCATCCTGTGTCGACAGAGACGGAGGATTCTGCTGCTCTGCTAACATGTGTGTAGACATTGTTTTATCATTTTATTATTTCTCCCACTGATCTTTCCTGAGGAACTTTAAGAAACTTGCATTATTTTTCTTGTTACACTTTTGTTAGTGTCATGAGTTTATAGTGTGTTATCAATTACTTCACTTCATCTTACGTTGATGAAACATTTTTTGTGCTTTTTCACATACACCTTGCATCATGCCTGAGCACCTCTCACGAGTTCTGCAACATGAAATCAAGTTTAACATGAAATCCTTGTGGACACAATGGAAGCAGAAACAAAGTGCATCCAGTGTCAAACTTTTACCCGTGACCTGTGATCCTGTTTCCTCACATACTACTATTTGTAGCCGATCTGAGATCTTATGTACAAAATATAATGCATTAAAGCAGATATACACACACTGTAGCCTGCTAGAGGAGTGATGCATACTGTAATGTTTAAATATCACAACACACACACACACACACACACACACACACACACACAAGCCTACTCAATTAATCATGGTGTCCTTTGGTCCTATATACTGAATGCTAACATAATGGACCTGAGTGATAAACCACTTCCATTTTCACTCTAAGCTTGTTTAGTGAAGTCTGGGGGGAAAAAAGAAAGGATGGAGCGACGGAGGGGGAAGAAAGATAGACTGTGATTGAGTGAGAAAAGAAGTGAAGGAAGAGGCAGAGAATTGGAAATCAGCAGAGGTGAGACACTGAAGAAGCATGTTTATATTGCTGAGAGGAGAAGGGATATTAGATACAAATTATTCATGTGCTTACGCCAATCCGGATCTCATGAGAAGGGTGCATTTGTACCTTGAAGACAACGTCCAGACAGAAATGAGTTGAGAGAGAGGAGCTTGCTGAGCAGAATGACGCAATGGAAAATCTGCAACACAAGCAGTGTCGCCATGTGCAATGCATCACATGTCAGGCATGTTATTGTTGCTGACATCAAGTGCAATAAAAGAAGAGAAAAATGTATTGCGACTAATCTGATCATATCATAGTTCAACAAACTACCACTGCAGTGACTGCCGCAGGGACTTCAAAATCACATTTTCAGCTCCTGGCCAAAGGAAACCTGTGCCACGTCTTTCCTGTAAAGCACTGTACTGGCAACACATGGCAATACTTCCCATCTGAGTTGCTTTTGGTCGAAACATTTGCAGTGGGCTGGAAGGATACTTAAACTGCTCATTTGAAACCTCCAAAGTATGGCTCCATAATCACTCGCACATACAAGTGTTGAAAATTACTATTTTACAATTTTATTTTCAGGAAGTGTGACACATTTTCTCTGGTAAAACAACCAGGCTGATCGTGTCACTTCAGTTCAGAAGCTGCGTTCTCCCAGTCAAACATATCACACATGGAGCATCCGTAGCCAAAAGGTTACCACATGGCCGCAGAGTCGCATCTGTCGCCGGCGACCTTTGGTGCATGTCACCCATTTCTCTCTCTCTCCCCCATTTACTGTCTGCGTCTTCACTGTCGCTGTCCAATAAGAGGCAGAAAATGCCAAAGTAATCATCATACCAAAAAAAACACATCACTGTTTGGTCATCAATAATTTAAGCTTATCATTTGGAGAAGAGATCTTCTGCTACTATGAACATTTATTTTACTTTCTAGACTAAGGATTGTTGTCACATATATATTTTTTGCGATTAAATTACTTCTCATATCTCATTTTCAAGTTATACAGGTTTTGAACATTAATTAGGCTGCCACTCAGAACTGTTCATGTTCTCCCCCTTGCAGATTTCAGCTGACTGTTCTGAGTTGTAGTTATTTATAACTTTCATTAGTCCAAGAGTTGTATGCTGAACCTAAATGGATTCTAGAAGGAATTTGAATGGATTCATATTTGTTAAGCAGGTTCAATACAGATTGGATAAAAGGCTATCAAACCCCAACCCTAACTGCAACCCTTTCTTAAGAATTAGCAGCATCTGTGTTGTTTGAAAAGGGATGCACTGATGAAACACAACGCGTCCCTGTCCTTTGTAAGGTCCAAAGTATATCCTGTATTTAGAAATTATTTTTGTAATCTTTTAATTAAATCAGCTCACCGCATCTTGTGCAGATTTTATGTTTAATGTTAAAAAGGAGATCCATTAATGTTATTTGTCAAAAAAATTACTTACACAACCCATTGGTTACTACTGTATTGCATGTGTTTAGTCATGTTTTGTTGCTTTGTGTTGCCTTGTTACTCTTTGCTGTTGATAAAATGTTTCAGAGAAACCGATGATCTCTCAAGACTCTGAACACATCCCAGACTCTTCTCTCTTCCCCTCAGTGTTGTTTTTAAATGATGCCTCATTAGATCTTTCTAATACGAGTTTTATTCAACATGATCACAACCTTAACATTAACCAAAGACCAGGCTCCTCACTCTGTCCCCTAAGGGTGAGTCAATGACCCCATCACTGTCGGTCTCCCGCTCCATCTCACCCTCACTCATGAACAAGGTCTCAAGATTTCACATGGGGCAGCAACTCAAGTCAAGAAGAGGCAATCCAGCGTTTCTGGAAGAGTACTGTGGCTTCATTCTCATCACTTCACACATTGCTGCAAACTGCAAACCAGTAATACATTAGAGGCCGTGGCCTGATGTTGTCACATGATGAAATCAAGAAAAAAGGCATGCACAACTTTTCTTACTGTCATAATTATATTCAGTAGTTATTGCTTTCCGTCACTCCTAATACAAGCAACAGTAAAAGCTGTACAGACCAGGTGAATGTTGACCGAGCGAGAGGTGCTGGGAGAGAAAGAGAGGAACATGCAAGCTTGGTTGACAGATGTGAAACCCAAACCGTGTTAACGTCCAAGAAATAGAGAGCAGGAGAGATGGATGGGCAGAGACGGATGGGAAACCTAAGTCAAGCTGGCGTTGAAGGGCAAATGCAGCAGGCAGCTGATCAATGGGAGATGACTAATAAAGACTCTGATCGCACAAAGCATATCAGTGTGTGTTTGTGTGCTTCTGTCTGTACGTGTTACCGGACACGGTGCTGTCCAGCCTGCAGGCGAGCACGCGGCGATGTGCTCGCAGTGCAGCGACACCGCATCGTGCACATGTGAGGTTGTGTGGTGATGTGCATATGAGTTTGTGTGTGTGTGTGTGTGTTTGCGTGTAATGTAACCTGACACATCATTGCGGCTCTCATAAATGAAGAGTGAGTAGTTTCTTCTCGAGGACACTGACTGGATACCACAAACTCCATGTGGGAAACACACACACACACACACACACACCAGATTCCCCCCTCACACATACAGTACAACACACAAATCTATATATGCACATGATAGCAGCATTTTCTCTCTCATTTTTTTTTCAAATCCAAATTAGCTTTATTGTAATTAACGATCAGAAATCTATATTGCCAAAGCTTTACAGAAAAGTATTATTAATAACATTGGTTAATGATTAGTAATAAATATAGTGACATGCAAATATCAACAATTATATAAAATGTAATATAATCGAAGACATTCATAATTGATATAAATAGTTGTTTACAGATAACATTTCTGCAGAGCTTGATTCTCTCAGCGTGTGACAACAGTTAATATATTGTGCAGGTAATACTGCACACTGACTTCTCTCCCCACATAGATAAGGTCGTTTCTGAGGATCGGGGAGACGGATAAACTCAGGTTACTCACTGTTTATTTTTTCAAAGAAAATCTTTCTCAAATGCTTATATTTTTCACAGTATAGCAGGAAGTGAGATTCTGTCTCAACCTCCCCTTTGTGACACAGTGAACACAGCCAGGCCTCCCTGGGCAGCCATACTCTCTCTCTCTCTCTCTCTCTCTCCCTCACACACACACACACACACACACACACACACACACACAAGAAAGAAGTGCTCCAGTGGTCCTTCCAGCTTTAGAGTCAGTTGAATAATTCAACACAATTAATGTCGGCTAAGGCCCCATCTCTCTCTCGCTCTCTCTCTCTCTCTCTCTCTCTCTCTCTCTCTCTCTCATTTTTCTGTGAGTATTCATCTCTCTTGTCTTCAATCACTCTCTCCTCCAGTCGTCCTTCATTCCTCCTTCTCTAACTCTCTTTGTTAAGGGCAGGGATTGCTGGTAGTTTACCACCCAGCTAACCACATTAACCCAGGTTATGTATAATGTTAAATACACAAATAACCACATTTGCTGTTCTAAACAACCTAATGACCGGTTGGTGTTTTTTCATTAACCTGATGCAACACCAGTGCACAGGAAATGTGGTTTACATTTCTTAAAGCAGCAACAGCAGTTTAATTGGTGTATATATACAGAAAAATATACAGAGAAAGACCAAGTGGAGACTCAAACTCAGACTCAAACAGATAAACCAAGTATAAATAATAATATAGAGCAAAACTAACAAAATTAAGAGGACTGAGTACCAAAGGTGTCGTCAAAATAGAAAAATTATCCTGCGATATTGAATGAAATTGTCTGCAGTGCTAACAGTGCAGTAGGAAAAATTGCCAATGCAGATTTATGCATCTCTAATGATGGTCAGTCCATTTGTGCCATTAGGCTTTGGCGAAAAAAATCCTCGAGCTTTATCACTGTCAGCATTCAGCAGAAACCTCAGACCTCTAAACCACATCTTTTTCATCTCTGAGTGGTGTGATTGATGCCAAGGTCTATGTTTTGAAATGTTCTTCAATGGCTTGACTTGGTTCAGGGGTCATGAATTGCATTTTGTACAGGTGAGAGTAAAGGCCAGCTGTCAAACTAAAATCCCAAATTGGAGATACAAGTGAACTGTCTGTAACACTGGCGTTGGATCTGTGTTTATTCGTTTTGACTCACCTTCATCTTCCCTCTCCTCCTCCCTCTCTCTGTGTGTGTCTCTATATCTATGGTAGCCTGAAAGGTCGAACTTTGCCAGACTGTAGCGGCTGGCTGACTGGCTGAAACGTAATCAAGCGTGCCAGACTATTTCCCCAAACTGAGACACAAACACACACACACACACACACACACACACACACACACACACACACACACACAGGATCACACACAGCTCCAGCTAAGCTATTTCCTGGTGTTGACACTTTGTCATTTGTTACACAGACATCTCTTCTCCTTCACCGGTCCAGCTGGACCATGGCCAGAGTTTGTTTTGTTGTGTCTGCTGGCTAAATAGCAAAAGAGACATGGGAAGAGGAAATAGCAAGAATGAAGGGGGTGGGCAAGAGTGGAGGGGAGAACACCAGGGCAAGATAAGAAAATATGTGTTTAAGTCTCTCAGGGATCTCATGTGAGTTTTTGTGATTATTACAGCCCTAAACATCTGAATTTGGAACAGAATTGCACTACATTTTCTATATTATTTTGGTATAATCAAATATGGTCGTATTTAACAACTGCAAGTCAGCTGTAAAACAATATGACAGTTTAAAGAACTTACTATCAATTATGCCAGGTAATAAGTTCAAGCAAAAATGAGTGAAGGCATCTTTTAGTTTTGCAAGGAGGCCCGATTGCAAGTGTGCAGTTACCCTGGCAGGAGACTGAATGCAATTCTATCACTTAATTGATGAGGTAACCTTAATGCTTACTACCTTGTCAGAAAGAATTTACCGACACGATCCATGAAGCAAATGCTTTAGAGCGCATATCATTCCATCTCTCCCTGACTTTCATCCCTCTGTCCCTGTCAAATAAAGCTGAAAAGCCAAAAAATAAAAAATAAATCTTTTAAAAGTCCTGTTCACCGTTGTTACAAGGAAGATTGTGTGATTTGTGGGGATTGAAGCTTGTTTTTTTTACTTCACTTTGTCCCAAAGAAGTGGTTCTGAATTGGAATATTTCTGTGCTTAAAACTGCAGTTAAATGTGGCAAGATTGGCATGTATTCTTCCAGTTTGACCTTTTGTAGATATTGAATTCCTGAAAGAGTTGTTACAGCCAGCTTGTTCTCATTTCTCGTGTTATGTGACTTGTAGTTTTGCTGGAAAATGAAATGGATGAATGGATGGATGGACACGTAAGAATGGAGGGATGGACGGACGGAGGTAGATAATTTGGAAAATAGGGAAGTAATTTCCTTGAGTGCTGATGTTGTTGTAAACTCATAAAGATGAGAGACAAAATGAAGGAGAAATGGAGTATGTTATTTGGTAGATAAGGTAGATAGATGGGTTGATGAGCCTTCCCTTGATTGCCAACACACCAGCTCTTGCTATTTTCCACCAAAAGATAAAGAGACGGTAAGAGGAGGAGAAAATGAAGGTAGGATGGGAGGCAAGGAGATGAAGTGGGATTAAGGAGAGAGAAGGAGGAAAGAGAGAGAGATGAGTGGGCGAGTGATGCATGGAGAGAGGGTCGGAAGAGGCTAGAGGATAGAGAAAGAGGGATGGATGAAGTGAGGGGCAGATGAAGTAAACGAGGGAGGGATGGAAGAGAGGACTGTATGGCAGAGAGACACAGTCCATCATGCACCCTGTCTCGCTGTGAAAAGAGGAAGGACAAAGTTTAACCAGGATTTATCGCCTGTGTCTAGTCACTGGAATAAGGCTTGGGATATAGATCATTATGGAGGACACAAATAGACTTGCATGCACCTGAGCCGGGGTCAGTACACTTTCTTTTTGAGAACACCCCACCACTGGAGCTGGCCCTGCTTAAACTGTGAGAGCTACTGGGCGGCAAGCTGATAGACGAAGGATCAACCAGTGTCAATCATTTGAGAGACGCATTGTTTTTGCATTGCTTAACCAGGAGACTGTTTATTAAAATGTCCAATGTTGTCTCAGGAGATGTCCCTATATTCTACTTTATTAGTTAAGCTTAATACAAAATAGGAATGTATTCTGTCTTTAGTCAGAATAAGCTTTTATGTGAGATTTTGTTTTTAAGAAGTGTGGTCCCAGACACTTAATTTCTACCAGATGTAAAGCTCTAAATTGCTCACAATTTTCTTATGTCATTACTTTTCATCCCCAAAATGTTGCTGTATATTTCAAAGACTGACTTTAATAAGGGTAGACACCTTCAGCAGAAATAACACACTGCACTTAAAAAACACAGGGCGAAGAAAAAGGTTTGGAGATACAAAACATAGTGTTTCTCCAGAAAGAGTTTCAAAATCTTTGTCATGTTAAATAATTTCATTTTTGTGTCTGCTTCAATAAAAAAGGCATGTGGATAAATCTGAAGATTGGCCAAAAGATGGCACAGACTGCACAACAGGTTGTGAGACTGACCGGTTGTTGACATGATCCATTCTGGCAGCTATCTGGACCTCATCAGACCCCCCACAGTCAGTTATCTCATGAGATATGTAAAAGCAGCTCTAAAAACCAATTCATTTTCATACCATTGTTAAATGTAGTGGTGGAAAATGTTAATAACATTTCTGTTTAATATTCATTAAAGCAATTTGGGGATGGTAAAATATTAACACAAACATCAACAGGATTTGGCCAATAAATGAATAATCATTCTGAATTAAAAACCTATTAAATACACTGTATTTGCCGCAATTTAGGCTTTTGCTTGTAACGGATGTGTTCCAGTTCACTCCTTCATATAATGCTACAGATTTCAGAGGTAACATGAGAGCAAAGAACCCTTTCAAGTAAGTGTTACTTAATAAAAATATACTGTTACAGTTAAAAAATGTATCCCAAGTTATGCCAAACTCCTACAAATGCCAGGTAACCAGTTCATGAAAACCCTTTGGATTTAGGTAAGTGAGTGGAGGGTAAAAACCAGGCTTAGATGGATTCCACAATATTTAGTATGATTTCGAAGCAGGAGTTAGGGTTAGGGTTAGGGGTTGCTGATGTAGGGGATAAACAAGTCTATGCAGTCATAATTTGTCTTAATATCCTTGGGGAACTTAAAGGCACTGTGTCCAATAGCTACTCCAAGAAGAAGAGGTATGTCTGGACATCTAAACAGCGGCTTCCTTGTGTCTAAGAATGTGAAAAATCAAATTATCTCATGTCCTAGATGCACACAAGGCAATGTAAGGCTGACCTTATTCCCATGGTGGACATTTTGATCTTCACAACATGTGACAGAAAACTCTACACAGAAGGACACAGACTATGGAGGTAAAAAAAAAGAAAGTGGAACTAAGCAAAAGTACCTCACTGATATGTTCATAGAAAGCTACTCTTCTGTTAAGTTTAAAGATTCACAGAGAGGACTTGGAACAACAGCACTGCATCGTCATAACAGGCTGTAGCAACATGAGTCACTTCTAAATAAGGCTTGTGTGCTGTCTGAAATTTTAGCATATAAAATAGGTTTGTAATACCACTTCTTGAACTGTTCATCCCCATCATACCTATTCTGAGGATACTCCTGATAGACGCTGATTTTTACATCGCTATAAGGACAGGCTGGTGTATCCTGCCTTGCCTTAACTGTTGAAGTAATGCTAGTTTATGCAAATGTACCACAATCAACACCATGTATTTACTAACCTGTATTTTACTGAGGGAAATTGTGCATGTATATTCCAAGAAATGTCTCATACTCTATACTGTACTTTCGTGGGTACAAAACTGAGTAGGAAGTAGTTTTAGAACTCAACAACAACTACTCTGTAATTAGTTTGTGTGAGCTGTTCCACCTACGTTGTGTAATGCATTTACATAAAATTTTGTTTCTCAGCTTTCACTTGTGGTCTCTTGAGCTGCTTCTGTGTGTAGATTTAATTTACTGCAAAACTAAAAGGTAAACACTGTCAGCAACATTATAGTTTTGCAATTTAATTCCTTTTTTTTATTTTTGTGACAGAAAACGTACCACGGTAGCAAATGAATGGCAATTTCAGTTGGATGACAACCAGTCAGTTATAGAGTCAAAGCCACTGTCAATGGGTTCAATATGTAAAAGAGTGTACATCGGACTCCATCATCATTATGGTGATTCACAACAGATGGCTCTGGAGAAAGACAGGAAGGGAGACAGAGGAGTGAGCGAGGCACAGTGAATGAGGAAGTATGGAAGTTAAAGAGGAAAAGAGAGAGAAAGAGGGACGGAGGGAAACGGAGGTAAGTGGAGGGAGTGTGTTTCAGAGAAAGAGGATGTCTAGACTGCAGAGAGTGTGTTGCTCTGTGGGAGGGTATCTGATTGTAATGACTGCAGTGGGGTTACAGGTCTAATTAGTGGAAGCGCTGCACAATCAGGCACCAGTACTGTACAAATACTTTGGATAAAGTCAGCAAGGTTAAGAAGTTCTCTGTGTCTGACTTTAACTGCATCAGCGATCTGGTTTTCATTATGTCTCATTATTTTACTCTATTTGTAGCTATGACTGCATGTATAAAGTAAGGCAGCAACGTGCCATATAGTCTGATTAAGATCCTTACTCCCTTTAAGATGTTTACATGAACCCTGATACCTTGCGGTTGATTATCCATGTTGCTGTGAATAAACTAATCAACAGCTCTCGCTTAGAGCTGTCAGTTTCTTCTAATACATGTGGAAATGAGGATCCCTGCAGTAATATATAAATGTTTGAAATGTTAGATACTGAAATGTAACAGAGATGTTCATGTGTATGGATGGATATGGATGTTTTCATGACACAGCAACGTTTTTGTTTAATGTCTTCATTGTCTCTGGAGGGAGCTTTCCAACGTTTGAAAAAAATAACCCAGATGATGTTATCCTGGTTAATATTATTGCATTACAAACTGGAGGTGTGGGGATTGGAAAAAGTGGGCATTTCATATTTATGGGACCCCCCATACTTTATGGAAGTGCAATACTAAATTGCTGGAGTACCCTATAATGACTCTCCACAGTCCCCAGAGAATATGCATGAAGTTGTTTTAAAGGTGAACTCAGATTTTACACATCAAAGTCTGTTTACAGGTTTTGGGGATTACTACTGCATATGTGGAAAAACTGTTGTATAAAACTTTCTGTGGCTTCAGGGGGAACTGTGAAAATAAAATAAAAAATCTGGGGGTGGGGAGCCCGCTCTTCATCTTTGCTTGAGGCTTGAGGAAGAAGAACGTGTATATATTTGGTTCTGCTGCGTCTATTTTGATATGTGATTTATTTATTTTTTAAAACTGCCCATCGTTCATCCAACAGTGTTATAGGACTGCAATGCTAAATTGGTGGCGACCTCTAAAAGCAGGGGTAGGAAAACCAGCAAGAGAAGTATGCAACCGAAAAAAAATCTCTACAATGCTCTCTCACATAGACATACTGTATATAAATACATGCAAATATGGCTGTTGTTAGTATTCACAGCTGTCAAAGACATCCGGTAGGTGAATTAAATAACTGGACGAGCTTCTGACAGGCCTGCATTAGACCGATAATTTCCCTTTTTTAGTCAGAGCATTTCCTTTATTGGTAGCTGTAAAGGCAGTTTCAATATAACAAACATGCTTCTAAAATAAATTCCCTGTCCTACTTAATCCAGATTAATGTGAGCATATGGCCATTTGATATGTTACAGTTATATTCATGCACTTTGCCCGTATTCATGTGCTGCCTTTGACTGAAGTTATCTGAAATTGATGAAACTTGACATATACAGCTAGTTAAAGACACTTTTAAGTCCTTTAGCTCCGTCAGGTTTAGTAGCCACATTGGAAAAATCTCACCATGACTCATTTGCACCTGTAAGTCAGCAGAAATAACAAAAGAACACCAGCTGCTACTTCTTTTTTGAGCTGAGATTATCTGTATTATGGTTTAAATTCCCTTTAAATGAAGAAGAAGAAAACCAAGCGAGTCAATCAGGTTTTTCATGATCAGAGCACAACCTTATCTGGATGGAGTTACTGGGTGCAGGCATCAGTAGAAACCTGCACCAATTTAAGCAATTATCCACAAAATCTGTTCGTTATTAAATTAAAATCTGTTCTGCAAGAATAACTAAACACTAGATCCGTGTAAAGCGTAGTCACTTTATGACACTATCTATTAATCCTGGTCCCATTTCATAGTGTTTCCTGCAAGTTATTTCCCCTTTTCCAGATATAATATGTAATTCTCTCCACTTGACCCCCAAAAACTACAATGTTCCCTGACACTTTCCCATCGTTTTTGTGCCTAAGCCTAAGCAAACCTTAATCATTGCATTCGCACATCAGAAAACAGATTTCTTTTTCAACAATGATGATAACACGTGAGGTTGTCCTGCCAACAGGGGAGTCGGATCAGAAAACGCTTCTGTGTGGAGGACTTGTTGCTAAGGACAAAGAAAGAAAAGCCTGGTACCTCCATAAACTGCTTGATAATCTGTTTTGAGTGCACTGTAAAACACTGCAGCAACGAGCGCTCTTACAGTACTGCTCAGGTGCCAAAAGGAGTCTCACAGATGTTCCGTCTATAAATGGAAATTTCCTACATGTAAACCCAGTCTGTGTCTCAAGTGTCTATTTCGCTCTCATTTTTTATTCTTTTTTTGACTTTGAGAGCCTTTACTAAAAAAAAAATCACACACTTTCAGGGTAGACTGAGGAGCGAGTAATTCCTGCCAAATGAGACAGCCACAGCTGCACATCCCTGGCCTGATTTCCCTCCTGCACAGGTGAGCTAAATTTTGACCGAGGTTATGACCGGTGATGGTAATCGTACATCATTTGGAGGATATGGACTGTTTTCAGGGAAGCTTGAACGAGGTCGTAAGGTCACTGGAGAGCGCTTTAATGAATGCCAAATTATCCTCTCTGCCACCGCCGCCCTCAGGGAGGCTAGAAGTGCCGTGTGTCGACAAAAAGGCACACACAACACGCAACTCGCATGCACACGTACACCAATGATAAGTGTGTCTGTTCCTCATTGTCCTCTCCGCTCTTTGCCCCGTGGGTGCAAACCCAGTGCATATGGTGGTGTTCCTGTTGTGTTTCCACTTAGGGAGTTTGCAGCTTTGGTGCATGTGTGTCTGGTTCTGGTTAGGACAGACATCTGCATGGGTTAGGCAGGGAAGGGACGAGGGCTGCTCTGATTTATGACAAAATGCATTGTAGCAGGTGGATCAGAGTGGAGAAATAAGAAGATATGAAATCATCCATGTAATATCTAACAGCTGAGAGACGACAAGAGAGCAGCGAGGACACGGGGGCAGATATAGTACAGGAAGTTCACTTACCAAGCATGACGGCAAGAAAATATTGGAGAAATAATATATAAATATTATTATGCTAAAAACAAAACAAAAAACAAAAACAGAACAACAACAGATGTAGAGTATAGCTCATAATCTAATGGAAAGCATTTGGAAAATTGCTCCCTTGTGTTTTAATTTCTCAAGAGAACTCAAGAACACAACAGCCTGTCGGTTTTGCTTTGGATGTTAAGAAGCAACTGTATCATGATAAATCCGGAGACTTCAATTCACTTGTACTATCAGCTGGATTTACTGCCGTCGTGAACTGTCATACACGATCTATTGACAATTAACTGAGAATTAATGTTTTGTTGCGAATACACCAGAGTTCCTGTTTACATTCTGAATTGATTATGAATGAAAGTGATCGGCTCCAGGGCTGGTTGGAGCAAGCGTGACCTGATCCGATATAAGGATTTGCTGATGATGTAATAAGATGTATGTGGGGTGGAAGGAATGAAACATCGCCCGGACTAGCTCAGCAGCTTTCATTATTCACTTCTTATTTCATCATTTTATGTTTCAGCAGATTTCAGCAGCAGCAGTAGAATAACTGTGTCTTTCTTGACAGAAAACTTTAAAACGTTTCCCTTTGTTTCCCTGTCAGTTGTAGTCCTGTGGGCCGGCATACATTTGCATTTATTCCTTACTGGTCTTTCTGAGTCAGTTGTGCTGTTTAAAACACTGAACTGGAATTTATGTGGTTATAAATATTTTAATATTTAGTATTTTTCAAAAAACATTTTTCAGAGTTTGACGTGTTGATGGAGTATAAGCAACGTTTATAATCCACCGTAACTCAGCTGGGAGGTATGTTTCGTTTCAACATGAAACACGTAAACAAATCACCCTCAGAATCAGGAATATACAGAAGCTAAACTCACTTTTCACATTTCTTCCTGTCATAGATCTGTATAACCTCAACTCTTATACTTTATGGCAACTAACATCAGACAACTGTTATACAGAAGCTGTTGGGAAGGAACATAAGGGCTTTTGTGAGGTCGTATCATTGATCACAGGGACGAAGTCTGAATTTGTTCACATTTTGATTCCGATCCGAACAATCTTCAAAACATATGTAAAACTATTGATAAGCTGCCACAAACTCACTCAGTCATTCTATAAAACTATCAAATAAAATCCACAATTGTATAAAATGACGATGTTACAAAGCCTGAAATGGAACAACTGGGTATGTGACACCTTCTTAGTTGAAGTGATAGGACAGTGTTGTGTTAATGTAGATGGATAATATGGTAAATTATTAAGGCCAACCATATTTTTCCTTGATACACTTTAAGAGGCCAAGTTTCATCATGCACCGGGCGTTCTGTATTGATTCACCAGCTTCCTCTCCCGCTGAAAGCAACATTGTCCAAAATAAAAAAACCTTGCAGAAGAATAGTCCACCCACCCTTGGAATGGATTAGCTCGCCACTGCATCTAGCACAGGGAAATAAACATTGCAACACTATGAAATGCTGTTTTTGTGACCTTTTAGAAAAGAAATCTATTTAATTTACTCTCAGCTTTACAGTTTTATATTTCATTTTGTCAGTGAGGCTTTATTGAACATTTCCATTAAGAAGCCTTCATATTAGGTGTCACTTGTGACTAATCGCTGCACAGCATTAAAAAGTTTCTACAGGCTGTTAGCAAAGCCCTCGCAGTAAGACAGTAAGTAAGGTAATTAGATAAGCAGGCAACTTAGGGAGAACAGTGTGAACAGGTGTTGTTGTGTCCTGTGCACAGATGTAAGCAGTTAATGACATTCAGATATCAGATGCTCTGTGTGAGATGTGCAGTGTCCGTGCTGTGTGTGATCCTCAGCTTCACTGCAACAGTGTAAACACAACCTGGTCCCTCTGGAGGGTTAACTCCAGCGCCCAGATCATGCAACATTACACATGACCACAAAAAACAGTTTGAGTCATAGCAAGCTGGTAATGTCAGAGTATTCATACTTATAAGAGAAATGTGTGAGGAAATACGTTATGACAAATGCTGAGCTGAGAAGGAGAGGCAAGTATTTTACAACATTCCTCCTTTGGAACAGGGCACAGGGTCAAAGTATATTTTTCATGAGGGAACAATACCCCCATAGATATTTTTAAAGAAAAGTGTGAAAGGTTTGTCAAAGTTTAAACTGTCAAGAAATGCCTCTTTGTGAAAACAAACCTGAAGTGAAAGTAAATCTGTATCTGACAGTATTGCATGATGGGATTTAAATTGTATTATCCTGTAATATGTTTATTTAGTGTACCTGAGAACATGACCATTGCAATTTGCCATACTTGTTGTGTTACTAATGATGAATGCCTGGATACCTGTTGTGACAAGTGCCTTTGCTTAACCATCGTGTTTCTCTCTCTCTCTCTTTATAAGTACTGCTGATATTAGAGCTCATATTACTGCCTGAAGGAGTAGTAGGGACTCACGGTGCCACAAATACTATCATTCACGGTGCTTCAGGTACTCTTGGATGAATGCAACTATCACATCCAGCGTCTGGCAACCATGCAGTGCTCCCTCACATCTACTTGGCAAACATCCAGAATCATAAAACTGGTAAATAGTATACACACCGACTGAAAATGTATGTGAAATTTGGTTGATTAGTTAATCCAGTTTAGACTTTGTGAGTTGAACGTAATAAAACATAAAAGCATGAAGTTCAAAATAGCATTAAGCTGTGGGAAAATAGTTGTGGAAAGACACAAATGATCTTATGAAATGATTTGCCACAACATGACTGTGCTTTCAGTGAACAGTTCACCACTAGATTTTACAGTAAACCCTCATTCCTCAGCACTGGCCTGAGACTTGAAACCAATAGTTGACTCCTCACAACACTTTCACTTCTGATGAAGCTGTGCTGGATAAATGTTGGGCTGTTTTCACACTAAGCAGGTAGAAAACGGAAAACTGCCATCTACGAGAGTGGGAGGTTAATGTAATTCAGCCCACAACACAGTCTGATTTTAATTTAAAGATCATCTCTGTTGATACCTTTAGGCAATGTCAGTCGTTCTGCTGAGCTGATTGGATGCCACCTGTCACAGTCAGCTCACATTTTACCTTGAATGAAATTATCAGTCAGATCCAGTCTTGTTTTGACTTAATGTGAAAGGGAAAAAAAGTGTCAACTGTGAAGTTGACTTAAATATTGGCTGATTGTTGGTGAACAGCATGGCTAGAAAGTGGAAAAATATCTCATAGCTCCAGACTAGATAGCGAGCTGAATATCTCTTCCTGTGCAGAATATAACTTTAGTACTTTAGTTGGATGCTGGATTTAAATCAATAGGGGGAAAAAAGCTGAAGGCTACAGTTCAAATCTCCCAATATATCCCTTGCCAAACAAATCACTGATATCAGCTGGAGTTGCTGGGGGAACAGAAAATTTATTTAAAATGCAAGTCAAAATGTAATGGATCAGAGTTGATCTCATGTTGCCAAGAGGCCAGACTTTTCTTGTTCTACCACTCTAATCATGCTCAGTAGGCCTTACATGGCTGAGTTTTAATGAAGCTGGCATGGACACTGCTGTTTTCTGAATGTTTTAAGTTCCAAATTAGCTATTTTATTCAAGATAGTTGGAATGGTATTTGTAGGCCGCCATGTTCAGATCAGCTTAATTACGATAAAAGATGAGGAGCACTATCCTCATAAGTATGAAGGATCATAATTATGACACTTTCACCAGCAGACATTATAGTAAAAGCTCAGACAAGTAGTAATGCTGGGAGATAATTACCTCCAGGAACCAGATAATCAGTTTAGAGATGGATTGACGAATACATAACTCACTAAATTAATAATTTTGTAAATTATAAGGACAACATTTTAGGTGCAGTACAATCCAAGACATGTTGCCTGTTTGTTAAGGGTGAGGAAGAACCATAAGGAAGGAAATGATGAAAAAAATCAATTCACTGGAGTTTACCTTGTGTATAGGCATAAATTGATTGAGTGGGTGGGCTGGCAGGATGTGGTAATCAAACAAATGTGTTAAATGCCCTTTCAGTCTACAGACACTGATCACACCTGCAAACACCCCAGTAAAGCCAGCATTTATAAAAAGAAAAACAAAAGAAAACCACACAAAAGACACATGCACAGCAAACAAGTTTTATGAGCTCAAATTAAAGTCTGCATACTGCCGCCTGTGCATGTCACCCGAACAGAGCTGGTTATCCCACATCTCTCTCACAACACACAGAAACCCACAGGCAGACAAACACATGCGCACAGAAGGGAGGGCTGTCTGTTTCAGTCTGTCCTCCTCTTCCTCCTCCACAGCCACCACGTCTCTTTGTGTCATATTTCTGTGTTTCCAATGCAAACAGACAGCCTGGTAGTAAACAGTGGCTTGGCCTAAACATACCTGCTGTTGCTTACCAGCTATTGAACATGACAGCAGGCCACAGAAAAAGGAAAGGTCCAGAACGATGTGTGTGTGTGTGTGAAGATAAAAGCACAACAAAGAGTGTGTGTGAAGAGTTGTGGTGTGTGTGGACGGGTGTTCGGTTGTAACCATCTTGAGGCAATTTACATTCAACTGACTTTTTGTATTGCACATATCATTAAACTGTGTGTGAGTGTGTGTGTGTGTGAGAGAGAGTGTGTGTGTGTGTGTGTGTGTGTGTGTGTGTTTGAGGTCTTCAAACCAGCTTGATTTCCAGTTAATGACTCTTCACTTCAAAGCCACACACTCGCACACAGACACACACGCTGTCTTCCATGTCCCCATCTGTGTTACATCTCTTGTGCCTCTAAAGACCAGAGACTCTCATCTCTGGTGAACTCTCTCACTCCCCAGCTGTGTGTGTGTGTGTGTGTGTGTGTGTGTGTGTGTGTGTGTGTGTGTGTGTGTGTTTGTTTGCGTGTGTGAGACAGAGATAAAGCGACAGTCAGAGAGCAAGACAGCTGCAGATGTTGTAGGACTGCTGAGTTCACAATTCAAGCACACACACACACCCCCCCCCCCCCCCCCCACACACACACACACACACACTGTACCACGAGAATGATTAGTCATTCGAAGGGATAAAAACAGATGCAGGGGTGTGTGCGTTTGTGGGATTATTGTGCCGCCATGTTTTTTTCACATTGTCTTTAGTTACAGTAGTTCAGGTGTTGCTGCAATCCATCGCTAGGTTAGTGGAAAACACACACACACACACACACACAGACAGACAGACAGACAGACAGACAGACAGACAGAGTCCATGTCAGTCTGCTCTGCACACAGTAAATGCAGCAGACCGACTCTTCCTCAGTAAACTCAGTTGTCATCTCAGCTGTTTGACAGAAGCTCGACTCACCTGAACTCTTTGGGTTTAGTTTGAGTGGAGATAAAGCGTCAGATGATTTAATGATATTTCTTTTCCGAACGTTTAGAGAAAGATTTAGATGGTCATCATTACACCGGGAATGAATTCATTCTTTCAAATGAAAAATAGCCGACTGAAAGTGTTTTGTTAACACCCACAGCTCTTGATAATGTTACATTACCTTACATTTTAATAGTTGTTGGGCTTGCCTGCATGTTTGCTGCTCTTTCATTGGATTGTAGATTAAATTAGTCCATAAATTAGTTAATCTTCCAAGCACCACAAACGTCAGATAACAATACTGACAGAGACAAAGTTATTGAATGCAAGATGCTTTTCATTCAGGTTAAGCAGAAAAATAAACCTCTGAGTACTTCTGATATGTTGGGGGTCAATCACATTATCTTCCATGACGAAAGATGCAATACTTTACGTCATAGTTTTTGTTTTCAAAGGTCAGAGTACATTCGGTTTCAGTCTTGTTTTTGAAGAGAGGAAGACAAGAAAGGAAATTAAACAAGAGAGAAGAAGAGCTAACAAAAGAGATGAGGGTCTGTGCCACTTCATCTTCTCTCTCTTTTTTAGAGCTCCTGGTTTCTAGCTCATGGCCTCAGGGCCGGGGTGCTCGCTCTCTCTCTCTCTCTCTCTCTCTCTCTCTCTCTCTCCCTCTCTCTCTCTCTCTCTCAACACAGAGAGAGACACTGGAGCTTTCCGTCTTTCATACAGTCATTGTTGTGGTATGAATTATTAACTAATTGTCCTGGTTATATGAGTGGTATGTGATGCGGCATGTGTCGGGCTCATTGTCTCGCTAATGTTACTGCTTCAAAGCAGTCTTGAAATTCAATAATGAGCTCAAGCTCCCTTTGTAGCTTCCCAATTTTGTAATATCAATCTCCACACTATTAAATCAGATGCTTTCATGTAAACAAAGAGATGGTTTTAGGTTAGAAAATCATGGTCGTATACATTAGATCCTTTCAAATGTAATTGCTGTTGCAGATTTGTAGGAGACAGGACGGCCCAGGAAGTGATTTATCTAATGGTTCCCACATTACCACATACTGTATGTGAAACTGTTGAATTTTTACCACAGTGTGAGCTACGGATGCTGCGTATCCTCCACAGCTGGGTCTTTGTCTTTGCTATTCTATTCAGCATTTGACATTTATCTTGAATGAAGTGGAGCGTCCATGTAACAAGTAAGTCACTGTTACTTCTCGTTGGCTGCTTCTGCCGCCCGGCTTCAACACTGACCACAAGAATCCCACCGCCTGAAGCAAAACTGGTAATGGATGTCACTCAGACCTGCAGTCCCCACTTCTACAGGGGGCGCTTTCTATTCAGCTAATTACGCCTCCTCGCTCCTCCAGCTTCCAGCCTGTGACCCAGAAATCAATTGAGGTCTGCCATCATCAAGGATGTTGCACTCGCTTAAATGTGCCTCTGTGGAGGCGAGGGGCAAGGAGAGAGGAGGCTTCCCGAGGAGCGAGTGGAGCGAGGAACCACAGGTGCATCCTGTGTGGACGTTTTTACCGCATGGCAACACCCCTTTGATTGGTTCAGTGATTGGCCAGCTGATCTGATGGGACATTAAGAGGAACAGCTGAGCTGCCGTGAAGAAATTACTGCATGATTGCAATACTGCGGATCAGGCAAACTACCTGTGGAATAGCAGCACCGACCACGGCTCTAACATTATTCATGTTTATTCATAAAATAAACATCATTAGATGTGCGTTTTAACTGAATCATGAATGAATCATAAAAACACTCTTGTAACTTCTTCTGCAGTAGCCAAAAGGCTCTTCTCTCTTCTTCTTCTTTTTCTACTCCAAGTGTATTTTGGCACTTTCGGGAAAATCCAAATCCAAATATTGGTCCCACACAGTCATGTTTATATTTAGTCTAATGGTAGCTACACATTAGGTTTGTGCTTCAACTCATCCACCCTCCATCCATCTCTTCCTTGCTTCTCTCTCTCTCTTGCTTCCCCATTGGGAGGAGCTACATGAGGACGAGATGTGAGGGGAGGGAGGGAGGGAGGGAGTCCTCTTGCCTCTCCAGCCCTCGCTGATCATCTTTAGCATGCTGGCTCGGCGGATCTGAGCTTCTACTTTTCAAAAGCCTCATCTGCTGCATCTTCCAGTGGCGGAGAGAGCTTTAAGTACTCAGACTGCCAAATGTTGGACCTGAGGCCGGGTCAGGTCTTAGGCCTTTGCTAATGAGCTCTGGCAAGAACCGAAACATTTTTGGCTGAGGTTGGCTTGTATTTCCCAGAGTGATCATAGATAAGGCATGATCAAGTCATGCCTTATCTATAATAATCCCTTCTGGCTCCATGTTTCTTTATGAAGCCAATTTGATGCAAAATGTTTAAGATTGTAAAAAAACATCAGTTACATAAAGCTGGTAAGAAATCCTAATGTTACTGAAACCTACAGCAAAGTTTCAACCTTGTTTCACCAGACATAAAGAGATTTGTTACTATGCATAGTCAGAAAGCACATAATGAAAGAAAAAACACTGAACTTTAGGTAGTTTATTATTAGAGTCCTGAAAGACCACACATTCTTGCAAGTGAAAACAGAAATGCATATCTATCAAAACTGTTTATCTTACTAGTTTATGCTTCTTTTGCACAAAAATTGGTGAGAGGAAAAATTACAAATTCTGGATGAAAAGGTCAACTCTGAACTGCAACTTCCATGACACGTGACTCTAACTCTTCATTTGCTTGGTTTTCACTTCTCATATTTTCCTCCAGACTTTCCTGATTCAAGCTGTAAAAATGAAACAAAATAATTTGAATGGCAGCGGCAGGTTTTGACTGGATCAGAAGATTAAAATCATTGAACACCACACAATGTATGATTTTATCTCCCCACTGTCCTCCCATTAAGTGATGCCATGTCTGAATGCTGAAGAGAAATCAAGCCTTCATTCAGACACTAATTGAGGTTTAGGGTGATGGAGACTCATCACTGTTGCTCCATTAAATAATTTAATCGAGTCTCTGTAATACTTTTCCTGCTCTGTACTTCCCAGAAGCCTTCCACAACGAAAAAAATGCTCCTTGCTCCCACTGCACTACAGTTCCCTGTGGGTGCTGCTTTTTGTTCTTGTGAACTTCTGTTTTGCATAATTTCTCTCCATTTAGGGGCACACCTGGTGCTGTTACCTCCCGCTCCGTCTCATCTTGTCTTCACAAACAAAATTTGAGCAGAGCACTTTGGCAGAAGTCATGGAAAACCAGGTTTCTATCCTTGAATACCGTAAATGTTCCCTACAGTGCAATTGATTATTCATATCAATTGATCATAAGTTTGCATAAAATTAAATAAAAACACAGATATTGCTCTCTACTACTCTGTGCTTCCACATTCCTTCCTCCTCAGCCAGACTTTTCATGCATAACAAGAGACCACATTTCTGTTCCCACCACTAACCCCTTTCTAAAATTTATTCAGACTTTTTTTTCTTTCTTTCCTTCTCATTCACCAAATCCCCACACTGTATGGGTATTAAAATACGCGCAGCCAGAGAGAGAGGCAGAGAGAGAGGCAGAGAGTGAGTGAAAGAAAGAAAGGGAAGGACACAAGAATGTGTGCATGCTTACGAGCGTGTACAAGAGACAGGAAGGACGAGTGGAAAGGAGGAGGAAGGAGGGACAGTGCGTGCTTAAGACAGCGTATTAGAGAGAGAGGATGTTCGAGTCGAGGATGCAGAGGGAGGAGAGTTAGAGAGCAGAGTCGAATCCCTCGCTAGCCTGTTAATCTCCCCGGACTTGACATTTGAAAACCTCCACCCCTCTCTCCTCCTCCTCCTCCTCCTCCTCCTCACCCCTTATCCCCCCACCTCCACCCCCCCATACTCCCAGCGCAGTGATGTGTGTAAATCTACCGCTACCACTGAATAGACTAAACTTCTCCTTGGCTCTAAATCCCTTCTGAAACCTGGTAGGACAACTATTTCTCAGTGGTAAAATTCACCTTGAACAAATGACTCTGGCTTTACATAGAGACTGTAATACTATAATAGGGCAAATTATGGGCAATGACATGAGGGTCATTTTTGGACACGAGCAGTGTTGCCTTCCAGCCCAGTGTCCCTAGGAATTATGTGCAAAGTGCAGATTCTGCGGGAACCAGTGTGTCATTCATGTAGTGAGGCAGAGTAACGGTGTGGAGGTCGAGGTGGAGGATGGGAACGTGGCGCCTTCAACTTTCATGCTGAAGGTCAGAGTTTGCATCTGCCACATTTATATAACGAATTTTATTTTCACGTGTACTTGTAAAATGTCATCCTGGCTTGTGTTGAGCAGAAGTTTGTTCTTTTTAAATGTAAATTTGTTTTGTTTCGTTTAAACACTCAGAATTGATTTTGACATACAGTTTCCACATGTATACCGCAGGTCTTCAAAGTTGTCACTCATTATTTATATGTCTTATCTGGTAAAGTTAACACTCACACAGAAAAATGCAGGTATTGAAAACCAAATTTGACAGTAGGAAAGGTTAGTCTGTTGTCCAAGTCAGTCAGTTCTCATACTAAGAGAGGCATACGGAGCATATGAGGACCTTAAGAGCATCATTCATTACAGCACGTTGTGATGTTGACACTTCATCTGAATTTTTTTTTTTTTAAATGGCAGTTTGAAGAGAGCTGTTGCTGTTTCAAAGCTTGGAGAGAAAAATAACAAGGCATGAATTATATGTTTTGATAACATCATGAGGAAGTGCTTTTAACAGATTTGCCAAGTTGCAAAATGCTTATATTTAGCATATTGGCAAAGCACTCACTGACAACATGTTTCACTTGTTTTCCCTGCAACACAATATCATTTAAAGCAAGTACTTCATAGTTCTGTTGAGAAAAGATCAAGGGCTTGGTTTCATATTGAAAAAGTCAACAATGACATTAAGCACGAGATATGACACATTTTCTTTATTGACATTTAACAAAACCACAATCTCTTTCTAACCTTAACCAAAATGTTCTTGTTACCTAAACCTAACCACACATGACTCAGGATGCAAACTCCTGTCCGAGGTGTCTTTATAGTGAGATTGATTAGTTGAAGCTACCCATTATATACAGCAGAATGGAAATATGGTTAGAGGCACAAGCACTCACTTGACCCATCGGACATCTAACAACATTAGTGAGAAGGAGATGGAGACATATCGAACAGAAGGATTCAACCTCATCACTTGAATTATGGAGGTTTTAAACAACCATCATCCCAGGTGACACGTTTTCCATCTTCATTCACATTTTCTTTATCGGCCCGTGTTTCAGTAACACACACATGATCTGATCCCTGCAACGGCAAGCACATTATATTCCACAGAACTTAACTTTTGAGCCAACTTTCACTTTGTTACCGTTGGTGACAGTCTTCTGAAATGTTGGCTACGTACGGTGGAATTAAATGCTGTCATCTGTTATCAGTATACTGCACATCTTTCAGTTTTTGTAATTGCTCCCTAGTGAATTTACTGCTGTTTGTGAGCATTAGAGCATTAGAGATGATGTAGATTTGGATTTTCTTTTAAATTCTTGTAGAAAATGACTTAAGGATTTTATGAGAGTATTGATGTGCAATGTCCAAAAGAATTCAAACATTTTTAAAGCATGTGCAGTCGTATTTAAATGACACATCATTGGTGTCATTAATACTTGCCTTTTGGGGACCTGAAAAAGATATCCGGTTCAAACAGTATTTTTAAAATGTAATAAAACAAATACCGTTGGTTTGGTCTTGGCCTCAAAATAATAAAACCTTTTTATATGTGGAAGACAGTATAGGTTTTCCCTGCCAATACAAACCCAATATATTGGTACATAAAATTGAGAACGTGAACTTTGTACAGAACTCTGTGGATATATAATGTATTTTCCAAATATACCACAAGTCATCGGTGCGGGGAAAAAAAGCATGAAGGTTTGAATGTGAATAGAATTTAAAGAATCGCTGATCAGGATTCTGCTGAAGATTCAATCAGCTCAAAGCTGTGATGTGTTATAAAAAGTGGCAGTCAGACTAAATTGATTCCATAGAGTGTGTCTGCAGCAGGTGTGTGTGTGTGTGTGTGTGTGTGTATGTGTGTGTGTGTGTATTTCACTTTTGGATTTTCAGCTTGCAATGACCTGGTTACATCAGGAGCATAATGATGACCGTGGACATGGCAGGGACTGATTGAATGTACAGTACGCACTGATTGCAATCACATGACTGTACACACGCACACACACACATACACACACACACACACACACACAGCTGTCAGAAACAAGGCCAGATACACCAGGTGAAGGACTCTGGATTTAACCCTCTTATTGAGGAGTCAGTCATATTGTTTTGGAATTCATTACAGGAAAAGGCCGGTGTAAAAGATGACGGAAACACACGGTCACACTCCTTTATTAGTAGAAGTGTGATGGTGTGGTTTTTGGGTTTTACAGAATAAAGTTTTCAGTTCAACTTCCCTCAATTTTCTTGAAAATGGAGCCTAATAATGTCCTGACTTACACTTGTTGATGTTATTCACATGTACATAGATACTTAACACAGTTGGGTGCACCACTAACTAAATTTGCAAACAGTCCTGCCCCTCTAGATTGAACATTAACGTCAACTATTGCTGAGAAATTCAGCACCAGACAATATAGAGCAGAATAATGCAGATTTACGTGTGTGTGTGTGTGTGTGTGTGTGTGTGTGTGTGGGTGTGTGTGTGTGTGTGTGTCTCCCTGCCTCAGTCTGTGTATGGTTTATATCTGAGGCTGGATGCCGGCTGCCTGTCGATCACTCAGATAACTGGCTTGACCACAAACACACAGACAGGACCACCCAGGAGTCAAGTGTGTGTGTGTGTGTGGGGGGTGTGTGTGTGTGTGTGTGTGTGTGTGTGTGTGTGTGTGGGTGTGCGTGTGTGTGCGTGTGTGAGAGAGAGAAGCCAGTTGTTTTCTGTCCAGCTAAAGTCACTGGCCCTCACCCTGAGCCATCCATCACTAGACAGAGAAAGATGGAGATAAAGCCAAACATAGAAAGAGAGTCAAGGGCTACTAAATGGTTGGACAGAGGAGACAGTAAAAAGGGGAGGGAGAGAGAGAGAGAGAGAGAGAGAGCCAAACAGTGAGAGTGAAGTTACTCAATGGTAAGGCAGAGGAAGAGGAGATTGAGACAGACAGGCAGACAGACATTTATTTATATCCTATCCTCCTTTGTGTCTTTTTAGGACAAGTATTTCTCCCTAAGTATCCTGTTTGTAACTGAGCATCAGGAATGTTTGTTTTTATAATAAATAAGTCAAATATAAAGATTCCCTCCGAGGGCAGGCTGTAAAATGCGTCTCATTTGTGTATTATGCTCCAGCTGGTGTCTGCAGGGGGAAAATGTGATGCCGTAAATGACCGAAAACGAACTATCCAACAGTTGTGACAGTGTGTTATATTTTCTTTTCTTGAAAGCTACTAAACAAAAGCTTGTTTAGGCTGCAGAACAGCAGTAACTAATTTTGATTCAGAGTAAAGACAGAGAGAGACAGACAGCTGGGAAACCTTTTCTGAATGTGTACTCGACATGTTCTCATGTGTAATTCATACTTTTCATTGAAAGTTTAAGTCCGTTAACTCCCCTACAGTATATCCAATATATCCCCGTACTGAATGCCACACTGGTCTGCATTTTTAGTATGAATCAAATCCCATTGTTAGGATTTTTGCACTCTTTGGTCTAAGATCTCTGTTTGTTTTTAGTTGTTGAACCTTTGGCAGCTCTTTCATACTTGCAGCCGTATAATTTGCAGATGTTCAGTCAGCTCACTTAAAGTCGAGGCACTGGACTCCTGGTTGCTATCGGTGGAAATCTTAAAAGCCAAGATCCCAACACACCCCACTGTATCCCATTTTCTTTTTCCCTGGGTTTCCCAACAAGCAGGAAGGAAGTTCACACGCAGGAAGGGGTGCTACATTTTCACCAACACAATCTGTAAAACATCACATTGTTATTCATTTAAAATATGTAGCTGCTGTGAAACTGTTTTGTCTCTGCCATGTTTTCACTTTGCCGTGACTTTAAGTCTTGCTGACATGTTTTTATGGTTTGCAAAGAAACAATTCTCTGGTGATTAGAAGTGAAAACCTTTGGCAGGTCACAGTACACGTGGCTCAATGTGACAGAATCTGTTGTTTCATTACAGATTTGTAATAAACTAAATATTCCTAAACGGTAAACTAAATCCTGCTGTTGTTATATCTTAAGCGACTGGGCCTTTGACAAAGTAAATTGTGCAACCTTACTGCAGCATTTCCTTCACCAATCTGTCACCGGTGACGTGCTTGTGAACCAGCCAACCGTAGTTTGAGTAACACTTGTAAAACCGCTTACAGAAGAAGAAGTACAAAGCTTATCAGACAAATGCTGACTGCAGGTAAACGACACACGCAGCGTGTCTTCACTACCTCTCTCACACCTCATGGGACCTGAAAACAATATCAACTTATGATTAGATTTTCTAACTGACGCCCATGCAATTCTGGCATTTTACCTTTTGCAATAGTTGTCTGACATTTTCTCACAGTCACTGGCTGCAGCCAGAGGGATGAATGCTAATCACTTCTATACTGTGCTGCATTAGTCTGTCTTACAGAAAATAAACACAAAGAGAAAAAAAAAACGGATTCATTCCTACAACCCACGTGTTTTTTCTCTGTTCATATTAAACAAAGCCTTCTTGAGGGTCTGGACTTTTGCACAGAGGAGTGCTCTAATGATTTTACATTGGCCTGTCATTTGATCAGTGGCCTGTAACAGCCTTTTTCTTTTTTTTTTGTTACTATTTTTATTTATATACTTATTTGTGTGTATGCGTGTGTTACAGGACGAGAGAGGGACAGAGAGTGTGTGTACGCCTGCTTATGAGGACCTACATGGCAGCTTCATAACTCAGCCAATTCCACAGTGGGTGGTTGTGTTGTGCTATTGTGTTACAAATATGACAAATCGCCAACTCACTGCTCGCTAATTGTCCCTTGTGCCTGGAATACAAGCGCTTGTTGCGAGCTAATTGTCACCCAAAGGGGATGCACAAATCCGGTGAAGTGAGCTGAAATAGCACGCACAGGGTTGAAACTCTCTTATTAAAATCAAATCCATAATAGATTACTGATCACCTGAAGACAAATCTGAACCGGTAATCCACAAGGGATATAATAAGACTCTTCAGAGCTGTTAACATAAGGCTGTCAGTTTGGATGTACTGACCCTCAAAAATTAATTGAAGTTGAGGTCAGCTGAACAGTTTCATCTAATTTGCACTCTCATTTGAGTCATCTAAAGTGGCAATTAACTGCTTCCCATTGGGAGCTGCCTTATTGGAACTAGGAACTGTTGACTTAAAAAACTTTGTGCAAACAGAAGCATCGTGTCCTTAACATAACCCTCAATATGCTGGCTACATGCATAAATCTGCATATCTTCCTTTTTTTATGTAAATTATATGTAAACTGACGGAACTCAAATGCTTTCTTACATGTAAATGACTTTTCGGCTTTAAGATCCATTTGTAACGCCAATGTCTGGAAGAGTAATGCAAGGGAAATAGTTGTAGCTGTTAACGATCTGAGCTTTACCAATCATTTGGTATTCGTCAAGACCAGAAGATAATATGGGTTTTGATCCATGAATGACCCAAGTGCAACCAATCTTTCAGATGAGACCCTCCCCACCTTTTCTCTGTCTTTGCTGACTTGCATTCTTCTTTTATTCAAAGACAGACACACTGTTATATTCACATATCAAATTTTAATCTTCCAATCTTCCCCCTGGATGCAACTATGATTGGTTATGAGCCACAGGGATAACCTTCCTCCATGGAATTATACATCTATTAAAATTGCAACACACATTGAATACTAGCACATAACAAATTGCACACACAGACACATGCAGATGCAAACACAGTGTAACATCTATGATATCTGATCCTTTAAACAAAAGACTAGAGATGGATTTAAGAAGTTTTTGTTTGATCTTTTCTTGTCTGTTTTTCTTTTCCTCACGCTGTTTCTCTCCTCCTCTTCTCTCCATTCTGAGTGTAAATGTTGATTTTGACCCTGAGATGTCTTGCTGTTTGTTGATCTTGATAAGTGTGTGTATCTGGATGCATGTGTGAGTGTGTGAGTGAGTACAATTTGGCGGTGTCTTGCTGTTAGTTGCTCTAGATGTGAACCTCAGAGCGTCCGTCTGATTCATCACCTCATTAATTATTTGTTGCCATGGCATCCCACACAGAAGCCCTTTTTGATAAAGGCGCAATTCTCTAATTAAAGAATAAACAAAACCACGGGGTTGGATCCAGAGGAGCATGTGCATATGAAGAGTTTGCCACAGAAGTTTCCAGTGTGTCACAATCACTGTGTTGCTGTAAAAACACAGAATATCTCCTCAATGCAAATCTGTGTCGCTTTTTGAAGCTACATTTAAACAGAGAAGCTGATTTGTTTGATTTCTGGCTTTCCTCAGATGATCAGATTGGTAACATTGACCGATTTTTTTAAATTCCTTTTGTCCACTGTGCAATAATCCCCTGCTGGTGATGAACTACTATGTTGAGAACATCCAATGCCACTCACTCTGCTACACACTTCCTGTAACTGTTTGGGATACCCATGCCGAGAGCAATCCTAATCTGAGCTCGTGATGCAGGAACAGCAATGATTTTAATAAACTGGAATCCCTCTCTAGTGGCCTCCATGACTTGTGTTGCTCAAAACATGGAAGAAAACATGGATTTGTCGAGGGAGAAATCTGTACCCAGCAGTGGTTATCTCCTGCTGCAAGACTGCAATCAAAATGCATGAGGATTACAGGCCTTGAAAACTTATTTTCTTCTTACGATAAGTGATGGGATCCTACACGGACACTCTATGTTCTGCCAACCAGTTTTGGTTGTTTCACATGAGAGATATCTGTTTTTCTGTTTTTTTCTGTGCTGTTCTCACTGGTTTGAAGTGGGCGGGGCTTATTTAGCAAAATAAGGGAATTTTTCCTCGCCACTCTCGGCCAAGTGCTTACTCATGATGGGAATTGTTGGGTCTATGGTGTAGACATGCTTTTCTTGAAAAGTGTCTTGAGATAACTTCTACTATGATTTGGCGCTTTAAATATAAATTAAATCGACCTGTTTTGTCAGGATTTCAGGATTTAGAAACATTTGAATGAAGAATCTGATGACTGGATTGTTTGGCTGCTGTCAATCAAATCTGATCATATCAACGTTTTTAAGTGTTAACATCTGATTTCTAACTTTGATGTTGCTTTTTTATTCATGAACATTTAATGTTATGGGGAATGCCATACCAGGCCTGTGGAAAAACACCATTACTTGCTAAACTAGTTTAACACTTCTGCTCCCATTACAATCTGCAGCTTAAAAGAGATATTTTAAAAATAAACTATTGTAATATTATTATCATCTGATTTCAAACCAATGTAGCATGGTTTCACTTCACGCTGAAGTTACAGAAGTGAAATAAGAGACCGAAGTACTCCGTGGCCTGTGGTCTGAGACACTGGGTTGGATGCAAGTCATCTTGCATCCAACCACAACCTCCACAACCATGTGGGGAAATGTGAACAATTATCATTAAAGTACATCTGAGCAAGGCAACACTATAGTGCAGTTGTTTAGTGGCCAACAGGAGGAGGCACAGGGGTCTACACTGGGCAGAACTGCGACTGAAAATAAACAGTCAAGTAAAAAAGAAAAAGGCATAAATGTTCAGTAAACTAAGTGTTGGTGAAGCGACTATGGAAAGAGAGCCAGAGAAAGATAGAGAAAGACAAAGTGTAGCAGCTCTAATGGACATTAATAGAGAGAGGGATCACAGCGTCTGTGTTTACTCATTCATTTTCTTTATCACTCTCTCTCACACACATATGCAGGCATGCCCCACTCAGTCATCAGTGAGGGATAAGATAATGACAGGAGATGGATGAAGAGAGCGGTGTCCTGCTGAGAGAGGAGATGCAGGAAAAACACGGGAGTGTGTGAGAGTGGGACTGTCTGTGCGGGTGTGTGTCCTATCAGGCCTGTGCTCAGCAGGGGGGGGGTTGCGGCTAAAGAAAACAGAAGTGGTTTTCACACATTAGCCGGTGACATACAACACACACACAAGGAGAACGCAGGAGGCTTTCACACGTTAACCGGCCTAGTGGAAAACCTGCCACAGAAAAAAAAAAGGAGAGAAAAGTGCAAAGAAAAAAGCACTGCCGAGATAAATATTCTGTAGAATCTTGATAGGTTTTGCTTCTTAAACAGACCCCAATAAGTTGTAGAAAAGGATATATTGGGCTTTTACTGTAATTTATTTTTTGCAACAATAACAGCATTGATTTTTGAGTGTGATAACTGTGATTAAATCCCTGACAAAGATTGCATGGGTGCCCGGGTGTGTATACAGGTGGAAAATGGATTAAAACTTTAATTACCATTGCTGTTTTTAAAAGGGATCTGAAATCTCAACATAAACAAGATGGTGTACCCCCCACTGAAAACCAAAACACACCTTTCACCCCTCAATTGATTGACTCAGAGCTTGATATAAAGCCTGTGGGTGTGACAGCTGAAAGGCAGGTCGGCTGGATTTCAAAGCTTTTGGCAATTGCTGTAAAGTTTGAATTTTGCTGCTTGTTATTTATTGATGAAGGCAAAATATCTTCCTAGAAGGGAAGACAGGCTGGGTCTTAGCATGAACCTTTTTGTCTCCAGGCTATTTGTGATGGTTGGATTCATAAATACTGACTTGCACTTATTGTATTGAGAGTGATCTACAGTGTCAGCTGAATGCCTGAAAAGCAAATTTGCTTACCATCAGCTGGAGTGGAGCACACCCTTAGTAAACGTAGCATTGTTTGGGCTTGAACAGTGTGCTGCACCGATACCTAAAGATGTTTTAACACCACTGGAGAGTGACATAGTTTTGCAAAATCATCAAATTATGTTCCCATTAAAATATTTCACATTTCAGCAAAATAAAATGTGAATCACTGCTTCCATCAACTACCTCAGGTAATTTAATGGAGCACCATCATGGCATTTCATTGTTGCTACCCATCTAAATTGTCATTTGTGTTTTTTTGATTCATTAATTTGTCTTTTTGCAATATTTTCATTTTTTTTGGACGTTTCCATTTGGCGTTTCTATGCACTGATTAACAAAGAAAACGTAGAGGTGATCAGCATTCACCTCATCAAAACGTTTACAGACCCAGGAGAAGCAATGCCTTGACAAATGCATTCAAATACATATTTTTAGATGTTACGTTATGCTATGTTCAAGTGAGTAACATGTTATGTTAAATGAATATACAAAACGATTGGTATCCCTGTTGACTTCAAGTCCGTGGCAAAAGTTTGTTTCCAAGGACATGAGGAGTATCAGCAGGAATTAGGAGCCGGTAACTGTGGCTCAATCGATCTGGAAAACATTTACATCTAGTTAAGTAAAATGTTTTTGGATCCCCATTGACTTGCACTAGAAAAATGCCAGTCTCCTGCAGAAAGGCGGTATCCTTTAAATTAGTTAACCTTTGTTAAAGTAATGGAACGATTGGAGTGTATAAACTAAACAGCCTGCATGTGGTTTAAAGAGTGAAATAATTTGGTTCCCCATTGACTGTGACTACCAAATGCAAATAGGCCACGGCTGCCAGTTTCTCAAACACAACAGCATGAAAACATTTTGGTTGTTTTGATGGAAAGTGAAAGGTTTTAGTAAGCGGGAAAAAAAAAAAAACTCATCATAGTAAGGGATCTTTTTGCAGGGACTTCTAACAATGTCCCCGACCCATTCCTTGGCTGCAGTGAGTAGCAGCAAGCCCCTGTCAATATTTTGTAATTGGAATGAATTGAGGTAGAAAATGGTAAAGGGCATGCTGTGTCTGTGTATGTGAGGGGGGGAAGCTAAAGACAGTTAGACAGAGAGAAAGATATAATAAGACAAGGACAGAAAGAGAGATTACGAAAAAGAGAAAGAAAGTTGCTATGCACAGAATAATACTCATACTGGGAAATCCAATAGTCAATATTTTGTCAGAAGCCTAATCTCCCATGTCTGGTGAGTGTGAGAGAAGGGCATTTTGTATGATGTGGTGTGCTTTGCTTGCTTTATGTGTCTCTGTGTGTATGAGTGTGTGTGTTGGGAGGGTGTTGATTACATGTTTGTCTCTTCTCTCCCTCTTCGATGTCGGTGTTACGTTACAAGAAGGAAACCTTGACATTCCTGCCAGATATTGCATCTGCACATGCACGACACTGTCGTTTTGAACAACTGGGCATCCAGAGTGTGGTATATGTGGTAGATGTTGAAAGTGTTGCGCTCTATTCGTACTTTGATCTGTGCATGTGTGTGTGTGTGTGTGTGTGTGTGTGTGTGTGTGTGTGTGTTACGGTACATATGGAAATTATAGGGCGGCTTCCTGCTGTTTCAATCAGAAAGCTTTGGCCTAGTTCCCATCACTGTCTAACCAGCCATGATGTGCTATCGGAGATAAGAAGAGGAGAAGAAAGAGAAACAGACAGAAAGAGAGATCAAAATGTAAAGGGTGGAGCAAAACAACGAGGTAGAGCCGGAGACACGTACACACAGTTTAGATCTGTATAGGTTTTTGTGCAGGACCAATTTCTACTGTCTAGTTGGGCTTCAGTTTATATTGATACAGGCTCTGGTTCTGTACAGAATTTTGATTAGCCCTGAGAACACGGGGCCTAAGTAAGTAATTGTATAATCACATGTAACCTACAATCAGGTTTGTCCACGGCCTGTTTCTCACAGTAGGTGGTCCTTGTAAACATTTCTCACGGATTCAGCCTGCACGCAACAACTCTGAACCAAACTCAACATGGCTTCGATCATTTTGTGAATGTCATTTCAATAGTGTTGCGTTTCTGCGGACAGGCAGCCACCCCGATCAGTGAGTTAGTCAGGACCGGTGAGTTTTACATAGCTGCCTTTAGAGAGAAAGATGCTGAACGTACTGGTGAAGTAAACAATGGAAGTTTACATTTAACAATAAAGATCCATAATGTCGTCATTTTCTGATTTTAGTGTTCTATGTCCTCTAATGTGTTTGTCTGCCTTCATTTCTGTAGACTGTTTTTTTTCTCCCACTTCTTATTATCTTGATGTTGTCCTTTGGTGCTGCACCTTTCAACTGTTTTAATTTGCATTATAAATTAAATGTATTTAATTAACGCCTTAACCAGCATTTCATTAGCATTTGTGCGTATCAGGTCTAGCCACGTCTGTGACACCTTCACTGTTTTTATTTTGCTTTTCTGTTCACTTGGCTGCACAGTCCATCCCCCCCCCCCCCCCCCCCCTTCACTGCATCGCCTGTGTGCCAAAACAAGTCGCCTGTCCTTTCTCTTAACTTTCCAACTCCCTTTTTTTCCTATTGGTGGACACATTTTAATAAGGAAGGTAAAAGTCAAAAGTGTCTTTTCTCCCTTTCTCTCTCTGGCACCATATCCAATGAATCCACTGAAAGCCCACTTTCCACTGCCCTTGCACGGCTGCAGACGCTGATATAAAAGAGGAGGCTAATGTGCAGAGTTTGAGCTCTGATTAAATGAGTCTGGAGTGTAGGAGGTGAGCTAATGTTTAGCATTATCTGGCTGATTAAAGCATAGAAAACAAGTGATTGCTATGCAGCTCTGCTCCTCACTGCTAACTCAGACACAAGGCTGCTCTCTGTTCTCTCGCTTCGCGTCTCCAGATCTCTCTCTTTAATTCTCTATCTTTACCCCTTTGCCTCACTAATTCTCTCAATCTCTCCTTCTCTCCGTGTCACTCTAATTTGCTTTCCCTCTCGCTATCCCCAAAGAGTAAAACTTAATTTGCATCCCTCCATCCTTGTTTGTATCTGCTCAGACCATTTCTTCTTTTCAGGATGGGGTCCAGCCTCGCTATGAACCTCAATAGGAATAAACAGGTATAGAATATGGATGCATGGACGGATGGATTGGCCTCTTTTCTCCTCTCCGTCTCTTTGCCAGTGCTTCCTGGCTTTATGTCTCTTTTTTTTTTTGGAGACTTACCCATGCCTCTATCTTCCCGTGTCTGTGTGTCTATCTCCAAATGAAACTCCATCCATCTCCCATTCTCTGTCCCTCTAAGACGGTCCCAGCTCCCTCAATTTCCCCCAGCTCAGTTACCGTGCCGACAGCCCAAATTCAATTATTGCAGGCTGTGTGATAATCCCAGGCCACTGATTGGTCACTGCAGGCCTCCATTAAGCAGTGAGGGGTGGGGGGGGGGGCTCACAAGGAGGCAGAGAGAGAAAGCGAAACAAGAGGAGAGACGGTTAAAACATAGAAAGAGTATGTGTGGTAAAGTGTGAAATATGACATAGAAGGAAGTAAGGAAGGAAAGAAAGAAAGGAGAGAAACTTAAGACACAGGTTAAAGGAATAAAACAAAACATGTGGGCCACTCTTTTTATCCCCTTAAAGCCCCTGGTATCCTTCAGGCTCAAGCTAAAACAAACTACCGTGCCCTTAAAAGCCCAGTCCATAATCCCTGTGTAATCACTCAGGCAGCCTCACCACACATAAGCAAAACACCAGCATGAAGGCCGAGATATATGTGTGTGTTTTTTGTTTAAAAATGAATTGGCTGGATTCCACATCAAAGCCCGAAGGCTTGAAGCAGTATATTATCCTGAACATGAGTTGGAAAATGTAATTTGAAAGTTTGTTTCTATCTGCAGTGTAAAATCAAAGGAACAGATCTGAAGCCGATTGTTTAAACTATGATGAGTTAAGAAACATTTATAAAAGCTTATTTTCCCTCTGTTAGAAAAACACAAGAATGGGGTAGAGGATTATTAGGGGTCGGTCTAAAGACTGGGAGTTTGTCATGAGCATCCTGCAGGAGTTGGCCCCCTTTAACATGAGAAAACACCGAACTGTCAGGTTTTTATCAACAACACAAAATGTGAAAAAGAAACCTGTCATGGTGTCTGGAGAACAGACAGTTTTCTCACCATATATCCTCTGGGCTTTATATAGAGCACATGTAGGCGAGTGAGTGGTTAGCAAGGTGCAAAAGAGCATGACGGCAATAAAATGCAACGATGCTGTTGAGAAGTATACCTGTACCAACTGAGGAACAACACATTGATATAATGTTCCTGCCTGTTTCTTTGTAGAATCATTTTATAATACTGCAAATGTTAGGTTTAAATCAAACGTTTACCAGAAAAGATCATTCCATTTTCTAGTATTTTCCAAAGGAAGGTCTCTGTGCTTTCAAAGCTCTTCAAACACCTTTTGTAAAGATAAAAATAAATTGTTTGATGAAATGATCATTTTTCAGTGGAACTCAAGTTTTACAAGCCAAGCACAGTGATATTTTATGTCTATGGACTTTTTTTTGTTTTTACAAATAAACTTAAAGTACACCAATTTATTAGAAAGTAATTTCTACCCAGAACAAAACAGAAACTGAACAAAGGAAGTTAGTGACGTTTTTTCATCTGCACTCTGCAGATTGAATCCACTCTCAGGCCGTGATGAGGAAAGACTGTTCAGGACATGAGGCAAAGAGGCTTTTCAACTAGCAGGTTAATTGACTGATACAAATATAAATCCACAGCTTGGTGACAATATTGAACATGTAGCCAATCCATCAATTGAATTCCAATCAGTGTCCAACATTTTTCCACCAGTTCGATACGTTACAAAGATCGACATCAACACTGAAGCCGTTCCTTAAACCGAATACAAGCATGTTTCAGTACATTTATAGACATGATTTAGCTGAAAAAGCAAACAGCATCAGAATGTGAATATCATCTTTCTCTCATGTCCAGTAACAGCCAAACTGAGGCTTAAATATCCTTAGTCATGACTGAGTCAGCCTCACGCACACACACACACACAACTATAATTATGTTTACACACAAATACACCCCTTGCTAAAAAACACAACAAACTAACACACACAAACACACACATATCTGCAGTTGGACAAACAAACACACGCAGGCATGCATTCACTTGTCTTTTACACACACAGTTGAAGTAGTGCAGCCTGGCCTGTGTGCCTGCAGTTAGAGGTGTTAATACTTTATAAGTGAGCAGTGACATCATCAAGGCGAAGAGAGGAAAAGATCTCTCATTCTGTCGTTTCCTCTCCATGTCTTTAATTTTGCCGGCTCTTGCAATATTTCTTAAAGTTTGAATTGATTTTTGGATTGTGTTTCTGTCGTTTTATTTTTCGATATGTCCTATCGTCCGTATGTGCACATGGTTGTGTGTGTGCATCCTGTGGGTGGCCCATCGCGGTGAATATTTTCTTACTGTTTTGGGTTTGTGGGTCAGCGTGTTCAACAACAGAATCGTCTTTCGCCTCCAGACCTCTCCGAACTGCTGCCTCAGCTGAATGTTTACAACATGAGACGGCGGCCTCTCATTGTGGCCACACACACAGAATTACAGCACTTCTCCCCTATTTGCAGTGTTTCGGTTTCAAATGCTCTTGGTGACATACATTAACGCCGTGCTTGCTGAGAGACACTTAAAGGTAAAGAGTGAGCTTGTTGATAAAAAGGTTATGGTTTGAATTTGCAGGTGGGTAAATCACAAAATAAATACTAATTATTCCTTTAATCATTACTCTGTTTTCAATTATTTTTCTCTGTTATCCTAGGATTCAAAATAAGCTGACTAAAATCTTCTCATTGTTAAACCATGGAGTTATTTTACACAGTGATTCCCATGACCCGCGGCCCATTACGTAATTTTGTAAGGCAAGTGGATACTGAAGAAAATCAGGCCCAAAGGCATCTGAAGCATGTCTTTTTCAACATAATGACACTCTAACATGCCATGTGTGTATGTAGTTCACCCATGACCTGACAGCCCTCACTATGCATGATTTTGCATCACTTTACTCTTGAGTGCATGTTGACAGCTAGTCAAAGCAACAGTGAAGGAGGCGTTAAAACTGCATGAGAAAGGCACGACTTCAACTCCTTTCACAAACATGTCATGATCGGGTGGAGGTGGGTCTTGAAACATTGATGCTCATGAGAGGATTTTGATCATAATCATTCAGTTTGATGGAAAGGGACACGTAAATAAGGTCCAGGAGGAAAAGGGCCTGAGGTACGCTTTAAAGTCACATGGAATGAATCGATTATTTATTTATAACAATACAGACGTCCCTGATGAGTCCAGGAGCTTCGGACAGCAATTAAACTGGGTTAAACAACCTCTCACAGTAGGGGGGCAAAGCAGCATCACAGTGACCCTGCTGGGACACTAAACTGACTGTCTGGTGAGGTCCGGACAAACTTACGTCCCCTCAGTTACAGTTGTTTTACACTTTCTTTCCTTTACCAATGACTTCAACCCCAGACTGCTACCAGTGGAGCTGCTCGACTGACATTGGAAGTAAGAACATAGGAAAGGCAGTTCTTGGCACTGCTGGATGTACTGTAAGCACCCCAAGTATAGCAGTCATCTTGTATACTGTTACTTTAATTCAATGTCCAATACAACTTTTTTTAATATTAAAGAAAAAAGAAGAAAGAAAAAAAAGCCCCCACAATCTTTACCAAGTTAAAAAAAAAAAATCACACTTTAAAAATTGAAGACCTACTGTTTTCTGGTCGACTCATTTTCTGGGGTGAAAATTGGTGGAACAGTTTTATCCTCACTCAGCACCAGTGAGAAAGGTGAGTGCGCATATAAGCTTTAAAAAAAAAACATGAAATTTCTCTGTCTTTGAAGAGGAGAAAGAAATCAATTCCTCTTTTAGTTCTGAGCATTGTCTCGCCGTCCGAACACTTATAGGCCTTGGCACATAATTATATATATTTTTTAAATGTATGAGGAGAAGTTGGTGTGCATTAAGAATTTTAAATACATGCAAATACTGGCTAATTTGTTGAAACTAATTTTAAATCGCTCTGCATACCAGACACCCTGAAATGGAGAGACTGTGTGCAAAAAAAAAGGGCTGCAGTTGTTTACGTGTTCATTCATAATGGCCAGAAATACCCTCTAATTACATTTGACAACCTGCCCTTTATCTTAATCTAATTGTGTCATTTTGCATCCAAAGTAATAAAGGCCTGCTGAAAGCCATAATGAAAATGTGTATTACCATCTACTGTTCCCCTCTGAATGAAAGCCCCTGCTGTGTGTCTTACAAATGAGCACTGTATGAGAGCCATTAACGCCCAAAATACATACAGATTTTTGCAAAATCAAGGACTGATTTGAGCTTTGAGCCACTCAAAACTGACATCAGACAGGAGGCTAAAACTGTATCATTTATCAGCTATTTACATGGTGTTTTGTCAGTTAGTAAACTAGTCACCAGCACATCCAAGAGGGAGCGATGCAGTGGCAGTTACTTCCCCGGGTGGACAGGACTTCTGAGAGGCTGCTGGGCCGCAGGTTCAGGGAACGATCACGGTTTGGGTCCCAATAAGTCTGGCTTCCTCCTTTGTTCCCTTCATAACTACTACCGCTGTTTTGTCACTTGAGCATAAACATACAGAAAGTAGTTTTGAGGCATGACTGACTATCGTTTTTTCAGTCACAAATAGCTCCGATGTGTAGGCTAACTGCTCATTACTGTATTACTTGTGAACTAGAGTCACACAAAGTGTTTGTATTTAGCTTTTGACAGATTAATGGCGACCCATTTGCTCCTGCTTCCAGCTTTTGTTATAGACAAAACACGCGATTGACCTCCCCCAGTATGGATCACACATGGATTTTTGTAGTTTTATACAGTAAAATAATATTGGAAAGTCTCAATAATACAAAGGTCCAGGAGAAAATCACATCTTTAGACTCTGTCTGGCAGCACAGATAATATAGTCAAAACACTGTTTGTCATTGTCATTGATTGATACTGTAACAGGCTCTGGTGCATAATCAGTGACTCATTTGCATTTTATCCCCATTACCTTTATTTTCTAACACCGGGAGCACTTTTTGAACTCAGCTTGTCAAAAGAGGGCCACGTTTACTGTTAACTGTGGTGAATACTGTCGTCTGGCAGCAGCAAAACGTTTGGACTCCAGAGTCACTTTTATGTGATCTGCCCAGCTGGAGAAATCTGGGTATTTTTCTGTGAAAATCTCTAAAACTTTGTCAGCCCTTCAGGAACCAGGCTTGTTTCACCCAAACAGGTTTTTAAAGTGTTTAATCAGAACAAAACATTGAGAACAAGAACCCATGTAATGTTCTTAGGATGCTAGATCGGGTAATTAATGAACATTGTTATCGCATGACATCAATCAAACAGTAAAGCATTAATTGCACATAATAATCTGCATGTCACATGAAAGCTTTATGTGTCTCTGCCACTTCTGCAAAGATGAATTAAGGTATCAATTGAGTCCGATTCTGCCTCAAAAGAGTCCAAGAAGCCGACGCATCAATTAAACACATGAATAAATAAAAAGTGTTGCTTTATTGAGCAATCCTACAAGACATAAATGGAGAAAGTCATGAACCATCTGTTTCACCTGACTGAAATGATGATCGGATTTTATTATTTATTTTTTCCTCCTCCTTTATGATTGGCCAGGAGATATTTTAAATGGGACTTCCATTCAGCCAATCTCCTCTCAGAAAGAAGGGTCTTCCACGGCCGGCCCTCCCTCCTCTCTCCCCCTAGTTTGCTGCCTGTGAGGTTTTAACTGTGCTCCTGCAGCGGTTGGACGCTCCCCTCAGCCAATGAGGAGAGAGCAACTGTTGCATCCATGTACCCCTCCTGCAGGCTGCTGCTGCTGCAGCCTCTCAGTCTGATGTTGATCTGGAACCGTCTGCGTTGTCACAATAACGGGGCAATAATGTGCCTTAAACACTTGCCACAGAGCAAGACATCTTACTCAGCTTTTTACAAACACTATCAGAAACATCTACATGAATTTAAATAAATATATATTTTCCACTGCAGCCTATAATGTTCCATCAGATCTGTGCAAGCCAGAAGTGGATGTTCTGAGATCTTATTGCACTACATGATTTTATTTGTCCTCTGCTGCTGAAACTTATTCCCACAGTCCCATGACAGGCTATTTAAATAGTATCCTAATAACAAAAATATTATATGACTACAGCAAGCCCGACTACACAGAGAGAGGAGAAAGTGAGGAGAGAGAGTGTTACTCTAGTTCCCAACGCCCTCCATCGGCAGCGACATCTCTCTCTCACCTCCCTCCCTCTCTCTCTCTCCCCTGTCTCTATCTCTCTCTCCCTCTTCCCTCTCTCCCTCTCTCTCTCTCTATCTCTCTCTCTCTCTCCCCTCTCTCCCTCCCTCTCCCCCCCCCCCCCCCCCCCCTCTCTCTCTCCGCTGCGCGCCCGTTCAGCTTCCCTCACTCCGCTTCCGAGGCTCTTGGAGGGAGGACGGATAAACGGCGCTGACGGCACCGGATTTGATAACCGAATGAGGGAGGGATGCTACGGTGATTTCCCTCTTTTCTCTCCCGACACCCACCTCCTCTCAACTCCTCTTCATCACTTCCACCTCGGAACCTTACCCAGACGCTCCACTGCTCCGTGTATACACTGTGCCCTCTCTTTTTTCTGTCCATCTCTGATTGGTGGGTTTGGTATTTTTCTCTCTGCGCTCCAGCGGATGAAAAATAGGAGAGAGAACATTTTGGGTTTGAGGAGAACCGACTTGGCTCTGCTTCTTTTTTTTTTTTTTTATCCTCCTCTTCACCAAGCGCACGAACAGCAAAAACTGGGTTTCAATCAGTGGATGTGTTGGACATCTGATAAAAGAAGCGACACTACAGAGAAGTGACCGTTCTCTGCTGGCTTGTATGTATTGGGGGAATTTCCTTGGCTGCGCACGGAGTCTCTCACTTCCAAGGTAAGGACCGGGATCCCATTCATGTCTTCTCTCCCCCCGGTCTGTCTCTCTCACCCCTCACTGTCCACGCGTCTCTCTCTCTCTGCAGCGGCTTTAATGAGCGTAAAACAGGCGAGAGGTTCCCGGGGTGCCGGGAGATCCTGGTTCGGCTCTGGATGAATCCAAACGCCGCGTTGCCACACAAACAGTGCATATGTATATTTTTTTTTAAAAAAAAGGTCACAGTGACAGGATGTCGGACTTCGTTCTGTTTGAGCAAATAAGGAATAAGCGATGAAAGCCCCGCTGAGCCGTTGCGCAGTGGAAGACTCGGGTGTGTGTGTTGTGCTGTAACAGTGCACACTTTCTTCGGTCCTCGGTGCCTCTGGATGACGGTTGGATCTGTGCGGTTTTCACACAGCGCAGACTGTGTTTTTGCAGCGCAGTGAGTCCACGTATCTGCGGTCGTTTGGTGTGTGAGTGCGCGTCCGGCAGTACGTGTCTGTTAGTGTGTGTGCGTGTGTGTGTGTGTGTGTGTGTGTGTGTGTCTGGCCATGTATTGTGTTGGATCTCGGTGAAGGCTCGCTGTCTCTGCGCGTAACGGCGACGCACAACTTTTCTCTGGATCGCCGTCGGCTTCACGGTCACACCGCAGGACGCACGTAAGGACAAAATGAATTCACACAATCAGTGTGTGTTTGAACAGGAAACAGACGGTCGTTACTTTCTGGAGTGGCAGCTGCATTTGCATTTATTCGGCACACAGGCCTTTTTCTCCCAGAAAGCGTTTCTACCCCACTTCCCATCTCGCGCTCAGTCAACAAAGTGCATTTCTACGGTTTAAACGATCAACCACGACCCTTCTCTTCTGTTCTTTATCTCTTTCTTTCCAGGGTTGATTATCGCTATGTTGGAATTAAGATCTTGAAATGAGAAGGCATGAGAAGACTCCTCACGGTTTAGTATTCAGTGCTTGGATACTTGAACCGGAGCTGCGTCCTTGCCCTTTCCGAGTGCGCCAGCGCCGGTGAAACTGCATCAAAATTGCATACAGATCACTTGCCCGGAGGCTCATTCAGACTCGTTCTGCACTCAATTAGGTCCGTGCGTTTGGCTTATCGCCCCTGTAGGGGCCACATTAGATCATTTTTTAATTGTTGCACCGACGTCTACTGAAAGCTACAGAAAACGTGTCCCTGCTGGTTGGGTCTGTGAGTGCGCTGGTCACATATGAATAATTACGGATGGATGGAGCCCTGAGCTGCTCCTGAGTCGTTTTTCAAGGAAGAGTAAGTGAGATATCTGTGTATAATTTGGACAGCTGCAATTCCGCTGCGTTTTCAATGGGGGAGCAGAGAGAGAGAGAGGGAGGGAGAGAGAGAGGCGTTGACTGTAGGGCTGTACAGTCTTTGGTATTCATGGCACAGCTCAAGATTGCTGCTCTCAAGCAAGCAATAATCTCTCTCCCTCTCACTCTCCACCTCTCTCCCCTTCTGTCTCCCACACTGTTGAGCTATGAAATGTCTCCCCTCTCTCCCCCTATATCTGTCTTCCCCCCTTTGCACCTCCCTCCCTTTCTCCTCCTCTCCCTCTCCTTCCTCTCCTTCTCCTCAGGTCCCTCCATCTCTCCTCACCCCCACACCCTCTGACTCTCTCTGTGCTCTTCAGTCTTGTGGGAGCCATTGAGAAAATCATTTGCTGTTGTTGTATTTTACTGGACGGGGGGTTCTCACCCGCCCGGCCCGGCTGGTTGGCAGTGCCGTTTCTTGCAGGGCTTTTTAAGGAAAAAAAGAAAAACAGTCTGCAGTCAGAAGTAGAGAGAAAGATGCAATGGGAGGGATGCTTGAACAGCACTAGCTCCAGTTTGTTAAATGGAAAAAAGGGTTCGTAAGTTCTGGTGTTACATTCTCAAAGGCAAAAAGATTTTTTTTTTTAGCTGCCCTTTAGTTTCCAGCGTTGCAACAGTGTTTTTGTGGTTTACTCCACATTTCCTTATTATGTGGTTACTTTTCAAACATCGCTTCACTGTTTATTTTTGCCTCCTGCATTTTACTAATTAGCCTACAGAGCAGTCGGCACTGCAGAGAAAGAAAAAGCAGAATTCCCCTCTTTTCTTTTTTTGGTTCTGAGAGTTTACATTGTGGTTCAGTGACCACTTAAAAGACAGAATTGTCTAGCGTTGAATTTCTGCTTCTTGTATTCACTCTATGATTGGGCTCTACATCAGAGCCCTGTCACTGTGGCTCCACAAAAAGGTTTTTTTTTTTGTAAATAGCACCAAATCACCCGATTTTTTGCTTTTGGATGTTTGCTTGATTCACTAATTAATTCTTCCAGCTCCAGCATTTCAGTCACACAGTAATTCAGTTTGGAGAGAGGAGAGGATCAAGAGGCAAGAAAGAGGAACCGAAGAGGAAATGAAGGGAGAGAGGAGACAGGGCAGGCGATCGGAAGGAGCAGAGCTGAGATGAAAAAGAGACTGACTCCTATCAGAATATGAGGAGGACACGGGGGGAGCAGAGGAGGGCAGCGTGACTTCTATCAGCAGTGTACTCCGTCTCACTCTTTTATGAGAGCCACTGCTGTCTGAGCTGAAACGAGACCTGCAGCCAGAAACTGCTTGTCTTCACTTAGCTATCTCAGGAACGAACATAGCTCCCTTTTCAGCTCCCACAAGAGTGTGGTTGAATGTCTGGGAAAGTGATTGTATACTTTAAAAGCAGGACAGAAACACAGAATCCCCTTGTACCTGCACATCTTTGTGCTATTTAGGGTGAGCGGTATACAGAATTCTGGCTTGGATGACAGATGAAAGCGGGGCGGGTGAGGTATCAGATTTTTCACTGATGTTCAGCCAAGAAATCGCACAGAAACTGACACAGAAATGTCGTCAGATTTTGTCGGATTCGCCGAAGCCGTTTCAGGACCTGGCACTGGAAATACTCTGCTTCATGGCTGTGCACCTTATAGTTTGTAGAGGAAGAATTAAACCTGTGAACGTTCCTTAAGCAATGTTTGAAGACACAACTAGGCCAGTGAATGCTGTTGTACTCGAGCTGCAGTCTAATCAAGGTTACAGAGTACTTTGTGCTTGTGGGGACTTTCTTATGAGTAAACAATAAGTGCATAATGAGTCCAGTTTTATAGCTACAATCTCATATTGATTTTAGTTGTAGTCCTTGTTCTCTTTTCCTGTCGGCTCTTCCTCATCACACATTCCTGTGTTTAAACTTTTGGCAAACTAACTTGGTATCTGAAATCTTAGAGGAGGGTTATGGTTTACAGAATAAGATATGCTTAAGTCATGGTTGTCAAAGTTAAAGTTGTGTTGATTTTTCCACATTCTTGAAATATGCAGAATTGAGTTTGAAGACAAAAAACAAAAAAAGCCTACTGGAATGAGTTTAAAGGCAACCGACTCCAAACACTGTTGACGTGGCTCACCAGGGAGGCAGCGAGATAGAGGGATTAATTTATTACACTGTAATCATTATATTTATATTTAATTAGGCACCAGCTGCTCATTCTCATAAGTCGTGGCATTGTAAATTAGTTTGTGAAAGAGGGGAAAAAGAGGCGCCGGGAAGAGAAACAGAGATGAGATGTTGAAGTTGAGGAGGCAGACGGAACGAGGGAAGTGAAGCGGGGAGTGAAAGAGACAGGTACTAGACCTTTCCTAGGTGACGACAGAGGGAGCTGTTGGGCTTTGCTGCAGCGACGACTGCTCTGTGCTCTCTTTTTTTCTTCTTTCTGCTCTTTCTCATTCTTTCTAAATCTCTCTCTGCTTCTTTTTCCTCTCTCTCTCTCTCTCTCTCTCTCTCTCTCTGTCACTGAGAGGGCCAGCCAGAGAGATGGAGAGGTAGTTAGGCTCCCCAGGGATGCTGGATTCAATATGCTACCCCCCGACCCCTCACTCACACACACACACACACACACACACACACACACACACAAGTCTACTCTGTCTGGATAAGCATGTCCACCGTGACTGGCTTCTGTTACCTTCAGATTCACATTACCTCCCAGAGAGAGGGGGGGAGAAGGGGGAGCAGCAGTAAAGAAGGGGGAGCAGGCGATGAGGGAGAATTGAGTTGGTTTCTCCCTCTTCCCTCTGTACTATTTTGTTTTGCTTTCCCCCAATCCCCAGGTACATGGGTTCAATAGAAAGCAGCATATAACAGACAACTGGTTAAATCTCTCTCTCTCTGTCTCTCTCTCTGTCTCTCTCTCTCTCTCTCTCTCTGTCTCTCCCTTCCTGCACTCCACACTTCTCCTTCAGCTATTCATCTTTTTCTCCCCCTCACCCCCCTCCCCTCCTTGTCCACTCAAGACAACAGAGTGGGAAGCCAGGTAGATGTCTCACTGATTTATAATTTCCTGTGGCAGTGCGACGGGATTATAACTCTAATCTCCAGCCTCAACCAGATTAAATGACGGAGTCGGTAATTAGTGTTTTTGACCTCTAATCTCTTCACTCGCCCCCAAGAAAGAAAGACAGTGGCTGATTTGTCTGCATTTAACGAGGGCTGGGGTGGGTGGGGAAATCATTTCCTGGGTATTGGCGCATGCGAGGAGGCCTGAGACAGCACAGGTGGTTTACTGTTGTTGACACAAGTTTCCTCACAGTATAATGTCCCGGGTTGAGTTTCCTCGACCTTTAAGCACGGAGTTTGTATGTTTCCTTTTCTTGTGCTCATGTGGTTTCACTTAGCAATGTAGTGCTCTACATGCCGGTAACATGGAAGTTATAGTGCGCAAATAGGACAAGTAAAAAGTTTTTATAAATAGATGTAGTCAACCCAGTAATGCCACTATTTACCTAATTACCCATTTAAACAGCTCAGAAGTGTGACAACTTTATTGTTTAATCCAAACTAGTGTTAAAGTGTGTTAGACAAGGGGTTGTCTAATGTACGACATGTCATCACCTCTCAACAGTGTGCTCTGTGGCTTCAAAGTGAATGACTGTGTATCTGTGTTTTCTATGTTTTGAGGGTATTTTCCCTGCCCTCATCCCAATGGGATTCAATCTCATCCCTGGAACCGTGAAAAGGACAAAGAAAATGAGTAAATTACACATCAAGCTGAAGTCAGTAAACTGGAAATGCTTTTTTTTTTATTCTGGGCACAGAAAACATCCCAGTAACAGCTTAATTCATGAATATGCCCCGTGCTCTTCCTTATTTGATGAGGAAAGTCACATTGAAGTCATTTAAGTAGAGCAAGCATAAACTGGACGGATGAGCACAAGGACTTGAAGACAGGAAAACAGCGCCACAAATAAAACCAGAAAACAACAAGGACACCACTTAGAGCAATTAAAAAGAAACATGTGGCAGCGCAGAAACACTCCAGCATCAATTAAATGTCAACTTTTCAAAACTGATTTGCTTTTTTATCACCTCTCATCCTGGGAACATAATGGCAGAAGCTCCAGCAGGAATGCTTTTAATATTAAAGCTTTGTCAGTCGTTCTCCAGCAGCAGCTGAATATTGCTCTTCAGTTACTCTGACCTTTTCTACCAAACATGAGCAGGAGGAGAACAGATTTACTGCCAGACGACGAGGCTGCGGTGTGATTGTGATAACGCCCGAACCTGGATCAATGTTAATTCTGGATTAATGAGCGATTTCATCGATTTCACTATTGATGATCAGAATATCGCATTTGACAGGGATATTGATCGGATTAGAATGAGAATTGATTGCTCCAGATATAAAGCGATATTGATCAAAGCACCGTGTGTTTTTATGCGTGTGTAGGTGTGTGTGTGTGTGTGTGCACTTACGCTTTTCTTCCACAAATGCAAGTCTGCGTGTGTACGCGTATGTACTGCCAATGTGATTTTGCAGGTGTTAAGTGTATATATTGTGTACATTTTTATATGTGTGTGTGTGTGTGTGTGTGTGTGTGTGTGTGTGTGTGTGTGTGTAAAGGGCCTATCTGTGTAATCCAGTGTGATTTGTTTTCTGTGACAGTCGTTAGGTGCAGTCAGGTGGTTTGTGGTCTCATGACACCAGTCACATGCATAATGAAAAGCAAGGTTGTTGTTTTTTTTTTTTTTTTTATATATATAGCCAATTTTAACTGTGGTTCTGCTTTGGTAGACAGTATTCAGCAGGGAGAGACACTGAAAAGCAGTGAAGGACAGAAAAAGAGAGGATACACAATGAAGGTCAAGAATAGAGTTCATCCCACATATGAATTTCAATGACAACAATGAATGAATTTCAGGAAGTTTTCGCAGCATTTAGGTGCAAAACTGCTCCAGACTGGGGTCAGTGAATTTTGTTTTAATTCCAATTAATAATTCACAGCTGAAAGGCTTCTGGTTTGACAGGTTTTGTATGAAGTACGGTATAGTCAGTGAGAAAGAAAGGAAGAAGGAAACAGAGGCTAGTTTGTGCGTGCGGGTCAAGGAGAGATTTAATGAGTCGTTTGCTTCTCATTATCCAGGATAATAATTAACAGTGTGTGTGTGTGTGCGTGTGTGTGTGTGTGTGTGTTCATTTTCTCTTTGGAGTCACCAGTGAAACAGTCATTCACAGCTGTCTCGCCTCTCTTTCGCTCTCTGTTTCTACTGTCTTTCTCTTCTCATTATTGATTCATCTTTTGGACATTTTTTTCAAATAAAATAAAATCATTTAGTTTATAAAATGCACAGAAATAGCAAAAAAAAAAAAAAAGAAAACAAGAGAACCCAAGGTGATATCCTCAATTTTTTCTTCTGTATTTTTCTTTGACAAATGACTAAAACAAATTATCAAACTTGTTGATTTAATTTCTTTCTCTCTCTCAACGTCCTCCCCCGTCTCTCCCTCTATCATTTCTCTCCGCCAGTATGTGCACCTCACACTCACACACAGGTTTGAGTGTGTATTTGCAGACGGTGTGTTGTTGATTACCATAATTAACATGGTTATGTTAATTGTAGCAAGTTAATTTTGCTGATGGAACACATTTGTAAAGGTGAACTCTATGGACAGACGGCTATTGCCTCAGGATACTGTGTGTGTGTGTGTGTGTGTGTGTGTGTGTGTATGCATGCATTCATACCGTGTGTGTGTGGGTTTGTGTTAGCGGCTGACAGTTCGGGCTCCAAACAGGTGTGCATCACCTGGAAACAGGATTTATCTTGCAGTGCACGGGCAACCCAGACACACACAGTGATGTTGAAACCAGACACACACACACACACACACACACACAGCCTCAGTGGTCAGCCAAAGCAGCAAATGCAGCATACAGCTTATCTGATCATGAGCAGGGTTAGATAGAGGACTCTGCATCATAGGGGTGGATGAAGAGACAAGCAGATAAACAGACTGATAGATAGTTTAACTAAATAAAATGGCGTCCTGGTGGCGCACTGGTCTAAAAACCATGTAACCGTGACCTCCGTCTGACCAGGAGCATTTGTCAAACGTCCCTCCCTGTGCATGTTTCGTTTTGTTGAGACTAACAAGAAAGTGAGAAATTAAATTGAATGACACAGTGCACAGAGGACAGAAATAGCTGCATAATGAACATCTTTAACATATAGCTCGAAGGCAGATCGCACGACAAATTGTTATGATGTGTGGTGTCATGGTGGGGGGGTGGGAGGGGGGGGGGCTCTGGCACCTACTAATAAAAACATTCTCACTGGAAATAAGTGGCCTAATATCCACGTTTAACTCCTATATTATTTATGAGGTTATTTTTAGCATCTTTAGCTCTCCATTGTGTTTCCTAGTTCTTAAAAAAGAAAAAGCCCTCTGTGTTTTCTGTGGTGCCTTCCAAGGAGACAGAAGAGTTATGGCAATAACATTTGGACTGATTTACTGGTAAAATCATATTGTAGGCTGTATTGTTCTGAGAAATGTCACAAAAATAGACTCATGGCATCCAATTTTTCAAGCAAGAGAGTGGTTGTTTGTCCTGTCTGCTGGCATATGGAGCTTGTTATGACGGCCTGACTGAGAGCAGTAGAAGCTCTTTCTTTTGCCTGCATTTTGGCATGGTAGGCGTTGGTGTAGGTAATGGGATTTTTTTTTTTTTTTACCCGTGATTTACCTGTGTTTAAAGTCATCAGACGCAGACAAATCAGAATTCACATTTGTGTCCATGTTTGGACAGCTGCGAGACGATCAGATCCAAACCATAAGGAGTTAAAAATGCATCTATCTCACTGTGTGTATCTGCTTCACTTGGATAAATGAGAAGAGGCTTCTTAGTCACACATATCTTAATGTTTCAAAGTGTGTATGTGCATTTCTAGCATTAACCAGTCAGCAGGCTGGCAAGGCCTGCTCTTGATGTCAAAGTAATGCTTTGATCACACTGGGACTTATCTAGTAGTTCTCATCCTCTCCCGTCTCTTCTTCTTTCGTCCTCTCCTTCGTCCCATCTCTCCTCTCTCCTCATGTCTCTCCGTCCTCCCTCCCCTATCCTTTCCTCTCATTTCATCTCGCCCCTCCTCTTCCTTTATATTTTCTCCACCTGTCCTCCTCAGTATGCCTTTCCCCCCTCTCTTCTATATTTATCCAGACTGTGCTGTAGGCGAACAGAACAGTTACTCACCTGAAAAAGTTCTAAAATAAACCAGATTACAGCAGACAAATTAAATACTTTATTTCATTGAGTTTTACCGACACATATACAACATGACATAGCTGCTTTCTGTATTATCACTTAATACAATGTTTGCTAAATTAAGCATCAGACAGCAATGCACGGATAATGTCGCCGTCTATTTTTTCATCACATAATAAGTGTGTTTGCTAATGAGCCACTCGTGCAAAAAACTCTGCACTGCTTGTGTGAACAGAGTCCTCACTGATTCAGCTCTGCACATGTGAAGGTGTGCGCTGAAGGATAGTAGTGTTGCTGTCTTCTGTGTGCCTTCACACACTCTGTTGCCACACAAGAGGCCTTGAGATTATAAAACTACTGTCTTAGTCCTAAAGACTAAAAACACAAACAAATCTGCACACTTCACGGGCTCTGAGGAGACGGTGTAGTGGCAGATGATGGCTCAACCGCATGCATACACTCAGAGAGAAAGAGAGTCGATAGTGCACTCTGACACACACACACACACACACACACAAACACACACACACACACACACACACACACACACACACAAAAAGCCTGTTTTCTTTTCTACAAGACAGAGCATTACTGCAAGGTTGACCTCTTTACCATAATAACTTCTCTCCATTTGCCTCCCTCTGTCTCTTTCTGTGAGTGTTTCTTTATTTTTTCGCTGACCTTTCTCTCTCCGTTATCACTCTCACCAACTCCCGCACTCGATTTTTTGCATCTTTCCCCCCGTTTTTTTTCTGTCCCTCTGATTTTTTTTTCCTTCCCCCTTCTCTCCTTCTCCTTCCCTCTCCCTCTGTCTCTCTCAAGCTGTGCTTCACTGACCGTGACACTTATAATGGTGTAATATGATTGAATATGACTGCTGCTTCTTCGTTGGACAATATTAATTTCACTTCTTTCGATGCAAACGGCTTGGCTCCAGTATATTTCTGTGCCCGCTCCATGCCTAAACCCCTGACCATGACTCAGAGACTTAAGGCGACCTTTCTTTCTCTTTTATTATTTTGTTATTTTCCCCTCTGTCCTTTACGTTTTTGTTGGTATATCTGCTTGTTTCTCTCTTCTCTATCTTCTATCTGTGGAATAGTCTCCATTTCTCATTCTCTGTCTGTCTTCATCTCCCCCTTCCACTATCTCTTTAGGTTTCAGTTGCAGCTGTGACTGCATTGACCTTTAGTGAAAGAAGAAACAGTGAAGGACAGATATAGCCTCCTCTATGACTGCCTGAATGTTACTGCTCTATAGAAAGGCCCCGGCTATTTACAGGGAGGGGTGGAAGGACTGATAAAAGGCAGATCACTGCTCTCCAGTCACTGACACCTTTCTTCATTCTGCCATTAATCCATGTATGAAATATAATTAACACATTCAATAAAATAAAATAAAGTATTTTGAACACACAATTGATTATGCCCTTTAAAACCTGAAGAGTGTGAAGTCACTCGCACACTCATCAGGTTTCTTCTCACTTCAATTTCAAGATGTTCCAATCACCTGCATTGCATTTCAGCAGGCGTTAATATGAGTTGAGATATGTTTCACTCTGGAAAAAAGCATTTGATTGTTCAGCTGACAGGTTGCAGTTTTATAATTTTATCAATAGATATCAGATATTTACCATACTGTATATGGATATGCCTTTATTGGACTATGAAATAGAAGGGGTTGTCATTGCAATTCACTTGAAATGCAGATACAGATAATCCAGTTGGGGTTATTTTTAAACCCAGTGAAGTAGCAGTTGCTTCGAGCCATTCTCATACATCGTATGTGTTTTCAGTGTTTATGTGGAGTGACATCAAATTTGTCACAGCCATGTTTATTTTTATTGTGATGTTATGAAAGCAAATGCCATCAACACTGTTTATATTCTGCTGGCAAGGTTGAACAAACGAGGTCACAGTGTGTGTGTGTGTGTGTGTGTGTGTGTGTGTGTGTGTGTGTATACATGTCACTCCAATGTGCCCGTGCATGAGGGTGTTTTCACATAGAGCTGAAGCTGACCAAGCAAGGTCAGCGTGTAGTCCGCATATCTGTGCACACATGCCCCCGTGCACCTGAGCATCACCAGAACAACAAATAAAAGTCACTTCAGGCAGTCTGTCCGCATGTGTCCGTCTCACCTGAAGGTGAGATATGCAAAGTCACCCTGGTCTCTGTGTGCGTAAGTTTCAGCTTGCATCCTGCCCTGTGCTCTTATCTTTATGACAACCAGGCTTCTCCACAACCATATAAAGACCTGGAATATCCTCCAAAGAGAGGACAAGGCTTTAGTTTTTGTTTTGTTTTTAAAGTTAAATGAAGCATTAGGCTGAGTTTAAGTTTGGTGGTGAAGGATATGAGTCGTGAAGTGGAACGTCCTTACAAGTATACTGTAATAAAAGTAGGTGTGTGTGTGTGTGCACAGGGGCAGGCATACAGGGGTAAATACATCAGACAGCTGTTCTGACCTTTTTATGTGAGAAAATAGTACTGATGTTTTATTCACAGATCATGCTAATATTTTATTCAACAAGGCAATTGCACCAATCTTTAACAGCAGTTTAGAGCAATAAGAGCCGCGTGTCACCAGGTTTCACTCTCGAGATGAAAAGAAGAATATCAAAGAAAATATCTTGCTGTGACATTTGGAGGCGAGAAAAACTCCTCTCCTTTATGAGGATTTCCATTTACTATTTATCCTTTAGATGCAGTATTTGTCTGATGCAGTTATTCCAAGCAACTTACTCTGAGTGGGAAGGAACAGGTGCAGCTGCTTAAGGACTCTTCACCACACAGTGCTACTGGTGTTGAGTACCACATTCAGAAATATTAGCGAGCTGCAAGCTGAAGTTTTAATGTGTTGTTTTTTTTCTTGAAAGAGTCTGCAGTGCAAGTTTTCAAAAAGAGGTTTTTGGCATCAAGGAGACAATGGAGCTCCCAATATTATCAATAATAAATTCTTTTTAAGTCATTTCTCCAGCACATAGAAAATACATCTTGATCCGAAATCCAAATAAATGTTTTACTGCTAACTCTTGGCCTCAGCACAAACATTTGGTCAACAAAACATAAAAAAGGGAGGAAAATACTTTTTCCAGATGGCTGTCCATAGAAAAACATGCATCAGTTTGGGGGACCTTTGGCAAAAGGAACTACTTTTGCAGCTTTGTTGAGATATGTGATTCTTATGGGGGTGTTTGGTTAGAGAGAAGTTTGAGAACAGTGCAGGCTTATTGAGGTATGTGATTGCAGCTCAGATCAACAAAGGGCTCTCTGTGTCAACCTGGAGAAAGAAGGGGGATGTCTGGCTTCAACAACCATGTGGGACTGGAAAGGGGGGAGGTTATTATCAAGTATCCAGCGCGTCCGTGCATTGGTTTGGAACGGGATGAGGGGGGACCAGAAAACGGGGAGGGAAACGAGAATGAGAAATGAGAGCGCAGAGGGGATCGTTTTTGCAGGGGAGGATGTTTTGGCACAATGACCCTTGTGTCCTCCAGTTTGTCATTGAGTCGAGTGTTTGTCGGTGGTTTGCGGGGTGAGGGGTGGCGGATTCAGAGGGGTAATTAGGTTCATTACACATGCATGGTAGGTGTAATGGTCCGCAACATTGCTGATCAATTCCCCCCTCTTACCTCCATGCCCACCCCCTGTTACCGTCAAATGACCAAAACTCGTTCATCCACATAGTGTTTATTACAAAACAAATTATTAACTATTTGAAAAAAAGATTAATGGCTACAACTCATTGAGCTACACTGCTCAAGTCAATCGTTGTCATTTGCCTGAAATGGTGTATACTGTCAAGCCAAACCCGGCAAGTTCAAATGTCTTAAACAGATCAATACCATGTTTAAATTAGGCCCTTCAAGCATTTATTTCGTGAAGTGTTGTATTTGGTTTATTAGCGACAGGATCAAAAGGTCAAATCAATCGAAAATCCAACCACGCTGTAGAACATATTCTAGCTTCTTGTTTTAAAGTATTACCATAAAAACAGGGCTTATTTCTATTTCTTTCCTAATTTTCCTAACTTTACATTCTATTAAATACAAAATCGAACAGCTGACATGGGAGCAGAACTCTGCTATTAAATATTAATGAAGTTACTAGTTAGAGGCCCGAGGCCTTCACTTACAAAGGAAATAAAGTGTTTGATGGTGCACTTACTGCTTTGAAATCAAATCTATCATTGCACTTTATCATAATGAGTAAAAACTGATTCGAAACAATAAAGCCACTAATGACTTCTAGGTGTACAGATCATGACCTGCCTTTGAGCGGGAATGTTGGGCCAGTAAGGTCTCCATGGGCTAATGTAAATGTAAACGTGTGTGAGTTACTGGATAAATGGGATGGAGGGGTATACATCCCAGGCTGAAGGGTGGTCTTTAAAGGCTTAGTGGCATCCACTAAGACCTTGTGTTCTGCCCCTTGCCTCCTCAATAGAGCAAAGCTAATCTGGGTCTGCTTAGGGCTGCTTCTTTCGTCCCTTGGGCGACCGTCTCCCTCCCTCTTTCTACCTCGCTTTTCCATCCCGACCTAAGCGACTCACTGTCTCGCTCAAGGACACTCTGGACTGGACACATGGTTGTTGATGCACATCTATTGGGGTGAAAGAAGTGGTGACCTTTGAGCCAGAGACTCGTCTGTCAAGCCACTTGATGAAAACCTTCTGCCAGTGTAGCAGGTCTCCATCAAGCGCTGTCTCTCCGACTCTCTGTGCATCATTTTAGTAGTGACTTCCATTTTTAAGGAATACACAGACTGTCCCAATACTGTGCTGCATATTAATTCTAAGCAGATAGACGAGATGCTGAGATTTTCAAAGAGTCTTCAATGAAAATAAAAGTTGTGTCTTGTAAATATATGCATCTGTCTCTCTCTCTCTCTCTCTTTACCTCACTATCTCTTCTTTCTTTCTCCCTGACCGGCTCCCGAGGGTCATGGTGTCAGCTGTTGGACAATAGGACAGCTGTATCCAGATCAGCCAAAGAGCTACAAGCCCCCGGGGGTGGGATTAAGCCAATTAGTAGCTGTCAATCACCATGACATATCATGGACAGCTAGATCAATACTTGGATGAATGGAGGGAGAGATGGGACAGACAAACGGGTGGAGGCTGGCACTGAGAGAGGACTGGGAGCCTGGATAGACTGAGGAGCAAGTGTGGCTGGACGGGAGGATACAAGGGTGGAGAACAGAAAGGAAGTCAGCAGGATGCAGAATGAACACTGGAGACCGGAGGGGTGATTGAATGGATGAGAAGAAATATAACTACGCCAAACCAGTGCAATAAAAGGCAATAAATGAGAGGTACTGAGAGACACTGTAAGATATTGCTTCTCATGAAGTCACTTGCGATAAAGTACTGGAAATGATTAAAATAGTAGGTAAAATGTAGATATGGAAGGAAAAGATTTATGCAGGAAGAGAAAATGCAAAAAGGATGGTTAGAGGAGAGTGAGAGGCATCTGGGGGCAAACATAAAGAAAGAAAAAGAACCATACAGAAAAATAAAGACAAGTGCCATAATACAGTGTAGCCTCAGCTTGCAACCCCAGGAGACGTAAAGAATGAATAGGTGTGGAAATCAGTTCCCCCTCTCTCCCTCCATCTCCTTTTTCTGATCATCTCTCTCTGTTCCCCATCTGTTTTTCATTTACATATTTGTGGCTGTGTGCTCTATAGTCCAAAGGGTTTTGTGGGAGACACAGAATTTGTTTATCATGGTTGGGGACATCAGAAGATCCCATCTCCTCCTGACGGCTGAGAGAGGGGAAAAAAAGGCCCCCGAAGAGAATCAATAGGCCTCAGAGTGAGAATGAGAGGGAGGGAGGAGGAGGAGGAGGATGTGGGGGACTTTGGAGGGAAGGAAAGCAAGAGATAGGGGGAAAAAGGAGAGGAAATTAGGACTAAAGGGGGAAATTGGGGTGCAGATGGTTAATAAAGAAACATTCAAGCAAGAAATAAAGGATTTAGGAAAGATGTGGAGGCTGAATCAATACAGTCTAAAGTCAGTTAAATCAAGAGAGACCCAAGAATGAGAATGAATGATAGAATTAAAGAATAGTATGAAGGGGGAGACATGGAGTAGAGTGGAAAAGGAAGGAAGACGAAAGGAACTTTGGCACATCTGTCATATCCAGACTATTAGGAAATAATTGAGAATGAATATGCCTTCAGCAGCAAAAAGCTACTGTTTGCTGAAAGTGAATGGACTGCAGAACGACAGAATATAGAACTACATTGACAGGAAAGGGATGGGGAGGAAGGGAAACAGAGGAGAGGAACTGAGGAGAAGAAGGAGAGAGAAAATAAAAGAAAGGAAGAGAAGATGTTGTGCGAACATGCACACAAATTAAGGATGGGGGAGAAAAGTGGAGGATGCAAGTGACACAAAGAGTACAATGGAACAAAATGGAAGGGGTATAAATGAGGAGGAAAAAAATAGATGTTTTAAAAGCAATACAGATGAATAAAAGGATGGAAGAGGGAGAGGAGGTTCTATAAAAGTTGGAAAAAAATGAATAAAAGGCCAGATGAGTGAGGAAAAGGCGGATCAGGACAAAATAGCAGAAAAAAGGAGACAGGGAAGCAAAGTGAGGAGGAGGGGATGTCGTTTTATGAACATGAAGCTTGGAACATCTGGCACGACTCTCAAAAAGTTCTTCGGCCTTTTGAATTTGTATGTTCGAGTGTGTGCGTGCGTGTGCGTGTGTGTGAGTGTGTGTGAACGGAGGGTATTGGGAGGGGGTTTGTTAGTCTAAAGCAGTGATGCACAAAGACACACAAACCAGGCCTGCCACACTCACTTATATACGCCTGGATGGATACAGAAAGGGAGATCGAAGGTTTAAGGAAGAGAGGGGATGGAGAGGGGAAAAGGAAAAAAAAAAGAGAAGAGGGGACAGGAGAAGGACAGATGGAGGGGAGGGGAGAGACCGAGGAGAAGACAAGGAGGGAAGGAGTCGGAGGAGGGATTTGTTTATGATTGATTTACCTCGCTCTCCAAGGCCACTGAGTCATGTAATCATCAGGAGGGTTTTTGATCTGCACTCTTTATGGAACCGATGTGTCATTTTTTTCGGCGCACTCGTGTTAGGAGGCGACATACATGACGTAAATTTTCTCTCTCTGACATGTAAATAGTGCTCATCAGACATTCATAGAAATAGTTATAAATAATATATTTTTCTTCTTTTTTTTAAATATTTTCTACATGTTCACAATGAGGCTTTGGATTAGTTATCATTTTCTATGAAATGTTTTGTTTTATCCTTTTTTTCTAATTTTCATAACCTCTGAGAGTAAGTGCTTTTGTGTTTAAATCTGTGCTTTAAATCCTAAAAAAAAATAAAAAATACTTGTAATGAGTGTATTTTCCGCCTGTTTTCACTCCTAAGGAGTCTCTGAATAATTCATGGTGTTTCGTCAGTAACATATTGTTCTAACTTTTGGAGGAGAAAATATTCTTCAGTTGTTGCTTTCTCATTGAAATTTAAATATGCACGTGTACTGCTGTATATTTTACAATTAATCATTTTACTTGGATTGATAAAAGAAATTAATACTTGTGAAACTTTTTATAAGTGTTCTTTTTTTTCTCTCATCTGTTCTGTTGTATTTTGTCTCTTTCTTCCCTCTTTAAAAGTGTATTCTGTCAGGTCTTTGAGGTCTTAACAAGCATATTTTCTGCCTGTTTTAACCCTTAAGGAGGCGATGAATAATTCATTGGGTTGTGCTCCTACTAGTTTTGCTAATGGGTCAGTCACAAAGCCATACATTTGTAAATGAGGGTAAGCCACCTTTATGAGTCCCTGTGCATGTGTGCAGGGCAGTGTGTGTGTGTGTTTAGACGGGTCAGGCTCTCAGGTTTTAAGACAAGGAGCGTTTTGTCCGACAAGAATTTTGTGTTGTGTGTGTGTGTGTGTGTGTGCGCCTGTTTGTGCGCATGTGTGTGTTTTAGCTGTCGAGTGCTGCCAGGATTTGTAGCTGTGCTCCCACAATGACCCTTTCATCCGAAGAACCATTTGATTGTGTGTATGTGTGTGTGTGGGTGTGTGTGTGTGTGTGTGTGTGTGTGTGTGTGTGTGTGCATGGTCCTTCGTGCATCCATGTGTGTGTCTGTGCCTGCTTGTGTGTGTGTGTGTGTGTGTGTGTGTGGGATTTTGTAGGCCTCTTTTCTATACGACCCCATCTCTTTATCTTTCCAGAACAATAAAAGATGGAAGCCTGCAGGCACAGACACAAACGGACCGACGACAGACACAGAGACACACAGCAGGAAGATAAGCAGACAGACAGAAACAGACTGACAAACAGAGCTGTATAATTCAGGTCACTGGCATGGCCTCAACACACACACACACACACACACACATTCTTTAATCACAATCAATCAATACAGTCAAAGCCTCTATACCTGCTTCCCTATCTTGCCATTAACACAGGTGTCTTTAACTATAAACACTCCAGGGGAAGGCGGAGCAGCTATTGCGGCTTTTCTACCCGCCAGATGGACGACACGTCTTTCCGAACGCTCTGAAAACCGCCTCTTGTCCGAAGCGTGTGCTGACCTTTTATTTATGCAACCGACACTCCTATGGCTACAGCATAATATGGTGAAATTCCTAGATTACAAACATCAGCAGCAGGCAGTAGTACGAAGTGCGAGAGCCAGAGCCGCAGGAGAGAAATGAGAGCAAAGCAGTGAAGTAGAAAAGCTTTTCAGCTGCGAGATAAGAGCATATTAGGGCGAGTACAGGTGGGAAAAGACGGGGGGGGGGACCTGAAATGCTTTATTAGTTCTTGATGAGACACATTTCAACCTACAAGTGAAAATTGGAATGACTGGAGTTATGATTGGAAAGGTTATTTCCACCTCCGGAAAGCTCAAAAACAGATTAGATTTAGATTATATCTACTTAAAATAATGTACAGAAATACTCCTGCGGCTTTAGTCAATAACATCTGTAAGTGTAGTATTGTGCAGACCTCTTTGTTCACTAAATATGAAGGAAAAAAAATTTAAGGGGAAGAGGAAGAGATATAAATAAAAATGGAGACAAAATGAGGAAGAAAAAGTAAGGGAGTAAAAAAAGAGACAGAAGAGGAAGAAGTGGAAGAAGAAGAAGAAGAACAAGAAAAAGAAAAATAGAACGAAGATATGAGGCAAAAGGAGAACAAGCAATGGAAACTCTAGTGGTGCAGGCCAACCTCGTTCATAGCAGTAGGGACATCTTTGTGTGTGTGTGTGTGTGTGTGTGTGTGTGTGATGCCAGTTCCCCAGCTGTGAATAGCTCTGTTGAAACAAACCTAGTCTGACAGCAATCACACACACACTAAAACTACCTGCTTTGAGGGGATGCCATTTCGACTTCTTGCTTTCTCTCTCTGCAGATGTATTCTTTGGCCTTCTCAGACTCCTAACTTGATGAGTTTTCCATGGCTGTGGCCCCCGGTTCCTTCGTGTGTACGAGCTATTTCTGGCATTCCTGATTGGTTGGACATGCAAAGCAAAGTCTGGGTTTATTCCCCACCGCTGTTTCTCAAATTTCACATATTCTCTTGCTTTTCTTTTTTTATTTTCCTACATCTTTTCTTCCCTCAATCACCCCTCGACTCTCACACTCCTTTCCTTTAGATAGTTCACAGTGGTGATCCACACAAAAACACCATTAATTAACTGTAGTTGATAACACAAGGTTTATATTTAGAACTGTTTCAAGTAACCATCCACACATCAATCTGCTGCACAGCGTTTTCAACTATGCAATCAAAGCTATTTCTTCTTTTGATTTGATTTGATTTACTGAGATACTCTACACGTCTGCCCTCTACCACTCACTCTACATACTAACTGTATGCTGAAGTGTTTTCTAGGTGGGGGCAGGTGGATGGTTTAGTGTCTAGGTTCTCATCATGTAACGGTGAGTGCATGATTTCTGGAAACTTCAGGTTAACTCAGTCTGTATTGACAGTGTAGTCTGGGTGGTCCCAGAGGAGGCAGGGCCATTGTTATGGAAACAGGTAATAACTGCAAACCGTTAAATATCAGTGGAGGGTGGATGTCTGAGACAATGTAGTAAAATAGTGAAGTGTTTTGTGTTAGAGAGACAGAAAGGGAGAGAGTGAGGCCCTGTAACTTCACACATTTACATAACACTACAGTCGACTGCAGTAAAGGGGACACTTTTGTTTTAATGGTGTGTGCTGGTCTCACAGGAAGACACAGTAGGAGGTTAGAGGATACACCAGACACACACATGCACAGCAAACGGCTAACAAATGAGTTGAGTGTGGTGCAAATGCTTGGTCTTGTCATGGTGTTTTTATGGTCTTTTTGTATCTCTGCTGTTTGTTCCTGTTGAACAGTCAGTGGCAGCCCACCCTAAACTTTAACCCACCTCAAATGTCAGAGAGGAGAAGCCAGACAGGCTGCTTTCTGACGCATTTCAATGCAGGGGAATGTGTGTCTTTTCTGCTTATTTAAATTCTGTGTTTGTGTACTTAGCGTGTTGTGACACGTCAGGAAAGGATACTTCCTGGTGGATCTCAACGCTCAGAGATGCTGATTTGAGTGGAGGTGGACTGTTTGTTCCTCTTAGCCTCTGTTTTACCAAACAAATACAGAAAAGGACAACCCCTGCTATCCTGCAGGGTGCAACTAGATGCTGAATTGAACAATAAAAACGTTTATATATATATATATATATATTTTTTTTTTTTTTTTCCAGCAGATGTCACACTATATTAACTCACACAGGTGTTGAACTGATTGCAGAGCTGCATCTGAGGCAGTTTAAGTTCTCGTGTCGCTCCACCAAGACACAAGAGTTCTTGTCAAACAAGTAATCACTTCATAGAATGATCGACTAATGATTTCAGTGCTAGATAATTCAATTATTGACACTGAAACTTCTTTGTTTGGTATTTCTTTCTGAGGATACTGTAGGAACTGAAGCTTAGACTTCACTTTTTCTAAAAGAGAGCTTGATATAAATAGATAAATTAGTATTGTATGTAAAGAGACAGTCACAGAAAGCATTCTGAATGGCTAGGCATTGCATATAGATGTCATCATACCCACAGGTAATGATGCCTTTCCCTTTATCTTTGTCTTTGTGAGTGTAGAAAATGTCAGCAAAGTACGACAGAGGCAGACAAAGTAGCCTTGTTCTACACATATAACACATTTCAAAAAGCGTCTGTATACCCACCACAAAGGGATTGGAGAAGGCAGGGAGGTGTGCATCTGTGGGTGCCGCAGACAGAGATGGAAAAAAGGCCGTCATTACTGTGTCCTTGGAGAAGCCACTCCACCTCTAAACATGCGTCACACCTGGTGCTGTAGTTGCAAACGACGAGTTAACTATGGGGTCCACTTATTTATCATCATAAGGCGGAAACATGGCGACTAAGAAAAAATAAATAAATAAATCACTGTGATGCAATGATTTGTTCCCACCGTGTCGGACTCTTCCCCGCGTGGTTACATCAGTCTGATGTAGAATAAATGTAGGTCACCAAGAGTAATATAACAAAAGTGGGTAGACTTATGTTTCATAAGGAGGCTCTAGATGGTTTTGCTTTGTATTTCACCTGTTTATCTGCCTCAGTCTGTTTCCTATTCTCTACATCTGTCTCTCACACACTACACAAAACCAACACAGAAGTCCGAACACATGACCCCCAGTTATTACAGGGCCTACAAGCTCTCCACTTGCTGGATTGATTAAACTCGAAGAGAACTGCCCTCAGGTCTGGCTTTCAGACCGCGGTGAAAACAGCTTGAGGGATTTAAATTACTTACAACATTAAAATAGTTCAAAAAACTATCAGAAGATTTCCCAGGAAATTGTGTGGGATCGGTAAAAGATTGGAGGGATTCATCCAGAACTATAAGCTGAGAACTCGTCTCCTCAAGAAATACTACAAGTCCCAGAGGATCAAATTTTTCTCTGCTCTAATACATTGTGTAAGTACTAAAAAAAATCCCCCCTTCGACTTTTATTTCACTTCATTTTCCAGCATTTTTATTGCATTTGTGTATCTTTCAGGGTGATGATATATTGTTCCATCTGTTGCTCAAAGGTTAAAGTTTTGTCTTATTAAACCATAACCAAACAGTGTGCTGTCTAATTACCTGCCTACAGGAACCGTAATCTAACCTCAGCCAGTGTTTGGTTGCCCTATCTTTGCTTTTACAGTTTGAGATTTAATGAGCTTAATTGACAAGCCGGTGTTAACTTCCAAGTATGAGACAAATGACCATTAATGTATTCTGTAGCCCACAATGCCTTTAAAACAGAACTAGTTTGTAAACCATGTCAAAGTCTCCTGATGTGGCCTCGCTGTCCCGTCCTAACTGATCTAAATTAGCAAGACTGACACAAATAAATCAAAACCTTAATTTTGCAGTGCACCTTGAAAATGCCTGAACAAGTAGTACCGTGAACGTGTTTTGAACCTCGGTCAGATTGGTTTGACCTCTGGTCATGTCTCTAATCAACCTCCAACACTTTACCTCAATCGATCGCTGCGATGGCTTCATTTCAAAAGGCTGTATAAGCCATCAAGCATCCTAGAGGCTCCTGGTAACTTGCTAATAACATCACCGGTGTCTCTTAAAGCCTGCTGGTTTACAAAATATTCAGCCTGTAACCAGCTAAAGTCATAACTGGCTAAAAAAAAAAAAGCACCAAAAAAAAAAAAGCCTTTGAGATTTGGTTTAATGGCACACTAAAAATAGGTGGTCTGCCTGAAAATCTGCGAGTGGGGAACAGGTGTTTACCCTCCTAGTGTGTTTTGTCCTGCTTTCCGTTTCCTTAGCGCAGCCTCTCTGTGCTTATCTGCAGCCCAGGACACACCCAGCATCTCTGCCTCCCTCTCGCTCTCTCTCCCCGGATCCCCCGAGGCTGTTTAGAAGGGATATGTGACAGATTCTGCTCTGTGTGTGCGTGTAGCACTAGTAGCTCTCGTAGTAATGACAGGCAGATGGGGTTATTCATCACCAGCCAAGTCTGTGCAAGCAAAGCAACCATCATCCCTCTCTCTCTCCCCATCTATTTATCTTTCTATCTAAATCTGAATAATGATAGATAAAAGAAAATCCTCTTTACGTCACTCCTAAGCTCTTTATATTCCTTTTGTCTTCCCCCGTCTTACATGACCTTCTGCAGCCACGGCCGTATTGTCACTGCACCGCAGCTCTGACCACTACATTTCACTATCTGTTGCTTAACATGTTAATGTTTAATTAATTAAAGATTTTTTCTACTGTTGCTCTCATTATTAGTCATTCTGGATGAGACTTTTACTTTGATGTAAAACTAGGAATTAAGTAGACCATATGTGAAATCCACATGGGAAGACATTAAAACCAATTACAGCCTCATCTGGGATCTGGGAGTTCACATTTTGCATGTGTGCACATGCAAATCACTTTGCATGTGCATTTCAATTGGCTTTATTGGCATTATGATGTAACACTGTACATACTGCCAAAGCAGGCGTGGTCATTTAACAGTTGTACATCAATTAGAAAACATACTATAGCAAATACATTTACATCAAATAAATATATTACAGCAAAGAAACATACTACATTAAAGAAACATACTACGGCAAATAAACATAATTCATCTAAACATAAACTCTCTTTCACACACACACACACACACACACACACACACACACACACACACAAACCTACGCACATTCACAAACGCAAATGTCTTTGCAAATAGGTCAAATCCCTTTGACCACAGCCATTCAGAGATCCATTTACGCATCCCGCCTTGAAGACTGCAGCAATGCACATTTTCTCCCACAAACACAAACACACACCCACACAAAGACACTCTCAGAAACACACACCCACACATTCATACATACATACATGCTGCAGGGCTGCCACAGCTCCAGTATTTTTCTGAAGTGGCTTTTCAATTCCATGGCTGTTGCTCGAGGGTGTGTGTGTGCAGATGTGTGTGGGTGTGTGTGTGTGTGTGTGTGTGTGTGTTTGTGTGTGTGTGTTTGATTCTATGATGGGTGGAGGGTACTCGACAAAGATTGTGACATAAACCATTAATAGTGCTGCCCTAGTGTTTGAGTGCTGGCTCGTGTGTGTGTGTGTGTGTGTGTGTGTGATTGCTGTTGACATTAAACACTCTGTCCAGGCCAGTTTGGCACCGGGCACGTACAATGATGAGATATCTTTTTTTTTTTTAAAGAAGGGAGGAAAGAGGACACGAGAGTAGAGGAAGGAACATTTTGATTTGAGTCAGGAAGAAGGATCAGCTCACCTGACACCATTAAAATTAAAACCCGCTCATTTACACAAATTTACACAAAGGTGGCTTAACACCTGCTGTGTAACCACATGGGGACGGCTTCAGGTTACCATTGCATAGATTGTTAACAGGTAGGAGCGCATCCAGGCAGGAGAGAAAAACAGAAGAAAAAAAAAAGGTTTGGAGAAGACGACAGAACAGGCAGCCAATTAAGAGGAAAAATATTTGACGCTCGCAGTGTGTTTGGACCCGGCACATAGCTTTGTGATGGCAAATCAGGCAAATCAGAGAAAACACACGTACACCAAGCCTCAATTTGTGCTACCTAAGGCAGAGAACACTTTCAACTTTAAAGCCCCCTGCTGCTGCCTAGGTTTTACAGTAAAAAAAACACGCCAGTTTGGTAATTGGGAACAATAAAAGTGCACAGTGAAATTGCCATAATTAAATAACACATTAAAATAAATTTTCTGAAGGCATAATACAGGTGGGGAATAAGAATATATGACAGAAAAAACAAAAGAACAGGCAGAGAAGTGTGCCAGGAGAAGAGGCGGAGGCAGTTTCTGAGATCCTCCACCAGTTGTTGTTTTACCGTTCCAGCAGCAGTTAAGAGTCTAATTGATTATGGCGACCCCTATTTTCTAACTGCAGTCTCTTCATTGATCCAGTTACCGCTGCCACTGCTCAGCTCCCTCCAAGTGATTCTCTTAGTCATTACTGCCGAGGAGAGGGCCGCTTCTCTCTGTGGCCTCAAAAACGACTTTAATGCAAAACCTCAGTCAACTCCTCAGCAATTCTTAGAACGAGTAAAACGGGTCAGTGTAAAGATTAAGACCTGTGGATGGTCTCTCAGTCTAGATTGAAAGCCAAGAGGAAATTAAACCAAAGCTAATTAACTGACATTTAACTTTGTATTTATTCTCTAGTCCGATGGAATTCATAGCCAACATTAGGAAATGAGCTCTACGGTTTAATTGAGTGAGGAAGGGAAGACAGGTTTTCCCCTTTTGTGAGACTTTACCATCAAGTAGCCAAAGTATATGACATCATTTGCAGTTACAAGTGTAGCATCGCTGAAGAGGTCAATGAAGTTTAATGATGATTTTCTCCTTTCTTAAGATATATGAATGTGCAAAACAGCAGTCACACACTCCAGCAGAGGCAGCCTCATATACTTTGCTCCTGTACTTTGAAATCAATTTCATGTTAGGTTACAGTGTGTGTGTGTGTGTGTGTGTGGGTGGGTGTCCTCCAGCCCGAGGTCATGACCTCTACCTGCTGACTGTGTCTCCTTTCCTAAATTAAAAGACTGCATCACATTACATACAGCACGCACACATACAAGCCGCAAACGCACTAAGCGCAGATACACACACCCACACACAGCACATCGTATTACCTATATAAGGCAAAGCTATTGCAGCTCGCACAGAGAAACTCAATAGGCTTTTAACATTCATTTAGCCTGGACAGCAGGGCTGACTTAAGCTATACCAACTGGATCTGATAGCCTATACAGAAAGAGAGAGGGGCGATAGAGATGGATGGAGGCTGACTTTACATAACAACCTTCTGATAGCATAGTGCTGAGAGGGGATGAGAGAGATGTAGATGTGGGCAGAGAGACAAAGAGAGAGAACACGATGGCTGAGGAAGGAGAAATGGCTAAATATAAAACAGGTCGGTTAGAAAAAAAGAGAGAGACCTACAGAGGCCCAACCAGGTAGATTTGTTTGCAGGTTTACTGTAATGTAACGCAGTAAACCGTCTTTTCTTTGGCTTTGATGGCTGCTGTGTGGGCATGTTGGCTATCTGATTTTTTTCTCACAGCCTCACTCAGAACATCCTCGCCTACAAAAGGGTCTCCATGATATATACCGTAATTGGTTGCTTTTTATTTTCAGCACTGTGTTTTTGGCTCACGTCCATTCAATTACAGTGAATTTACCATGCTTACATCTGTCTTTGAGGGAACTGGCGAGTCGCGGTAGCTCCCACAGCAACTTCCGAGCTGCTTCATGTGGCACGGACACCATTGTATGAAAAAATCTGGAGTCGCATTGAAAATACTCTACTGGCATTTGCTTGCAGCGCTTTATTCAACAGCAGTTTGAGGAACATGCCAAATTCAATTTAGTTTGGAGTTTACTGCCTGCCTCAGGTAGGGAGAGACAGACGGAGGGGAGTGATGATGGGGATGGAGAGAGGGAGAGACAGGTAAAGGTAGAGAGGAGATTGAGAGTAATCGAGAGAGAAAAATGAACATCTATAAACGACCACCCCACCCCACCCAACTCAGCTGTGCTGCAGGGAGGGGCTGGATGATAAAACAAACATCCTCGTATTTAATGGACCTCTCTTATTTCTACTCCGGCTCCAGATTAGGACTGAACATAACTCAAAAATAGTGGTGTACGTGTGTGTGTGTGTGTGTGTGTGCGTGTGTGTGTGTGTTTAGGTTTGGATATCAGTTCCAATTTATATCAGCCTGTCTTGAAGTAGAAACTAGAGCATTAGACGAGAGGAGATTAAAGGGGGGATGGCAGGGAATGTTATAAACTTGACATATTAAAAAATTGCTCCGCATATATTCTATGTGTGTTTGTGTGTGTGTGTGTGTGTGTGTGTGTGTGTGTCTGTTGAGGCATAATACAAGCTGATATGTACTATGTTTAGAGAACTGTGCTATACGTACATGATGAATTGACAAAGTGCGAAGGTTGTCCGTGTTTGATATGAAACACAGAACGTAAACGCGTCAAGTCCATGGCACGTGGCCAACGAGCATCATCTGTTAGAGCTGTTACAACTCGTGACCTTCTAGTTATATTTCACATTTCTCATAATCTTCTGATCACTATGGTTACAACCCTCATTTTGTTTAAACTCATATTTCCAGCAAGAATGCATCCAGTCACACCTCAATAACCTTGAGGTCTCCGTTCATGTTACGTATTATTTCTACTTAGGGATGTTTCAACATGAAAATCTAACAATCGGATTTTCCTTGACATTAGTTTGATGGCCAGCTGATGTTGTTAAGGGGCTTGGCTGACAGGAAGCATTTTTCTCAGAGAGGATCAAAGTAGGAAAACATCATGAAAATATAATTGCGGTCGTCTTCCGTGGTGAAATTAAACATCTTAATAGCCTTAAAATGCTGCTGGCCTTAAGACGAAAATACACTAACAAAGCGACACTGCCAGCATGTTAAAAATGAGGAAGGACTATTTTTGTGGCGTCAAAATGACAAAGGGCACAAAAGGTACAAATTCCTTCTTGCATTGATAAGCGTTAATACCGTTCACTGTTGCTCAGCTTAGCTTCCCATTACTCAGGCATATGGTGGATATTTTCTGCTGATTTATCATTGCCACGGGCTTTCAGCCGATCTTAAAATAAATGGCTAAGATGCTGTGAGCCTAGAAAATCGCCAGATGTACAGTAACTTTCATATCAAGCTACTTATTAAGTCTGCATGTTTTCCACGGTCCCAGCTTAGAACAGAAATCCATACAGCGTTGTGCTGCAGCTCTCCTCTCTTCCTCTCCTCTTCTCTCCTCTCCCCAGATGCCTTTTAGAGTTGTCATTGGAGAGTGACCTGTATTATCTATCTCTGACTCTCTCTCCCCGGCTCTGTCTCTTTCTCCGTCTGAATGGAGATTTAGATAAGAGAGTCTGAGCTGCAAGAGAGCAGCTGCTGAATACCAAGAGACAGACCAAAAGAAAGAGAGAGGAGGCCAGAGAGGAGCGGAGAGGGCCAGATTTACTGAGCCATTTGCACCTTGTTTCAGTCTCATCCTGCGGCTAGAGAGGTTCCTGTTATTCATCAAACAGGTGCACAAAGTGCAGTTTTACTGTTATCCGCAGCTCATCTTGTTTATTATGAGGGGGCTTCACCTTCCTCCTTTATACATCTGCATGTGAGGGAGGATCATGTGTATAAAAGGAGACTATAAGACGAGTGTGATCGTGCATTCAGCTGGATTCACTAAGCTTAATGCTATTTGTGGTGGTCAGCATCCTGAGAGCAGGTGTGAATAGCTGTTAAAATGAAAGACCGGGTGGGAAAAGTATATTTAGTAATTCTGTATCTTATATAAATCTCAATGACAACAGATCAATGATGAGTGCACTATAACAGAGTATACAAGAGAGCTGCACTGCAAAAAAGTGCTTATTTGAAAGAAAATAGAGAAGCAAAAATACACAAACCCAACATCTCTTTTTAATTTCATTATGTTGTGTGTGTGTGTGTGTGTGTGTGTGTGTGTGCTGTTTTCATCTGCCTGATTTTGAATATGACACGCACATAGACATACACACACTCGGTCCACCATTTAAAATGTCCCCAAGGTGATCGATGAGGTGGCGATGGAAATGTCATCTGGTGCTAATACATTTATCATCGCTCATCCAGCCTCATGAATTTCTCCTTTTGGTTTTCAATCATTTTTGCTCTTTTACCACGAGACCATTTGAATGCGGTGATTCATAGGACTGCCAGCAGTTTTCTCTGTGGAGGCAGACTGAGCGTGCAGGCATCCAGCACTCTGACTGGACTCATTAATTAGTGGGCAGGACAATGATAGCCTGTGTTTACATGAACCCATGTGATGGGGTGGTAAATAAAGAGCTGGGAGAGACCGAGATCTCCGTGATCATCGTAAAGAAGGAACACCTACAGAACTACTAATCAATTTCACATTCCAACACTTTGTGATTTCTTTGGGAAAGTTTTTTAGGTAATGGTAAAAGTCTGGATAGTCTTTAATTTAGCTTCAGCTCTATAGCATTTGTTACTGGCTGCAATTTGGGTGTCCAAAAACTAAAAACAGCCTTTTTCAATATCGGGTTATGTACTATAAAAGATATAGTGGAGCAGTAATGTAATATGTTATTGATCCGTGGAACTTCTTTTCTTTTTTCTGGCCCTTTTCGCCAAAGAGGTGAGAACATTGGATCAGCAAGAGAAATGTAGGGAAGAGTTTCTCAATATATGGGTCACAACACCACAGCAGGTCACCAGACACGCTGATCTGGCCGCAGATGATTATTTAACTGATGTGCGTGATAATTATATCATTATAAATAGACAGGATCATGCACTGCGAAAAGGTTGAGTGAGTCAGTATCTTGCTGAAGGACACTGAAGCACAGAGAATGCTTGCCACTTTCCAGGGTTTTAATGTACAGCATGTCCTCCAGTCGGACTACTTAACCAACCAGGAGCACATAAAAATGGAGATCAAAATTACAAAGAACATTTCTAGGTTAGCTTTTTATCTATACGAGACGTGGGGTCAGCTGTGGCTACGCTCTGATCTGATTGTGGGATTTTATTTCCAACTCACATGTGAGGTTGGTTTGCTGTAAACAGACTTTAAAGAGTGCAATCACACTGCCTAACGTGTGTCAAGATACAGTTGGGAGAGATCATTATGTATTCATGTGGGTGTGTATTTGTGTGTGTATGTGTGAACTGCTGGCTGAACTGCTGTATGAGTAAGAGAGCGTGTCATACAATAACAAACTATCTAAATGAAAATCATCGACAAGTGAGGCGAGTGATAACTGAGTGTGCACGTACATACATAAGTGAGCCAGCCATGCAGAACTGAATATGTAAAAAGCATATTTATTTTCTCTCCTCCTCTTCTCTCTCCCTCCATCTCTTTATCCATCATCTATCTCTTCCCTCGCACTGTACCCCCGCCCCCCCACCCTGTCAGTTAAATGGCTGTTGCTCGTTTCTCCTTGTTTCTCTAAATCAACATGTCAACTAGAATATATCTCCTCACTCTGTCACGTCGTCGGTAGCACACATTATCTGTTTGTGCAAGGACTCACTGCGTGTGCGTTTCCGCCTCTGTGTGTCACGTGGTCGTTGGCAAGATTTGCACTGCATCCTGGCAATCCTAAAAATGAGGAAGTTGAGTTTTTAGTTTCTTCATTTTATTTGCGCAGCGATACACAGGAAGAGGAACAAAATGACTGATCCAATCGAACGTGAAGAAACTGAATATACAAGAAGCAAATGCCTAGTCTGTGCAGATAAGAACCCCGAGGGGCTAATAAAAACTTCTCATCCTAGAACAATAAAGACGCCTGTGACTGTGGGAATGCTGAGGGTGAAGTCTTACCTCGCTGATTTTAAAACACGGGCAGCGTTTTGTAAATGAGCAACATTACAGCCTTCTCCAGGGACAGAACAGAATTAAGAAGAAATCAATGTGGAAAATATAATGAGCTACAATTTACAATAGAATCACCAAAAAGGAGATACTGATGGCTCACAGCATTCAGCCAAATTGCTCATATGTAGTGTGTCGCTTTTAAATAATCATAATCAGTGTTTCATGGACTTAAGATGCAATTACAGAGTCTAGACAGTAAAATCAGATCACACTTGCATCATGTTGGCCTTGTAGCCTTTCCATGACACATTATCAACTTGCAGTGTCACTACGATTAAAGAGATAAAAAATTTGCTGAGTTTGTGTGGCCGCACTGGTAGAGTATGACATTTTGACAGCTAGGGATGAGCAGTTTGCCGACTAGGGTGGCAAACCTGTGCTAACATATTCTTTACGTACTTATGGGATGAAAGTGTTCATGCATGTGATATGTGTGCCTAACGGTTTGTTCAAATTATTCTTGCAGCAAGGACTGTTTTGTCAGACACTTTGCAGAACAAATCAATTAGTGGAGTAATAAACTACAGGGAATTCAGCATCTTGCCACGGCTGTTCACATCGAACTCTGCTCTGAAAGGCTTACAGCAACGTGTCTGCAGCTGACCCTACACCCACGCCTGCTGTTGACGCATTCTGCAGATTTAGCAAAAGTACCGAGTTGTGCTTTCCAGTCGCTGCAGCTCACTTCAACAGTTAGACGTGCATTTAAATATCCATTTAACTGCATGTGGTCTAGCATGTGTGTTTTTTCCCCTTGACAATATAATTCAAAGCCCAGATAGTAGACTGAGTGATCAATAGTTGATTTGATTTATCAAGCAAACACGTCCACATTCACACATTCCACTTTGTCATAGTCATTGTAAATTGAATATCTGTCAGTTTTGGACTGTTGGTCGGACAAAACAAGCAATTTGCAGCCTTAATCTTAATTTGATTAGGTCAAACAACAGGAAGTGGAGTGATCAGCACTATAAGCGCCTGCTTGGCTTGGATTTTTCTTTAACATTGCACACTGCTAAGGTGGACAGGGCAAAACTGAAGGCTGCTTTCCATGCTTTTTAGTGAGTCTATTTCAACATAAACCTGCAGTTTTCTAGGGTAGACAGAAAGTTATTGCTGGCCACTGGAGATGGGGTGGGGGGGATCATACTGACTTCTGTCTTTCAGGCTTATCTAACCACATGGAGCTATTTTAGAGCATCTGACAGGGAGGCAGGCGTATATTTTCAGATGAGGAAGTGGAAAAATACACGAGCTGTCTAGAACAAGTGTTGTAGGAGTAGCACTATTGTGGGAGCAGGACGTCTGAGCTCAAAGATAAAAAAAACAGGCCTATAGCTACCAGCCAATCCCCTGTAAAATAACTGCCCGCCGTTTGCACCTGCATCGCCTGTGTAGCATCTTATTTTAGACTCAGCAATGAGTCAGAAAGGAGTCGAGAGGAAGAGGAGGTGGAGGACGATAGAGGAGGATGCTAGCCTGAAGATAAAATATATGAAAGGAATTGTGCACAGAAAATAAGTTGATGAATAAAACAGAATCACATAGTTAAATACAGGTGAGTATTTTACCGATCGCTGCCAGATTTAGACAGGTCTCGTGAATTGCGGACCCACTGGTTACCACTTGTTTTGCCGACGCCCGGCAGTGTGATAGTGATTGTGCGGGTGGAAATCACGCAGCCAAATTCAGGCAACTAGATGTGTGTGCAAGAGCGCATGTGCACAGACCAGCACATGGTAACACTTCAGTGGCTTGTATACACTCGTACAATGAAATGTGCTTGTGTGTGTTTGTCTATGTGCCCATGCACCTGTGAATGCAAACTGGCGCATGGATAATACTGACACAGCTGGGATCCACCAGTCCTTGCCAGCCAATATGTGTGTGTGCAAGTGTGTGTATCTTTTTTTTTTTTTTTTTTGTGCAGCTACCAGCTGCGCCCACTGTGCTGATCCTCAAAGCCGCTATCACATTCTGCTTGCATCATTTCACCGCCGTCGTACTGAGAGCATCAAACTCAGGAACACATGCTCACAGTTACAAGCCCATATTCACTCTCACAATCATGCATATAATGACTTTCTCACATAAACACCCTTTCAGTGACATGAGATATCATGATTAAATTTCATGGGTGTTTAAGCTGCTTGCTATCAAACAAACGATTTATAAATGTGATTTTTGTTGTTACAGCAAGCTTGCAGTCCCCTCTTCATATTTTAAAAGGAGCCACACAAAAATGAAGGTTTTCTCATTTTAAAAGGTTCATTTTTTATGTCGTATCAGATGGCTCATATTCAACTGCCGTGGTCAGTTAGTGCTGGAGAGGACAGTCCTGACTGACAAGTGTCTCCCAATAACCATCCATTATTGTCAAGAAGGCGTGCAGAGGCCAAAACGCTTCTTAAACTCTGGGTCAGAAATGACTTCAGGGCCCTCAGATGTAGCCAAGTGTCTCCATGTAAAGGTCATCTGCCCTATAAAGTCAAAGAGCAGTAGTTGTGTGAAGAGTAAAAAATGGCTTCCAACTTTATCTCCAGTTTGGACTAACTATTATAAATTGCTGTGTGCCTTTATAGGACTGCATAACATTTGGCTTTTCTCCAGTTTTAGTGGTAATGTTGGGATTCCAATTGGCTGCTATCATGGACTAAATCCTACCATCTTGATTTAGAAACTAGATGAAACACCAGATTTTAATCTCTGAGAGTGTAATGTGTTTGGATAGAGCTCAGCTAGAGGACTATAATCAGAATAATTATTCTGGTCTCACTCCAGCTTCAGGCCTTTTAGCTAATGACAGACACATCACTAATGGCTGGATTTCAAGCTGTCTATTTGCATGTGTGCATGAGATGTGTGTGTGTGTGTGTGTGCGTTTGTTTGAGCAGGTCTGCATGCCTACAACAATTGCAGACTGGTCCAAAAATCAAAAAAAGCCAAATTTCTGATTATTTTCTGCAATGATGGGTAGCTAAGCTGAGAGATGATGACTGTATCCTTAAATGACATTGTTCCTGGCAGCTGCAGCCGATACCATTTCATACCTGCTTATGTTGTTTTGTTGACCAGAAGAGAACAGAGCTCATACAACAACGTATCACAAGATAACAGAAATATTCAATTTCTCGCATTATGAAATGAAATCCGAGCACTTAAGTGCTGGTGTTTTGCCTCGGGGTGCTTGTTTGTGTGCAGTGTGAGCGATTAGAATACAGCAGGCCTGTGCAGCGCTTTCAATGTATAGATCCATATGATAACATAGTCTGACGCACTGAACAGTCCTATTAGGGAAGCACACTGCAGCCAAGACAACAATGTTTACTTGGGGATAATGTTGGAGTGAAGTCATACATCATAACATGTCTCAAACGTTTTTATCTTGATTGTTATTTATAGCTGAAACAAAACATTTGATTCGTTTACTCTCCAGATATGAGTGCAATTCATCAAAGTAAATCAATACAATATATTATCACTCTCTGGAAGCCTATGTGCATGCAGTGAAACATGTACTCAACAGAGTTGTTGGCAGTGGATTACCAATCAATAGGCCTTTATTCATGCATTGCACATTTCACACAAGAACCAATTCAGACAGTGCTTTATGGTATTGACAGTATTCTCTCAGGGTCCCTTGCAATACCACAACACGGTGAAATCCATTCTCCCTCACATAACGAGCTGTCATTTTCTGGTTGGAATGAGCTCAATCGTCTCCCCACACAAAGCAGGCAGATTTGGCTGCAGGATGATAATAACGATAGCACAATAGTGATCGCTATAATTCCACAGCCACATTGCTCATATCACACAATAATGACTGGAGCAGGGCTTCAAAAAGCATGCTTCATTTTTAAAACACCTGTGGTGTGGTTACGGACAGGGCAATGCAGTCTCGCTATTAACGGCGCGTGCTATGTCAGAACGTGTTGCTACAGACACTCTGGTGAAAAATCTTCTTTAACAAGGAGAAATGAGCCGGGGCTCTCTGCATACAAAGCAGGCCAATCTGCTACATGACAATAATGATTGCATGATGATGATTGGTGTTATACTGGAGGGGTATTACCCACACTGAATAATAATGATTTGTTGTAATGCTCTCCTGATGATGAAGGTGTTCGTGACACTTACAGTTACGCTGAAAAACCATGAAGATGCTGATTGTGCTGTAGATTATATTGCACTGCTGCAGCTGCCACTTTTTTGTAATGCACACATGTTAATCAATTCTTCTTATTAATTAGATATTCTCAGGGGGGAAAAATAGGGAAACATGACACACTGTGATGATTCACATGTTTATTTAAAACTAATTAAACACAACAGATATGATATTAATTCACGATGTGTATACTTAGTAATATAATAAACTGCTTACATCTGTATTGGATGTCACTGAGTATGTTCCAAACCACAGACCTGAGGATTTGTCTAAATGTCTCAGGTACAATATTAAACAAATCATTTTTTTCATTCTGGTTGTTAGTCTGAGAAAAAACACATAAAACAGACGCATTGAATTTCTTTTACGTTAACGCTACTTGTGCTGATCTTTACTTCCAGCCAAAAAGAATGGAGGGGATGTTGATTACTGCAGGGTCCTGGTCCTCGGAGCTGTGTGATCTCTCACTGAACATTTATAAAGATGTGGATAAAAGCAATGTAGCACAGAAGATAAAGGCAGTTTTGGCCTTTTGATATTTAGCGATTACAACATTATAAAATATCTCCCTCACAGTAGTTTTCCTCTTTACTCGTGTGCCATCACACCCACAGAATTACTAGATGGGAAGGGGAACACATTCTTTGAGAAAATTGTATGTTGCTAGACTGCTTTCTTCTGGGTTTTTTATTACCCATATTCACCCGGTAAAGGCTTGTGCAAATCAAAAAAATGTCATTTTCAGTAACTGACTCACACTCATGCAGGGCAGCTGCTCTCTACAGCCACTCAGCACCACCACAGGCCCTGAACCGCTCCACCGGGACAGGCCAGGGTTAAGTAGCTTGCTCAAGGGCTTCTCACTGGTAGTTACTGATGGAGCCGAGAGCATGTCCTGTTCATGTCCCTGCCCATTAACACCTCAGGTGATCTGGGAATGCTTTGGAAACATAAAGGTAGCAGCTTCTATTACAGAGTTCCTCAAAAATCACATTTGTGACCAATTCTTAGCTTCAACTGTCCTGTCTCTGTGCCTTGACCCAGAAAGAACCGCAGAAACACTTAACACAAGTCTGAAATACTGTCACACACTGCTGCACATTCGGTGCTCGTTTTGTGACATTTTCTTTGTGGTACAAACATCATCATACAACAATCATTTGTTTTGTGAACTCTGGGTTTGAAGTTTTTTGTTTGTAATGTTTAGACTGCGGTCTGTCCACTGTGCTCATGCGTCAGGCTGTACGGTAAAAGTCTTAACAAGTATAAACTAGCTGCAGGCGTGTGGCGGTGGCAGTGCTGACTAAGTCAACACATGAATTAAATATATTTTATTCATGTGTTACTCACTCCAGTCATGCACTACTACAGCAAAGTTGTTTTGATATGACTGAAATGCAGTAAATTTGGGAAGACCGGGCAACATGAACACTGTTTGAAAATCCCAAATCTCCACAGTATCCCTGCTGGAACGCTGTCCGCCTGCTGCTGTCTTTGTCGTTGTCATTATTTAAAGACTTGAAAACATTTTTTTTTACTTAAAATTCCTTATCAGAGCTTAAGAAAGGAGGATTAGAAAGAGTATCTGCCAGTATAAGACTATTTTAAGTATTCTGAGTTTTGCTCTTCTTCAAAAAGCTTATTTTATTTCTACAAGTCAAACCCCTCACGTTGTATTGCTTCATATTCGCTTGTTTTCTTTTACTTTCATGTGATTTTCTCGTAAATACTCTGACAAACGCATCTATCCTCTTACACTACCCATTGCATGCACAACATAATGACATACACAGTACATTACATTATTACATACATTTCACACATGTCTAATTACGTCATAATCACATAATATAATGTCTTTGAACCCTTTCCTCTTCAATAAATGTTCTTGCGTGTGATTAATCTAAATTCCCTCTCTCTCTCTAGCAGATCTGTGTCGCCGTGGTGCAGAAGAGAAAACCCTCAACGTATCCGACACCAGTGATGAGCTAAAGGTGAGTTCTGCCATTTCTGTTCCTGTGTGTGTGGAATCAAAAGGCCTGTGAATTGGCACCGACACATCAGGCCCCACAAGCCTGTTTAGAATTCTGTTAAACCGGCTCCCTCTCTTTCAGGGATACAGAGAGCAGCTGAGAGTGATGGGTGAAAGCGCTTTGTTTTCTGAGCGCTTTATCTGTTTTCTTTCTTTCTTTCTTTCTTTCTCTCCTTTGTGTCTTCATTATATTATTATATTAGTTTATCTTCCCTTCTTTCTTTCTTTCTTTCTTTCTGTCTTTATGAAGACATTTCCCTGTTTTTTACTCTCTCAGTAATGATTCTGTCCTTTGTGGTTAATAGAACATTTCTGAATTGTTTAGCTTGTATTTGCCTACAGCGGTTAAAGAGGACTTGTAAAAATACATATTTAATATGATGTCATGCCTGAAAATGTGGCCTACAATGCATTTGCCCTCCGGGCACGTGTACCCAAAGTCACCGTATCGCGCACCTCACATCTCCCATACTAAGCATTTTTCTGTTCGCCTGGAAAAAGTTGAATAGATTAAAGGCAGATCTAATCGATCCTGAGTTTGCTTATCAGTGGCTGGCAGGCTGACGAGCCGATTTCAGAACAGCACATTCTAATCCTTCAACTGCAGGCTGGAAACTAGAAAAAGACAAATAGGTAGAAAGACTTCAGACAGTAAGACAGAGCACAGTAAAAAACAAGTCTAAAAGAACCATGGAGGACAACAGAGATTATTACACAGATATGTTCAAGCACACCAAATTAAAAATTAACATCATGATTAAGGATACTAATATTAATAATCAACTCTTTCCAAACGAAGGACCAACACACTACACGTGATTCTGTGTATGCAAAAACATTGTTCTTGTTGATTCATTTCTCAAGTGATTAGTATTCTGTAATGTGACTTGCACTGGCAGTAAACTGTATACTCAGTATGCGGTCATCATTCAATGTCTGTATAACAGGGTTAGATTGATTTATTCGTTTTCCTATTAGGCCACAATTCACCTGTTATTAAGAACTGGACGTCAGCCAATGAGGGCCATCCACATCTGATTTGACATGTATGATGAAGTTAAATTAATTACATGCTCATGGTGAAATTGGTCAATATTGTTGTTTGTATAAGGCTGACATGTAATTTGGTGATTATGACAAGTTAACTTAAGTCTGTCTTTTATTTTTATCCATCTATCAACCCATGCATTCATTTACTGTATATGTATCTAATAATCCTGAGTTTCAGTGTGTCTCGGCTTCAGGTGTAAATACTGTTTACTCTCTGTAGCTCTTCCACCCTGTCATCAGCTGGTGTGGAAACACTGACTGCATTAAGTGCCAGAGAATGGCCAAATGTACAGATATTGAATAGGGTCACAATATCATTATTGGAGGCTTAGATGTTGTCCTTTAAAAACTCCTATCAGTCAGACATAAATAAAGATTTAAGCTCTTCCTCCATCTGGTTTTGCCTGGATTATTCTTTGTAGCTGCCTATGAAATGTGTCCTCACTGACATCTATTGATTCCGCTGGTAACTTATTATTATTCCTGGTTTCAAAGGGTTTAGATACGCTATGTGCTGATTGGATGTTTAACCTTTTGACCTCCAAACCGGGATCTGAGCACATATCCCATAATAGGAGGCATTCATCCAGATGACCTCTTCTGTCACAGCAACAACTCAGCAGCAGGCAAAATGACAAAGAGATTCTGTGTATGTGTGTGTGACTTAGCTTTGTAGAAAAAGAGATAGAAATGGAACAAAAGTGCTTATCTGAACCAGTCTCAGGTCACATCAGCCCCCTCTCTCTCTTTCTGTCACTTACTGTGTATCTCTACCTCTCTCTCACACACATTAGTGACTTCTCCCTTTGGCCTATTGCTGCTAAAAGAAAGCAACACATGTCCTGTGTGTGTTTATGTGGCTGTACGTGCATGCATGTGGCAGCCCTGGGCTATGTTTTTTTCAGTTATTTTAGTCTATAGCCGTTGCACGCAGAGACAGCAGGAGGACATTAGGACAAGCATTCATGCTCTCTCTCCACTTGTTGTGTTTGTATGATATGGGAAGATAGTTTCTAAATTACTCTATTTCAGCTTACAGGCAGTTCGAGCACAGAGCTTTGCCTCAGCCAAAGTCTTGAGGATTGATAGAATTCATCTTGTCTGGCAGCAGAGCTGCAAACCTTATATATAAGTTTATATATTATATATTAGATATGGCAAAATGTCTAGAATTAGTTCACATTTCTCTGAGATGGAAGTTATTTCACACAAGAAGCTCTTTTGTTTGCATGCAGACCATGTTTACAGTAAATTTATTTGACTTGCGCGCTGATTTTGCATGCATTAACTACAGCAGATGTAATGCTTACAGCAGCATCATTGCAGATTAAGTGTAGCTGCAGCATAACGATTCCAAAATGAGATATTGAAGCGAGACTTCCCCTGAAACGATAGTGTGCTTCTGCCAAAGGTTTACAGCAAACCACATCAAAAAGGCAACTCTGTATCCTGATCTACTAATGATCGCATCAGTGTATAAGACGCTTGTGCCTCAAAAAGTGGGTCAATCAGGCCACGATTGCTCCTCTCAGAATTTGTACCTTATTGCCTGTGCATTTGTTTGTAATTGTTCCAAGTCTGGAGCACAATAGAAGTCTGGCAGTGGATGTGGTTTATCAGTTCTGACACAAACGTTGATTGTTCATTTTGTGGCCACTTAAGAATGAGGAAAAAACATGATTTCAACATACACAGAGACCTAGCTGCGACTGGTAGATGCATGGATGAAAAGTGTGTTTGAATGTAAGTCTTTACACATCGTCTTTAAAAGTTCAAGCTCTGTTTAATGTCACACTGGCAGTTAGAAATGATTCCCTTAACCTACGGAAAAATGTCTGACATTTGCAAAACATGACAAACTTGGGTGCAACAGTGAATGTTAACACAAAATGCAGAATAAAGCAAATTGCATCGGTTTTCTGTGTATACAGTATTAACACAGAAAGTCAGTGAGGGGTGCAACACAGTCCTGGTAAGCCTTTCTTGAGAGTATAAAGAGTAGGAAAAAATGTTGTTGAAACTCATTAATTATCAGGCTCATATATCTTTAAAAATGTGACACTGATGGGTGTCTGGGGGGATAGATAAGGAGCAGGAATTAGAGAGGAGAAGATTTCTTTTCCAGGGATTTACACCAACACACACAGAGTGAGTTTTAATGCCCTCTACCAGTATTGATTACCCTGCAGTCTGACTGATTGAGAGCTAGATACAGAAAAGCACACATCAATAAAATATTCTGGAAACCTGGGGAGAGTTTTAAAGACGCTGCCCTTTCCCACCCACTCATACAAATAAAAACAACTGCCATGTGATTAAATTATTCCACTGAAGTGCAACAGTGACAGTTTGGGATGCCAGGAAGTAATCTGTCAGTAAACCCCAAAAAGCCTTCCAGAGCTCTTTGACTGATCCAAGGTTGTTTCTCTTCGAGGCTGGTGGTGTTATTTACACGTCAGGAGTTCAAAAGCAGGCGGATAAAAACTCAATGAAACCAAATGAAAACTTTGTGCTCTTCATGACACACATAATCAACCAAATCTGATTATTCTGACCACCTGCTTGGTTGTGATTGGTCTGTTCATAACTTAATTACGGATTTTGCTTGTTTTCCATAGCTGCTCCAATCCCCATCCATCTGCTGTCCAACTGGGATATCGGAGATTGGAGTTTGTGTTTGTTTTTATTGCTTGTGTACTTGTGTGTGTTTTGATGCATTTTAATGCGATAAAAACAGGCAGTGGGTGTGATTAATCAGCTCTGGAGGCTCATTATTACCTGTTGATTGTGTGGCTGATTTTAAACTGCAGATGGGCTTAGCTGTTGGTGTCGATGGCAGAATGGTGGATGAATCATCAGAAAATGGCAAGAAGCTACGTATCAGGCATCTCTGACACCTTTACACCTTGCATTAAAATGTATTTTGGGTGGGTCGCATAGTGCTTGACCATGTAAAAAGTACAGGTGTGAATGCACCCGAAACCCATTGGGGAGGGATTGTAAACTGATCGGTCAAACCACCTTCAATGACGCATTATGACCCCACTGAAAGTGTAAATGCAATTGCATTTTCAACACACATAAAAACAACTTAAGGGCTGAATCACGTGGGTTGTTTTTATTTTGGACACACGCAAACGAGAAGAGGACGTGATGTTCGGTTGTTTCAATGTGGACACTTGAGACACATATTAATACCAGGTGGAAATTTAATCAGGTTAACTCAAAATAGATACAATCTGGAATACGAGATTCACTTTTATACAAGGTGTAAAGGGGGTCTTTGAAACATCAATCCTTTAATGGAAGCTTCATGGATCAAAACGGTATCACTTCTCTAAGATCATTTGAGGGAAGAAGCATGTCCCTACAAAAGCAGTCTGGACACTGACTGTGGCTTTGATGCTTCTCTGAATGTCTTTTGTAATATTTGCAGTGTAGTGGTTTAAGCTTACACTACTCTTGCATTCAGCCTTTTGCCATTTGAAATAAGAACATCAGCTTAATGCCTGAAAATGAGTGTGAAGTACATTACATCAGAAGTTTTGGAGATAGACTCTTTCAGCTTTAGATCATTTTCAACTGCACACAAAATCCAAAGTGAGAGGTTTTTCTTTTTTTTTTTTCTGGATAGCAGTGCTCTCTAAGTGAGCAATGATGAAACTATTGTGCGGATTGACACTTACAAAATGGCATAATTGCAGTCTCATTTCATAAAAAAATATAAAAATATCTAGCCGTTTAAAATCCTCCCTGACAGAGCTAACACTGGCATTAAATTAAAACTTCCAATTGAATGTCACTGACATTTTTCAGCCTCTGTATGCTCAAGGCACCTTCAGAGATTGGTGAATTCAAATGGCAGCTGAAAAATGTGAACTTTGCTACCCAGGAATCTTGAAATGCCATGGTGGAAAACACTTACCAAACCTGCGGGTCTGTAGTGTTTTAAAGTAACCAAAAATAAGAGAACGGCAAAACACTAGATGTTCTATTCAAACGTTCTCTGGAAGGAGTGATTACCTGCTGTTTAGGATAGTTTGTATTTAGCTCCTTAACTTTGTCGCTTCCTGTGGACGGAAACGTGAAGATACCTGACACTAGAGTTTCATTTGTCAAATAGGGTAAACCTAGGAAGCCTTATTTAGGGGCATAGAGAAGCTCTTCACTGTTGCAGCCTGATTTTGTGTAAAGACCTGTCCTAGATGTTTGCTTATAAAACAGCGACACAGGTGATGATGTAATAATCAGAGTTTTGGGAACACTAAGTGATGAAATCAGGTGACAATGTTTAATTTGAAAGCTTAAGGGATCTACTATGAGGAGAAAATGGCATTTTAGAATGGAGGGAAATTGCTTTTTGGGGGGCTCAAAGAATGTAAGATTTGGAGTTATCCTCCAATATGAGATTACAGGCTTGGCTTGATCAACCAAGCCTACTGCCACAAAGCCACCTGAACTGGATTTCCACGAGAACTAGAAAAAACAATACTTTGTGATCCACATGTGATGCTTTCTTATTGCTTTTTAAACATAGATGAACAGATGGGTTGATGGATGGATGAATGGATGGATGTAGGGGTGGGCGATCTGACGATTTTAGGTCGTGATCGATCTTGAACTTGTCCACAAACTACTTTCCTGGCAAATCATAGAGATCCGGGCGTTTAATGTCCTCTTACTTCTGTTTCCAAACTTCACACAACCTCACTGACTAGCGGATCAGTGCTACGTGAACAAACCAATAGAGTGATGCAGCCAACTAGATGGCTATGTTGATTGGACGAGATACTTACGTCGAGTTAGTATTGTAAACAATGCAGCAACGTGAGGAATAGCTAGAGGCATGGAGGATGAGGAGCTTGTGCAAAAAATGGGAATGGGAAATGGTTTCTCTTCTGGAGGTAATACAACAAACCTAATCAACCACCTTAAAAGAAAGCACCCGAAAGAATATGACATTATATATATATATATATATATATATATATATATATATATATATATATATATATATATATATAGTGAAGAATATGGTGCCATTGAAAGCTGTTGACAGCGCTGGATACTACTGAAGACTTTTCCAATACCGCCATGTATGCCGAATGATGATTGCTGCTCAAACTCAGCATGCAACTTCAAATAAAACTCATTAATCACCATTTTTAAAACCTGCGTAGTATCTTTAATGCAATATTGTGCTTTAATGGTGCAAATGGAGAAATTCATAGGCTATTTTAAGTCTGGCTGAAGTCTAAAGGGCATTTGAAAATTGAGAGAAAAGACTCTAATTTAGATTGTGATTTAAATATTATTTTTTGGCAAGATCGCCCACCCATAGATGGATGGAAGGATTCTTTACTTTTTCTCACATATTTTTAAAGATCAGATGAGACTTTTTTCCTCATCCCTGCACGTAGACCTTACATGGATTTCATTTTAATTCTGCTCTGCTCTGCATTGGCCTTTATCTGAGGTGTTGTGCTCTGAATTTGTAATACCTGCTCTGTATCATCTTCAGCTCTTCTTTCCTCTTTTCTTGACTGCATTTCATTGCTCAGTTCAGTTCTGTTCTGCCCTCTTCTGTCTAAACACTTCACTCTGTCTTGTATGCACAAATCAAATGTAAATATCCTATAAGAATCAATGCACAGCTCAGAGCCCTGCTGAGCAAGGCAGGGGGAAAAAGAAAGGAAAAAGAAGATACAGAATATGCAGATAAATGTGTTTGCAGTGAGATTACCATGCATCATAAACCCATAAACCCTGCAAGGAATCAGAGGGATGGAGGGGGGTGACAAGGAGGGAGAGAGGGAAAAAGATGGTGAATCAGTGACGGAGGGAATTCCACAAGAGAACAACATGGAGGAGAGAAAGAAGAGATACAAATATGGATGATGGTTAGCAGCAGAATAAGAGCTGAAAAACACAAAGAGAGAATGAGAGGGAGGAAAAACGAAGATCAGGAGGGAGCAGGGAGAATGTCAGGAGGCAGAGATACTGAAATACAGAGAGATAGAGAGGGAAAAAACAAATGTAAGCCTCTGAGGATTAACTCTCTCATTTCTCTATGGGGAAGAATGGAAAAAAAGAGGATTTCCACCTCCTATCCTCTCAGCCTCCCTTTGATATCTCTTTCTCTCTCTTTCTGTCTCATATTCTAATATCTTTAGTCTCTATTCATCATGCTGGAACAGACCCGCTGAGCTTGCTAAAGCATGAACACACATGGTCAACCTCGCTGGACACAAATCCCTCTGTTGCTCTTTCCCCTGCTGCTTCCGTTGATCAATTTCAGTTGATCTCCTTCATTTCTCTGTCATTATTATCCATTATTTCTGTCCCCATAATTCCGCTTGTTTGTTGTGGACTTGAAGGCAGCACAGCTTTTGTTTCTACCTGCCTCTTTCTTCTCCATCTGTGGCGGTTTGGCAGCTGCGTAACTGTTGCATGGGGCCAATAACACACAACAGCGCTCATCATTGTTGTGGCCGGTTTAACGAGCTTTGCTAATAAGATGAACGAGCTTCCTGCTGATCAGCTAATGGCACATTCACTGGTCCTCTGCAGCGTAGTGATTCACGGTTTCCACAGTTTACACATGATAAACGCTGAACTGAAGGTTGATTTCATTACCGATGTAATGCCATTTCACATGTCTGCCAGAGTGGAGGATTTACAGCAGAAATGTTCTGGCAAAGCAACACATTCAACAGATTATTACCTTTTTTTGTAAGAACTCCATCGTGCACACATTTGTTTTTGTGAATTAAAGGAATTTTAATTGACTGCATTAATTCTTTAACCTCTGACCTCTTCCTGTTACAGTACAAGTTAGAAGGTGCTCACTCTGACAGTCCTCAACTTAGAAAAATTCAATCACAAACCAGTTACAGTTGTGGCTAAACATGCTTCACTTGATTTCTTTTTGACAATCACAGAATCTCACTGGTGGTTTTGCTATACAAATTAAGTTATTAATATTGAAAGTTTTTATTGAAGATATTTGTTGTGGCTCAGAGGAGGGATGGGGGGCTGCTACTCCAGCTTCTAACACGGACTTTAAGGGGACTTTTTAGGACTTAGTGTCCTCACAATTCTCAAAATAATATAAATAAATAAAATATTGTTTCAGTATTGCCATACAGCAAGGTATGCTTTCTGTGCATTTCACTGGTTTATGTATGCTTTTACCATTTTGCAGTGTTAGTGGTTCAGCTCAGTTTGGATCAACATTTCCTACATGTGTGGGGATCACAGTGCAAAGTTGGATGCTTAGACACTGCCGTTGAAATGGGATAGAAAATAAAAGGTTTCACAGCTGTAGTGTGAAAATGGTTTTAAAGTGAATCTCAAGCCACTGCAGCAGTGTCTCAAGTTACCCCCCTTCCCTCCTGTTACTCGACCCTTTACTCCCTTTTTCCCTCCTCTTCCCTTCACTCCAGATCTTCACAGTAGACGCTACTGTGTACCCGGCCCTCTTCTTCCCTTCTTCTTATCTACTTTTTATCTACTTTCTCAATCTCCCCTTTGAGTTTGTGGTCATTCTTTTCTCAACTCCTACACTAAACCTGAATGATACGTCTGCATTGGGATGTTGCTGTAGCTGCTCGGCAGATACTGTAACTATGACAAAGTGACTAATTTATTTCCATGCATATGGCTTCACTCATTGACTTGCGCTGCTGCAAAATTGGTGCCAAAGCTGATATTCCGGACAATCTCATGCCTTGAATATAAAGTCGTCTGCCCTTCTCATCAGGCTTCACATGTTGTTTTCTCTGTCAACAATCTGTCCCATCAACGGGCACAAAGACAGAAAAATCCGCCCAAGCAGAAGAATCACAATTCTCTCCATTTCCGTGTAGCCTGTATAACCTTCTGTGCATTCTTTAGGAGGTAGCCTACACATAAAATTCAGCCACAGTGTACTTATGGCGACCTCATAGACTTTGTTGCCGAAGTATAAATCATTCTTTATGTTGTCTTTACATCCCCCTTTTTTCTTGTGGTGATGTGGTGTCTCTCCCTCTCTCTTTTCTCTCTCTCCTACCTTTCTTCGTTTCTTTGTGGTCGCCTGTCCCCGCTCCCCGAGCCTTTAAGAATCTGAAGTATTTTATTTTTCCTTTAGCCTCAAATCAATTCCAGACGCCACCGTTTCCTGCCCCCCCACCTCTTTCGTTCGCTCCCTCCCTTAGGGGCTATAGACCAAAACCACACACAAACACACACACACGCACACACACACACACACACACACACACACACAGAAAGAAATGGGGTGAGAAAGACAGAGTGAGCAAGAGGCATAGAGAGTCTCAGGTTTTGCTTGCTTTTCCATAGCATAAATTCCTCAAACTTTCCTCCCACCCCCATTTCTATTCCAGGAAATGTGCGTGTGTTTGTGTGTGTCTGTTCTTATGATTTGGCAATATATTTCCCCAATAACTATTCACATTTCCTCCCTGTGTTTGTCTTGGCACATCTCCTGTCATACTCATCTGTCTTAATCTCTCTCTCTCTCTCTCTCTCTCTCTCTCTCTCTCTCAGATTAAATTGAATCTCTTGTGATTGAAAGTGTGTATGTGACTGTGATGAGTTGTTTTTGAAGTGCTTTGTTCATCAACCATGCATGGACATGTACACACATGAAGAAGAAGAATGGATGAGCAGTGCAAGAAAATGTCTGGCTGCGTCTGAGGGTCACGAGCCATTTTCTCATAGCGAGAGGTAAAAAGGTAAAATGGGAAACATTCGAATGAGAGAAAGAAAAAAAAACCTATGATGTTCTGCTGCACCATGTGATTATCCATATTCATTTTCCATTCCTAAGTATATTCTAAAAGTCTTCCGCAGTAATTACAGTGTCGCTCTAACGCTGTAACGCAAAGCTATAATTGCTATGATGGATCCTACTGGACTGTGACGGAGAAAAGAGAAAAAGAGGGGGCAAAAAAAGATGAGAATTATATATGGAGGAGGAAAAAAGGAACCAAGAGAAAGAATAACAGACATTATAAAGAACAGAAAGGGTGGAAAGACAGAGCAAGATGAGAGGGATCATTTAAGTGCTGGTCAATAATTATTCTAACATGGTTGTTAGTACAAACTCTGACAAACATTGCCTTCTATTAAAAAAAAATTTCACAGTTTTGGAGATTACTCGTCATAATTGACTGCGAGCATCCCTAATGTTGAGTTCATCCGTCCAATTGTCAGGAGCGAGAGGCCTAACAGTCACAAAGCTGAAGCCAATGAAGAGGGCATTCCCATGTAAGCCAATAGCCAATAAACAGCGGTCAGCAGGCTAATTGGAGCTGCATTGTTTTGCCTCAAGCTTAACTGTATCTCATCAGCTCGCCCGTTGTTCTGCTGTCTATTTCGGCTGCTCATTTGGAAGAACACAGAGAGCTGATTGGTTCTGTCATTAACTTGTTTTCAGCCCAGAGGATTTCCTTACGAATTTAAAGGCCAAATCGGGAACAGCATGAGTGACGCACCCGCTGAAACTCTCACCCCATTACCGGCATTGTTTATGTTTTCCTTATGTTTCACTGCACTGAAAACATATTTTTCTTTCCCAAATTCATATTCTGAGCTTTTTGTACAAGGAGGATGTGAACAACGTTTCTCATTTTGTGAACGCTACAATGGAGCTTTACTTTCTGAGTACAAGTTGCCAAAACATAAATTTTAATATTTAAGTTGCTGTGAAAACAGGTTTGTAAATTATGAATGAGGAACAGGTACCTACGTTTTTAAATAGTTTAACCAAGCAATAACCACTCTGTCTGAAATACTGGTTTTGTGTTGCAATCAATCTGTGCTTTGATTACACGCACGATATGAATTTATGAAGCTGTCTTTATAGACGTGAACTATGGTCACAGTGATATATAACAGTAAATACTGGTCTTAGAATCTATTAAAAGGCACAAAACATGTTTGCCAAATGGTTTTAAAAAGCCATCTCTGTCTCATTAGCAGAAAGAATTGTTTCTGATTGCACATAATTTACCAGAAATTGCATATTATTTCCATACAAATTAGTGTGATTCTCAGTAATTGAGGATGCTAATCAAAATGAGCAAAACATAAATACACATGTAAACAGAGTTTATATTTAGGAAATAAAGTACTTGAATAATTTTGCTCTGGGTGTGAATTAGACTTCCCAAACACAACAATGACAGAGTTAATTAGGTGTTAGTTAGCTGAATGCAACAAATGGAAGTTTGTGTGTGCTGTCAGTACATTGTTTGTGTTCTTCATTATCAGCTTGGTTTATTTGGCGTTCTTCAAATTAACATAACATGCCACAACTGTTTTTGTTGTGCCAGTAACAATGTTGGAGGAGTTGCTCGTTACAGACTTCTCTCTGTAAATTGCAGTAATGGTGTTACTGTAATCATTACTCTGACAAAATAAACTGTGCTACAAATGACTGGCAACAGGATTATCTCTTCCTGTGGCTGAAATGCTTCTGTGGACAGTTTATATTTGTCTCTTTTCCTCAAATCATTGACCTGTTTCCCAACTGTTGTCCAGGGCCCGCAATGTTATTTACCAATATGTTTACTCCTCCCAAGCAAAGCGAGTCCATATTCACTCAGAGTGGTTCTGCCCCTTCAACACAAAAGCATCGGCTGATGCTTTTGTGTCTCCCGAGAGGAAACTGATCCTTAACAGGCTGGATTATCCATCAAATATCTATCAAAGCTCCGTGACACAAAGTACATTACCTTTAGATGGATTACAGGGGACATGATTTGGTTCTGACTAATGCTAGTCCCTACCACATCCACCGGTGGTGCATGCCTCCACTCGCCACGCTTTTCACTGCGCCACGCAGCTTTGACCATTGTGTTATCAAACTCAGTGATTGTGGTCCGTGCAGTCGTGCCATGTGCCTGACCTGACCGGGCTCATACAGTGAGCCAAGGACTGAGGGGGAGAAAAGCACACAAGCTCAAATCCAAAGTGCACACCCGTGATTTAAATACTTCCCTGTCTTCCCCCTCATTTTTGTCATGGTCAACTGTCTGACAGAGTAGAAATGCTGACAGAGCGTAATAAATGGCATAATCAGAAACTCCACAATGATAAGATCTCGTTATAATTAAATTTACTAATAATACATTTGATTTCCATGTTGTGGACATCAACCAGATCCAAAACATTCAAAACTTAATTCCCTTTCATGTAAAAAGGTATGTATGATAATAAAGTTAATTTGATCAGAGATAATAGTACATGAAGAAACTGTGTGTGTGTGTGTGTGTGTGTGTGTTTGTGTGTGTGAACACAGCAGACGTGGGGTCTTGTGGGTGGTAATTAGCACTTGAATTTCACTAATGGCTTAACAGGAATCAGCAATCTTGACAAACATACACACACATACACACACACTCGCTAAACAGACACACACATACAAGTACACGCACACATGCACACACACACGCACACGCGCACACACACACACACACACACTGCGAACACTAACTTTGCAGTGACTGTGGGTCTGTGCTTGTGTGTGTCGGCGTTGCTAGCCTCTCATTAATACTTATTTTCGAGAATGCTGAGAAAGCTTTGCAGCTCTTTCTTTGTAATCGCTTCGCCACACATACACACACACACACACACACACACACACACACACACAGAGGCCTATTAGTTCCTCTAATTGAAAGGCAATTAAGCCTCAGGTTTCGTGGTGTGAGCTAAACGCCGGGTGTCTGTTTTCAACACCGCTCTGTTTTTAAGCTTTTAACAGACCACAAAGAGCCGGGCACCGAAACGAGACACCCAAAGTGAACTTTAATACACCGACTCTCTGTCTGTCTGATTTCTGTGTCCCTCTCTGTCTTCTCAGTCTCTCACTCTGTAGCCTCTCTTAATTTTCAAGAATCTAACGCATTTGTTTCGATCCAGCAGATGGAAACAATAACGATTTGTTATGGTTAAATCTTTGCAACATCTCAAAAGTTTGTGTAAAATTCACTTGACAGTTGTTGGACGGACTCACTCTTTGAGTTTATTTCTGGTGGTCGTCTTTCTCTCAGTCTCCCTCCTTCCTTCTGCTCTCTGGTTGGTTCATTTCATCCATCCCTCATCTTATTTATGCTGCTTTCACATGGACTCAGGCATATACTGGATGACATTTCAGTGGACGGTAATAGTTAATAGTTCAAAGTAAGTAAGTTAAAATATTTTAACTTTTTGCCATCCTCTGGAAGTTACGTAGCTCCCTCACACAAGCAGAAAACATGGGCAATGTGGACAACGAGACGCTAATAATTTGGTGTATCAAAACCCAGAATTATATGATCAGAGCTTGAAATCCTACCGAGATATTACATTACATATCTGTTACATTACATTACAAAGTTCCATTGTGTCGGACTGTTTGTTTGTTTTTCCCGTGCCATCCAGAGGGCGTTATCCATCTGTTGTCTACCGTCTGCCTGCATCCGTGTGAAAGCGGGATAAATCTCTCCTTGCAGAACCCGTCCGTCGCTCCAAGGAACCACACGTTAGAAGAAAAAAGAAAGAAAAATAACCTGACAGTCTACAGCTTTGCATCTACAGCAGAGTAGCTCTGGGATTTGTTCTGGAGAGTAGGAGGGGATTTTTACAGTAACAGGAAAATCTCATTTTAAACCTCACATGACCCTCTTTTTCAGGCATAAACAAATATATATCACATCTGGTTCAAATAGTTTTTAGGGTTATTGAGGGGTTCAGTGGCTGGAGGAACTCTCGTGTGAGTGAATGGTTACGGGTTTGGTCCTGGCAATAGCCAATCATTGTGTGTTTGTGGTGTCATTACGTGCATCTCCTCAGGCAAGATCTTAAACCCATACTGCTCAATTTACTGTAAATAGCTCTCGCTAAGTACACTTTTAGATCAGAACAGAAATGGACTCATAACATTGTCATACAATGATGACAGAGCAAGGTAATGTAACAGTGTATGTCATACCTATCTCACAAAAATGACCCCATCTCTTCTTTTCTATTTAACTGCATCAAATACATTCAAATTCCAAATGAGGCAGCAGCCCACAATCCTCTGCTGTACCACCATCTCGGTTCATGTCAGAACAGACTCGCCACCGTGCCAAATGACACCCATGTGGAAGGAACAAACGATGATACAATGGCTGTGAGAACACAGAAGGGACAAATGTCGCCTTCAGGCTGCGCTGTGGGAACAAACAACACATTCTACACCCCAATCCTGTTCATGTCGGACGCTTAGCTAATTCAGACATAATCCTTTAGTTTCATGTCTTGGGGTCAGCTGATGTTCACTGTGGTCCATTCAGAACAGTAACGGCAACTTGCGGACTTTGAGTCAGCATTTAAATTGTACGGCAGTCGTGATGTGTTTAAACTGTGATCATAAATTGATCACTGTCAAAAATCCACTTTCCCAGTGGTTACAATAGTCAACATCCATTACCTCGACACAGATAGTTGTCAGCCAATCCAGCTTAATGGATAAAAATCTCTCTGTAGATGAATGTTTGAAAGGCCTTGTCCAGTGTGAAAATGAAAGAGGCTGCACAAGGAAAATATACAGCTCTCCTCCTTTAATTTTCATCTCTATGACTTATTCCTTTTGTACACATTGTGCAGACAAGGTACAGTAAGACCATTGTTTCCCTACACAGCCCTGACACAGGCAATATGTGGCAACGGGGGGGGGGAGTGTGCCAGGACTACATACACAGGCACACACAGTGAACCCAGGCGGACGGGGATATATATCACATTTGTACATGAATGAATCACCTTTATTACTAGTGACCCCAAGAGAGAGGAGAGTGAGAACGAGGGGAACAGAAGGAAAAAAGCAGGGTCAAGTCTGTGTTTTTTTTTCTCTTCTCTATATAGTTTCCAGGCATTTCCCAATGTTATCTTAACACTGCTGTTGGAGGTTTGGTTTACCAAGGAGAGAGAGAGAGAGAGAGAGAGAGAGATGAAGCCATAGTCCAGACAGAGACACCTACAGAGGAAGCACTAAGAGATAGAAAGATGGAGGGAAAGAAAGAGGCTGAGACAAAGCAGGAGTGATAGAAACAGAGAGAGAGAAACAGCCCTCGTTGTTTAATGGTCCAGTGTTAAAGACGAGTCCTCTTACGTGTGTGAGATAGAGAAGGAGAATGGTAAAAGGTCTCCACATCACTGTGGTTGAAATGATAATCACAGTAATTTTTGGTGGAAATATTGAACTCACTGTGTGAATCAGTGTGAAAGAAAGATCTCATATTGTCAGGTGATTTTTTGAGAAATGCAGTTAAAAATGTGCTTTGAAATCACTGCGATTGGAGCCGGGCTGCTAATAAAGGTACTCTGACTGAAGAGACACAGCATGGCACACTGACAGAGAGAGAGGAACAAAGAGGACATGACAAAAAGAGAAAAAAAGACATGCATTTACCTCCTCAAACAATCTTTCACTGCAGATCCAGATTATCTGTTAAACACGAATGACTGCAAATCACCGTGTTCCATATTCTCATTTTCAGACACACTCAGATGGTCAGTCATAGTTATTCACAGACAAATACACACATGTGGTGTGATTGGTCAGTTAGTGGGAATTTGTCAGCCAGCGGGGCATGTCGCGCTGCACTTTTATTTTTTTTAACCCTACTGCTCTGACCTCTGTGATACGCACACACACACACACACACACACACACACACACACACACACACACACACACACACACTAGGGTCTAGCTCCCCTCTAATGTTAGCCAATGAATCACAGTAGTCAAGTCCAACACTTGACTCATAGATTCACAGCATCGCTACAAGCCCAGGGGAATGGTGCGTGCACACACACACATACACACACACACACACACACACACACACACACTCTAATGTGACTCTTGAGTCATGTATTCAGACAGAGGAAGTGGTCTGGCCAAAAGGCATGCTTGCCCTGGAGAGACATTAACACTGTCTTAGTCTCCCCCCCCCCCCCCCAACCCCCCGCCCCTCTCCCCCTCTCTCTCCCTCTCTCTCTCTCTCTCTCTCTCTCTCTCTCTCTCTCCCCCTCTCTCTCATGTGCATTATTGGCAAGAACGTTCAAATAATAATGTTGCCGCTGCATCAAAAATACAATTATCCAAATATTTGGACAGTACACAAGAAGATGAATATAACCCAAGATGAAGACAGATATATATTAATTATATATGTATACAGTATATCCTAATCATGCATTAGTGTGTGTGTGTGTGTGTGTGTGTGTGTGTGTGTGTGTGTGTGTGTGTGTGTGTGTGTGTGTGTGTGTGTGTGTGTGTGTGTGCGTGTGTGTGTGTGTGTGTGCTGTGTGTGTCTTGGTCACTTACTGTCCCTCAGGTTGTGGCATGCTGATACATATTTGCTTCTATGTTTTTCTTCTCAAAGGAGTGTTTTTTATTATATTTTGAGAGGTCATTAAGCTCTTTGAAATCTGAAATTAAAGAGTTGAACTTGTTAAAGTAAATGTTCTTTATTTAATTCTCTCTCTCTCTCTCTCTCTACGTAGCTCTCTCAGCCATTAGGGATGTCAGAAAAGGAAAGAAAACAAAAGAATATTAAACACAGAAACTATGTGCAGGATTATCCAGGAATCCATAAATGCAAATGATGCTTTCAACTAACACATCAAAAATCATCAAATCCTCCTCCTTTGAGTATATAAAAAGAAACTGAATGGACAGGATATTTAAGTCAGGTTTTAATTCCCCATCTTGGAGGAGAGGAAATAATTTCCTAGCAATTGCTTTATTTTAATTTGACAGTGGAGTCACTTCATTGTCATAAAGCAAGTCACGCATTATCATATTCACAATCACACTAAGTGTTTCTGAGCTGTAGCTCTGTACACTGCCATCAATCTGTTTTATTATTGTTGTTTTTTTATGTGTTTGACTTGACAGTTTTTGAGACAAATAACAGATGACCGGTGGCAGGATATCAGGATATTGGTGAAAGCAATTTATTTTGGACTTGCTTTATTTTTACTTGTTAAATAAAGCAGACACTTAATTTGACACATAAATGACAGTTTGAGGGCCTGTTAATAAATCTACATAGCATGTGTCAACTCTTGCACAACAAGTGCACACCAGGGTTTATAATTGTTTGGGTGGTGGTGGTGTTTTTTCTTTGGAGACTTCTTTGAAGTTTTACCTTATCTCTGTTTGAATTCACATACGATTTCACCTGCAAGTGACAACTTCCAAGAATAGATCTTTTTTCTTTTGTTTTCTTGTTCTAAATTGTGAGCCAATTCTAAGTTTCTAAACTCAAATTTGACACATAAATTTTCTCTCCTCTGCTTTGGTCTCACTTTTCCACTTTGTCACCGATTTCTCTTCAGTCCTTCATTTTATTTTAACCCAGAAATGTCGCGTCAAGCAGCCACCTTGTTGTAGCAGCGGCAAAGACGAAACATATTTAATGCTGATCATACGGATAAATGATGGACAGGAAGAAACACACATATACACAAACAGATATGCATCAATCAAAAGACTCAAGGATAATTATGCAGGTGATGAGCCGGTATGGGATTAATAACTGTCAACACTTCCTGGTTGGCTTGTCATGTGATCAACAGGAACCAATGGGCCCTGAGAGAATTTTCTCTACTGAGTTACTGACTATTAAACACACACACACACACACACACACACACACACACACACACTTGAAAACACAACCTTTACTCATATGGCCCAGGCAAAGAAAGAACAGCAAAGTATAGGTTAAGACAAAAGACAAAAGAAAATCAGACGAATGAGGTACAGGAAGGAAATGAATGAGTCCCTGAGAGTCACACCATAAGAGATTGTTTACACAGCTACAGCTAGAAAAATTAATTTGTTGCTGTTGTAAAGGGATTTGTGCACACAGTCACATACTCTGTGTTTGTTTCTTGCATGTGTTGGATGATTTTGGAATACTAATGGCTTCAGTGCAATTATTTTGAAGTCTAACTTGGATGTGTTGGCATTGTTCAAAAGCTCAAATGCTCTTAAGTGAGAATAAAGGTGGAATATAACACGGACGATGTGCAGTCAATTCTCCTGTCAACCATGTCAGGGGCCGTAATGGAGGTTCATTGGAGATGGCAGCTGTGTGCAAATGGTACATCAATGTACTATCCACTGGGCTAGGAAAAGAGATATCCCACATATAGGTGTGGGTCAATTAAGTGACTTTATTGCCCTAAGTGAAGTGTGATCGGGCAATTCAAGCGAAAAACGACAGCCTTTGTAGTTTATTGCACATTAGCGAAGATGGAAGTAGCGTGACATTGTTATACTGATCCATATAAAGTTTTAGGGAGAAGGCTGTGATGTGATGGTTGGGCACAAGTCTCTGACTTTGGGTTTCACATCCCGTCGCTTACCAACATTTAACATTGTTTTTTTTTTTTACAAAGACCTCAATTTAACCGTACTAAAACCATGAGCCATTAGGGGGTCGATTTTAAAAGCAACTGACTTGTTACTAAACCAAGCAGGTCTGTTCTTTTCTGTTGAAACAGTCAAATTAGGTGTTTGGAAATGCAGCATCATGTTTCACCAATCACCTTTAGACCTCTGTTTGGTGGATCTTGGCATCATTGGATTGACTCCTGCATTGCTCTCTCATCAAATTTATTTTACAGCATGCTCATATGCCAAGACTTTTTTCATTAAAGTTGCACTTGAGGCATTTCATTGGCATTCATCTACAGTTTCGTGCAATGATCAAGCACTTTCTTGCTTCACATTCAGGACTGTTGGTTGATTGACACATTGGATTTTGTACAGATCAAATTTTGTCTCACTCGGTTATTCATTCACTGCAGAGGCAAAGATGGCTGAATCATCACCGGTACCGTGATCAGTGTACTGTTTAACACAAATTGAAACCCACACAAAGGGGTTTGAGGGGGAGTCACAGATACAATATCTGCCTTTAATGACTTTCATACATTCCCATGCATGTTTGCCTTGTATTTGTTTAATTGCATTTAAAAAGGGCTATAAATAGAGTAATACAGTGAGCCACCTGGTGTTGTACATGAGCTGTACTTCCCACACTGAATCAGTCTGTGTCTAATTGAATTAAAGCTAGCGAGTGTACAGACAGCATTGTCTGGATAATTAGTACAACGTCCTAATCAACACAACAACTATTTAAGAAGTCAGATCTCTAACTGCAGTCAATTAAGTTTATCCAAATGAACAGGAATGAATGATTACTCAACTTCTGTTGTTTTTGCTGTCCATGTATCACCTTTATAAAGATTAATCTGTTTGCAAGGCAAAAGTTTTATTAAACAGAATGTAAATTTACTCAACTACCTTGTTTTGTTTAAGCAGTATTTCATTGTTATGACTGTCATGGACCAATCGGCTTTGTCCTCTGCTCTCTCTTAGGTTTTGTGATAAGAGGAGAGAGGAAGTGAACCAACTGTAAGAGAGAAGAAGAGAAACGAGGAGAAGAAAGGCAGTAACGTGAAAGTCGGTGATGAATATCCGCACCAACAGGCCCCATCTCAGCTAATGAACTAGGAAGTTCATCAACAACATTTCTTTAGCAAAAACAGGATATTACCTCAGTGGGAGCGGCGCTCCACTGAGAGAAGAGTAGGGGGCAGAAAGTTGGGGCCGGGGTGAACTGCACGGTTGCTCAGGTTGGGCAAGATGGCGATGCTGAAGCGGCAGGGCCTTGGGCTGATGAGAGTCTTCCTGGTGTTGGTGGGAGTTTCTGCGCTCTGTAGCGTTGCATTAGGAACCCGGAAAGGAAATGCTGCTTTGGATCAAAGGAGCCACAGACACAGACATCCAGGTATGATACATTTATCATATTATCATTTATCAAATTTGATGCATTTGTATTTAATCCAATTACTATTACTATTAGCTATTCCCTGGAGGCACCCTTCAGTTACAGATGGTCACATATGGCAGCTGCTCAGTACGACCACCACATGCTCCTGTTAGCCACTGAGCAGCCGCACTGCAACAAAGGTTGAGTGCCTTGCTGAAAAAAAACTGCTAGTGGAAGCGCGTGACATCACCCACCCACATTTTCTCAACTGGGATTTGAACTGGTGACCAATAATTCAAAATCGGCCTCCTCTGTTCACGAGGTTGCTGCTCCCCACCCACTTTTGAATTCAGTCTGTTGAAAATATTCTCAGGAAACGAACTGCATAATTCATTCACTCAACACAGTGACCTAAATGAGCCTTCATTTTGCTTCTAACCTTAAATATTTGAATGAAAGCCCACAATTAATATGTTGTGTACTTAAATTGGTTAACAGAAAAATGTAGAAATGGTTTAAACAAATGTACTGATGTTTGTTTGTTTTGTGCTTGTAGGTCACCTGTCGCATAGACACAGACAGAGGGCGGGGAAGGAAGGGCAGGTACTCCACAGGTCCAAACGAGGATGGGTCTGGAATCAGTTCTTCGTAATTGAGGAGTACACTGGACCTGACCCGGTGCTGGTGGGCAGGGTGAGTACAATAAAGCGTTTTTTCCTTCAACTTATCTGTAGTCAAACAGAATTAGTACCTAAATAGCAATCTAAAATTTGACTTATTGTTTAATTTATAGCCAAACTGCCCTACGTTGACAGTCATGGTGGGTTCATGCAGGGTGATAGCAAATTACTAACTCCAGAAGGATTTAAAAGAGCTTTTCCCATTTATCAAGGAGGGAGAGAGAGAGAGAGAGGTCATGTTCACATTCAAGGGTGAAGATGATTGGTGGTACTCCTCCACAACAACGACATCACTCAAGCCGAGCGGCGGCTTTCATAACAAACAACAAATGATGTTTACAATGCGTCATATTTCACAGTCTAGGGGTTGTAAAGGAGGAACAAGAGTTTAATTGAATGTTGAACATTCTTCAATTTTTTTTGATGACAACGTTTTAAATCTCTTACTTATTAGTGTTTGCCTGTCTCCCGCAGCGCATCTACTATCCTGTCCATCTCAGTCTTTCAGCCCCTTTCATTTGTAGACTTGAAAAAAAAAAAAAAAATGGAGGCCTCACGTCACATCTGCCAAGCAGCCAAGCTGGAGTATGTTTTCCAGTTTTGCCTGTCGACCAGATTACTCTCTGTGTCTCTGTAATCACCAGTCTGTCTCTCTTTCTCTTGAAGTTCCAGACCATCTGAAATCCAGATGTTGTCAGCACCAATCAGGCCCTTCCCTTACATATGTTAGTCTTTGTTGTTCTTCTGGATTTATCTCACTCTCTTCCTGTCTCTCCCGCCCCCCCCCTCCCCCTACTCAATTCAGCTCCACTCAGACGTAGATTCAGGCATCGGTAACATCAAGTATATCCTGTCCGGCGAAGGTGCAGGAACGATCTTTGTTATTGATGACAAGACGGGCAATATCCACGCCACAAAAACCCTGGACCGCGAGGAGCAGGCCCAGTACACTTTAACAGCCCAGGCCGTGGACAGAGACACTAACAAGCCTCTGGAGCCTCCATCAGAGTTCATAGTGAAAGTTCAGGACATCAATGATAATCCTCCTGAGTTTCTACATGGGCCGTACTATGCCAGGGTGCCTGAGATGTCCAATGTTGGTGAGTAGTAAAAGATTTGCTAATGAAGTCACAGTTCATTGTCAGTGTTGTTTGTCTGCTAAACAGCCTTCTTCATGCAGTATTAATTATCACTGACATACACAGGAAGTGTGACAGAGAAGTGGATAACAGACTGTACCATTAGCTGACATTCAGTTCCTACAAAGCCTTTTCATTCTTTTTTACTTTTCTTATGTGCACCAACGAAATATTTAGCACTAGGTTGGCATGGGCAAGGTACCATTTCCTCAGAGTCTCCTTACTTAGAGCTTCTGATCTTTATAGATTTTCTTTCCTAAAATTATGTGGTCTTGGAGAGTTTTCAACCCCCCGAGGCTGACCTGAAGTGAACCACACTGGCAATCGTGCTGCCTGAAACTGTGAAAGCCAGAGAAATCCCTTCTCTGAATGGACTGGACTTCCAAAGAAAGAGCTTCTGAAAGGACTTATGAATGAGTTCTGTTGAGGATTTTTTTTTCACCCATCCGCTTTCTTAAGCTGAAACCTGAATACAGAAGTCTGGCAGGGAGGGGCCACCAGTTGCCATTGCCCTCAACCACAGAAGTAAAACAGAAAGAAAAGCTGCAATTTGACTAACTCGGTCCATGTTTCCTCATAGATGTCAGAATTTGAAGAGATAGAGAGGCAGTCTCTTTCAAATGAGCATTCTTGGTAATTTACCCTGTACACTTAAGGTAGCTGCCACATTGAGAACAGGGTTGAATGAAACTTGATTACAGTTATATACCCAATGGATTTTGGATGGAGTTGGAGAGGGTTGCTGACATAGCTGCAACTGGAAATTGAAACATCCAAACAGCATATAAGGAACTGAAAAAAAAAGATTGGGAAGTTGTTGAACTAACTAAAACACACTGTGTTATTGATGTGAAGCCCCCAAAGGGCCCAGCCAATATCGTCCAGTGGCAAAGACGCAGCAACAGCAGTTTTAGACCTGCTGTTCCAGTCCAACTTGTGCCATTTAAAGGCAAGGAATGGAAGAGGGTGGTATTTTACAGTCAAGCTGAAATGTATTTTCCATCCATTATCTATACTGCCTATCTTTAGAGGATTGCGGGGGGGGGGAGATCCCAGCTGACATTGGGCGAGAGGCGGGGTATACCCAGGACTGGTCGCCAGTCAACACAGGCTGACACCCAGACAACTATTCACTCTCACATTCACACCTACGGGCAATTCAGAGTCAGCGATTAACCTAATATAATGTCTCTGGACTGTGGGAGGAAGCTGATGAACTACTTTTCTTTCAAATAAGTGGTGCAGTTGTAGAACTGGTCCAGCAGAGAACAAAATTTGTGATTTTTTAATGAGTTATTTGTATGAGTTGTGTCACATTTGAAAAATAAAATTTCAACAATTATGCAAAGTTAATAGAATGTATTTCACACTCGTGCAAATTGAATTTATTTGGCCTATTTGCTCATCTTAACTGTGTCAAGTTCAGTTAACAGAGATTTTCCGAGAGTAAATTGCTGTTGTCGGGTGGAAACGTCACATCTTCGAACTGAGCTTGACAACCACGCATTTTTTCAGGTTTTGAAAGGGTTTCATAAATCTAGAGGTGGTATAACTCTGTCAACGCATGGAGGAAATACTGTGTAATGTTTTATTTAAATCGTGAAAATCACCAAAATTGGAGAATGAATGTTTCCACCCGACAATGATGAAATGTAGAGAAATAATAATAGTGGATACCAGCCTCACAGGTGGAGTTCAGAAAGAGTGTTTTTCTTTCCCTTTCCCCATCCAGGCGGAGCAGGCAGGTGAATCGGCACACACTCTGTGACAAGCTTGTTTTGTGAAACCATTCTTGAACTGAATCACTGAGTCATCTCCTGACTTGTCTGTCATGTCTGTGTGTCCGTCCTGTAGGTACGTCGGTGATGCAGGTGACAGCTACAGATGCTGATGACCCCACCTACGGCAACAGTGCCAGGCTGGTGTACAGCATACTGCAGGGACAACCGTATTTCTCTGTGGAGCCTCAGACAGGTGAGGCTGAAAACAGAACCCCGGCCTGATCTACAGACATCTACATCACTACCAAATACATGTTTGAAATATATTACATGCCCTGATCTAGGATTAAGCATGGACTACACACAGAAAGGCTTACAAGTCTAATACACTGAACAACATCCTCCAAATAGGTGATTTAAGGTCATGTTCAGCAAGCACCGTTAAACATGTGGATGCTTTTCAAAGATGTAAAAGATACAATAAACTAATATTAATCCTCAAATCTCCAAGTCTAACAGTCATTAATATTAAATATATTGATGAATTTAGAAAAAAATGTATCAGTAATATGATTTAAGCACAACTGTATCCCAAAATTGTAGACAACAAGCTTTTACTGCTGTATCTATAAGGCACCTTGTGGAAACTGCTTTTCACTAAGACTAAACTGAAAACATGTTTCATTTCCAATATTTTTACCGTCCACCACTTGCTGCAGGGATCGTAACAGCACGTCCTTTCCACTGAAATTGGTGAGGAAAAGAAGGCACTGCTGTAAAAAGAGGTCCCCAGAGGACATTCAGCCTGGTCTCTGCACAGCAAAGGCCTAATATTTGGGCTTGCATTAAAAGAAGAAATTGGATGTAAGGAGAGAGGTTAGGGCAGACACGGAGCTATGTCGGGTCACAGAGGGTGAAGAAGAACAGAAAGAGAGAGGTTAGGGTAGAGAAGGACGGAGAAATTGGTTTAGAGAGAGCGAGTCCATGGAAAGAGAGTGGTTAGGGCATGGAGAGGGAGAGAGATTTGGGCAGAGTAAATCTGGCTAATCAAACCAGTGTTGGGTATTTGACTGGCTCAAATCCATAGCTCACATTTCTAATTGGTTTGGAGATTATCAGCTTTTCATGCTGTCACGTGCACACATGTATGCACACACACTTGGCATAATATGACAGAAGAAAACCTCAACTCCCAGACACAGCAGCTAGACATGTGGAGAAAGAGAAAAAGGAAGAAAGAGATGGAAAAAGACCAGCCGGTGATGAATTAAACAGATAGAAAAGATTACTAGGGCTTGAAATGGAGAAAAATAAGACTTTAACTAGAGTTCTTATTTATGTGAACAAGGAGTGATGATGTCTTTTCTTGCAAAATGAAATATCTTGAAATAAATTACACCCACTCTTAGGAAGGTAAATCACATTGTAGTTTTTTTTTTTATCAACTGGTTCTGTCTTTGAAATATTAGAATTATTATAAATAATATTTTGGAATTACATCAATTAGATAGATAATGGCACAAAAACACAGGTTACCATTTTCATACACTACTGGCAAACAAATACATGTACACAGGCATATTTATAGACAAACACACAGGTATAAATTACTATGTATGTGCTGCATCTGTTCACCTTTTTTAATTATTTAAAGTTGTAATATTTAAAAGGATCCAGAAAATTCCATCCATGAGCTTCCAGTGATACAGTTTTCTGATTCAGAAACCCAAATGTTATCCCAGGCTGCAACAAGGTGATAAAATATAAGCTGAGCATCCATTTGATGTTAAACTTTGTCCATTCAGGTATAATTCGCACGGCCTTGCCAAACATGGACCGCGAGGCACGCCAGGAGTATGATGTGGTCATCCAGGCCAAGGACATGGGTGGTCACATGGGTGGGCTGTCGGGGACCACCGAGGTTAAAATCACCCTCACAGACGTCAACGACAACCCTCCAAAGTTCCCACAGAGTGAGTACGAACACATTATCTATCTATGTATCCATCTATTCATCCATTTATCCATCCATCCATCCATCGGTATATCCGTGAAACTTAAGGTCACATTTGTTTTCTTTCCAAATATCAAATATATTTTTATATCACTTATTCAAAATAGATAATCAAATTCCATCTTTTTAGTTAAGAGCTAAAGAAAAAGCTCTCCATTGATAATTGAGTGACATTTCTTAATGAAGTCAATGATGGAGTTCATCATCAGTGTTACTGGTCCGCCAAACAGCCTTTTTCATACATTATTAATTATCACTGAAATCCGAACACAGAGAATGTGACAGAGAATCTATATATGTATCTACTGTATGACAGTACGTCATTTTCCTCTGGTGTGACATTTGCTTGAGAGGCATGAAAGTATCAAATCTTTCACGAAATGGCACAAAAGCCACATTACAGTCTTAGTGTGCTTCCATCCCGCAGATTCCTATCCCTCTCTGTACTCCACATCTGTGCATGTTGGTTATGTAAATCCACACACACACACACACACACACACACACAGATACACGTGTGTGTACATCATTTTGCATGTACTGTATGCATGTGTGAGTGCAGGAAGACACGTCCTGGGCTAGAAATATAGGAACTGGAGAGGTCGCTGTAGGACGCACAAAAGATAACTTACTAAATCAATTATTAAAGGTTCTTCACTGGCACCCTGCAATGTCCTCAGGCGTATGTGTGTATCTATTTGTGTGTGGTTGCATATCTGTGTGTGTGTGTGTGTGTGTGTGTTTTACCCTCTCCTTGGGAAATTAGTTGAATTACTGGTTTGCTGAGCAATAAAAAGTTGTGAAATATTTAGCCTTAGATTTCATGTTTAAAGAGAAAGAGTCATAGAGACACGTCACATTTAAATACTTATATTTATTTATAAAACAGAATAAGAATTTGTATAGAAACCCTGTACTCTTTTTTGTAAGTATTGCTCTTAAGTATTCTTTCATTTTTGTATGTCTATAAATCATCCGGTGATGTTGGTATTACCTTGACAATGACGTAATCAAGTAAACAGATGGTAGCTTTCTGATTGGACTTAAAGAAACAATGTCTTTATTTTGTTTTGGGGGTCTCTCTGTGTTTGTTTGTTGCTTTTCTCTGTTCATTTGGCTGCTGGTAGGGGCACTCACTTCACTTTTCTCAAGCTCCATGTCACCATTTACTACCATTCACAAAATCTAAAATGCAGCAAGGAGGAAACTGATGTTGCTTGTTGAAATCAAAATGTAGTAAACGGAAATAAAAATGCTTCACAGAGCACCATTAAGTCTGTAGACAGTAATAATGCCTAGATAGCTTATGGTCAACCAAAGATTAGTCTTTCAGGAACAATCTAAACCTCAGCAGCGATTTGCACCACCGTATTATTTTCACTGAGTCTCCGGTCTGCCTTTATGCCCAACTCCCCCCTTCTCTGTATCTGTGTCTATCTTCTTTTTCACCCTGTCTTGGAGTTTCTTTCGGCCTCTCTCTCTTTTTTTCTCTCTCTTTATTCTTCCACGTCCTCCCCTCTCCATCCCCTCCTGTAGTTCTGAGCAGAGCAACTCCTGGCAGAGATTCAGCAGAGCTGCTGCAGGAATGGATGGAGAGAAGAAGAGACGAGGGCTCAGGATTTAGCCTGTGGAGAAGCTGAATAGGCGAGAAAAGAGAGAGACACGAGCAGTGAGGGAGGGGAATGTAAAAGACAGAGAAATGCAGAGAGAGAGAGAGAAAGAGACTGTCAAAGCCATCACTCCAGTTTTTGTGTATTCCAACAAGCTGACTGCGTTTCTGTGTCTTGCGAGGCAAAGCTAAAATCTGATTCTGTAGGCCACGACAATCCATGCTCAAATGGAAAAAAAGTCTTCTTTCTCCAGCAGATTGTCTTTAGTGTTTATGTACTATATATTTGGAAGTTTTCACACTGAGATATCCACATCCAAAACATTAGAAACACCCTTAATATAATGCAGTCCAGTTCAGAACCACTACATACTTAAATGAATACCTCTGATTATGGTTAATATAATAATAATAATAATAATAATAATAATAATAATAGAAAGCTTATACAATGACGTGAGAAACATGGTTGCTGTGAGGAGTCAGTGAGGAGGGGCTCTCTAACCACCCATCTGTTCCCATGTCCAAAGTGGATGTAAACATTTTTTGAAATTAAGATAACAAGGACAAAATGAAGGTTTTATAACCGAACCTTATCAGTCATAAGTGTTTGCAAAGTACCTCCGTGCATGACTTCTAAATACGAGCTGTGCATCACTGGCAGTTTACATCTGCGATACAAGACAACACATCAAACAGCAATATGTTGTGGTAGTGAGTACCCTTGTCTAAAAAAAAAAAGAAAAGAAAAGTGGAAGCAGTACAAACACCTGCAAGAGAAGTCTCCCAGATGGTGTGAATGAGGACAGTGATTACTTATTTAGTAGTTGGGCAGGGTGAGTGAACGCGTAGAGAGAGAGGGGAAAAAAAGGAAATTAGATAAGCAAGTCAAGAAAGAAAAACAGAGCCAAAGTAAGAGGCAGAAAAAAAGACAAAAATAAAACAGATACGAGGAGAGAAAATACAACGTAAGAGATAAAAACAGTCAGAAAAAGATGTATGGCATAGCGTGACTCCCTCTTTTGTCTTCCAGCAGCTTTTCAGTTTCCATTCAAGCTGTTATATTTTTTCTTTCACTCCAAGGCTTGATCTCTCTGTCTCTCTTTGTTTCTCACAGACTTTCTGTCCCTGTAATTCTCTCCCTTCCACCTCATTATCAAGCATCTTTCGTTTGCCACCCGAAAATCCATCACAGCACAGACAGAAGGAGGAGCAGGAAAACGAAGGCAAATAACAAGCGATTGTTCTGTTTCTGACTTCAGCCTTTATTAGACTGACACGGCAGAGATGGTTTTGTTAAATACTGTTAATTTATGTCAGCCATAGTCCTTCACAGCTGTCTCTCTCTCATTCTTGCTTAAACACGAACAAAGCAGAACATAGCAGACAATAAAAGACATTGGGAGCTGTGAAAGATAATCTTTTGGTGGATATCTGCAGGATTATATTTGCACATATCATTTACCTCCAGTGTCTTTTAGTACTGCTACTGCAGAACTGTCTATTCTCATCACTAAAAAACAAACGAGAACCTATATATAAAATCTCTGACATGACGTGAAATGGGGATTACCATTCAAAACGTATTTCTGTGTCACTGCAGGGACGTTAAATCCATCTTCAAACTTTGATTTTAAGTCCCTCCCCCAAGTTTAAGCAGAAATACAAGTAATATTACATGGAAAATTTGTTAAAACTAGTCAACACATAGTGTATCAATGGTCCAACAAAAAAAAACTAGCAGTAATGACAACATCCTGCAAATGTGTCTTGAAAAGTTATGGCACATCAATATGCCTCCTTTATACAGTAAGTGGAAATATATGGAAGTGTATATATAAGTGGAGTATATGTGGCCCTTTAAGCGTACAGTACATTATGTTGTGTAATAAATGGCTTCCGTCATCTCATAAGTGAGAACACTGAAGCACGTAGCAACTCAGAAGCTAAATGGTCCAAAACTGGATCATGTTTAAATCACCAATATGGATTCAGTAATACAAATAGTTTTAATTGTTTTAACCTTGAACAACAATGTGCTCCTCGAGAATATTTTGTGTGATCAAAATAATGACATAAGTTTCCAAAAGTCCACCCCCCCACAGTCTGACCCTAACACACACACACACACACACACACACACACACCCACACACACACACACACACACCACAGAGACATATTAGTTTTATGTGTGAAAAACAACTCTCCAGTCAACACACTCAAAATGATTAGAACTTAAATAAATCAATACATAAATAGCTGTTGAGTTTGTTTTGACTGGTGCTCATTAGGGACAGAGGCTATATGTTTTCCTAAACTATACAAATGGATGTGTGACACATTCTTCCTAAAGCTTTGTTAGCCAGTCTGCCTGCCAAGTTTTAGTCACTAATATATTCACCACATTCAATATAAAATGCATCTATAATATTTTCTACATGATAACACAGCAAAGCCACCAGTAATAAATAACAAAGTAATATACGGCCTAATTGTTCAGTAATCTCATTAAAATGACTGATCTAAGAGATTGTGGTTATTACATGAGTTATATTTACGAGGCTGTTTATTGGTGTTTACATCTAAACTTTGCTTGTTTTATGAGCTTCTCCTTCTGAGATCGGACATCTGTTTGAAACAGTGCAATCATTTACTGTATGTCCGGGTGAATCAAGCAACTAATTACTTTCTCATATTCTCACACTCACTTTCTCATAGAGTAACTAGTAAAATAAAACATTTGTTTTACAAAAAAAAGTATGGGTGATTTAGGAGTGTGTGCCTTTTTATTTTACATAAATGCCTCACAGAAACTGCCCCCGCTGTGGTCCTTGAATGTAAACGTACACTTCCTGGACCCGGCTGTGCTTCATTTTAGCCTGGATCCAGGTACGCCAGCCTGCCTGTGTGTTCTGTCATACAATGTTTAACTCAGCTGCCAGAAGCCACTGAAGCTAAGCTACTCAGGAAAAGCAAGAATAGACAGGAGAGAGAGGGAGGAAAAGGGCAAAGGAAGGGCAGGGATGAAATGAGCTTTTGGCCAGAATAGGCAGAAGGAAGAGAGAGAGAGAGAAGGAGGAGAAGGAGGAGGAGAGACTGACATGAGAGAAATAAGGCGAAGAGAGGCGAGGATGAATGGAGAGATTTGGGAGGATGGAGGGGAAGTGGGAGAAGCAAATGAGAGAGGGAGGGCTGTTACCAAGAGAGAGTCGAACAGTATGGAGAGAAGTTTAAAAAGCAGGGACAGAGTTGAAGAGGAAAGATGGAGGAGATGATGGAGAAAGGTAGAGGGCCGGATGGATCCAGTCCTCTTCCACTCATATTTGCTCTGAAGACACGTGACCAAATGAATTTCATGATTCACAGGACTGCTACACCTGGACGAGCAGGATAAACATGCTAATGGTGTCCCAAGCCATAAAATGATGAGTCCACTCTGTGCTCAATGCCTGAACCGGGAGGGAGGCGAGGACGGAGGGAGTGGGGGAGGGACAAGAATGGGGCGAAGACGGAAGAGGAGAAGGGAAGGAGAAAATTACAGATTCGGGAAAAGAGTAGAAACAGGGTGATGGACAGAAGCGAGGAGGATCGTGTGATGAAATGAGCAGACAAAAGACAGATGAGATAAAGTGATGAGAAAAGGTTTGGGGAGGAGTGAGGTGATAGGCGGAAAGAATGCATGAGACACGGAAGAGGGAAAGGGATAAAAGAGGAGAGAGGGAAGACATATGGTCCTCCTGCTCTCATTCTGCAAGCCAGGTGTCTACTCCCTCAGACGCACACACACACACTCACATACCTGACACTATAGGGGATATTAATATCCTTTGGGGCATATGAGACAGATGGTATAGTTCATGGTAATCTCTCCCTGCCCTCCAAAACTGACCCTGCCTCAGATAGTAAACACAGTGGCAGCCAGCCACGAATTCCCCAAAGACTCTAAGGAGTGTTGAATACAAAAACGAGCGGTGACCAGACGCTGACACTGACTCCGCCAACAAGCCGACCAAAGTCGAGTAAATGTTCTGCCTTCATTTTTTCTCCCAGGCGTATATTCCATGTCTGTGTTAGAGGATAAAGTGCCAGGAGAGGAGGTGGGCCGCCTGAAGGCCAAAGACCCCGACCTCGGAGACAACGGCATGGTGAACTACCGCTTAATAGACGGAGATGGAATAAACATGTTTGAATTGACCACTGACTCCGAGACCAGAGAGGCTGTTATCAAGCTGAAGAAGGTAAGGAATGACAGAAAGAGACTTGCATGTACACAAACACGTGAACACAACATTGACATATCACCTTTCAAGCTGATATGACAAACTAGCCATCATGCAAATACAAGTCCATTATTCCCTCCTGTAGCTGCTTTTGGTCTCTACCAACTCCTGAGGGAAATCTCTGGCTCTTTAGCTGATAAATTCTCCACTGTGTTCACCAGCTCGTCACCGAGAATATAGTGCACGGTGAGATTTTACAGCCGTTTCACTAAAAACAGCTGCCTTGTACGACTGAAAATGATGCTATGAGAGCGGTAGGAATGAACCAAAACAGCAAAGTTGCGACTACAGACATAGTCCAGGCCAGTGAAAGTTGTTAGGATGCATTAGCAGGTGGGGATACAGTAACAGTTCCACAGTAGAAAGAGAGAGAGTAAGAGAAGATAAGACTTTACCGATGCCTGAGGGGAAATTCACAAATGTTGCAGCAGTTTCTGGGAAGGAACGCTGGTCAGAAGAACCGTTCGCTGACCATGCCTGCTGCTGATAGTTCTATGGAAACGAGTGCGTCATCAACCGTTGTTTTTCTTTTTTTCAATTTACCAGCAGAGAAATGTAGTTGAGACTGCACTTTTCCTTCAGACAAAGCAGTTCAGTGTGAACCTCAGCCAGACCACACTTGAGTCTGTGTCCATATTTGTGTACTAATGTCGTGTGTTTAAAAGAGAAAGAAAGGGAGGAAAAAGGAGGAATGACAAAAAGAGAGGAATATATGGAGCAGGAAGGAAGGTGGGTGGAAGCGACCCGCACAGTTTCTTATTGGGTTCGATATGAACACTGACTTCCACGGTTGTGTGTGTGTGTGTGTGTGTGCGAGTGCATTAACTTTCATGCTTCCCTAGGCCAGAGAGCTCATCTTCTGCACTGTGACAGTAACCCACACGTGCACACACACACACACACACACACACAGTAACTATAGCTTTCAGTGATCCAGCTCAGCACACACAATTACTTTTTCTCACTCATTCTTTGTCACTCCCCCTCTCTCTGTCTCTCCAATGCATGCACACACACAGTCTCTTATTCTCTCTCTCACACACACACACACACACACACACACACACTCTGTCCCACCATCTCAAACACACACAGTGCTCTGTCAAATACACAGACTCATTCATTTCTTCTGACACACACACACACACACACACACACACATTGTTGTATGTGTAGCTGCAGGTCAGGATTATGAGCTGAATGTACCACTGAGCTGTGATAGCCTGCTTTTCCCTGCCGGGGCGTCCGACCTCTCAAGTCTCTCAGTTTAAAAATAATAGCATTTATAGTTGAGCTATCACATGTGTGGGGGAAAATAAGTATGCACCAAAATTTGGGGAAATGTACACTAAAATCAGTCTCCAAAAAGGCTTTTTTTTGCTCTCTTTTGGATAGTTATCTTTGAAATTATAAGAAGACATTTTGTAAAGCCTTGTAGGTTTGTCAGACATTCAACCCACAGAATCACACAAAGGCACTCACTTTTTTTCTTTCAAATTCCCAAACCATATCTTCATTTGGTGGAAGGCTTGGCATTGAAATATGTAATTACAGTTTGAAAGTATGATGGCATTCGTGGCAAGCTGCATTTCCTGTCCAGACAGCAATGACGTTGCTCAAAAGAGCAGCCAGCCTTAACCCACAGCTCGTTTTTACTGAATCTGTGGGAAACTCTCTGTCTAAATCAATCGATACAAGTCTGTTTCATGCTTTTTTTTCACAACCGTCTGCATGAGCGATTCCTTTGGAGCTCAGTGGCAGAGCATGGCATTAAGACTTGCCAGGGTTAGGAGATCTCTTCCCACTGGTGTCACCAAGACTGAGCAGGGAAATGAGTGAATGATGAGTAATGCTCCCTCTCCTCTCAACTACAATTTGTGTGCCATGGAGCACGGCAGTAAACCTACAGATCAGACATCAGCCAGCAGCAGAAACTATGAGCATATTTTATAAAACTATAAAAATATCAACATAAAACTTCTAGTTATCACAATCAGAACCATTTCAAAACATGTAATCATGAGTTAAAGTGACATGATTTACAAATATGAAAGTGCTGAACAAACCCAACCAGCTTCAGGACTAGTTTTGTTAATTAGCAGTTAAAGGGCAGCTCGGTCACTAACATTTTCAACTTAAAATAACTTGAAATAACTTTGTACAGTGTGAGTTTTGAGGACAGGATGAAATTATAGTTTGATGCTGATATGAAGACAAAGAGTGTGTGAGATGCTCACACCATGCAGCCCCACTTGTTCCTCTCAATCTGATCATGGCATCTTGACTCGGATGTGTGTGTGTGTGTGTGTATGTGTATGCACCAGTGTGTGTGTGTGTGTGTGTGTGTGTGTGATATGCCTCTCGGGGGAAATCAACACCTTTTGCCCCCCGAAGGCAGCGGCACAAAAAGTTAAAGGCCAAACACGCACACTAACACACTACATACACATTCAAGAACACATGCACACACTCACACCTAAACAAGGTTTTTAAATCAGCATCGGGAGTAGCCTTCGCTAATCTCTATTCTCTTACTCTCCTTCTCACAAACACACACACACACACACACACACACACACACACACACACACACACACACACACACACACACACACACGGGGATGAGCTTTAATCAGCTATTCTCTTTCAACTGTGTCCTGACGAAAGCAGTCCACAGAATATTAAGGAGCTGTGTGTATATGTGTGTGTGTTTGAGCGCGAGTGGGAGAAGTGGGGGGGGCGGGAGGGGGGCCTTATTGTGAATATTATTATCTCACACTGATTACACAAAGAGGGAGAGAATGATAAGAGGGTGGATCTATAGAGTGGGAGATGGAGGGAGAAAGAGAGAGGGCAAAGGAGACAGAGACAGAGGGAGCGTGACAAAAAAAAAAGTGGGGGCGAAATGAAAGAACTGGGTCACATCTATTCTATAAGCATTGTACCTGTCATCAACACGTTAAATACCTCCACCGACGCCACACAGTCAGACGCTGCTGCGACTGAACGAGCGTGGCATAATCCATTCAGTCCCTCCAGCACTGAGTTTTTTGGCAGCTGCACCACATGGGAGCAGTTCTGAATCTGATGGATTAAAGCGCTGCTGCAAACTGACTTCAGACGTGTTACCTGCAGATGATGGGGACTGACCACCACTATTTGATCGCTGACAACTAAATGAAACGATAATCTAATATTCTTGCACCCACCTCGATCTTAACCCTTTGTCTGCTATAATCTTGATTAGGATCAGAACCTTGTATCAATAATAAGCAGGGTTGGTTGGATACACAGTAAAAGATAAGGCATTCTTATCATTTGGCAGCTTCCATCCATAATATTTTGGTGTCAGTCGTCTTGGTGACCACTCTAATCACTGGTAACCCCTGGAAAACCTTGTGTGCCAAACACGTAAATTTATAGCAGCTTCACTCTGCTTTTACAACACTTCACACAGGGCTTCCGAGCCCTCTCTCCTCCCTCTGGGATTTCATTAAGTGATGGTAGCATGGAGATGAAAAGATCAAGCCTGCTCCTGGGACTTTGCCAGTTCAACATCCCACTGGCTGGAAAAAAATAGTGGCGAGGGAAAGTGGTTATTATCTAGGTTTATAATGCAGCAACGATGCCCAAAAGGACATGTTTTACTGTGATTATGGCTACGACGGAGCGGCGGATGAGTGCAAGTCGCAGCCAAGTGCTGTTGGCATCGAACGAGTCCTCATAATCATAGCAGAGAGCATCTCTTGGGTATTATAGCTTTTACACAATGACTGCCAATATGTTTGTTGACTGAAAGTAGTAAACACTCAGTAGATAAGAATAGAAGTCCGGAGAAAGAGGAAGATTCATTAGACGCACGCACTGTTTGCCTGAGGGTCATCGCCGTGTAACTGCTTTGTCAGTTTTTTATGACTAGATGAAAAATGAGAAGTGAAGAAAATGTGTGATGGCGGCACTGAACGGGCAAAACCTCAGAGCACAGACTCAAGTCAATTCGATAGCAAGGCCATTACAAGTCAGTGGGTTTTCTCCCAATATAGAGTAAGTGAATTGAAGCTCAGTTCAATAAGAGTGAATTGAATCTCAGGGTTTTACTCCGGCCTACTGGTGATATTGAAAACCCATGCCAAGGATTTTAAATGATAATGTCCTATTAATTTACCTTCCTCAATTATGAAGGTGTAATAAATAAAAAAAACTATATAAGAAAGAAAAAACAATGTAGCTGTCAGCAGACTGTAGTTCTTGTGGCCTGGGACTTATATTTCATCTCCAACCTTGTGACCCAAAACACTTTATATTCCCTTTTATCGTGTGGTGTCCCAAACTCCCAAACCTAATCCTGGCTCATTAAAAACAGACTAGTATTGTTTTCATCTGATGATGAAAACAGCCCAACACAAGCAAACCAAATGATTCATTGTGGTCCCAAATTACTCATATCATGTCATGTAATATCATGCAATACAAATTATCTTGAGGTATAAGTCAGCAGTTGGGTATCTCCGGGTTTTGCTAGTCTATAATACTGCTGGTAATAGTTGGACTGCTTCTGTCATTAGGAGGGATAATATGCCTGTTTTCATTCATGTAGCAACAGCTCCCCCTGCCAGAACACAAGGATACAGCACTGGTCACTCACTGCATTTCCCAAAGCCAGAGTCTCCAGTGGATTGCCTATAAAGTTCATTTTCAGCTTTCAGATATCATTACACCGCAAAAAGATGATATACCCTTTAAATGTGTGTTTACAGTTAATATTTGATAAAACAGGGATGAGTTTTGATTTGAGATGAACTGATTAAGCACTCTCTCTCTTCTCTCTCAGCAAGTGGACTTCGAGACCAAACGGTCGTACACTTTGAAGGTGGAGGGATCAAACCCTCACGTTGACCCTCAATATCTCGCGTGGGGGCCTTATAAGGATGAAGCCACAATAAAGGTATACATGTGAAAATGTTTTTTAAATGACATGTCAACGTGAGTATGTGTGTTTAGGTATGTGTTCATGTTAATGTGAGACTGTAAGTGTGTGAGTATGTGTGTTTATGACAGTATGAGAAATGGAGCTTGTATGTGTTTGAGTGTGTGTCTAGATAAATATCACAAGAGCCTTTGAACAAATCTGTGCTTTTGTGCCTCTGTAGATATCAGTGGAGGATGCAGACGAGCCTCCTGTGTTTGTAGCTCCCAGTTACATTTTTGAGGTAGAGGAGAATGCGCCTGAAGGCACCCTGGTGGGACGAGTCCACGCCAAGGACACTGATGTTGCCAACAATCCTGTCAGGTAACACAGAGACACACGGTGCACACACACACACACACACACACACACACACACACACACACACACATTTACTAAGTCAGGCTTGTAGCAGTGGGAGAATTTTAATTTTCACACTAGTCTAAATTCTCATGGAACATTGCCAAAAAAAACCCAAACTTTTAAATAGTGTTTCTTCAGCTACACTGAACAAGCAATATGACTCAGAGAAGCTTGGCTTTACATTCATAGTTTTATTTAGAAAAACAGAGATTACATATAAAGAAGTTTTCAACAGAACAGGGAACTAGAGAATAGACAGCCACATTTTATAAAAGTCAATTAAAAACAATCACTGGCTCAATATAGTTTAACTATAGAGGCTAGACGTTTGGGTATAAAACATAAATGTAATATTCTATGAATGTGTTGATCCTAATGTGTAATAGCATTATTATGTATGTGTGTTAATTCTCCGTATAGGTACATGATCCCGCGGTACACAGATGTAGAGCAGTTCTTCAGCATAAACGCAGAAGACGGCATGATTACCACGACAAGACCACTGGACAGAGAAGCGCAGGCCTGGCATAACATATCTGTGTCAGCCACGGAGATAGGTACGAATGCACACTCATACACACAGACGCACCAAATCATGAAACATTTCAAGAGAAGTCTGAAGTGTGTCAGCTCAAATATAGGCAACAAACACACACACACACACACACACTTCTAATCATCATCCACACTCATACCTATAACGTCTGAATGTGAAGTGACACAGTGGCTGAGACTGTCAGCGCTACTTTACTTTACTTATTTTTTTTGCCATTACAGGAATAAGAGTTAGTTAAAGAGCCTCTCTCTGCCCGTATTTGATTCGGCTGTTGTGTGATTTGTGCTACTGAAATGATAAATACCACATACTGATACGGGATGGAGAGACAAAGGCAAAAATGAACAAGCAGATGGAAAAAATCCCAGACAGCCACCAGGCTGCACATTTGCTGGCATCCAGAGCCCAACCTATCATTCTGCGGTGCTGGATTCAATCCATGACATCTTAAGTACAACATTTAAGTGGATTCAAGCTGCTGCCTTAATTTTTTTTACCCCTCTGGGTGGGACTAAAGTTAGCATCTTTGCTGTGAAACCTTGGTAAACTAATTATATATTCAGCTCCAGCCAAGAGGGACTGGCTTTATGCTGATGCTTGGCGTTAGGATTTCTGTTGAGCCTATCCGGCTGTTACCCCGGTTAGTGTTCAGTGTTTGGTGTCGATGGCCAGTGCATGTAACTGTTACATTCATATGCAGTTTGTCCACGTGGCATCTTATGTTGTTTTCATGCAACGTTCTGGTCAGAAACACGGATCTGCTGTGTTGAGTTGGCAACTGACAGATGTGCCATTTATAATTTAAACTTGTGACTGTTTTGCTTGTTGGATACACGGAGGACTCAGAGACAAAAGAATTTACAAAATGAATGAATATCTGAGGACTGACAGTAAACAGTTGTTGACGCACCACTAAAAATTCAACTGTTCGCTTTAATTAAATTACCGAGGGAATGAGGAGCTTACAGCACAGAAGGCTGGTAGGTAACTCAAGGACACAAAAATTCGTATCGAAACTCTGACGCTGTGAGAGAAGTGAAAAACTAAAGTAAAACCAGTTGAGGCACCACTAAAACTATCCATCTCCACCACAAACACTCTTGCTAACTACACAGAGGGAGTGGGGGGGGAGAGAGAGGGGAATGCCAGTCGACCCACAGGCCCTCCGGAGCTTTTGTCTCCCCGGCTTCAACCCCACAAACCCTCCAGCCAGCGAGCCACAGCGGCCCCACCCTGGTATTCTGTGGTTAGGGCTCGAACTAGTGGAGCGCCGCGTGGTTTCCCTGTGGCGTACTAGACGCCAGACGGCCAGATGGAAACGGGCTCGCCGCCCACAAAGCTAGGACCATTGCAGGCTACGCAAACCGCTGACAGGCCCTGGGAAGCTAAATAAATGCCTAGTAATGACAGGGCAGTGGAAAAATCGTACTGACTAGAATTGCAAATATGCATGACAGTACAGTGTAGAAATTGAGGGTTGTTGTATTTTTTTTTTGTTTTTTTTTTAAGATTATTGGATTGATAGAAAAATACACTGTCCCCCCTCTGTCTTAGTCAATATTCTGGATAGATCAGGAGTTCAGTTTTTCTTTGTGTCTATTTTAGCTGTTTAGACATCATACGTAATTTTAAACTCCAGCAGGCATAACTTGAGATTTGCCACTTTTGCACATCAAAATGATTTTGGTAAAAAAGCGTGGGAGCAGGCACACGTTCTGAGTGGATATTTTGATGTCTCACAAATTCATGGCTGTAATTTTTTGCAAATCAAAATAACAAACGGCTGGCTGGGTGGCTTACTGATTGACAGGGAATCTTGCGTGTAAATATTCATCGTTAGCTTTGTGTTCAGCCAATTCCAAACACAGAAAAGCAATCACACACAGACATTCAAGCACAAATAGCATTCTGTCTTTAAAGACTTTAACACTGTTTCAAAGCATGTATGTAGCAGGATCCTCATGATTTCCCCCTTTACTTTGTGTGTGTGTGTGTGTGTGTGTGCAGGAGGCCACCACCAAGACACTAAAGTGCGTGTTAACATCAAAGTGAAAGATGTGAATGACAACTCCCCGGAGTTCGCTACCAACAACGAGGTCCTCATGTGTGAAACTGTCGCGCCGGGGAAGGTACGTCCGTCTGTGTGTGTTTGTGTGTGTGTGTGTGTTTGTGTTTGTGTGTGTGTGTGTGTGTGTGTGTGTGTGTGTGTATGTGTGTGTGTGTGTATATACATTCATGTGTTTTGGGGGATTATGGCTAACAAACAATAAAATGTGCAATAAGTATTTGACTTTTGTGTGTTTCTTTCCTTGTGTTTGTGTGTGCTTTAGGTAATTGAAACTGTGAGTGCAGTGGACAAAGATGAAATGGCTCACAGGCAACACTTCACATTCAGCCTCGCTCCAGAAGTCGCCCACAACCACAACTTCTCCCTCAAAGACAACAGAGGTACATGACCTTTCAAATTGTATTTTCTTTATCTCTCCCGCCTTTTTTGTTTCTTTTCATTTCTTTCTTTCGAACCCTTTCTGGCAGCCAATCTTACTGTTTCTTCATCTGTGGTCTCTTTCTCTCTCTCTCCCCCCCTTTCACTCAGATTAGATCAAAGCATAACCAGATGGAGGCTTACACTACCTTGTAGAAAGCAGCAGGTGCTCTGAATTTCTCTCTCACACACACAAATGCACACATGTCCTGCGGGCTGTATTAATTGCAGTGGGGTCTCTGTCCGTCTGTACATATATCTTAGGGGGCCAACTGATTGAATTAAGTTTTGTGAGAACTGGGAGAGAGACTCAAAGAAAGAAAATGAGATAGAGAGAGAGAGGAGAAGACTATAGATAGAGAAGAGGAGGCTGTAGGGGTCTGGAGAAGAAAAGTGGAAATGTGAATTGTGTTGAGTTGAGATTCATACAGTCAACAGCAAGCGATGTATGGGATTAGAGGGACCTATTGGGCACTCTAACAAAATCAGGGAGTGTATCTTTAATACACAGGAGCAGCAGTGCCTCCCTGTGTGTCCTGTGTATCAATACCACAGTAGACAGACACAGCACAGGGAGACTTTTAGAGCAAAACTGCTCAGGATGTCACCTAGATAGATAGATAGATAGATAGATAGATAGATAGATAGATAGATAGATAGATAGATACTCGTTCCATCTGTCAAGATACTCCCAGATGCCTCAGATCCCCCCCCCCCCCCACACACACACACACACACACACACAGCTGTCAGGGAGTGCCAGTGTTCGCAGGAGGCAGATAGCAACAGATGATAGTGACATCAGTAACAACGAGGGTTGGGGGTTACCTCTCTTTCGGGGGGGAAAAGTTTTAGTGAGCCATTCAGATTGTTTGTTTCAACTCTAACGACTGCGTTGCATCACTCTTTCCTTTTACCTGTCCTTTATTTTACTAGTGCAAGTGATGTATGCTCTGTGCCTCGCTGCATTGTTCAAGCACTTTACATTGTCATTTGAATTGTGCTCCATAAATAAAGACGATTACTGTTGCTGCTTTGCTGTACAGTAAACACTACAGAGCATGAGTGTGTATTGGAGTAGGGTCGTTTGAGGGAGGTACAATTATTTCAGACTAACTAACCTTATAGGGTTAAGGTTGGAGCTAAAGGTTAAGAAATAAATGCACCAATGGGGGCCCTCACAAGTATAGAAATACCAGTGTGTGTGTGTGTGTGTGTGTGTGTGTGTTTATAATACTGCAACGTCTGTCCAAGAGGAAATCTGTGTACGTGTAATATAATTTTCTGTTCTTTCAACAATTTTGAACCATTTTCCTTCCATTGCTCATGTTCAGTACCGTGCTCGGTGCAGTACAGTAGCTTTTATATGGTTCACTTCGCCTTGAAATGTATTTTTAATTCAAATGTCAAAGTCTGTTTGCTTCTCGATGAGGCCTCTGAAATGCCTCCGCAGTACCTCATCTCTTGCTTTGTCTGCAATAAAGCTTGTGTGACATTGGAAAAGAATTGTTTAGACAGGGAGGAAGAGAGAAGGCGACAGAAGGAAGGGTTTTTTTTGGGGGGGGGGGTACTGAAGAGGCAGAGCGAGCCAACCCATGTCACAACAGCAGTATCGGTATCACTGTTTACATTTCCTCGTCGACTGATGAATGGACCCACTATTTAACAGGGATTTAATACCACCAAAGTCACACCTCATTGGCTCTCGCGTGTGTGTGTGTGTGTGTGTGTGTGTGAGAGAGAGTGGATGACACTGGGTGTGTAGACAATGATAAAGCAGATGAACTCCTACTCATCTTAGTATCTGCATATTAATCCAACATATTCCTATCTCTCTCCGCAGACAGCACAGCCAGTATCTATGTGCTCCGTAAAGGATTCAGCCGTCTGACCCAGGATGTTTACTACCTTCCCATCGAGATAAACGACAACGGTTTCCCCGCCATGAGCAGCACCAACACCCTGACCATCAGGGTCTGTTCCTGTGACAGCAAAGACACCATCCTGTCCTGTAATGTGGAGCCCTACGTCCTACCCGCTGGTCTCAGCACTGGGGCGCTGATAGCTATACTGGCCTGCATTGTCATTCTGCTGGGTGAGGAGCTAAGATGTTTCTTAAAATTGGACATTTGGTAGATTGTGAACGCCGTGAAGGATTACTGATTTACATAGGATTTCCTTGTCGCGACATGAAATTTCAATCGGTTGCTAAATTAAGATTATCTAGCAGTGTGGATACAGAATGAGTCTTCTAACAAAGTCTGTCAACTCGCTGTCCCAATAATACCAAACATGCCTGATATTTACTTAACACTGAGGTGAAGCGTGGGGAACTGAGTCAGGCTGTCTGTCTCGGTTAATGTCCTTATTGGAATTGCACTGCACTGCACTCCTTTGAGCTCCTGTTAAATTAGAGGGCCTGGAGTCACTTGTGAATCAACAGCCACAGCATCACTTCTCCTCTCTCATACCCCATCTTTGCATAATAAGTGTGGACACTTTGTTGACTGAGGGACATCTGTTTTTCATTGTGAAAATTTGTAAAATGTGCTTCAAAAAGCAGTGTATGTTTCAAAAGTCCTCAATTGTGACTCCAGCCAAAGTTTTCTGCCTCAGCAGACTTGCAAAAGCCCACTAACCCACTTTTATTTTTAATACTGTAATGTACTTGCTGCATTTTACCCATAGTACTACACAACTGAAAACCTCTTAGAAGCCTGAAATGCTGATAACCACCTGCAATTATAGTGGCATTTGTGTGTATAGCACAATACAATAATGGTATTAATTATAATGTCCAAGGTCTAATTACACTATCTCCCACAGTGCATACTAATTATCTAATGCTCACGCTTTTTCCCAGAGATTGTGCAAGGATCATTATGTAATCACTAAATGCAGTTTCTGAATTGCGTGTTTCTCTTCGGCAGCAATCGTGGTGCTGTTTGTGGCACTGAGGCGTCAGAAGAAGGAGCCGTTGATAGTGTTTGAGGAGGAGGACATCAGGGAGAACATCATCACTTATGATGACGAGGGAGGTGGTGAGGAGGACACGGAGGCGTTTGACATCGCTACACTGCAGGTATGAAGAGGGGCTGGGTGGCAATAAACATCCTATCTATTTCTGTTTTTATGTGTTTGAAGGAGATAATAGGTGCAGTGAATGAAGGTAAAGATGAATGAAAATGAGGATGAGAAGGAAATGGGGGGTCACAGAATCCTTATAGGCAGCTCAAACACCATTTGTATCTGTCAGTTTCTGCTTACTGTAAAATGCTCAATTACAATAAAACTAAAAACCCAATTTTGTTCATATTCAGCTGTTTTTAATTGATATACTTCATCAACTAGCTAATATATACAATTCGTCCTCTGCTCTTTATGATTCTCTACAACTTTTGAGAGTCTCCCTACAGCGTGATCTGTTAGATTTTAAAGCAAGGTGCTCTGTTTCTAATTGTTCAGAACCCAGACGGTGCCAACGGTTTCCTGCCAAGGAAGGACATCAAACCAGAGCTTCAATATCCCATCAGGCCCGGCGGCCGACCTGCGGCCAACAGCGTCGATGTTGATGACTTCATTAAGACTCGAATTGCAGAGGCTGACAGCGACCCAACTGCACCTCCTTACGACTCCATTCAGATCTACGGATACGAAGGCAGAGGATCATTGGCTGGGTCATTGAGTTCCCTTGAGTCTGTCACAACAGAGTCTGACTTGGATTATGACTATCTGCAGAGTTGGGGGCCGAGGTTTAAGAAGCTGGCAGATTTGTACGGGACCAAAGACTGCTCCATTAATGATGGGGATGATGGCGAAGACTCTTAACAGTGGTCTTACTGCGTGGACGCCCCCGATTTCTGATTTATTGATTCCATGAGGATTTGTTAACCGAGGGTTAACACTCCCTAATATCCACCTGATCAGTTCATGCCAATTTGTCAACGGACGTTAACAGCTCTCCCTCCCACGGCGCCTCCCTGGTCCTCCAAGATGAGTTGTTAATGAACACGTAATGAACGCTTGGACTCAAACCGCTCCCGGCTTTTCCCGAATCTCTCCTTCCCCTCCTATGTCTCTTTCCCTTTCTCTTTCTACAGACTTGAGGATTGCAGGGCTGGGAGATTTGTTATGTCACCAGATTGTTGGTTTGAAAGTAAATTGTTGGGAAAAACTGTTGCTGTATGATCAAAATGACTTGCTTATAGCTAACTGTTTAGTTTATTAGAGGTTCTATATACTTTTGTGGACTGGATTCACGTACTTCCTCAATGGTTCCTGAGAGAGATTTTATTCCCTTAACAGGTTCCTGAGCGGGTTCTATTTCCCTTAGTTGCTCTCTTTGTGGCGTATATATAAAGACACACAGTAATGGAGGAAGAGAGAGATACAAAGAAAGTGAAAGGAAAAGTTAGTATGGGATCCAGCAACCGCCTGATGTTATGAAAGAGAAATAAAAGTTAATGAAGATGTGTCAGTAGGATCAGTTAAAACATTTGTTGTTGTGTGTGCAGAATTCAGCAGGTAATGTGGTTTAGATAGCGTGACAGACTCTGGGTTGTTGATACTCTGAAGACGCTCACAGCATCTTCACAGTATGGTGGCCTTATAATAAATAAACAACAACTCCAGGGGCAAACACAACATGTGTAACGGTAGAGACCGCTAGCTTCAGTAGCTACACACAGACAAATGAACACACAAGGACTGAGTATCTGTGAAAATGCTACACAAAAACCTTTTTTTGTTTTTTTCCAACTCCCAAAAAGAGACAGACTCAACATGGATTCAATTAAAAAAAACTGTGGCTGATTCTTTGTTTTCATTCTTCACTGCAGAGAAGACGTGAAAAGTAAAGCTGCCCTTCTCCACGCCCCCGTGTCCCCGTTCCTCCCATCAACAATCACTTCCCATACCGAGTCCACCAACGAATGATCACTTCCTCGTTCAGAGTCCACCAATGATGATCAATCACAATGAGTAAAAACCTGTGAGCTCTAAAAATCGCCTTAAACTTAATGGACACTCTTGCAACGCAGTGCATTGTCTTTTTTTTTCTCCTTTTGTTTCTTTTTGTAACTTGAGAAGTATATTCAGAAAGCAAACTACTCTCCATGTTAGGTATGTACAGAGCAATGTGCAGACGCGTGATACATCACTTTGAGGATCCAACCTGCGCCTCGTGCACTCCTAAAATAGGAAGTGCTGTTTCGGCCAGCACGGTAAATGTAGACCGGGGAAATGTGCATTGTGTTTTTTTCCCGACACCAGCTATGTTGGCAGCAACATCTGTTGTATCAACATGTGTTGCTATTTAAACATAAAATGTGCACATTGGAAAATAACACAAGGTGTGTTTTCTGAGCCACATATACAGAGAGGCTGAAATCAGAACATCCTTTTTAAGCGTGTAGATTCTTGTTCAATCTCTTTTTTAATGTTATTATATTATTATGATTATTATTGTTGTTTTTTATTATTATTATTATTATTATTATTACTATTATTATGACAATAATTGTTCTTACTTTGGCTGCAGCTACACAGGAACAAATTCATGTTTAACTCTTTGCAGCTCAGATTTGACGCTCTTGTGGTTGTCTAAAGATGGAGAGACTACATGCTATAATTTTCATTTTTGGACAGCTACAAGAAATGTACTGCCAAAAGTTAAATATCACCTTTGGTTTATGCCTGTGTGAATACAACCTCTCTCATTTCTTTTGTTTTTGTTTATTTTTTTTCATTATTTGGCGTTTCTTCGTTCTTTCTCCCTGTTCAAGAGGAAAACTAGCAATCTGTGTTTGTTGCAGTGAAAGAACGCCTCGTTTTTATTCTCTGTCAAGTTTTATGGTACCGATTTGTACAATTTTAAAAGTTCTTATTTTAGTATACATGCAGAATATTCCAGTATTACAACAAAAAACATGTTAAGAAGATAAGATTAAAAAAATGTTACAGCATCACACTTATATTTTCTGAACATTGTACTGTTGCTTTACTATGTGCTTCAATCTCCGAAGCGAAAAAAAACTTTGAAATAAATGCTCTTTTTATAAAATGATATTGCCACGTGTGTGGGAGTAAACTCTGTGTTAGCGAGTACTTCACTGCTTACATTTGTACTGAAATGATGCCCATTAGTTGATACAGTGGTAGTCAGGTGGTCTCCCTGGGATCCGTGCAGGGCAGATATTACGTTATAAAGTAAAACAAAACCAAGAATAGTTTGTGCTTCAGTGACTAATAAAATACCCGAAAAGGGCACATTCCTGGTAGATTATGTTTATAACACTGTCATTTTACTGTTTACTTTGTGGTTGTCACGACGAAAGATAGAATAATTGTCATTGTGGTAATTTTCTAAACGTGTAAACTCTTTTCCCGTTATATTGTTAACAGCTGTGCACTTATTTGGTGTTTGAAAAGCATTTGAAGCAAGTGAACTTCCTGGATTGTATGTCATCTCTAACTGCTACCTGAAACAACATGCTCCCACCAACGCAGCCCTTTGTGTTGTTTTAGGGCGGATCTGTTTTTGGTCTGAACGCCCACTAAGTGTCTACAGCCATGCCAGCAACTCTGTGAGGCTGCACTGAAGAAACAGTGGCTCACTGCTTACGTTAGCAGGTATAATATTCAACATGTTCAACATCTAAGCTTAGCATGTTGGCATAATTATATTTGCAATATTACACTTAACATTACATTATGTTAAAAGTTTACGTCACTACATCGACTAAAACTAAAACCCTTATAGAGACAGAACTCTGGTAGAAACTTTACTTACATACAGACGGACACACGCACACCTTTGGAAACACATCACAGTTTTCATTCACCTCCAGCATAAAAAAACGTCATGCAAACACAGGCACATAAAGTATATAAAACAGACACATACACACACACAGACGTTTCATTCACTCACTCCTTGGGGAGCAACGGTGAGAAAGGTCAGGCTGCACTTTGGATGAACAACAAAAGAGGTGAGACAGAAAGGGTGAGACACTGAGAAACCAACAAAGGAAGAAGTGAACGGAAAGGGAGGGGGAGAGGGGCTAAGCATTAAAGGACTGGTGCAGCAAAAATATTACCTTGTACCTTCACATCTGGCTTGAATTAGAGCTCTTGTGAAATTAAAAGCGCATCCTCTTAGAACACAGTATTTTCAATGAATAAGGGCAGCAACAAACGGTTATTTTCATTATTAATGAGTCTGCTGATTATTTTGTGTATTGTTTTCTTTATTTTTAAAGTGTTAAAAAATAGGGACTAACCCTCAACACAATTACTAACTAAACTAACATGATTTATGCTAAACTGTGTAAGTATTAAGCAAGTATTGACATTTGAGAAGTTAGAACCAGAGATGTTTTTTTCCATTTTTGCTAAAAAAATTACTTAAATGATCAGACAACAATGAATACCAGGTATCGTAGGAATGGTTTAAAAAAGTTTGGACTGTAATAGGAAAATGGCAGCCTGGCATCGGCAAATAGCCAAATCAAATAAATAACTTGTTTCATTAACAGAAGTGCAGAAGGTGGTTTAACTACAGTGAAATGTTTGAGAGACAATAGTATATTTGTAGTGTCTCAATCAGTTGCTTATATCTGCTGCAGTCTGAGTTTGTGATTAACCCTAAAATGGGTAAGATAGTAATGTGAATAGAATCCAGCTGACTGGGAGAAAAGAGAAAATTGAAGAAAAATGAGCTGAACTGTTAACAATAGTTCAACATGGAACCAGAAGAAGGGAAGACGACATGAATATTACTGCACATGAATTAGAAAAATATGTGAGATGGAAGGAAAGCTTGTGTAAATAAGAAGAAAGATGAAGAGGAAAAAGAAGTGAACATTTGGGAAAGAGGGAGGTGGAGAGATGACAAGGGTGGAAAGGTGAACTTCTGCACCTGACTGAATGTGTTTATCTTTGTTCCACTGGGAGAGAGAGACAAGTTACAGAGGGGAAATCGAAGGAGAATCAATCAGAAAAAAGAGGAATAAACTATTGTGTGGGGCAGTTAGAGGTGAGAGAGTGGAAGGAAGGATGAGTGAGGACACAGAGAGAAGAGGACATGTAAAGGAATAAGTTCGAGAACAGGCAAGGATTGAAAAGCAGAGAGGAAGAAGAGAGTGGGGGTGAACTTTTGCACCCCTTTATGTAAACTTAGCATCACCAGCTGGTGGGAGACAGGTGCAAAGACAAGGACAATCAAGTTTGGCTCGTTCAAGGAAGAAAAAAACAACATTTTATTAGCTAATAGGCCAAATGTGATCTTATTAGAGTGTGTAATCAGACATCTTTGGAGTATAAACAGCCATCAGGAGATCAGCCGGCTGTTGCACTAACTACTGCATGTGTAATTTCAAGTGTATTTCCGTTTGAATAGCCAAGAGTTTTGTTGATGTTGTTTTCAGATATGACCATACTTATGTCTGGTACAGCCATCAATACCTGAGGAAAAAGCCTAAGAATACGAATGCAGCAGAAGCAGGCATGATAAATAATCTTCTAATTACGACACAAGTGAGTTTGTTGTACACTGATTCATTTTTATACAAGACCGTAGTAGTTGTTCATATATTTTGGATTTTTCAATGAAGGAGAGGGAGCAGATGTAATTTCAAGATTTTTTATCTAGGTACAGTATTATTGTAGGAACAAACAAATTATTACATTACAAATGATATAGTGTAAAGCGTAAGTTGACAATACAACTGAAGAAAAGGGTGTGAGGTAAATGAATAGTTTCCTAGTTAATAGGAAACTATGACCAAACTTCTATTCTATCAGGTAAAACAAGAGTTATAACTCTACATTTGCATACTTACTCTCTCCTTCTATGTGTGAAGTTTGTGTGTGCGAGTGAGTGAGTCTTATCCTCGTTATTTAAATCATTAAATACCTAACCTCCATGAGTCCCCTGGGAGCCACACTCCACTCTGCTCCACAAAATCTCATCAATGGACCATGTGTGTGCATGTGTGTTGGATTTGTCAGAGAAAGTGTTCACCGCAAAATGTTTTTGGAGCCAGATTTGTTTTCCTGTGTTTGTGTGTGATGTACTAAAGTGACATCATTAGTATTCATGTCAAAACTGTACGATGTGGCGGTTTGGAGTAATCTGCAGCTCACACTCTGGTTTTGGTGCCTCACGTGGAGAACAAGCTGCTGCTTTGTCTCTGCGTGGTAATTCCAGTGTGTGTTTGAGTCAGGGCTTGTGTCTTTGTGTCCTCTTTTGTTTCCATTGTCGCAGCGACCAGTTTTAGATGGTGAGAATAAGGACATTTTTTTGAAAGATAAGGATTTTGTCTTGTCGTAGCTCGTTCAAAGGTGTAAAGACAGAAGTAGTAGTGAAGTAGCCGACGTGTGACGATCTGTGAGCGATTGTGAGCTTTTCAGGAGTTAACATGTATCAAGATGCTGCCGGTGTATTGGATTTCACATAGAAAACAATAGCTGTGGTAGTTTCAGGCTATGCCTTGACAACTGAATCACTTGTGTCCCATAGAAAATGAATAGGGTTTCTTAGTTTCATTTCAGCTTTTGGGTGACACACTGTTTGCATCGCCCAACCAGCGGACGAGAATGAGACCAATAACACATTTATCTACTGCAAAGGGAGCATGCAGGTGGTGTTAGTGACTAAGAGTCCAATCTGACTGAGCCACATCCATTGCTGTTATGTTCTGTGCTTGTTTACACATTTCGTTTTGAAAAATGAACAATTTTAACCTTAAACACCAAAAATAAATGAATAGTACTCTCATGTACAGTGGATGTGTAAAATATTAGTATTAATAACAGAGACTCTATGCAGCATTTAAAGTAATTCCCAGTACCTTGTGGTTAGGCCTATTTAGGTGTATTTTATGTTAAAGTCCAATTGAAATTAACAGCATAGTTATCTGTCAGATATGTAATAAAAAAATGACCCAACTTTGAACTTGATTATTAGTTTATGGTCTCAATCACTAGATTAAAGTCTTCTTCAGTATAGCAGGATGTTCATTTTGTAAATTATGATCACATTTAGAGTAAAATAGATGTTAAAGCAGTCTTGTGATTGACAAGCCGCTACCACAGCAACTATGTATCAGGATAGATGCAGCACTATCCTCTCGTCCAAATAATGTCACTTCTATACCAAAAAGCCAAGATGGAGACAGCGAAATTGCCGAACTCATGGCTTCAAAACAGCTGTCCACAAACCAACAGGTTCTTTTATACAGTCTATTGGTTAGATGCTGGTGTACCACTAACAACTACTAACAATACCACTAAGTTTGGTGAGAAGCAGAAAGAGACCAACCTTTTTTAAATGGTTGTTTCAGTTGTTTAGTCCATCAAGTTTGATTGACAGTTCTCTAGCCCAAATGCACCAAACCAAAAAGGCAAACACACCAGGAGAGGCAGAGGAAAGAAAGATGAAAGATCCCTTAAACTTACTGACTCTTATAATAAAATCAGTCTGATTAAAGACTTCTGCCATCAGCCATCACTCGGCTAATAAATCAACAAATAATTAAACTATATACTAATTATACTATAACAATACTCAAATACCAAGCACATATTTGAGTTAAGTTTAGATTAGTTTCCCTGGTGATTTGACAGGTCTCCCCCTGTCTGATGTGTTCTTGCTTTCTTTCTCCTTCCTTTCTCTGATTCCTGTGTACCTGCTTAAACAATCTCAACATGATCCAGTGACAACCTTAACATCAACAAATTTGATTATTGTCACTTTTCACACACAACGAGGATACACACTATTTTTGATCCCGATGAATGAGTTGCAAGGATTTAATTGTCAATTTTCCAAGTATAATGAAAAAGTAGTACAACGACTATATGACAAATCACTTCCCTCTAGAGGAATAATTGCCATTTTGAGTTGAAGCTGAACACTGTCTGTGTTCAGTTTGTCTCCATACAGCAGCCCTTGTGCTATAATGCCTTGTGCACTTGAGCATTGTGGGAAGAAACAGAAAAACCATGATTCAGCAGCTTGAGAGAAGGCAGACTGGAAAAAACACAAAGTCATTTGAAGTAGTACTTTTTAGCCTCACAAATCTTTTTTTCTTCTTCTTCTTCCCTAAACTTTCTACATTAAAACTTTCTAGTTGAGCTTGAGGCCTCCATGAGTAGATTTGGTTTCAGCCAGGGACCTTTCGCAAACACAAACTGTTGAGTAACAATCTGTATCTTAACCAAACAGAAAGCCGCCATATTACCTGTTCTTATGTTATATTCATACACAATCACCAAGGCTAAATCGTATTTTCATGATCTCTGTATCTGACACAACTCCTGCTTTATCTCCATTTCTTTTTTCTATTTTCCATCGTGCTCCTCACCTTCCCTTCGCACTTCGTCTCTCTCCGTCCATGCCTCTCGCTCCTCACTCCCCTGTTAAGATAATTACAGTTCATTCTGTGTCAGTGTGTAGGGGGATCCCAGGCTGGCTGAAGCCTGATTAGTTTTTAATCATGAAGTGGCACTTGAGTAAACAGGGAAATATTCTTCCCGTCACTCCAGAGAGGAGAGATGTGTGTGTGTGTGAAATAGTTTGTGTACAAACTGGATGCGCGATGGATGTCCTTGGGTGCACCACAAACAGACAGACAGTAAGTTAATTAACCAGTCTGACAGCCAGTCAGTAATGTAGTTATTCATTCAGTTTGCCAGTGAGTCTGTAAGTTGGTTAGATGCATGGGGAATGTGTTTTTGTATCAGCTGGATGTCCTTGAGTGAACTGCAAACAGAAACACAGCAAGCAACCACACACACGCTAAATTAACCAATCAGTCAGTAAGTTAATTAGTGAAATAGAAAGTTAGTCAGTTATTTAAGGAGTCTGCAAATCCCACATTAAGTAAGTTTGCATCTGTGTATGTCAATCAGACTTTCAGTTTGGCAGATGGACTGATCGTTCAGCATGAGCCTTAATCCAACAGGCATCTGACAGATGGTAGAATGAGCAAGGTGGTCAACTATGACACAATCCAAAAAACCACAAGCTCTCATAATATCTTATTAAACACGATAAATAATTTCAAAACTTTGGGTTAGATTTGGATTTGGGTTAGGACTTTGTCCCCACAAAGATTTCTATGAAGGTTCATTATGATCTGTTTTCAACTTTCTCAAAAAAACATTCCATTTGTTAGCACCTGTATAACGTTACTGAAAATCGGGTGTGGAAATTAACACGTTTGCTGAGGAAAACATGACCAGACATTCTTTTATTACCAAAAAAAAAAAAAAACTCGACATGTGGAGTTCACAGCTCCACATGTCGAGCGTCCTTATATTTTTGCAGTAAGATAAAGTGAGTGAAATGTGGGTTTTTGTTATTTTATAGCGACTATTTTTCCAATTACACTGCAGTACAAGACACCAACAGATCAGGTTCAGTTATGGTCTCAACTAAAACTGCTCATAACAACACTTTCTTCAACGCAACAATTGCCATCCTTACAGGCAATTGTGGTTGCTTCATAAATGTGTGGAAGTTGTTTTGTTGATAATGATGTTGACTGCGGACACTGTTAGGCATGCCCTCAGGTGGGAAACTTTTTTTTATTCACTAGGATCAACACAGCAGCCAACTCTGGCCCAACCACTGCAGCGGCTAAATCTCAGGTGTGTGGTGCACCTGCTGCATGTCCCGGGGAAATATGAGGAAAAAAACCCGGAGTTCATACAATTTCAGAGAATTTGAAGGTTGTGTTGGCAATTAGTTGAGATAAAAGCTTAGCACTGTTTGAAGCTACCAGCTGGACTATTATGTGTCAAAATCTGGCTTGGTACTCAAAGCTGTGTCATGGGAAGATTAAATGGGTCCCTAAATGATTGAGGACAAATTGGTATTCAAGCCTATTGGCAGAACTATTTTGAAAAACCCTTTTTGTAAAAATTGTTAAGTTAAAAAATGTGAAATCTCCGAACAGAAATGACTGTGAATGGACTGAAACATAAAGAACTTATAAGAAAATGCCATATCCTGCAAGACTGGGTGTGTTTATGTTCAGGGTTTAGTTACAGGCAGGAGCGTTTACACCCTTGTACTTACACCATGTCAGATTTAGATCTGAGACTACTCTGCTGTATTCTGAGTTCTCAATCTTTCCATGTATCTGTCCATTTGCCTTTCTTCATGTGCTCCTCCATCTCTTTATGTCCATCCATCAAATATATAATGTGACTTACAGCTGTTTCATGTGAAAAATGAAAAGCATCATCAGGTGCCCGTTTCTTGCTTTAGCCTCTTCTATAGATCCATATCTGGATCGTTCTGGTGTCGGGGGACAATATGTCACTTTGTCAACACGGCTGTCCACAGTCACATGCACATATGTACCCAAAAAAAAAGCATTACATGCACAGAAAATCATGCATATACATACAAGGAAGCAACGACAGGTTCTTTGATCTGAGGTCTGATCAATCAAGTTAACTTTTATTTGTATAGTCTAAAATCATGAATTGCCTCACAGGGCTTTACAATCTGTAGAGCGTACGACACCCTCTGTCCTTACACCCTGCAGAGAATCAAACTGCAGCTCTCTGGTTTGTGTGTATGGCTGTGTTTCGGAGTTTGTCTGAAGCCGAACATAACAAATGACAGGCTAGGGAGAGGGCACTTTTATGCAGGAGAGACAACAGAGAAAGCAATGAGACCAGAAGAAGAAATAATCAACAACACGTGTGTGCATGTGTGTGTATGTTTGAAAGTGAGGGAGAGAGGAACAGAGCAAGCCCATGTGTCAGTGAGTGAAGGTTATGTAAAAGCAATCAGTGGCCTGTTTAATCTTTCAGAAAGGGAGCTTGCTCATTTCCATAATCATCATCTCTCTTTCCCTGATCCCCCACACTGCTTTGCAGCAGAACCACCAGTCCAAGACAGTGAAACAAGTATGTGAGGGATCCAGTAAGACCACCTCTCCTCCACTCCTCGTCTCCTCTGGTCCTCTTCTACTGATCTGTCTTCACAAATCCACCTCTGGTGGGCCACACCCGAAGGTGGGGTGAAAAGCCTGCTGTCATAAGTCACGCTTTCTCCTGGAAGGTACTTATAGTCTTGCACTCGGTTGTACAGACAACGTGACAGAAATAGTTAAGTGAAGAATGAAATAAAGACAGCTTGAGACCCTGCTTACTTACTAGATGAAGGCTCTGTTCGTAAATTGTTCCCCACAGTGTGATAGCTCAGCATGCTGAGTTTACTTGAAACACTGTGCAACGCTATGACCTCATTGTCTCCCACCTGCACCTGCAAAAAGATAACAATAGGTGTACAAAGAACTCTACTTTCTCACATAATCCAACACACAAATTGCCTTCTTGTCTCCTTGGGAAGGAACAACCAGTTCTCCAGCCTGCAGTTACTCTTCTCCTTTCACTGTGACTTCTATCATCCCATCACACCAGCAGGCATTAGGTGACAGGTCTGCAACCACAAAAATAAGTTTTCTGTTCATATTGTTATTGGATTCTCATTGTGATGAGAACGTCTCGGTACTATAGTCTGGAAGCGAGCATGCAATAATGGAAGGAAGGGCAGAGAAAGGCAGTGCAGGCATACAGCAGTGATCTCTGCAAACAGTGTCTGTAGCCACTGTCACCCGGAAAATCAGCATGTTAAAAAAAAAAAGTGCAATTCATGGGGCTAGGCCGTCTCTATAGCTCAGAAATATTAAACTGGACAATCAAACCATAATCTCTCATCTGACTGGAACAATTGGACCTCTGATGTTTGATTTGCCAAATTCAAAACTCTCTGATTGAACCCACCAAAAAATCTGTTATCTGATTGATTCCACTATAAAACTGAGTGCATGACTGGTTTGCACCCAAACCCATCTGATCAACAACCGGGCCCAACAAGTGTCTCCAGCGAATGGACGGGCTGAAAGGATAACTCTGCGCCATCGTGGTTACACGCCACACTGATTCTGACATAAAAGAAGATATTACAGCCATTTTAGATGCGATACCGCGGGCGCCGAAAAGGCAGAAAAGGCAGAAGGAAAAGGGGGGACAGGGAGGAGAGACACTCTAGATTAATCTCTCCCCCCTTCTTCCATTTAGCATCAACTGAACCCGCTCATTTTTAATGCATTTTTAATGAACTGATCTTTCATTGCAAATCTAAAGCTAATTTGGTGTGTTATGAATCCTCTTTGCTGGTTAGCCAACGTGCTAAAGCTGACGACTGCTGTGAAGTGCGTGTGCGTGATTCAGAGGGAGATTGCTGCAGTGATATGTGTGTGTGTGCAAGGTCTCTGTGTTTCTGCGTGGGTGTTTGTGGCCATGACAGTTGTTTTGGTGAGAGTGTGTGTGTGTGTGTGTGTGTGTGTGTGTGTGTGTGTCTGCTGTGGCTGTGTGTGGCTCACAGATGGGTCGGATATGCAGAGTGGGCACAGAGGGGCTGGCTGAGCTACAAGCCATATCAGCCAATAGCGTCATTACTCACAATTAGACCCTAAACAGATTAACGAATAGGGTGACAGGCAGGCAGCCAGGCAGTCACATAGAAAGAAAGAAATTGTATCATTATTGACCCGGTTTTCAACATTTCGGTTTATTTCTGGTGCATTTCTCCTTCATTTTGAACCCAGAACCACGGAGCGTTAGTTTGTACGTTTGCTTTGAAGACATATTCTTTGGACCTGCCTTCATTACTTTGACTTCACCTCTAGGCCGTGGAGTTGCTTCACTTCTAATGGTTACACATAGATGCAGGCTGAGGCCCTTTCATGGTTATCAGTATTACCGGGGGGAGGCTGGTAATTTGGAATTACCGGTGTGCACAGGCAAAACCAATCAGTCATCCAGATGGTAAAATAATTTACTGGAGGTTTATGGCAAACCAGGGACACGGCACACCACAACACCAACAGCAGAGCAAAACAGGCAAAACTTGGATGACTGTTGCTGCTCCATCCTGTCCACTGGTTTTACTGTATGGCCCTTTAATGGAGACGCCTGCTGTAAAGGTCAGTAAGAGTGTGAAACTGCTCCTGGGGGTGTTTATTCCAAAATACAGTTGTAAATATACAGTGTCTCCCATTTATAGGCTATAAATATATAATATTATATAAAATTATCTTCAATTCTTTTGTCAGACGCAGAAAGAGTTTTTTTTTTAGCTCTTAAATTATTTAAGTTACTATATGGCTCATGGCTCACATGTCTATTTTAATAAAAATGATCAGTTTGGAAGAGCAAGTGTCTGTTTAATAGGATTGAGTCCAGCCTCATGGCATGCTCTTGACACTGTGCTCCTTTCGACCAGTCACATTTTGATGTGGCTCTGTGCAAAATAAATTGAATAACGTCTCACACTGGCTGAGATTTCACTCAGTAGGACCAGAGGTTAACGTCTAAAATCCCTTTTAATTTATTTTGCTCCTGTTGTTCTCCTCACTGTACACTTTATGTTCAAGCAATAAAAAGGAAAGAAAAATGTTCCTTCAGCTGGAGAGATTAATTGAACACATGGTGAGGTCTCTAGAGGGTTTGATGTGACAGGTTATACTGAGGTGCATAATTGAAGCTTCAGGCACACATTAACTGCAGTTGAGACATTGCTAATTGATTTGTCAGGGAAAACTTCAGAATGAAGAAAAACTATGGTCAGAAATGGGGCAACAGCGCAGAGGACTGCCCTTTGTATGACACTGCATTAAAAAGTCACAGTATTTGAATTTGTTTTGGTCAACAAATTCAAATATTAGATTTGCTTTTCCCAAATATGTCCCAGATATTCACATTTTCCTTCAGGTTAAATCAGGTGATACGGAGGTAGAGGAGAGTGACGTGAAAAGATAATTATACTTTCAAATATAAGAACATTATAATTTAATAGAATTTGTGGTATTGAGGGCATTGCAGTAGTAATTCTGACAGTAATACTTTTTTCCCCAAACTGCACAAATTATTTATTGCTGTTTGAACATTAAAAAATGATGCGACACATGACAGTGCCGTTAGGACACTAACCCTGAGGACGCATTTACTGCACAATGTTGGAGGTTACACAGGGAGAGGAGCAGAAGAGATGCAGTCAGTTCAAATTCCTCAATGAGTTTTATTTCACATCAGGCTGTTTGAAATGAGGTTCAGTTCAGCACGCTCACTCTGCTAACAGCTACCATCACTCATGAAAGCAGTTCCTGCTGTGGCCTGTTGGAGTTTCCTGTCAGTCAGTGGTTTTGCTTGTTTGGTAGCAGATATAAAATCGCAAGAAAGTTTCAGCGTGAGAGAGACACAGAGCATCCCCGTAACCATAGTAACTCACTTTGAGAGTCAGGGGGAGAGACGCTGTGCAGGCAGTCTCAAGCGGTTTCACGGTTAAAGCATCGACCAGACGTTTTCAACTCCTGATTATACAGTGAAATAGGTTGTAAATTTGAACTTAGATCACCGTCTTTCACCATTCTAGTGTTCGTAGTGACTTTTCGATGAGTATGGTATGATAATTACTTCTTCCTGTTTAGAGGTAAGTTATCATTTCAGTCAGAGCGCTTAAAACGCAGATAAACAGTTTAGTAGGACCTCTGGGGTCCAGATTAGTCACTGTGTAGCTTGCATTGTTTGAAAACAGATTTTCCCTAACACCTTGAGAGCTCTCGGATTCATTTGTCACCATAACAGTGTGTCTGGCACAAATCTGTTGAAAGAGGAAAGTATTCCAAAAAAGTTCTCATGCACAGCAAATTCCCCAGCGTCAAACAAGCAGTGCCGTTACTTTCCCAGAGTCATTACAACTACAAATTGAGTAAAATCCCGCAAATGTTGGTGAAATTGTTTGTAGTTACACAGTGCTGTGTTAGGATTACTCTGCTCAGCAGCCGATACAAGCTGACTGTCCTACTTGTCTGCTTGTTTGTGTGGAAGGAAGTCCTATGGCTTAGAGAAGAATAATTAGAATAGATTAGGGAAAAGAAGTGTATCTCCTTTCTTGTCTTCATCCCTTTTTTTGCCGCTACCTTCTTCTCTTTGTATTTTCCCTCCTTCTCTCTATTTTCCTCTTTTCCACCTCCTCCTCACCATCTGAGATCGTCCATTTTCATTTCTTCTCCTCTTCTCATTTTCTCCTCTATTTCATCTCCTCTGTCTGCCCATCTGCCCTCCGTTCCTCTCCTCTCCTTCCCATCTCCTTCCCTCTCCTCCATCGCCTGTCCTCGACATTTTCCCCTCTCCTCTTCTCATTCTCTCTTCTCCCTCTCCTCCTCCTCCTCCTCCTCATCCTCTCCTGACAGAGCTATGAATAACAATTAGAGGATATACAAGTCACAGAGAAACCGTTTAAAAGTTTGAAATCACTCCTCTGTAAAGTATCAGCCTGTTTCAGCCTGAGGGAGGGAGGAGGGGGCTGTGGCTAAAACCAGGTCCGTTGCTGAGGATACTGAGAGAAAAGGGGGAAATTATTATTTCTCCTCCGCCCTGCTGTCTGCCAGTCCTCAGTAAAGAGGAGATTATTTATCAGCCGTTCCTGTCTGGTGCCCAGAGAGTTCTAGTTATCATGAGAGGCGCTTGAACAGCAACACAAAGCAACTCCTCTGATTGTTGTCGTCATGCCGCTGCAGCTTTAATAACAAGCTGGTAACAAAGAAACGTCTTTGGCTTGCTGCTTATTAAACAAGCTGCTTTGACAACGCGCGTGAAGCCGGGGTGAAGGCAGATTTATTTTATTTTGGGATAGGATCTGTGGTGCGGTGGCACTTCTGTCAACATGTGAGACGAACATGTTATCGGGTTGAACGCAGTGAGTAGTTGGCTGGGATGGGTTGGTTTTAACCTGACATAATCTAATGTAACAATAAATAATAATCATTTAACAGTTTTATTTTGTTATTTATTTTACCTCCTCAATAAATACAAAGTGAAATACAAATTACATTAGAGATAAAAGTATAGATAAGAGTTTTGTTGCCTTTGATTCCAAGAAGGTTTTGTTCATCATGTGCAAAGTGTTAATTGACACATTACAAATAAAATTTAATGTAATCAATAAACAATAAAACATGCATTTGTGAATTTTCATGAAATTACATTTCTTATAATAACTGTTAATGCGCCACTTGACATGTATCTCCTCCGGTGTTCAGATTTAGGACTCCTTTCTACAATGCAAAACTATTATGCTGTGTGAAACTTGATGACAGGACACATGGTTGCGCTCCATATGTCAGCTCTTAAAAATCCCCACAGCAACATTTTCCAAGCATTTTAAGAAGAATCCACAAGCGTGCATAGATGTGGGGGCAGCTACTTAATTTTGGTTTGGCGCCACATAGCGAGGCTTGAGATGGTCAATTAAGCGTGGAAACCTCATGGAAAGGGGTTGGTCATCAACCACAATAAATTCAATGATTATAAGCAGTCATGAGCTTTGCTTTGTTGTTGTCTGAGGTTTCTCACACTTCTTCTCTCCCTACAGCAAACAGCACGTTTTTCTTGATTGTTTCCTTTAGATCTTCTATTTCTTTTCATGATGGGCCAGTGTTTTTTTTTATTTGTGGTGTTGATGAATCTTTCCCCTGTGAAACAGTGTCAGTTTGTATTTTTCAATTTACATTTGTAATTGTTATTTAGTGTGAAATACCTTCACACAGGTGATGTGAAGACAAAAGGAAGCTGCTCCTACTTGCATGCTGTACTGAATGGCTGCTGTAACTTTGATGTTTTTATGCAGCGTTTTTTTTTTGGCAAGTATCAAATGGTATTTTTACTGTAGCAGATCTAGCTGACATTCTGTACTCACATTTTTTCAAATTACATCTCATTTACAACAGAATCAACATAATACCGCATGGCGGGTAGCTTTCCTCTGATGTGACATCATTATCCTTCCCACAATGCAAAGCGACACTCAAACTTCAGCTCATAGGACGTTTCTGGAGCACCAACAGCTTCAGATTACACGCTTTTAGGAGGGAACTCAGAAAGCTGCGTACATTTATGAACAGCTGGAATAAAACATTAAGAATAGACAGAGCAGCGTAGCGTTCAGAGCTGTTCTGCTTCCCAAACACCCCGCCACTCTGCCAACCTCCCTCCCACCACCACCCCTATTTTTGAATCCCCCTCCACTAACCAATTTCCACCAGTCACCTCTGTCCCCTGCACTGCCTGACGCTGGCTAATTGAAATTGGCACATTTAATTTAGCCCCACAGCCAGCTTCATTCCAGTGATGGATGGCAGTGGATGAGTGTAATTGAACTTTGGAGAAAAGAGGAAGGAAGCAAAGGAGGAGACATCAATTAGCATAACCTGACTGGCCACTTCATTTATCAGAAAGGACTGAGGGGCTTGGAAAAGAATAGAATAAAATAGAATAGAAATCAGTGAGCCTAATGTAACTTTTACTTCATTTAGCAGGCTTTTTGCCTTTTTTGCGGTAAACACAAAAATGCAGAAGAAGACAATTCAAAAGGGGAACACTGGTGTAGACTGCAGTATACCTGACAAGATCCCTGGATCCCATTTCATCTCTCAGTAATGCAGAGGGAGGCTGTGCAGTGCCTGTCTTTTTTAGCTCCTTTACTTTGTTTAATATAAAGTTTTATTTCTGGAGTGTAGATTCCTGTCACGCCTCTGCTTATTCCGATGCTTTGTGTGTGCATTTTAATAATGTCCTGTTTTTTTCTATCTGTTTCTTTATCTTACAAGCAGTCACTGCCATCAGCCCACACTGACACCACTGTATATACTGTATGTGTTCATCAGCTTTCATAACTGCTCATTTTCCTTTATTTTATTATTTATACTGTATTTCAAGACTTGATTTATGCTTGTGTCTCTCCGATGTTTTCCAGAGTCAGGCTGATATTGTTTCATAACCGGCAGCAGGCTGGATTCTACCTGTCACACAAGTTGCACAAACAGATAAATAACAGTTCAGCTGCATGCGAACAGAGTCTGTGTGTTGAGGTTTTCGTTCGGCAAGGAAAGCACATTCTCTTTTAACCCATCATGATAATAATAATGACAATACTATCAACGCTGTTCTGTATCTCAAACTTTCCTTTCAGTCACAACAAAGATGCTGATTTCTTCTCCAGTTTTGCCATTTTGCTTTATTGAATCTGATGTGTGAATGTGCATTTAGGGCAAGTTAACAAGCTACCAAATGTCATTAAAAATGCTGAAAGGCAGGTAAACAGCTAGACCAGGAATGAAGACACAGTGGGAGATTATTTGATACACAAAAAACATGAGATCTTAACATTTGATAGTTTTGAACTGGTGTGTTATTCAGGAGCTGTCTTTAATTATTGGATGACTGATTGATTGACACAATAGCCGGGAGGAAGAGGCAGGCAAACAAAAACATCTGATTTCAACACGATGATGAAGTTACTTGACAATTCACCAGAGACACAGCCTATATATGGAAATTGCACACGCAGATGTACACACAAACACACACAATCCACATAATACTGAAGTCGTGCAGAGAGACTTCCGTAGACTCAGGAAGTACTCTACAACAAACACTGTTTGAAGAGTGTTTACAAAGCTTCCAGGCAAAACACGACTTCCACACTTCTGTTGCTTCCCTTTCTTGATTTCTTTCTTCTTTCTCTTTCATCCCCCTTTTTTCTCCATCTCCATCTCACTCTCTGGCTGGCTGGCTGTTCTCCTTTCCCTCGTTCCAGCCATCCATCCCCTCTTTTTCTCCTCCTCACACTCCGTCTCTCCTCTAGCTAATTAGATCAAGACATATAGTGGCTGTGTGACAGTATTCTCCATAGAGCGCAGGGGCAATATGAATAATTGAGAAGCTATTATCCCCTGCTATTACACCCTGAACAGAGCAACAGGGTTGGCTGACACGGATAATACCACAACCACCGTCATTTATCATCATTTGTGTCTGCTGCTAATGAATAAGAGGACATCTGTTTTCTTTCTTTTATCCAAATTATTACTATTAGCAGCGCTAGTATTCCTATAACTATTAGTACTATTGTGCAGTGACCCAGAAAATTCTGTTTTCTTTGTGTTACTGTCATATTACCACAAATAGAGGCTGCCCACCTGCTATTATTTAACCATTAAATTATAGTTCCTGTTCGGGTTTTGACTCTTAATTGTAGCCCACAAACAAACAAAATGGTATGGTAGAAAATGAATCGAGGATGACACTATAAATCATCTGTCCAAACATTTTCCATCAACATAAATGCTGTGGTATAAAGATGTGGTAATGTAGTTATTAGGCATTTCTTCAGGGAACACAGACATTAATTAACTCTGCCCATATGACCATGTGTTAAGGCCTTTGCTGTCAACAGGTTGTAATCATTTGGTAACACTTCAAACCAACAGGCATAAAAGCAAAGACGGGTCAGTGAGCTCTGGATATATAGACCGGCCATTTGCATCAGCCTGGTCTCATTAACCTTTGTGAAACAAGCACAATGTCGGTGAAAACAACATGCTTCTTGCGGGCAGAGCAGCTTTAGTTTCAGTAATGTGACGCGTTTCTGAGTTAAATGGAAGATGTGGAGGGGATATAGTTACGAGGGGGATTTAACTCACTAAAAAGTGGACACGGCACAGACCTAAACTACGCTCTTTTAAAAATGGAAACAGTTTTTTGCCAAATCAGATACAAACACAGACCTCTGACTTATTGACCTATTGGTCAAGTACAGCTTTATATAATGGGTGCAGTTAGTTAGTCAAACCAAATCACATTTGATTGGAAGAATTTTTGTTTCCGTTCCCGAGTTCAAGGAATGTTATTTTAAATATTGTTACATTTACAGGAAGGGGATAAAAATAGTCAAATTATTTTTGACATCAATTTGGCATCTAACAGGTGGGAACTGACACAAGGGCACAGGATTAGACTTGGATAAGCGTCAGATAAAAATGAGAAGCTGCTACCTGAAAGTTTTGTACACTGAGCTTTACTAATAAGAGTGTGAGAACTCATTCGCACCAGTGAACTTAAATAATTTGACAGTGTCGCACACTATAATTTTCACCTGCACATGTGAGCGAAATCGTCCTGTGCTGTAGAGGCCTGTGTGAAGTGCTTTTCCACCTGGTCACAATCGACGATAGACTGCTACAACAGGAAGTCCAGGTTAAATCAGCAAGCTGTTTATTCCTCAACAGAACTTATTAAAAAGAAGAAACAAAACATTTTTAAACTCTGATGTGGCGGCTATGGGAGATGACTGTTTTTAGGGGAATGAATTTCACATTCTGCCTAAAAAGAAAACATGCCCTCACAAAGAAATCCAATCGGAAAATATATTTGCTTTCTGTAATGGGGGCAGAGCAGAATCTGACTCCATCTTTTTTCTTCTCTCTCTCTTCTGTTTTTGTTAAAATCATTTTTTTTCCCTTTTCATTTATCTTTACTCTCTCTCTCTCTTCCACGCTGCTTCTCTTCATGTCCTTATCTCTTTGGCACGTTTCTCTTTCTGTCTGCACCTGCTCTTCAGCTCGGATGATGTTCTTTTTCGATTTTCTCTCACAGCCACAGCACCCCATCTCACCTCACCTCACGTCTTTTATGTCTTAATTGGGGTTAAAAGGACCAAACTAGCATTTATGCATGTTCAAGCCAATTACCCTAAATCACAAACATCACTGCTTGAAATTTTCCATACCACAGTGTTTTAAATTTCTTTTTACATTCCTATCAGCCAGTGGTTTAAAATAATTACTGTAAATTCTGAAATTAACTTCTAGAGACTTCCACCACTGTGAACATTGTGCTGCACAGTGCAGAAATCAAACCATTTTTACGAAGTTATAGCACGACTCCTCCATTACTTTCAAACTAATGCTACGCAGGAACTTAAGCATGGGTGGTGCAACATCCTGCAGGTCTCAACAAGGTCAAAATTCTCCAAAAGTACAGTATACTTTGGTATGAAAACTGCTTAACACACAAATAATTAAAATGTAATAATTTCTGCTGGTAACGTTTTGCTGCTACAGCAAAAAATGCATAAATATGTAGTGCTGCTGATTGTTCCAGAACTAATTTACTTAGATTATAGTAATAAACTGCTTTATTTCTCAAATTTTATTTTCTAGAACATCCTTCTAAAAAGTATAAGTGTAAATTGCTGAAACATGTACATGCAAAATATTCTTCCCTTATCCTACACAAGAAGTTTCCATATGTTTAAAGGTTTCAGACATCTATAGACTGGATGATAGGATCACAGGAGTTAATTTAACAAAAGGCACGAGATCCTCTGTGTCTTTCACCTTTTATTTTGCAGCTTCTTTTGTTAGAGACTCAACTGATAATTAATTTTATTCAGGGATAAAAGAGTATTTGAATGTGTTGAGAGTCATAGGAACCATCTTAATATTTTGGGAAACTGTCAGATCTCTGTCCCACAGTGTTACAAGTGTTGATATTTATTTCTATTCCTGTGAAAATCAAAACAGGATGCAACAGTTTTACAGTTATATGGGATGGTATGTATACCTGCTGAAGCCCACAGGTCACTTGGGAGCAGATGAAAGTAGGCCAACCTGCACTAGTTGTACCTAACTCTGACTACTGAAGCTTGGGGAAAAAAAAGAAAGAAAAAGATGCACAATGTGAAAGGATTATTTCTGTCATGCCACAGGAGAACTGCTGTACGAAAACAATTAGTCTCATTTCTGCAGGTTTGATTAACACTACCTAATGTTTAAGCCCCGCGGCCTTAAGGCCACAGGAGACGGTGCTAATTAAAACATATATCCTCAACCTTCCATTGCTGGCTAATTAAAACATATGGTACCTTCAATTGTCAGAAATAGCGAATCTAATCATATATTACTTCTGTGTTGATTGCTGCCTAATTAGAACATATTACCTTCAGTCGTCATTGCTGGCTAATTAAAACATATTCCTCTGTTCTTCATGGTTGGGTGTTCTTAAGGAATACTGTGCTTTTCTTGGCTCTTATAACCCAGTGGCTCTGAACCTTTTTTTTTGCCCTCACCAGGAAATACACACCTGTGTAAAAGGTAAGGCCGCTCTGAAATGAGAAGGAAGAGGAGCTTTCACTCAGTCCCAATTTGCAAATTTAAAACGAAACAAAATCCAAACCTATAGTTGTCGAATTCATCCAAACTTAACTCGGAGTCCAATAGTGAATGTTAAAGTTGTTGATTTAAGCTGCATTGTATTGTCAGTTTTCTCAACACCATAATATTTAGCTTCCGCCTGCTGTTAGAGGCGCACGTAACAGAATTTCAAGCTCAGTATGTGGAGCTGTCTGGCCGAAATGCAACTTGGAAATCCTGGTTAACTTCGGAGGAAGAATTTTTTTTTTTTATGTGCACAGGCTTGTACTTTCAACATTTTATCAAAGAATAAGATATTCTTACTATATATATAACAAATGTATATATATAGATGTTAAGATTTAGTTCACATCCCATCTAAAAATGGGTAGTTTGAATGTAAATGAATGAGTAAGGGACTAGTGTGTAATAGGCCTTTGCATGTACATTTTAATAGCAACTAATTTGCTCCAACAACAGGTGGGATACCCTGCGAAATGTAACTTCAAAGTTAATAACACTTAAGATTCAGTTTACAAAAAAAAGAAGAAAAGGCTGACATGATTTAATGAAGCACTAGTAAGCTGGAATTAAAGTGTGGATGAGTGTAAAACCTGTTTCATCTAACACCTCTGCTCCCGCATTAACAGTCCTGAATCTCATTTTCTATCATATGAAGAAACAGTCTCACGTCTTGTTTAGGGGTCTTTGAGCCAGACACTGAACTCCTACCGGCTTACTGTACATACTGTTCAAAATTCTGTTCAAAACGCACAAAATGGTAAAAATCCCAACATTTTAATGAGGAACATTTTGTGACGCTGAGAAGTCACTTCAGGATTTCAGCACAATTCATCACTTCAAAAATAATTTATGACATATTCACACTTAATGCTCAAATGTTACGTCTGGCACACTGTTAATTCACTGTGAATACTTTTTGTTCCCATGAGAAACAGGCGAGAACGCCAGCTACATTTTGGTAAGAAAGCTTTTAAAAAAGTCATCAATATTTACTGCTCATGTAAACTTCTACAGTATGACATTAGCAGATGTCATGAAAGGTCCTTGTAATTATACAAATGTCTCAGTGTAATCTGTGAAAGCATAATAACACCTGGGAAATGTGTCTAATATTGTATGACTGTTTCAATCACAGAGATACTGTAGCTTCCTCCTAGAACAAACACCTTGAATTATTCAGTGAATTCTTACATTTAATGCCTCTAATGGTAATTCTGTCCTCGATTCATCATTTCTGTTTGTTTTTCCGGATGAGGAAATTCATATTCACTGTGTTGATATTAAATGGCTAAGCGTATGTGATTATCTTGACTCTTCCAGTTGGCTGGAGGGCTTTTAGTTCTGCGACTCTGCTCCCCATTCATCAGCTAATCACAGGCTGTAAATCTCAGTTGTTCATTCTAATATCAACACTGCTCTCATGCAAAATAGAGAAGCAATGTTTATGCAGCAGCTCTAATGCTACTGGCAGTCATGTGTCTCTCATTTGATTCATTAGATTATCCCAGGGTTTTCACAAGAACAAAATTTCAGATTTATCAAAACATGAGATATAAGAATATCCTGTTAACATCAGTGCAATGCAAAAGCATATATATATATAAAAAAAAAGACTTGTTTTGCTAATTGTTATGTATTAGTGTCTCATCTTTTTACAAAACATTTTCCAACTTAGGATCAAAGGAAACCACACACACTGCTGGGAAATGGACAATAATGCTAAATTTACAAATATGCAGCTTGCAGGGCTGACAGTTTCCTAAATTAGTATTTTTTTATATTCATGTATATTTTTATCTGCCTCCAAAAAACACTTTGGAACAAACTGGATGGGGGTTCAAATTTCTATACTGAAACCTCATTAGTTACATGTAGCTACTCAGTAACAGGTCACACTGCTGACTGTTCACACAAGTCCTTTGAATATGACAGGCCTATATTTAGAAAACCTCTGCATGGAATATTTTAAACCCGCTGTAATCCAGTTTAATGTTTAATGTTAAAGTATTTGATTTGTCTAACGCAGGGTTAGAATCAGTGGTTATATTTTCCTGTAGGGAATCCAGCTACTATTCTCTAATAATAGTGTTCATTAACCTTCTCCCCTCTCTGTTTCCTCTTTTCATACACTACATCTCTATTTGTCTTCTTTCTCTGTCTCTCCCACTTCTTTACCATAACCATCACCTCTGTCTTGACATTTTCTTCATCATTGAAGAGGGTGTTTTCATAACAATCTTTTTGGCTTAGTTTGCCTTTTCCATTCAACAGTCATCAGCCTGTTTTAGGTCAAACACTGGTTAGGCATTGTTTGACAGTTTTCTTGAATCTGATTCACTAAACACAGTGGATGTACATGAATATGACTTACTTGACGCTGCATTTGCCAAATTTTCATACGAGTGGTTCCACATAGTCACGAGAGATATCTCTGAAAAACCAGAACTCCAAAATTCCCAAGTCAAATATTGAATTGATTGCAACATGCAATGTGCAATAAACTGCCCAACATTTTGGATTGCATAAATAAACGTTCTGTCCATGCAAGACCGGTTTACAGTATATGTAGAGTTACACCGGTTTCTGATTTTTCCTTAAACTAATTGCATTAATCCTGTAATGGTCTGAATGTTACAGTAAAGGTGTGGAGGCCTCCTGCACATTGTAAAAACCCCTGTATATGAAGCATGACAAGGTCTTTCTCTTTAATTTAAAACAATGTCAAATATGTTAAGCACCTTGAATACCTTCTGTTGCATGGCATTAAGTATGCTTTCTTTGATGTTCCTATAGGGAAGGTCCGCCTGGTTTCATCGCTTCACTTCTCAAAGAATAAGAGAGTACGAGTCAGTGGTGCAGCAGCAATTCTGCAAATGTATGATCTAGTACATAGACCTTCAAAGGCTGCAATGAAACGCACCGCATATCTTTAACAATATTAAGACATTGACAGAGTGAGCACGAGGCATCATGTACGTAAAGAGTCAATCATCTAATGTAAGCCACTATGATTGAATCATTAAATCAAATCATACTCATTTTGTATTCCAGATATATGTTACATACCTCGATCGCTTTCCACAGATACCTGAGGGAACCAGGCTCATTAAACCAGACCTATTGTTGTGCAGACAGAAAGAGGTTTGTGCCGCAATGCATCATGGGTCCCGAGCCAGAGGAAGTCACCTCTAAGAAGTCAATCTCTCTCGCAGTAGAAGATGAAAGATTTACCTTGTCACTTAACTTTACGCCTTTAACTGGGTTCAATTCAACAGACCAGAGTCACATTAATTTTATAGTTGCCACAAAAAGAAAAAAAATCCCAGCTTTTAACAATTTTTAAAAAAGGCGGGTTCATTTTCATATTGATGACCAGTACAATTTTTATATGTTAATGGATTTTATGGGCCCTAGGTCATGAAACTGACTCAGCACATCACTATTCAGGTAAACTTTTGATTCAATTAAAAAGGCAATCAAAAAAAGGTCAGAACTGCAGTAATGTGGTTTTCATTCAAGGCAACAATATACCCTTTTATAAAGGTCACCCTTGCTAATGAGGCTAATTAGCATAAGCCGGTGTCTCTTTGAAGCACATCTTATGTCCCCTTTAACAGCTACCATTGGTAACAGGGTTAATTAAAAGCCAGCGCCTTATTGTTATAGGCAGCAGCAGGTCAAGGACAACCAATCGCCATCACTGAGCCGAGTGAGATTATGAGAGAAGCTTTGGAATTGACACTTTTTGATTGAATTGAAGTATTTTAGTCAAAAGTATCAGGACCAGTCAGACAGTGAATGTTAACATTTCTAATCAGTCCCATACTGTACACTGGACATACAAACTTTACTGAACAGACACAAATGAAGACAGGTACAAACAGGCGAAATCTGTCATGGAATATTTAAATTATTGGCATTTTAATAATAAAAAATGCAGTGCAATGCAGCGAGGAGTGTGCAGACATATATATTGGGGGAAGACCAAACAACCTCTAAACAAGTGCATGGCTCCAACAGAGGAAAGCCAACCCAGCAAATCAAGACAAGGCAGTGTACTTACACGTAGCAGACGAAGGACGCTCTTTTGAAGACAGCAATGTACGGTAATGGTTTTGTGCAGAAACTGTTAAACTGAGGTGGGACATATCCAAAGATTAGTTATAAACCAGGTCTTTTACACTGAAGAAAGGGTAAGAGAACTAGAGTCTAACATAATGCTCTTCAGATCGTGTGTTAAGTTAAATCTGATATGACGTTTCTACACAAAACCAGCTTTCTGTTATCCATCTCTATCCCTTTGTCGACTGCAAACTTTCCTGTATCTCTACTGACAACCTGGAAAAAAAATGTCTCTGGATTTTCTTTAAAGAATTTATAGAGTGACACCACCGTGTCCACTGTGTTGATCTTGCTCTTTTACAGACACATTTGTCTCCCATATGTTCTTTATGCTCCGATGTGGTATGACACTTCTCTTGTCTTTTTCTTCCTGTCTTTGTACACACACACACACACACACACACACACACACACACATACAGATGTTGTTCACATGTCTAACACATCGCTGACTGATGATTATGCAGCTTTTTATTCTCCCTCTCATCTCACTTTATTCCTCGCGTTCACAACTGCACACCCCTTTTTTTCCCTCCATATTTTCCCCATCTCTCATCTTGTCTCGTCGCTTGATCATTTCCAGCACTGTCCCATCTGGACAAACCACGAAACATCAAACAGACACATACATCTGGCCTTGTCATGTTGACATCTGTAGCGTGTGTGTGCGCACGCGTGTGTGTGTGTGTGCGAGAGTGTGTGAGTGTGTTCTGTCAGTAGTGACGCAGTGATGATTTATTACTGCATGTATCAAATATATCACATTGTCATTGCACACATTAGGCACATTCACTCGCACTCGTACCCACAGAACACATGAAGGGAACATGTTAGGTTAATACTGAATTGGGGTTGAACAAGAAAACAAATCCTATGACTTGCAAGATAACTTTCAAAAACCAACTGCTTCTGTGGTTTTAAAGGCTGACTCTCTAAAACTAATTACAACTGGTGGTTACATACTTTTGAACCAAGTCTGGAAAACAAACGGACACTTCAATGGTCAAATCGATGGTCAAATAGTAATCTGATGACTTGCATTAATGTTTTGGTTTTTAGTTAGCAGCCAGAAAGGAGAGGCGCTATGTAGTGCACTAACATTTTATAACTGAACCATGAGCAGGACACACCATTTTTACTCCTTTGACTGTGTGGAAATCTGATGTTTTCACATCACAGATAATGAAAAAAAAACATTGAAATGTGAGTCTTGATATGTAGACTGTGTACTGTATATTTTTCACAATTGTAGGTTGGGTGTATTGAAGAGAAAACATAAGTTATAATGTTGAGTGCAAACAGAAAAAATATATATCTATAGATAAGACCAAACAAGGACTCTTAGCTACTGAGTTACAAAAAGCCCAATTCACCACTAAGAGAGCTTTGATTTTAGCTGGTTTAGCTGGTTTTTGTTTCATGACAAAAATAATGGAGCCATGCACAGATGAAGTGGTTTGGTAGAGATGCAGAAGCATATAATTACACTGAGTGAGGCCATTTCCTTCCTTTCCGTGTGGACAAAGATAGGACAGTGGATGTTTCAAAGACTCTCATTATCTTAGAAGAATGATCTTGATCAGTTCCACACAGACAGGTTTGCAGATTTTAAAAAAAGACCACTGGTATCTGATAGATACTAAGCATCCGCAGATACCCCGAGTGTGGGTATCTCTATTAGTATTTGGGGGGGGGGGGGGGGGAATCTCTCTGTGTTAACTGAAGAGTTGATACTAAGGCAGCACAATTTGCAAAGAAAAAAAACAGACGTCTATTTACAAGCAACAACCAGATTGCTATCCACACTGGCCTGTTGAAGATGACAAGCAGAAATGCCTCAGTAAATGAAAACTTATATTATATTATATATTATATTATATTTGTTGCCTTTATTTCTCTTTGCTCTCACCCGTCTGAATGCCGGCTGCGTCCAGTCCAGTGGATATGGTTTGTAAGTGCATCATCTATAGCTTTAATTAGAAACAAACCAATTTCACCCTTCCCTCACACACAAGATGGACTGGCTGAAATAAAGAAGAGCACATCCTGTTCTAGTTCCTCCTCCTCACCTTTCTTTTCTTAGCTTAGATACAAATACATGCAAATTGAATATTTCTGTCACAGATGCCAGTGAACTGAAGCTCTCTCCCAGCCAGCATGTCGGGCTCTTTGTTGTGGCTTTCAAAGTTATTGCCAGCAGTAAAAGCCAAGCGGCCCTGTTATTGCTGCGTTCCTCAGAAGAAACAGCATTTATGAAGGTGGATTCATGAAGTGGCCAAGCTAAGATGACTCAGTTTTTGTGTTCTCTTTGTCTTATTTTAATGCTCACTGTTGGCATTTTGTTATTGCAGTAGGTACAATGGAGACAAAAGCAAACAAAGAACAAATACACATATCCTTAAGTGCCAAAATTAAAGTTTTACCACAACAGGGAACGTGATGCCGATTTACCAGAGACGGAAGCAAATGGGCATCATGGATCCATGTGATGGGTTTTAAGGGTTTAAAGGGTTTGAGTCATTCATTTTTTTCAACTGTGAACTTCCTCTCACCTGCTTTCACTGTGTAATGCCATTTCTCTACCCAGGAATACAAATAATTCACAGCTGAATGAAACAAGTAGGCAAATCATCCATTACCGGGGATTGTTCAAAGTAGTTCTGAGAAACGCAGGACATCTGAAACTGAAATAGAAATAGACAATGGAGGCTGTGGTAAAGTGGGTTTATCAAAAAATAATTTACATGACTCAAACACCTTGAATGCACTGAACATCAGATTAGTGATATATAAGAATTCATTCAATATCCCTTTTTTTCCATCATTATATCAGCATGAAAATCCTCTATGCTTGCTGGGAGAAAGTGTGAGTGTATCAAGTGTTGAGGCAGATCCATACCCACGTTGTTCAGAGTGTAGGATGAACTCTACGCTGAGTCACAGCTGGAGTTTCCTCATGAAGGAAGGTTGCTCAATTAGCCAGACCCCTAATAACAGAAATCCATGCCTTTATGTTTCAGCAATCCTTCATGGTAAAGTCTGTCATTTGTACTGGTTTTAGTTGCAATAATGATACCTGCCAACTTAGACATTCAAAAATATTTTTTGCATGACATTTGATATATTTCATCTTTGCTACCCTGATGTATATACACCACCAAGGAACTATAATCATGAAAGAGATGCAAAAAGGATGCAGTTTTTTTATATTTACTCACAAAAGTCTTTATAGTGTATCTACTGTCAGTAAACACGAAACCTCAACCTACAAACCTACAACCTCAAAGTCGGACCACTGTCGTAGACTTTTAGCCATTAACTTTTAGTTGGAAGAATAGGCCAAATTGGAATATTTCCGATTCATGGTGGTTCAGGTCTGAGATATCCAACACTTTCTGTCAGCAATACTGTTCTTGATAATATGATGGCAGCAGGAAAATAAAGTCTGAATCATACTAGCAACAAAGAGCATGTAAAGGGAGTACAGGATGAAGACTAGAAATTGGCCCACCCCACAAGGGACATCTGCTGAGGAACATGAGGAATTGCCTATTTTCACTGAAAAGATTCTGTTTGACAGAAAGGACCTGAGCCAACTCATGCTGAACCGGAGATACCCACCTTCTGCTCAAGGCAATCAATTAACACTGCATGATCAATGGTTTCAAATGCTGCAATGAGGTCCCACTAAGGAAGAAGTAAAATCACAGGCTCCTTAATCTGTTGATCTTCTGTGAGGATACACTGTAGAGATCTATACTGAACATGTGAGCAGAGTTTTCCATAAGTGTCGGCTGGATATTAAAACATCTCTTGCCGATTACTTTCTTACTGTTTTTTTTTATTTTAGTCACTGGAGGTCTGGATCTTAAGTTATCAGAGAAACAAGCTGAGCAAATTGCTTTATTCATTGGTTTTACTAGTTTTAACCGCTTGGTCAGTTTGTTTTGGAGAGGAGGAGATCTCTGCGGACAATTTGGTTTCAAATGCTGGGGAATTGAACACTGAAGGAATCCTAACCCAAAAAATGAAACGCCAATGGTGGTTGTTTAACAATGAAAACAACAACTCCCATGATCCCACCATACTTTACAACGTCATCAAACTCTGTCTTTTGTTATTGTTTCGATTAAAGGGATCCCTTGTGGCAGAAATTAAATATTGTGCGTTGAAGCCTCCCAAATCGGTAAAGCCCTTTTTTGATTTTTTATTTCACCTGTCCTGCTCTCTGATATGTCAATTTGCTTGTGAGATTAACGGTTAGCCAATCAGCGCCAGGGGCGGGACTTACGCCGCTGTCAAGCTGTTGTCAACAGGTCCGCTCCATTTCAGTGTGCCGCTACACCGCATAAAATATAACAACTCCTCATTGTCACTTCTGCTTGGTAACTAATAGTGGTATTAACGATCTGCAGTCAACGGTAGCGTGGAAAATGAACGACTACGTCAAAAAAGACATCACATAGAAACACGGGCATTACTCATCTATATGAAATATTCTCACAGACCATGTAGGCTCACTAACTGTGAATCTTAAAACAAAGGAATACAGCCAAAATGCTAAACAACTGGGGATGCTTTACGACATCAGTCACTGCTGGGCTGCTGCATGTACACTTTACAGTAAACCATAAGGCAGATTAATTTCCTAAGAGTATTCTTACAGTTCTTATGTAAAAGAAACGATGATTGTTTTCTCAACCAATATGTGCAGTATGGAAGGTAGCCATGTGTTAAATCAACTTGGTGGGAATTGTTGCAGTGTTACAGAAGACGGGATCATTGTTCATTATGAAGAAACACGCTTGCTCGAGACAGATCAGAGACTGTTGAGCTGCTGCCTTTGTAACATGTGACGCCTAAAAGCAATCTGATGAATCAAAATGATTAAAAAAAGTATCAACTGGTAAACAAAAACAGGATCAGTATTCACTAAAACAAAACATTACCATGGAATACACTCCCTGTTCTTCAATATCAGAATGACTGTTGTTTTACTCACCCTGTATGTTTAGTTTCTAATTCATGTTCTCTACTGAAGTCAGTAAATGTATTTATGTATTTATTTGTTAATTCATTTGGCAACTTTATTGAATACAAACAGACAGAGCAGGATTAGCAATGAGAAATGGAGTGACAAAATTAGTTTATTTACTTGTACGTAGTTTAATTGGTTGAGCTGCAAAAATAGTAGCAAATGATTAACTAAAGGTCAATGAAAAACATTACTTTTTTAATTTTATAGACTTCATAGGCTTTAACAACTGATTAATTACTGATTATTAATATGGCCAATGATTGCTTCTCAAAATTGCTTGTAATTTGCATACTTGTCCTAGCTGTATAATAACCGAAGCTGTGCAGACCGGCTTAAAGTCGGTCCGGGGGAACAGCTGAGATGCTTAGACAGAGTTTGAGGCATCTGATGCTTGCTGGAGATGAGTGGGAGAGAATGATCAACGTTGTCAACAGCTGCATTAAGATCTATAGCTAAAACAGCAGTCATTCATCACTTTCAGAAGAGCTGCCTCGGTGTGATGAGGACCTCTGCAGTCATGTCGGAGATTCTCAAATGACTCAATTTAACTAACCTCAAAGTCTTTTTAGTTGCTATAACTGAAGCCTTTCGGAGACACAGACACAATATGTGTACATTTTGAAGGGGCAATCGATCTTCCTTTGTCCTGTTTGTATTCTCGTGCATGTGAAGACAAAGGTAAACCCTTTATTTGGTGGGCTTCACATATTAGCTAGCTATTGTACACAGGTCATAACACTTTGAGGCGATTAAGGTTGTTTTTTAACCACTCGACTGCACCTTTACATCAGTTTTCCTATAATGACAGCGTTATGGGTATTTCATTTATGTTTTTGTCAAAAAAACACTAAACTACAAGGTCAAAGAAGATTGGACAAGGTTCATATTCGACCTTGCACTGCAGTTTCACCTTGCACTGTACAACTTTATGTTTGAATTGTAATTAACTTTGCTAAATAGCATCATGAGAACTTGTAACTCTAAACATGATTAATGTTTAATGCTTTATTATAAACATGATTAATGCCTTAGGCACAGGATTCAATCTCTCTGCCAGAAACACACAACACACACACTATGTGCATGTTTTGCACAGACACACAAATGCACTTTAATTTACAAACACACATATACATACATACATATGATTGTAGCACAAACCTCTGCACTAACACTGCAACAAGCTCACATCAGAGGTTGTGTAACTGGTAACTGACATCATACTGTGTTCATAAAATGGTACCTCACTCCAGGACCAATTCATACCGTTTATGAGGTGTTGTGAAATAAAAGAGATGGTAAAAGGCTGAGCTCGACAAATTTCTTTAGTTTTCAATTTTTCGCTTCTGCACCTCATATTGCTTTTCATGTTATGTGCGAAAACTGGACTTTCTGTCCTTTAAACTTCAAATGGAAGTGTAAAGGGTTAAAATAACACCTCTTCTTTTTTTGTTAACTTTTGTCCTTCTCCATCCCTCTCCCTCTGATTTTTTGGCGGGAAGACTGCAGTCTAAATAGTTCTGTTGGTTCATTACAGCAACACATGCGTAGTTGATTAAGCGAGCAGATGGCCAAAATTGAACTCTTCTTCTAGACATGAACACTTCTTTTCCACAATGTCTTATTAGTCCATTAATATAACCAATTTTATTCCAAATAATGTTTTGCTCAGTTCCCATAATTGTACTGTAGAAGAACCACCTCACAGTGTCCAAACAGCTGTGGACACTGAGGCTCTATAAAAGAAAAAATGCTGTTCAAACTATGAAGTGGGAATAATATCTTGACATTTTCACTGTGCTTTTGGAGGTGACATATTCGCCTTCTAAACCATAAGTTGTATAATGTGACCTTTTCTTTTTGGCATAGAGCTGAGTTTGTTGTTTTATCAATAACAAGAGCTGTCAGAGCTGTGTGCCTGTAAGCCTATGAGGTACAGTAATTCTCTTCTGATAATGCCTGTCTCTGTCCCGTGGCCTGTCTGTCTCTTTATTTGTTTGCATCTGCTTTGTTTCTCTCCCTCTTTATCTCTCTCTCTGCTCCACTCTGCTCTCTGTTATAATTCAAGCCTCATCTTAGCCTCAGAAATTAATCTGAACTTTCCACAATGAGCTTAGATGGCATTACATATGCAAACAAAAGTCTGATATTAAAAATCCAGCTTCGCCACAGAGGGGGGGGGGGGGACATTGTATTTATTTTCAGCAATGACCCGTTGATTCATACTTGAACATACAGGATTTATATGTGGGAAACATGAGATACTTATGTTTTATGGCTTACAATTTGTGAACAGATGCCCCGGTGCTGGTACTTATCTCTCCACTCTACAGTCTCCATGCATTTATTTTTATTGGATATTAAATGTTTTGACACAGTGGTCCTGGTGTCTTGAATGGCAGTTGATATAATAAAGTACTGTATGTTGTAAGAACAACTGACCAAGATAGGAGCTTAAACAAAGAAATAGCATTACACTTACCATTTTATTTGTAGTTGATTAATTGGTGGGTGATTTAGACACAAGTAATGTGGAGGTTACATTCCTCCATCACAAAATGGAGCATTTTAATACTCATCATGAGACTGTAACTATCGTTCCAGTCAGAAAAGAGGATGACATCTCTGCGTTTTTTCCACTGTCGTAATTTTCCCAGAGAAGACAAAGACTTTTCAAGGCCAGCACGACGCTTAACTTTAGATCGAAATCAACCGTGTCTGTAACAGTAAGAAACCAATAACGTGTCATACATGTCCCCGTCTATCACGGCTTTCCTCATGTTAGACACAAAAGTCAACCATGTAGAACTGAAAGTGAAAACATCAAACCGTGATTTGCTCATACATCAATTTAAGGACAAGGTTAGAACTAGGAACGCTTCCCTCTCTACAGACCATTACCTTCTGCAAGGGACCTTGTACTCTATAACAGGCTGAGGGAACATGGCTGTAGATTAATTTTAAATTTAAGTGTATTCATTGTTTTTGGTCTGGATTCCCTCTTTCTGTTGATGAATTAAAACTTAAACCCATTTTTAATGAGTAAAGAATCTGCTTTTGTTTCTTTGATAAATTATTCCACTTTTGTTCCATATATGATGGACTGCTGGCACGTGGGTCTGTAAACATGGCGGTTCATGACTTAGTAATGAAATGAAGCTCAACAGGAAATTGAATCGGAAGAACGCAGAATTCGCCCAACACTGAACTAGATTACGTTTAGAGGGGAGAGAGAGAGTGTGTGTGTGTGTGTGCATGTGTGCACAACTATGTGCACAAATGTATGTGCTTGTGCGCATGTGTCTGGCTGATTAGGTCTTGGAGATAATGCATTTATAACCATTAGCCCGAACGACCATCGATCACAGCCAACATATGCAAAATTAACATCAGAACTCTGTGTGTGTGTGTGTGTGTGTGTGTGTGTTGTCTTTAATGATTGTGCTCAGGATTGTGCTTAGGAAAGTGAAAGTGAGGGAGAAATAAGCAACATTTATCCATTAACAGCATCTCCCCGTGTTTCCTAATCAATCAGTTGGTTTGCCCATTACTTCTTGTGCTGCCACACACTGGTGGTGGTTGTGTTTTGTGTTGGTTCAGTGTGAGCTGGCAGGGCTGAATAGGTAACTGCTTTGGTCCGATTTCACTCCAAGTAGGCTGTACAACAGATGATTGACAGTTCTGTCCTTCACTCTGACATCATAAACCCTGCCGGTTCCTGACCGGATAAAAAACACCACATGCTGGGCCATCTTTAGTCTTTGCTTCGAACTCTCAAAGTGGAAAATCGCGGTCGCTGTTAAATTTCCCATCAGGTATCCACCAAAGTCAGTTTCTGAATAAATTTGAGATGAGAGATAGGCCATGCAGCTGCAGAACCAACCTTCACTTTACGTCTATAGATTTCCCTGGGCAGATTTCAAACACATCACAATTGAATAGATTCCTACAAAACCAGACTTATTTAATGTCAAGAGTCTGGAGACAGAAAGACCTGCAGTATGAGTCTGTCTGCTTTGGCTCGTGGGTGTATATGAACAAACAGCCAGTTTAAACTCTAACGCTCTACGCACAGGCAGGTTGCAAGCAGAAATGAAAATCTCCTTTCAGTTACAGTTGTTTTTCTATCAAAATCTTCCCATTGTTACAGTACTTTTCATCACGTTGTTGGCATTGAGACGCCAACTGCTTGTCATGTTGATTTGCATTGTTTGTTCGCTTTGTTTGTTCATATTTTCTGTGTATTTTAAATAAATTACGCACCAAGTTTTAGCACTGACTTTATCCTCATTTATACATCAGTGTTCAGTACAACCATAAAGGCGATGACCAATATGGTGCACCTCTTTGCACATTACTAACTATCATTCTTTGTGTTTTGATACTTTAAGCAAATAAGCACAGGAGTTTTATGTTTAAAATCTTCATGTGGTTTTGTTCAGGCTCAATGAGGACTCTGAACTTTGAATTAAATTTGAAAACTCATATTGGAATCCCGTTTGTAAAATGTTACTTGAATTTCATCTTAACTGTTTCAATGACAAAATACAAAGTCACTGTGGGTGGTGAAGAGTTAGGGTTATTTGTTCACATTCCCAAAATTACACTGAGCTGTAAGTGACACTAACATGATTTTCCCTTAGATTGAAAACTTTTCACTTGCAACTGAAACCAATGAGTAACTGCTTGAATCGATGAATAATGTAATGTAACTTCTTGTCTTTTCTTCTCCTGCGTTCTCCCGCCATCTTCCTTTCCTCTGCCGTGAGTAATTTGTCCCTCTGTAAGCCTTCTGTCCAGTCTGAGCCACAGACAAACTCTCCACATCACAGCATAGATTACCTCACTAAGAGTAAACAAAAAGCTCTGCGTCTTCTCTATCAGCCCAACAATCCTACCTAGGTCTGAGGGATTATTCGCTGGGGGATAGAGAGCGTGGCAGACAGAGAGATGGAGAGAGAGAAAATGAGATGTCGGTGGAAGGAGAGAGAGAGCTCAAATGGTAGTTTAGAAAAAAGCTATCGAGAGGAAAGGAGGCATGAAGGGAGAAAAATAGAGTAAGGGAGGGGAGAGGAAATCTGTCGAGGTAATCCCTAAGATTCAAGGCTTTGTACACTTCATCATGGATGCATGGACGGGAGTATGGACAGAGGTCAAAGGATGGATGAATGGAGGATAAAGCAATGGATGAGGAGAGAGAAAGAAGGAGTCATAAAGCAAGATAGGGATGTAAAGGCAGGCAGACAGAAAGGGGAATAAAGTGAAAGATGGATGGATATAGGTTGAGAGAGGGGGTATTAAACAGTGCTTTAGAGAAGTGGATAGGGGCCAAAGGACCACTAACAGCTTTCGCTTCTCTTAGAAGATCACTCTGATGGCTCGCATTGTGCTAATTCTGCCTTGATTCAACTTTTCTAGAAGGATTTTCATCACCCAGGCAAGCATGACGATACTGCAATGCTGGTTTCCTGCCAGAACTCAGTATCCTAGTTTACTGTTTATTTGAAAGCTAACAAAACTCACAAAAGGGACATGCATTAGGTAGCAGAGACCATGCAGAATGACTGCAAAGAAACTGTGTCGTGACCAATTTACCAAGTGGTAGCCAATTTTATGGGTGGACAGCAATGGGGAACCAAAAGAACTAGTCAGGAGTCTAGCTGGATTTGCTCAATTTCGTTTTTTTTACTGGATATGAATGAAAATGATTGAATTTACTGCATTTTAAACATGAAATCAATAAAGAAGCATTAAGCCTAAATAAAATCCTGTTAAAGTGTGGAGGATTCGTGAAATTATATGTTACATTTGCATGTAATCATAGTAATGCAACATGTTTTCATGCATTCAAGTATCATATTGTTATTTCTTTCACAGTTTCAATTGTGATTATTTTCTATATATGATGGGTTCTCTTTTCAATCCAGTGAAACAGAGAGGCTCTTAGGGCTGGAGACAAATTCAGCTCTTTTATAATAAGATAGTAAGCTATATTAGTAGTACATTTAACATGAATTTAAAATCATTTTAAATCAAGTTCCATGTTGTTCTTTCAATTGGCTCCGTTTAGCCCTCTGTCATTTCGCCTAACGCCATGAACACATGCATTTCCACTGCGGCCTCACAGGGAATAAACCTCTGGCACCAAGCAGAGCCACAGCAGCTGGGATGGTCTATTCCCCTCAAAGCAAAGCCATGTCTCGCCCTAAACTGACACCTTAACGCATTTGTGGCTGCGCTGGTGACTACAGAGGAAGCACTGTTTTTGAAAGTCCCGCTGTGTTCAGCTCACAAACACAATCAGCTTTTCCCACCCATTGTTTACTAAAAGAAAGGACCTCCAACATAGCGAGGAACAGCTGTGTCACACTGCCCCAGAAGTTATTGGTTTGATTTTTTAATTCTAAAGTTGGTCCTGATCAACTGTGGTGGCAGCTGAAAAAAGAAAAATCACCACAAATCTTCCCCGGCCCTCCTAACCTGTTTGGACAGCCATGAAAAGACCAGATTTGAGCTACAAAGAGAGAAATGCAGCCTTAAAGCAGATTTGTTTTCTCTCTTATAGGGAATGGTTGCCTGTGATTGTGATTAGCGCTACTAGATGTCCCCTTTCTTGTCAGGGTTAAAATGATTTGACCACTGGCAGATCTTTGCTCATTTACTTGTATTGGAAGTCGTCCATCTATGGCTAATTAGATGGCCTCTTAGTGTGGCTGCTGCTGAAATTCCCGTCAGAGGGAAAATCCCCACATAATAGGACAGAGGAGACGCTAAAAGGAGAGATTACCGGGAGGAGAGGTTGCGTACATAGTGTGTGTGTGTGTGTGTGTGTGTTTATATACGGGTGTACGGCTGAGTGTGTAGGTATGTGTGTTGGTGTGTGTTTTTGTTGAGGGAATGGAGGCAGGATTCAGCTAAGCTTAGAAATCTATGTGGCTTTTCTGTGTGTGCAAGTAGGTGTGTGTGTGTGTGTGTGTGTGTGTGTGTGTGTGTGTGTGTGTGCTTGTTTTGTGAAGACATCTGTAGCATGAGAGAGGAGCGAGGGACAGATTGATGAGATGAAGAGAACAAATCCTGGAGAGAAAGAGGAAGTGAGAGATGGGAATTCGTACTGTGTTTATTAAAAGTTCACATGAACAAATGTCTCTTCTTTATTCATCTGGAGCGGTCTCAGGCCAATCAGTTGTTGGAGTGAGGTAACTCCTCACTGTTGCAGGCTTTGCCTTATCTTATTTTATATATACATATAAATATAAGCGCATTACCTAAATCCCTAAAAGGTATTTAAACGCTTTGATGACGTAGCTATCATCTTTTTTAATATTTCTTATTAACATTCCTATTGGTTTAACAAAAACTATAAAAAGTGATCAGACCAGTTTTAATTAAATACAATTTAACCCAACCATTTCAACCACTTATTTGAAGTGCAAACTAAGATGAACTTTTCAATCATTACCCAAATTGTCAATTGTGGTTCAACATTGACCTTAAAGACTGCAAAAGATGGTTACAATGAACATGTGAAATGCATTCAATCTCATTTCCCTTCCAAACAAATGTTTTAGATAATGGGGTTAAAGGGGTAGTTTTTGATTTTTTGAAGTGCGTTTGTATTTTCACAGCTTACCTTGTGGTCGGACCAACCTTTCCGACAGGGCACTGAAGCAGTTACATCGCTCTCTTCACAGCAACTAGACTCCTTTGCCAAAACAGTAATTTTACCACACAGAACAATGGAGTTGCTGGTCTACCTCTGCAGCGTTTGGTTAGTTAGTGTTATTGTGTGTAGTTTGGATCCAAAGTAACATGATAAAACAACAAAGTCACAATAACACAAACAAGCCAACCGATCAAGGCAGCTGCAGACCATCAACCCCCGTATTCTGCGGGATAAAATTACAGTTTTTGTTAAAGGAGTTAGGTGGCTGTGGAGAGAGAAATATAGTGGTGTGTGTGTAGCAGGTGGGGATATAGGTGGCATGTCACTTGACAGAGTTAAAAGTGTATAATTGGACAAGCTTTCTACATAAAACTGGCAAACATCCCCCATAAAGACATTTATTTAGCTGTTGACCTTGGGGATACGCCGATGGCTTAGAGAGGCGGAAACAACATGATAAGAGCTCTTCATTCAGATAAGCCTCTCTCTCGCTCCCAGTCCTTTCCCTACTCTGCATAACGTTACAAAGTGCTACTGGGTGATTTTTCAGCACTCCAATAGTAATAATAACGCTGCCTACTTTTTGGTGAAAAACACCTCTAATTACCGCAACCTTGCAGCGCGAGAAAAGGGCAAACTACTTACTTTGACTTCTTTTGCACTGAGCTCTTGACTTACAACAGTCTTATGCATGAATCTGCATCCTTATTTGCTTGTAATGCATTGATTTGTCAGTCCATAAAAAGAAGGTTACACGGTTGCTCCTTTCATTTTTTAATCTGTAATATTCCACAGTTCAGTATTTTGCAGGAGAACTACAACAAGTACAAAAAACCACTGACAAGTTGTCAAATTGTTAAAAGCAGTTTCTCTTAACTAACATATTTCCACTGAATCATTAATTTTGCTTCCAACAAGGTCCCATAGGTTTCTGCCTTTTATTTGATACATAGAGATTTCAAAATAGATGTTTTGGTAGATTTGCTTCCACTTCTTTGATAGATCCTTAAGTATAAAATGTGATACTGCTGCAAGGGGGTTTGTGTTGGATTTAACGTAGACACACCTTGCAACTTTGGATTCTAGTGTCCCCAAAGGGCAGCAAATATAACATATTATTGTGAAGGACAGTAGGACTTTTGTGAAGCCATAATTGATGTTGAAAACACTGTGAACACTGATGACACCATGCTCAGTTCTTTTCAAGTGCAGAGCTATTTATCACAGAGCTGCTGGGGACTGATTTGGAGACACAGTTGTTGCAGTCTCCATCTTTCCCTCCCTCTGTTTCTCTCTAAATCACCATTTCTGTCTCTCTCTTGCTCTCAATCTTTCCCAAGTGTCACCTCTCTCTCTCTTTTCTCTCCTCTATTTCTCTTCTTAATGCTGACTGGGATCATCATGCTCCACTGGTGCTAAAAGATTCTCACGCCTACAGTTTACATTGTTGTTCACACTGACCAGTACAAAGCAAACCAGGGCTTGTAGACAAAATAAACATGAACAAACAATTAGTTATTGATTATTATTATTCCATTATTTTGTTCTGTGGTCTTAACACAAATATGAGCAGGACCGATTTTAATGCAGTCTCTGTGTGATGATTACACGTTAAAATTGCATTTTGTTCATCTGCTTAAATGAGTCAAACTAACTGCTCCGGAGTTCAGATAAACTGTTCCAAACATACCACCCACTGCCTTGCTTTCACTTCCTCCCCCTCTATGTCTCTCCATCTATCTTTTCTCCGCTCGCTGTCTCTCTGGATAATAATAACCTACCACACTGGGCTCATTACAGCATCAAAGAGGGTCTCCATGAAAACATTGATCACTGTGTTGGGAGCAGAGCACTCAGCTTTGATTCCCTCTCACACCAGCATGAAAAGCAACAGCTGAGAAAAACAAGAAAGAAAACCAGTTCAGAGACTATTCTTTAACAGGAAATTTGTGCTGTCTTTGAACGTTATAAACATTCAACAAAGAACTCCAAGTTTGGCCAATCTAAATCAGCTGTTTTTGATGGTAATTTATGACCATTCGCCTCAGAGATATAGTGCTTTATTCTCTCTGTGCTGTGATTACACTCTCTGCTATTACAAGAGGTTAGTTTTATTCTAATAAGAAGTAATCTTTTAAGTGTCTGATAAATGTTCGTGGCAATGATACATACTGGAGTAAAGTGCATTGAAATACAGGTTGAAAGTTTTTTAGCTATCAAAAACCTCATCCCAAGGGACCGATATACATGACTGTTAAAGTCCAGGGAAACTAAAAGACTGGACTCCTAGGAAAACAGGGAACCAATCAGTTGTCGGCTAAGAGTACAATAAAACTGAAAGCCAGAAGGAGGAGAGAGGTAGGAGAAGAACAGAGAAAGAGCTGGATTAGTTGAAAGACTAGGAGACTGGAAAGGTGAATGAAAAAGATATTCTCATTTGGGAGCAGAGTGGCCAACTGACTGGGTGCCTGCAGGGAAAGCTAAATGGATGACCTCTAAAGCACTGGGCAGCCTCATAAACTGAGAGCCCATAAGATCCATGGGGAGTTGGTCCTGGGAAAACCTCTAAACATTGAAGCATGTCCCCAGGCGTCCAAAGTGACATAAATTCACATATTCTCCAGAGAACGAAAATGGTTCCTTTAAACTACTAATATGCTAGTCAAGTCCATTTTGTTTAAATAGTCCAATATCACAAATCACAAAATTTGCCTCGAGGGACCTTACAATCTGTACAGCATATGAAACCTTTATCTTTAGACCCTTGATTTGGAAAAAACACCCACCCAAAAATCCCCCTCAAATGACAGAAAGACATGAAATAGATGTCAAATGTAAGAATAGACATAGTAAGAAGCACAAATTAGCTAGGCTTAACAAACTAAGTTTGCCAAAGGCCTTGGCATTGCTCTTGTGTACATTTTTAGTTTAATTTCTGTCTTTGGACAACAGTGGTGTGCATACATTATATCACACTGGGAGACAATAACTGTTAGCAAATGTATGTTGTTTTTTTCCCTTGCTCTTCAGGACATTTGTTGATAATAATAATAAAAAGCAAAGGAGCAAAAAGGGTGAAGCAAAAACGTATACATTGGTTTGACTTTGGTCATTGACTAGGTATTAGATGTACTCGTCATGCTTGCTAGATGTGTCTGGTGAGAACTAACCTTCAAATCAACAAGCTTTGAAAAACCCATTCGCCGGTTCAAATAACTAACTTTAACTTGCTGTCTATTCTGACAAGATGGACGGAGACTGAAAGAGGATAGACACACAATCAAGATGATAGTCTCTTCATTTTTAGCTCGCCTCTCTTTTTGCCCTTCTCTCCCCATCTCTCACTTAGTCATATGGAGGACCTTGACGTTAAAGAGCAGCTATATTGAAATGCAGGGCAGACAAGTGGAAATCAGTCTGAGTCTGAGGGTTGCAATTATCAGACTGAAATGGCTCTGAGGGAAAGTGCACCACTGAGGCCACACACACACACCTTCAGATGCTCAATACACAAATAAAACTGACTGGCATCCAAACAACGCACATTCCAGTGTTTCCCATAGGATTTTGTGAGACGTGGTGGGTGGACCTCTAGGGGGGTCTGGGGGCTTGTTCCGCAGAACAGACAAAATTAAGAGTCTACATCTATAAAGAACTTTGTGCTCCTGGAGACAACTGTGTGCTTTAGTTCATGCATACATTTGAGCCATCAAAGAAATGAAGCAAAAGTGGTTACCTGTGTTGAACTGGTTTATTTTTTAGAAAATAATGTAAAAACCAAGCTTTTAGCCAAAATCGACCCATGCCAACCGAAAAACATTTTTGGGGGCCGAACCAAACTGTAGAACTTGATGGGTGACCTCAGGACTTTGTTTATTGGCTTGAAAAGTCCATATTTCATGCATGAGGGCCTTTTTATTTATGTATCTATTATAGGTAGAGGACATTGTATTGATCAACTCCCCATACATCCCTGTCGGCAAACTTTGCATTGCGAATTTGAACATTTAATTTTCTTGGGCTTTGAGAAAAACAGCTGTAATGCCCTTTTGTAATTGAATTTTTCTGAGCTCAGCCCATTGCTGGAGACCCTAAGGCAGGCAGCCAGGGGCTCTCTTTGCAGCCTGTTATAAAAGTCTGATTTGACTTGAAAGTAAAGGAAACTACAATTAGCCAAATGAATGAAAATAAAAGGTGCAATTGGAGCACAGTTTGTAGTCCTCTTTTAGTTAAGATTATGTATTTTATCATGTTGGTGCAATGGGTTAAATGTTTTGACTTTTTTAAAGACCAAATATAAAAAAATGTGAGACTGAGTACGCTTGAATTTCTCTTTACAGCTAAGTAACAGAGGCATGCTGGCCAAAGTCTAGTTTTAATACGCCACTTCAATTAAGGCATTTTAATTAATTGGAAGAGGGCCTTGGATTTTCCTTTGCTGTTTGAAACTATGGAACCCCAAACCAAAGAGCACATTCAATCTAAGACCCAACACACTTTTATAATCTAATGTGGGAAAAACAAAAAAATGCTTATTCATAGTGTGGCATTCTTTGTTTAATTTGGACCCTTTTTTTCTGACTTAGCCTCTTGCCCCTGCCCCTGCTACAAAATGCAATAACTTACCATGTGGAGTAATATAAAGCCAGTGTTTAAACTGGGACAATTGCAGCCATACAGGATTCCATCCTGATTTCCAGTGTTTGCACCTAGATGACATAGATAAAATTAATTTTTCCCCACTTACACCAACAACTACTGAAACTACTCTGACCTGCTGCCCATTTCTCTGCCGTCAATCCCTTGCTGTCCCTATGGGAGCTACCTGCCCTTCTGCCCCTCTCTGAATGCCTGGTGCTCGTTCCTTCTTAAACTGTTTAAAATGCCTGATCTTAAAATCAAGGGTACAAACATTAAGCTTCTTGTCAAGAGCCGCTGGCAGTAACGTTAAGAGGGGAGAAAAGACATAAACACAAAGTAGCTGACCAACCCACAGGAAAGTGTGTCAGCATTGGGTCTGTCTGTACTTATGGGAAAACAGGAAGAGTGATTCACAGTACTGAAGGAGACGTGCACAACTTCATGTACAAACACACACGGAGACTGCTAGAATCTAAGAGAAGCACAAAGACAAAACATTTACACAGAGACAAACTCACATATTGAGAATGAGAGAGAGATGAGAGATGAGCTGACTCAAGTTCAAGAAGCTCTTCCTCCGCATGTCTGGCCTCCAGTTAAACCAAAAGTATGTCATTAGAGACCAACAGAAAGGCTGACCAGTGATCTTATCTTATTTTACCATGGAAGAGTGTAGCTTGTTTCTTCTTCCCTCTGTGCGGTAAGTTCCTGGGAGGCCAGCCATCAGTCAAATATAGGGTGGAGGAAACTACTCAGAAAGACTTCAGTAATGTGCAATAGGGGAAAAAACTTGCAGCTTTTTCTGGTTTTGCTCTTGAAAATAATGGGACACTTTGCAGAAGCAGTGAAAGCATTTCTTTCACTTTTACGGTCTCTTTTAGCTCATGTTTTTTTCATATTGCTGACGACTACAAGTATTATCCCTCAAAGCCACCACTCATCCTGAGCTGTCACTTCTTAAAAATAGTCAGAGACCCGTGGCTGACTGACACACTCATTTGCCACTATTGCTTCTCTGGACAATTGCATTAGTTGCAGGAAATGCAAAAATAGGAAAATAAAAGTTATTGACCAAGTTAGGAGGCGCTGTGTTGGCCTAAAAAAGGCTGCTTTTTCCATTTGTTTTGGCTTGTGTCCTTACTGTAAGTAGCTCTGGATAAAAGCATCAGTTAAACGCCTGAAACGTCAAATGGAAATGTCTGCAGCATATAACTGATTGCCCAGGCAACTAGCTATCTCCATGTCTGCGTTATTATTACACCGCAGGACCGTTCTATTATGCATGAGAGTGATTATGCTTTAGCAGATTACAAGCTGACCCCATTGCCTTTGCTTTACCTGAAGTGTAATTTGGATTCGGGAAAGACGGGAGGGAATGTTTGTACCATCAATCTCTCTGATGTCTGGGGATTGAACGCAATAGAACAGAATAGAATGGGTAGGCTCTTAATGACGTCCTGATATCATTTTAAAACGGAATGGGACAACAACATGATGAAAATGCTTATTTCCCTTGCTGACAACAAAACCAGTACAAATGGTGTCCCCCCCACACACACTCATTCACACATACACACACCCCGACATTGTTTCCAGTCGAAATGGAGTCAGTATGTGTGTACACGCTGCAGTATGATGTATTTCAAAGCTGATGTTAAGGGAATGGATTCCGACTGACTGAGAGTGCCAATTGGATATGGCTGGGTGAAAATGACCTCGGTTCTAGCTCTCTCTGAGCAGTCTTATATTTTTGGCTCTTGGTTGTCTCTATTCTGTGCCTTGGAAACACAAAAATAGACCTCGCCCTTCCCTTTCTGGTTTGAACTTCTCACTGAAGAAAGCTTGTGACACAAGGTTGCTGGTTTGAATCTCCAGTCTGGCTCAAAGAAATGATCCTCTAAGTTTCTTTAAGCAAGGCACTCAATCGCTTTGATTAAGACGGTCAAATTTCAACCTGTCCTCCTCTCCATTAAGTGCAACTTTGAATTTATCAACTTCATTCATTATCGATATGTGATATGTGTCTGTCTTTCTCGGATTACCCTTCCTCTCCCTGGGATCCTATCACAATGTTAGTTGTCCGTTTTCTTTCTTTTTCTAAATCCATGGTCTAACTTGTTTTATTTCCTAATTTGCACTTATGCCACTTAAAAAAGACTTGAGACTCCAGTTTCAGTGATCCACATGGTCTCTCTCTCCCTCTCTCTCGCTCTCTCTCTCCTCTTCATCCAAGGTTAGGATCAAAAGGCCAGTTTCTACCTGTCCTTTTTCTCTCTCAAGTGTGTCTCTTTAATGTGGAATAGCCATAGCAAAAACACACACACACACACACACACACACTCTCACTTTTACACACACATACTCATGCACACAAAGGATAGTCCGATCAAAGGTCTGATGTCCAGCCTGCTCTCTTTGTCTGATCCAGCTTCAAACAGTCACATGTTGACAGAACAAGGCTGGGTGAGAATGTTAATCAGATATTAAAGGACGGCAACAGGGAAAAACAGCATCTTCTTCAATGAGTCAATTCAAACATGTGCTTCTGGCTGTGGAAACTCTGGAGATCTGTTTTTTAAGGGTATTTTGAATCTGAAAGTATGACTGTATATGAAAGGTTGTCTGTCATATCTCACCTCCTTGTTCTTTCAGGTAAAGATGGGACTGTTTTGCTCAGGGAACAGTGCAATGATAACAACAATAACAACATGATAGCACCTTGCACAGATGAATGCTACTTAGGAAACTGTTGTTTGGACTGAGGGAGCCCAGACAGAACTGCTGCTGCCCCCTACAGTAAGGACAGATGAGGAGGCTGGAAAGGTTCGGACCAACAGTGACTGCTGGTGGATGCGCTGATAATGCACCGCCTTGCCTTCAGAGAGAAATAGGTAAAACGCATTCTGGTCACAGACGGGACGGTCACAGATTTTAGCTTGAGTTCAAGACTGACAATGAAGGACAGAAATCATTGTGTGTTAATCACCAGTGAAGTTTATGTGCACACATGGGCCGATACATTTCTCCACATATCCAACATGATAAGCTGGTGTAAAGGCCAAGAGAAAAATGACTTACAAGGTAACTGGGGGCATGCAAAAGATACATTTCTAGTGGATGGTACTACGTACTGGATTTAAAATTTCACTTACACAAGGTTGGAAAACTTGCAAGAGATACATTAAGGAAAAATAATGGGCCTCTTCAAAATGTAGTCTAACCTGCTTTGAAGAAACACAGCATCTTCCTGAATGTGTGGTCCCCAACTAGAGTTACGGATAGGCTGGAAATGATCCATTCTTTAAAGTTGTCTTTTCTAGGACAGTCAGTTTCATAAGGATTGGTTCAAGTACCACAAGCAATTTAAAGAAACATTAAAATGGATATAACATAATATAATGATGATATAGCACATTTAAAAGGCAAAATACAAAGAAAAACAACATGGGAAACTAATTTGTGCAGGTGACATAAAAGAAAACCTCAAGTGCTTTTATAAGCACAACACACTTCAACATTTCACCCAACACCATAGAAAAACAATCAACACATAGCTCTGAGAGAATTGATATCAAAGGTTACGGGCAGAACAAGACTGGGATGGAATGGAAATCTAAAGTTGGGCAGCAACAGATGTAATGGGATAACAACACTCTGATAAAATGACAACCCTGCTTTGGAAAGATTGATTTTAGTGATGTTGCAAAACCTAGAAAACAAAGCCAGGGTTATTAGGTTATTTCTAAAATATCAACCACCTGCATTTTATGCAAATTCAAAAGCAAAAAGCAAGACAATTTGCTAGTAAAGTCCCCATTGTGCATAATTCAAAAGGGGACAGCAGTATTAATATCCCTATACACATATTTTCTTATATATTTTGGAAAACTGAATCAGTAACCCTCATAAGCCCAGACTCGTAACCTGTCCCCATAAAGGTCTACACTGTGTGCACTTTAATGCCATAGATGATCAATTGTCAATACTAGTCTTACAAAATACTGGGAAATGTTGTAATTATATTTCAAGATAACATCTTGTGGATGAAATATTACTCTGGTGGTCACCCACACCTCTGGGAATCCTCCATGTAGGACTGAATATCCACACTCCCTGGTTCAGGAGAGCTTCATGCTTTCTGATCAGAAGGCAAAGTGTCGGATGAGCAGACTGATTGACAATTGACCAGCTGACATTATTATCTGTGGGCCCCGCTGGCAGCAGGGCTGAAGGGGAACTTTCCAATCATAGGGTGCAATAAAATATGTTCTTTTTGGAAATACTAATATCCTCTGTAACACCCATACTGAAAAAAAGTCACAGGATACTATCAAGATGTCCAACATAATGCACGTTTGTGGAAAAGCCCTGTATTTCAAGGCCCCCTATGTTAATGTGTGGCTGGGTGCCAGCTGTCAGGATGGTTGTGTCCTCCGCAGCCCGCTGTCCCCTGTCTCTCAACTAATTGTCAGGGACAGCCTGGTAATTCGGCAGGTAATAGCAGAGCAGCCCTCTGCTAATGTATTCCTGCCCAGGAAATGAGACTTTGGTACCACCATGACAGGATGACTGACAGCTAGATTAGAGCACAGACAGAGGGAGGATGGGAGAGAGAGAGAGAGAGAGAGAGAGAGAGAGAGAGAGAGAGAGAGAGAGAGAGAGAGAGAGAGAGAGAGGAAAAGAGAAGGGAGGTACATAGCAAAGATACAAGAGCAAGACATGAGATGAGATGAGAAAAAAAAAAAGGATGAAAAGAAACAGAAAATACAGGAAGAGATGGAGCACGTCTGCTGCAGCACTGCCCCCCCCCCCCCCAGGAGAGGAAGTATTTAGAAAACTTTCACCCAACAAAGTAAACAAACACATTTTTGTTAAATTTTAATTGTTTGCTTTAAGTCACAATAAAATGCAATTCTTTTTCGGAAGTTGTTTCCTAAATATTGGGCTGGAGACAATGCAAGAAACGATCATTATAAAGTTTCAACTTAAGGGATGCCAGTCACAGTGATAAAGATAAAGAGGTAGAGCAGAGGATTGTTCAAAAAAACAGTGATGGTTTTGTACAGCTCCTGGTAAATAATTAGGTATAAGTATTTTTTAAACAAGTAATGACTGTTCTATCACTTAATGTGTTTACTCACTGCTGAAACGAAATCATATATATGGACAGAGGCTTTCACCACAGAATAATTGTTACTTATTTTATGAGGTAAAGTGTGAGTTTTATTCAAAGAAATACTCACTTCATCTTGAGACAGCCTTAATTCTTGATGCTTTAAACCAGCCTTACTGCTGGTGCAGACTTATCCCACATTTTAAAAGAAGTTTCACTGTAGCTCACATTCTCTTCACCGTAATGAGACACTTGTTTAGAGCACGCAGTCATTCCACCTTTATAAGAGGCTTTAAGCAAACATGTTTATTCCTTCTTAATCTCTATGCTGACAATCTCTGAGAAGCTAAATGTCATTCAGAGAGTTTTACTCAGCCTCAGAAGGTGAAGGCTATTAACGCTCTGACATCATTTGACAACATCAAATCCTTGCATGGAAAGGTCATCCCAGGGGAACAACCCTGATTGTAAAGAGTCAGCATATTGTTCCTATGCCCTCAAGCAGTTCACACCGTAGTGATTAACTTCTGTACCCAGGAGGCAGAAATTAAAGAAGCTTAAAACACAACCATGCAGGAAGAGCAAGAATTAGAAGGAAAGGCAGTGAGATTTGTCCATGCCGAGAGAAAAGGTAGTGTTTTTTAGGTTGTGGCAGAATATCTAATCTAATCTACATAATTTGGACAATAGATCAGAGAAGCAGCAATAACACAATCAGACAGCCTGGTCTACAACTACAGAAAGCAAATTCACTACAAGTCCTTTTAGTTTTTGGTACAGTGACCAGCAGAAAGTACGATTATTATTATAGTAATGAATTGGTAATGTGATTGAAGTCACCTTATTTGGAACACCCTTTGCTCAGAAATTTCGAGTGGGACCTTATTCCTTTTTCCCTTTTCTACAATGTCTTTGAATAATCATGGTGCAAGTGATTTTCCATCTGCCTTACCTGTGTTGTGCTAAAACAACAGCACCGTGCTCCTGTTTTTCCCTGATCCTCTAAAAGCCAACCAGATAGCACACAGTTTAAAGGAATCCTAGAGGATGAAAAGCAACATGCCACACGCTTTTCTTGCCTCCTTGCTCTTGGTTATTATACTAGCATCTCAATAATAATATGGTTATGTTTCAATGATGTCAACTGGCCTTTGAGTCTGATAGATTTTTATTTCTGATCTCGTGCTACAGCAGGGTGTCCCTCACAGCTACTAGGAGGTATTTTCCACAACAGTCCATGACAAAAGCGGGGATTTTCTGGGGATTGCTTCAGTGAGCTTCAGAGGGCACACACTATTACAGCTGGGACATCATTCGACAGCAACAGATGGAACAGGCATTACAGTAAGTCACACTACAAGGGTTGACTTGGGTAAGGCTGTTGTAACCATGATTGGGGCTTGATTGCTTTCTTCCCCACAACAAAGGGAATGACAGCCAAAAGCAGCTGTAAATCTTACAAAGACATCAAAAACGGTTGCTTTCAGATGAAATCCTACTTGCACAAAAAGGTCGTTTTTCAGGAATTTAGAAATAAACATCATGCTCAGACTGACCATCATCTTCTGAATAAGCTGGATTTCTTTTGGCAATTTAACAGCCTTCATAAAACCTGTGAATGTTGTCACAGGTTTTATATCTGTTAGGTTTTATATCTGTGAGACAGAAAATAATCCCTTTTTTTTAAATCAAGTATTTGGAATATGTATCTGAATTCACCTCTCTGTGTTTATAATGTTCCCTCTCTTTACCGATTTTCTCCATCTTTCTCTGTCTTCCTCTTATTCTGCTTCCATAGTCCTTCCTATGTGCACCTCCTTTGGAGAATACACTGTGAATCATTGATGAGACAACAAGTTTGTTACTGTTTCTGTTGTTTGCAGCTTCTGGTTTTCTGTCACTCCCTTTCTTCCCTCTTTCTGTTTCCTCCCCACACTTGTTTCCTCTTCTGAAGCTCAGATTAAATGTCTGTTTGCTGTTTTCACTGCCTTGGATTCTGCCTCTGTCCGATTGTTGTTGTTTTTTTAAATACTCCCTCTGTTTTGTCAGTACTCGTCTGTCTCAATTTTCCGTTTCTTCATGCCTTCGTCTTTTTCTTTTCTCAACAGAGATGAGAGGATTTGTTGTTTGTTTCCTTGCTCATCATACGGTTGTCTTTCTCCTTGTCTTTTTCCCTTCCTGTGCTTTTCCAGTCGGTTGTTTGCTGTCTCTGTTCTCTCCCTCGCTCTTTCAGTTTTTCTGTGCTGAAGATGAAAAGATCACTCTTGTCTGCCGTTTGTTGTCTTCACTCTGAGAGTTTTTCCTCTGGTTCTTTGCCACATGCTGGTAGTCTGACGGTTTGGGTCAAACGAACTGACCCGCCGCGCATTGCTAATGTGCTCCGGGGGAATCAGTTAAATTATGCTCACTGCGGGGGTGAAGACATACATAACACTGGCATCAAACTCCTCAAGGTTACACAGTATTTAGCCCTACACCTTCCAGCTGTTTACAGAAGATGAAGTACATTTGGAAAACTGACATGCACATGTCCTGCGCCTGCGTTGGCCATGAGACTGACTGAGGGCAGACACTGCGGTTGCTGGCCTACATTGGCCTCCAGTGGTCTCTGGAAAGATGCAAGTTGACGGTTTGTTGGCAGGCACCCAGCTAACCAAACTACACAGACATGAAAGGTCTTTTATTTTGAACGCTGACCAGTTTCAAGCCACATTCAAACGTACTAGACATGATTTCAGTGTCATGTCAAGAGTTTAGCTCTAACAAAGGGTTTTTAAAGCCTGGTTTTAGAACAAGCTGCAAATTACTCTTTACTTTAATTATATACCCCAGAGGACACAGTCTAAAACAGGCAGGTTTTTAAATTATGTATATAATAAAATATTGATCTGTACACTAGCTTCATCTAAAGTATGCGAGTTAGTAAATCAGTGACATGCCAACAGAGCTTTAGCAGTATTAGATTTTGACAGCACTATGGCATAACATGACAACGGTGTGATGATGTTATTGATCAATGCCCGTGAATCAGGTGGCCACATGCTGAGATTTCTGTGTAAATCTCACCGTCCAGACACAACATACAGACAGACAAGACGACTGGTGAATGAACAGAAATACATCAACAGACCGACAGAGGAGAGCAGACATGTGAAGCCCCAGAGGACATGTTGTGTCCAGGTGAGGTTTTACAATGCGGAACATCACAACACATCCATATCAAACATCAAGAGGATTTCTACAACAACTCTCTTCACTGTCCTTTCTCTTACTCTTTTCTCTCTACCACTCTTTTGCAAACCTTTCTGCAGCCACTCCTTGTCTGTCACCTTTTGTTTTCCTGTCACATCTGTCCCCTTTTATCTGGGGTGGAAGGAGACAGATAAGTGCTTTTCTATATATTCTGAAGTAGAAGTGTTGCTACTGGGCTGAAACTTTCTAAGTCAGACCAAAATATCTGATGTAAAAATCCCCAAGTAAAAATTCCACTTTTGCCTAAATAAATATACAGTATTTCTCAGTAACCCACATTCCTATTTCTGTACAGTTTAGATTGGTTGTGGGAATGTTTAACTAGTAGGAGATTTTCCACAAATTCAGTCAGATCAGTTTAAAGGATTTAATGTCCCTATAGCCAGCCCTGCCAAGTGCATGGTATGTTAACACTACTAGTCACACTAGCTGTGGTTTTTGAAAGCTTTTATTTTATTTCATGTCTTTTATCTCCGCCTACCTATTTAAATATTTAAATTAAGAATTTTTATTAAGAATTTAAGCCAATAAAATGTGTCCCAATGAATTCACCTGTAATTGGTTGAACTTTACAAAGCTGAGCCCTGCAACCAGATGGCAGAGGGGACCTTAGTCACTCCTCAGCTCCTGGCACTGAAGTGCTTTTTAAAATATTAAGATTGAGTGCTGCTGCTGTTTAAGTAATTGCAGAATACAATGACTCATATATGGTATGAGTACAGTACGTCCCACCTCTCCTTTGACAGCATGTTAATGCCTCTGCCAAAACAGAGGTCCCATCAAGGCCAGGACAAAAAATCAAAAAAAGACGAGAGAGACGGAGGTACACAGACTGATACAAAGTACAGAGATAGAGACGTGTATATCTACAGTACAAAGCATGAGACAGAAGACGACAAAGATGGAAGTGAGCAGCAAGACGTCAAAGAGGAATATGGAAAAATTATGGTAAACTTTTCCACCGATGCTTTGAGTGCTACATTAAGGGTAGATGACATGAAAAATATAAAAACAACAACATCTTTTGCCTTGTAGATTCTTAGTTTGCTTGTGTGGGTTTTCAGACTGACTGAAATGTCTACAGTTGAACTCTTCGCTTTAGGATGTAGCCAGAAGTCTTACGCTGCTGCAATTGTCACCTTTACATATATGACATTACATTTAATTCAAATACACTTTGACCTGCGCAATGTCCAGCATCACTAGTTTGTACAGGACATAAAGGAAAAGTCATGAAGGAACATATTGAAAGCAGAGATACTTTGATTTTTAAATTAAAACCTTTAGGTGATCACAGTTTACTGTGATGCATTCAAAAGGTGCAGTCCTTAACTTTTGAGATGTTCATCAACATCTAATCTTGCATTTCTGCTTAATTGTTGGAGCACAGTGAATGTCACACACTATGAGATAGTTTATCAAAGTGAGAGGATAATAATAGCGTTTCTTCATATCTCAGTGTGGTGTCCAAATAGTGTACTGTTTCACCATATTCCACTATACAGATGAACAAAGTAAACTATTTATTAATCAATACCAGTTAAAAGTGCTTAACTTCCATTACTGTAGATTGTTTTCTGATATGTTTGACATTTTTATGTTCAGGTGATTTTAAGTTAATACAAAACCAAACAAAAGAAATAAAAAATATTTCCCACTGTGCTTTCAAAAATACTACAGCCTCACTCAGTATGAAAAAGATCAAAAGATTATTTGTGAACAAAAAATGGCATTTAAACTAATCCTGAAGAGAGAGAGAGAGAGAGAGAGAGAGAGAGAGAGAGAGAGAGAGAGAGAGAGAGAGAGAGAGAGCACAGCATTTCTGAATGGTCTTTCCATGAGCAGCTACTGTAAGATGTCTGCTGTAAAGATTTGGCCATTTACAAGTGTATGATCTTCTCTTAGGAGGGTAAAGATTGATTTGGCGTTCTCTATCAAATCACACACATCGGGCAGCAATGATAATCACAATCTCACACACACACACACACACACACACACACACACACACACACACACACACACACACACACACAGGGTACCTCGTCTCCTTTGTATGCTGTATGCTGGTATGTGGACCATACCCTGTGTGTCTCTATGTGTGTGTTCGTTTGTGTGTCTGTGTGCGTGTGTGTGTGTCTCTATGTGTGTGTTCGTTTGTGTGTCTGTGTGCGTGTGTGTGTGTCTCTATGTGTGTGTTCGTTTGTGTGTCTGTGTGTGTGTGTGTGTGTGTGTGTGTGTGTGTGTTTGACCATGCGTTCATTTCTTACATCCATCTGTAAAATCTGTTTGTCCGTGTGTGTTATCACATGTCATATGGATGAATTTGTGTGTAGGGATGTTGGCTCCATCTGTGTGTGTGCTGTGATTTCTGCAAATGTAAGTGGGAAAAGTGTGGCAGAGTGTGTGTGTGTGTGTGTGTGTGTGTGTGTGTGTGTGTGTGTGTGTGTGTGTGTGTGTGTGTGTGTGTGTGAGAGAGAGAGAGAGAATACCAGGGCTGTCAGGTGTACTTAGCTCAGAGCCCAGTGATGAGTTCTCCACGGCGGATGGAGGGGCCACAACCCCATTATACACAGGTCACACACTGACCCCCAGTGTGAGAGTTTATGGGAGTGTGGTCTGATTGTGTACTTTAGGGATTACGTGTGTGTGAGCGTACATACAAGAAAGAGAGGACAGAGAGAAATGCAGTTAAGAAGTTTAACATCAGTTAAGCTGAATTGGTTTTACCTAATTTATATGTCAATTTTAATTGCACTGGAAAATTTAACATTTGTGTTCCTTTGAATTTCAAAATTAAACGAAGGTAAAAGAAGGACTGGCTGACAAACAGCTTTTGATGAGCTCATGAACTATTTTTATGCCAGAGTGTATTGCTTCTAAATCGAGTAATGTTGTCTCTTTGCCTCAGCCCCACACACATTTAAACTCTTAATGCACTTGTCATGAGAGAATCAAATTGAATATTTATTTCCACACAGTGTTATTCAGTGACAGTCAGGACAGTTTTCCACCTAGTACACAGTATATCGGCAGTTTATTCAAGCTTAATAGGTTATTCCTTTTCCTTTACAAGAAGAAGTTTCCATCCCCTCTCAGGTGAAGGTGAACTGAAGCAGGCTGCTGCTCTAAATGGGGTTGATGACAACGCTGAGACTGAACAGAAATCAAACAACTTGGTGATTACTCTGTGTGTGTGTCACTATAAGTGATCTGACCCATTGTTAAGATAAAAACATTAGTTAGCGGAGCTTTAAAAAGTAGAGCGGGTCGTCCAACTGATTGCAATGTGGTTCGATCCCCAGCTCCTCCTGTCCGCATCTCAAAGTGTCCTTTGGTTGTTGACACCCCAAATTGCTTTAATGGTCAGGCCAGCACTGCTGCATGTGAATGTGTGAAAGGGTGACGAGAGTGTATAAGCGCTATATAAGTGCAGTGCATTTACCAGTCCGTTTTAAATAGAGGAAAGTTTTTGTAATTCTCTCTCCTTTATGAATTAAACTGTCTAAATGTGTAGTCACACCAGAATATGCACCTCATTCATATGAATTAGAAGTCGGCCACAATCCCCTCATCAAGCCCGTCACTGAGGCCGGTGCCTCACTTGTGACATGCTGCCTTCCGCTCTTGACACCGATATTAACGCCCACCTCTAAAGCTTGCATAACTTCACCCAGCACAAAGACTAAAGTCCCTCTCCTGATCATACTGGTATGAACTGGTAGGAGTGAACTAATGAACCAGAATAATAAGCCAGTTCAACTTAGTTTAAATTACAAGGAGTTCTGCCCCCACTGGGCAGAAACAAAACCATCCAAATTACACTTTTGTGTTTATGTGGCTTTTGTTTACATGCCCTGCATCCAAAACAAACTTCATATTGTTATCACCAATCCAGGTAAATGTCACTGTGTTTCCTGGGACCCAGTCATATTACCTTTTGTGCGTCAGGGACCAAAAAACTTAGTAAATGTAGGTAAATTAAAAACACATCAGTGCTCTCATCTTACAAGGACTTAATGCAAGTAAATATAGTATCTCAACCAAGAATCCAGGCTAATTAAAATATACTAGGGCTCTTACCATTTGGGGACTTATACTTCATAATCATCTCTCACCTGGGGCGTGTTCAAGGGGACATTTGTCTTTTGAATTCCCTTCACTATAACACTTTCTTTCAAATAGAAGAGCAGGTCAAACTTTTTGCTACTTCGGAAAATCATCACCACAGAACTCACAAAGGGGAAGAGAAGGAAGATGCCCCGAAACAGCAACAAATTAAAATTTGCTTCCTGCGTGTCCTTCTGTCTCCTTCTACTTTCAAACTGTGCTGCAGTGAATACTCCATGCTGTGGAGGCTGCGGGTTGAGTTACTGAACATATGTGTCTGGCAAAGTCCATTTTGTTCACTGTCTCACCTGGAATTCAGGTTCATAATGGATCCAGCCCAAAGTAGCAGCAGAATGACTTACTTAAAATGGTGGTTAAACATTTGTTTAGCGTTAAAGCATATCATTTCATAGACAGCTATAAGCCAAAAATAAGCAATGAGTCAATAGCCATAGTATGGTAATAATAGACCTGTGTTCAGTATCCACTGTGTGAAAGGACTTTAACCAAACCTGACAAAGCATTCAGACTCACACAGCCAGGAGAAGGTTTGTCATGCCAGAGGTTCCAGTTTTCTTTCTCAGATTTAGCACCAAGCTAGTCGCGTTTTATTTAAAATAATGTGTTTGTGGTGGATGACACGAGTATAGCAGAGCCTTTCAAAGCTAGGAAAATGTGGTTTGGTACGTGCCTTATCCAATACACCAAGCAGCTCAGACACATTTGTAAGCATTAATGCCAAAGAATAAATGCAAATGTTAAACAGGAATACTTTCATGCCAGGTAAATATCTCATCGCACCATTTCTAGGCACAGTCTGGATGTTGCAGTCATAAATGTAAAATTTAGTCATCTTGGTGAGGACATTTTTTCCTGCTGAGGGAAGTAAGAGGTCCAAAATACCTAAAAACTTTTATGGGGCAGATAGAGATTCAAAGTTTTGCTCGAAGACACTACAGCAGACTGACTGCTTTCAATGACAATGGTCTCCAATTCATCAGCAGTCTTTCCCAGCTCATTTCGCTCCCTGCTGCCTACAATTTCCTCCTGACAGCGTGAGTCCACCCTGCTGAAGTGTCCTTCAGCAAGACATTGTTTGCCTTAGATGTCTCCTGGCTTCACAGATTCCAGCTCTGTGGCCGACTCTGTAATTTTCTTTTTACAAATTATTTGTTACACAAAGCAGAATTTACAAATACCATAACAGGATGAAATTGATTTATTTTTTTGTGCCTAGTAAAGACACTTTCAATTCTCCTGATGGTGTCTCACAACAAAAGCCTTTTACAAAACCCCTTGAAATAGATTTCATTCGGAAATTCTCTTGCTACGCTCGCCCTGAAGGCTTGTTCTGGTTTAGCATCTACAATGCATCTGTCCTTTTCTTCCTCTCTCTCTCTCTTTACTTTCTCTGTCTGTTATTAACTTCCCATATTCATGTGATCAAAAATTCCTTCACATGGACCTAAAGTATCTTTCCAATATACAACACTTTAAATGATCATCAGGCGCCTGAAACTGTAAACATTTTCATTCAACATATGTGAAGCATATTTCTGTTTGGTCTTTTCAGACTCTAACCACTGGAATGTGAGCTCTTCACCAGACATCTTTCAGCCAGCTGGAGAACTCTGCTCCTTTTCATCTGAAAGCATTCAGAGTTTATCTCCAAGCATCCTCCATGGGTGAAATATAACACCCACCCACCCCTCCCGTGTTCCAGTTTGGATCCATTTAACAACTGTGGAAACATCAACATCTCTGCTTGAGAAAATTATACATTTAACAATTATATCTCTGCAATATATTCCCCCAAAACAACAAACAAATTAAAAATCAGGAGGTTTAAGTTAGTGCTTGGACTATTTCCAGTCTTTAAATTGGCATGAATTATAGCTTCGACAGAACAGTTAGGGTAAACGGCTTTGAGTAAAAAAAAAAAAATACATAATTTTTTTGCTGTGTGATGTTTCTTTTATTGAAGCTGCTTGTTACATAAATTACACTTTTATCATGAGTCAATCAGATTCGTCGACATTGAGTCATTGAAGCACGTGTGTGACATGTGTCTGCCGATCCCAGATGAAGTTGCAAAAACAATGCTGGTGATTTCGGTACCATCAAAGTTTGTTAAGTACTCATTCGTTATCATAATTTAAGTGGTTAGTGTTTTGAATAAGACACGTTTTAAATATTACTAATATTATTAGAAATATTGTTTCTTTTGAAATCAAATACACTAGCATCATAGTATGGCTCATTGCAATGACATAAAGCATGATAAGCATGTATAGTTTACATTTGTGTATGCAGTTTTCATTATTATTATCACTTGACTGTGTTTCAAAGAGGATTTTCTCCCCTTTTGACCTTGAACAATTTTACTCCATAATAATCCATAATTCAGATAAATAATACTCATATTTAAATGTCAGTGATATATTGATATAGATCAGTTAATTCTGGATAGACCTATATGTGTTGACAATGTTTTCAAACCACTGGCATAATTGTGATTAACATTTGAAAAGTTATTGTTTGAATGTAAATCCTGAAATTGACTCATTTACTATTCTGAGAACATTAGTATTGAATCTGCAGAAGTTTTTCTTTCAGCCGGTCGGTCTTCAGGAATCTTTATTAAAACATCTGCACTTTCAAACAGCTGGCTGGATCAGAAATGTTGACCAACAGCACATCACAGGATAGAGATACAGACAAAATGACAACACATATGGAAAGATAAAGTATTGAAGAGTAATTTCCACTATATATTTGATTTGTTTTACACATCATTAGGTAAGCCCATGCCAGACTTTTAAAATATTTTGACAAACAATAAAAACATCAGAAATTGGTATAAATTAATTATTGGCACTTCAGATGAGAGACTAGAATTTAATTTTAACTAAAAGTGGGGCAGTATAGATTAAGTATGTCTGAAAAGGGGATTTGGTGGGTTTAACAGGGACATTTACCCTAACCATAGAATAGAACCATAACCAAAACACAGAAACAACCAAAGATAATAACTAAGAACTGTTTGGGAAAACTCTCTTTTCAGATGTTGCAAACGTTAAGTAGTCTGAAGACAATAATCAGATTAGAGACATAACTTTTTTTGTTACAATATAACAGTTTGAGTCTAGTGTATAGCATTAAAATTAGAATTGTGTGCAGGCCAAATAAAATCCTTCATTTGCTTTGGCCGTTCCTTTTCTTTGACAGTTAGCTGTACTTATAAAGGATAAATGTCAGTTCAGACTAGAAAAGGTTTACAGTGTGTTGCCACATGCTACACTGTGCAGAGCTGCATTCATTCTCGCTGTGGCTGCATTTAAATCAAGAATTTAAGCAAAGGAAAAAAAGTGTGTTCTTAACCCTTTTTTTGAAAAGCAAAATATGAGTATGTGGTGAGATTTCAGTCGAGCACACAGCAACAACCAACAATCAAAAGTGGCTGTTTCTCCTTTAACTCACAGCATTAGTTCGTCTTTACTGTGTACATGTGGTGTGGATCTAAATAAGACATTTAAAAGTAAGTTTTCTTTAACCGACTTTTAAGTGTGAATGTTATCCTCATAGAAAAGCTTTCCTCTAACCCTCACAGAACGTACATTCACCTGCCTGACAACTTCCTCTAACAGAAAAAGTAAATTAAGCCTCCAGTCACATATTAAAGTATGACTGTTTATTTGCCAGTAGGATTAGAAGTTTAGGAAAAACACAGACAACAAAGTAAATCCAACCTCTGAACTGCCCCGCCAGTAAATCAAAAACACGGTTTCTGAATGCATAAATTGTGGTTACTGGTTTGTTGTCAGTTTCCTGCAGAAAGGTTCCCTCTTCAACTGAATAACCTTTTCATCAACAAGGAAATTAAGTTTCATTCTAAAATGAGATATCTGCCATTTCAAAGAGGTGACACTTACTGTGGAGAAATTGACTAATCTAAGAAATGGAGATTTTTAAAGGGTATTTGGTAATTCAAAGTCTTGATTGACAGCACCTCGGCTCACTGGATTATCTTCAATATATTATAGATATACAGATGAACTTTGGGAAATAATTTTAGGCCAGAATGGGAATAGAAATAATGAAATGCCATTACATTTTTAGATATGAGGTTCCTGTAAGACACTGACAGGTGGCTCACATTACCCGTCTCAAAGTGCTCTTTCATATTCCTTCAAAATTCAGTCTCAATTTTCGCCCAATGTATGAGTGAGGAAAGAGGAAAGTGTGTGTGGGTGCTGAACAGAAACAGAGATGGAGAGACAGGACGGGGAACAAGCGGAGGTAGACAGACAAACCAGTGTAGGCCATATTGTCATCAAGCCCTGTGCCATGTGTTGTGGTTTCTAAGTCTTGTACTGCCATCTAGTGGGGAAAACAGCTGATTCATTCAGGTTTTATTTTATTCAAATAATTGTTTTAACTGGGTGGTTTTCTTCGAGAGGTTATAACATTGTATTCAGCAGTACAGTATGAGGCTGGCAGCCCAGTCAAAATGGCAGATTAACGAACTGAACCTGTTCATTGCCCCCACTATTGCCTGCAACTTTTAAACAGTGCCATGTGATTGGCTGTGGTTTGCCCATTTTACCTTTTACTTTTACCTTTAAGATATTTTTCAAATCTATTAAGATTTGAAGAATATCAGCAACAAATGATTGTCCACATGCAGAAAGAGGCAAACACATAAGGGTATAGTACTGCTGCCACTTGAAATGCTTGAGCAGCTTACCATGTGTAGTTTCTATCTTAGAGGTTTCATAAATCCAATTGGTTTCACTTTATTTATCAGACCCACAGGCCCATTTTGTAGTAATATTTGTTCCTGGTTTGATGCTGTCAGCTTCTGCTCTGGGCTGAGCCTCCTCAGCTGCTTCCTGCCATCCAGTGGATGAAACGCAACGTAACAACCTCGGCCTCCTAACAACATGTGACAGGTCCTGTTCAAAGTTTCCTTTGTATTGTTATCGTTGACACAATTAAAAAATATTTCATCAAATAAAAAGAAAAATCTATTTCCACTGATTTTGAACTGCATTAACCTTAGCTTGCTGAATTGTATCTAGGATTGCTGATTGGACCAGACAATTAATTCACTATAAATCCCTTCACTTTTCTTTTGATTAATTAATCAACAAATAAATAACAGTGATGACAAATGTGCATCACAAAATATGAGAGCCATAATTAATGTAAAAACTTGACTTGGCTATTCCTTAAATGCATAGTCACACCAACAGCTAAAGAGTCTTCAATTTGTCATCATATAATTCAGAAAAAGTGAGTAATTGTACATAAAATGGCACCCTAAGACGCAGTGAAACCTTAAACCTTTGTTGTCTTTGAAAGATGTATAACTTTCAGTTCTTCAGTCTGATACGCACACTGGTGAGTTTACTGTCATGGCACGCATTCTGGCAGGGTGGTGGGTACAGCGTGTGTGTGTGTGTGTGTGTGTGTGTGTGTGTGTGTGTGTGTGTGTGCGTGCGTGCGTGCGTGCGTGCGTGCGTGCGTGCGTGCGTGTGTGTGTGTGTGTGTGTGTGTGTGTGTTACGGGCTAGCAGCATGTGTGGACATGCTTCTCATTCCTTCAGTGACAGCTCTCAGCTGTCCTCCTGTCTGCCTCCCTGTCTCCGTCCTAAACCCTACACTGTCCATCTGTTTGTCTTTCCTCCTTTCCGCAGCGCTGTCCATCTTTAAACCTCTCACTGCCCTCTGCCTCTGTAAAGCACCGATAAAAGATGCTATACGGGGTCATTACTGTAAGAAAAACTTCCACATATATGAGAAATGATGACAGTGTTGATTTGTGTATATTTAACACACACACACACACACACACACACACACACACACACACACACACACACTCAGCTGTCTCCTGTGCCTTGATGTGTGCTGAGAGGTTGGGATGTTGTTGCGTGGGGGAGGTGGAACGGAGAAACCAGAGCTCAGAGTTCACTTACCGGCCGATCCACCTTCCCACTACTCACTTTAACTCCAAAGGGCCTGCTACAGCTTTAGTGCATATGTCTGCTTCTATGTAAAGACAGTTAATAAGTTGGCTTAAGACCTGCTAACTGGTTAACAACACATTATTAAACGGATGTTGTAGTTTTTCACGGCTGTTTCCATTCACGTCTGGTGGAGATATGAACCTTTCTAAGGTCCAGATCTTGCTGGCATGGATTCTCGGTGCACTGGCCGGTAAGTCTTTCTGTATGTGTGTGTGGGAGTGGGGGAGTCTTGATATTTCACCCGTCTTGGCTGTGTCTTTGGGCTTGCTGTTGCAGCGCAGGTCCTGAAAACTTCTAACTAGAGAGGTATGAAGTCTTGTTCCCTGGGACCAAAAACTCTTTCAATGATGCAAACTAAAGCTAAAAAATATATGTTTTTAAGTTATCAAAGATGGATTGGTCAAGTCTAAATTAAATCTCACCAGCTTCAACTATTTGGAAAATAACCTCCCAGCTGTCTTTTTATCCATTATCTATTCAGTTATGTTTTCAACCAGGATTGTATGTGTTATACATTTTTTAATCAAAGTCCTTTGCATGTTGCTAAAGTTGATCTCTGGATGTAGACACATGCCCTGGAAACCAAAAAAGGAACTACAATGCACATTGGGGTACGCAATAGGAATAAAACTTTCTATCATGGTATACATACTTCTATTTCATGATATGCCGTGCTGTGGTACATTTTCTGGAAAAAACCTTGAGAAACTGTTTATGGATAACATAACCAGTCAGGAATCTCTGGTTTTGATGCTGTGAATTAAATATCTGACAAATCAAAGCGCCTCATTACATTGATAAAAATATCATAACAATCCAATACTGCCAATACTACTTAAAGCAGACATGCTCAATGATTTGCAACATGCCTACAATGGTTTTACACAACCAGATACATTAAAGGGGATAGCTTTTGTATAAACAATATTTTCCAGAGTAAAGAAAATGTTTCACATAAGAATCATGAGTCTTATCTTCTAGTATTCTGAATTGTGTACAATAGATCACAACATTGCCCACCCATACTACGTACATACCTATAGGGACATCTTTGAATTTCTGACTGTTCTGACTTTCACTCACTTACTTCTAGAAAAGAGAGGCTGTTAGAACTTGTCCTTCAGGTACCCTACAAAAGGCAGTATGCATTGTTAGCATTCCTCGCTGCGTTTGTATTTAAGGCATTTAAAGAGTGATTCAATAGTGATTTATATTTATCAGTGAGTAGGTATGGGTTCAGTGTCTTTGTTCAAGGACACATGCTTGTTGATGCACACACTGCCTCTTGGGGGGTTTAAACCTGTGACCTTTCGAGTACCCAGCAGTCCAACAACCTGGCCTACCCTACCTCCCCAAAACATGGAGCACTTTACAGATTTTTAAGTCATCCATATTTCTATGCTTGACTTTGTCTTTAATGATTTTCTATATATATATCATTCAAACAAATGTTTTGCCCATGAAGTGCATGGTCTGCTTATCTTCATCCACTGGCCCTGCAAATTAATACACTACACATTCATCCAACGCTCATACCCATGTATTTTACACTCGGTTTTGAAAGGAAGACAGTAATTATAGCATAGTGTGACTGATTTATCTGGTAAGAAGCAAAAAGCATATGGAGACCACGACTTCAATTAGTGAAAACATCTACTTAACTTCAAATTACATGATCCACTCATACCTGTCGTGAAGCATGAGGGTTTTGGCTGTATCTCAAAGAGAACATATGATTGAAGATTAACTGCAAATGAAAGTAGGCAGAAGGGACAAGAGCAGGAAAGTGTCCCAGCGTCCTCTGTGTTGATCACATGACCATTTAACTACACCTGAGATTGAATGAACTCTCCCTGATAATACAGTAGCAGTTTAACCTAAAATGGTAAGCTGAGAGTTTTGAGTAGGTCTAAATATGAGTGAGTATGAACGAGTTTTACATTTCATATCCACTTTAGTCAATTTATTTTTCATTTAAATGGTGCATTCATCATGGTAGCATACATAATTTTATCCGATTTTTGACTCAATGTTCAGTATTGTTATGTTATTTCTATATCAAGCATTCAGTGTCTGCCCAGAGAGATTATCAGTCTATTAATTTCAACAGGAATTACTTTTGTTTATCCTTTCCGATTCAGTGATTTGGGTACTGGCACATTTTATGAAACACACTGGTGACAAATTGATGTGATGGCCAGATAGAGGTGGTGTGTCAGGATGAATGGATGCAGCCTGTAAGCCACCAGTTGGACATTATCTGCATCACTGCAGATGTGCAATAAAAATGGTAGTCAGTAAATCATCTGAAGGTCTTTATTCCCCGATGCTACGCATCCACTTTGAAAAATATTTACTAGCTGGAGCTTGTATGTCAGTATATCAAACAGATTATTCCAGCCTCAAAACACGATTGTTTTGTCTCGTTAAATAAATGAAGAACTTCATATAGCTAAACAAAACTTTAAAAGTAAATGGCCTTTCATGCTACTCCTTTGTAAGAATAACCGCCATATTTAGTCAATAAATGTGTGGGGTCTTATTTTACATTTAAACATCTTCAGTTAAAAGTACTTCAGACTGCACAGTTCAATTATAAAATAAAATCTCACTCACATGTTTAGGTATCATACCAATGGCATCAGGGCCGCCTGTTTCCTTGTGAAAGCCTATCAAGTAGTATGGGGAATATTTATGATGCTATAAAGTGTTGTGTTGTATAATAACCATAACACCTCATTATGTTTATGAACTGTGTACATAAGTCACACAACAAATGCCATTTAAAGTGATTCACAAACAAGAAAGAATAAATAGCTGCTAAGAAAAAGTGCTATACGTGATGGCTGAATTCACAAACTCACTTTTAACAATAAAGATCTAGTAACCTGTGGTCTCTGGATGGGCCAGAATCAAACAACTCTAAACATGTTAAAAGATTAGCTGTGTCTATTTCATTAATTTTAGGTTGTATTTATCCAGTGACAGTTACCCAAGCATTATTCCCATGATAAGCTGGTCAAACATAGAACAGATCTGTTTCATTACGAGATTACAGCTACAAGGAAGTACAGCAGAAATGAGCCAATGTTGAACTATCATACAGCACACAAGAATTTAAATCGAGGAAGAATTCATGTATTTACTCGACAAAAACATAACAGACATGAATGCAATGCAGCCAGAGATATTTTGTGTATTGAGTCAGAGGTGTGGCTGTCATCACAGACAATGATGCAATGATCAGAGTAGACTAACTAACTATCTATAGCCATCCCTACCCATTCAACAACGTTTGACTGAATACAGCAATTCATACCCATTCTCTGGAGGTTACGAAAAGTCACTGGGAATGCAGACAGATGAGGCAATTTGAGGGTAAATGGTTGCCTTTTAAAAGTCCTGATAAAATGCATTGCAACAGTAGGACTGATTCACTTTGCTTAACACCATTTTCCCTACCTGTCATGTGATTCAAGCCAGTGACATTTGGTCAAAAACTTGATTCATGCTCACGATATCGTCAAAGACTCAAATGCAATTTGGAACAATCTCCACGCCCACAGATTTGCTGGTGGCAAGCGGCAGAAAATGGAAAGAGCCATAGCTGTTTTATTTGGCAGTGGTAGTTCAGTAACATGCGGAAATAGGAGTTGAGAGTGGGCAATGATTGACAGCTCCAAGTGGCTCCTCAGACCAGCTTCCCTTCTATTTTTGTATGTGGCCAGATCAAAGCCTGGTAGCAGGACAACAGACAGGCAGCAGGAAGCCAGCGACAGACAGAGACCGCCACACATGTTCGAGAAACATCCAAAAAGAAGCCATGAAACTCAACTAAAAACCAACAAACTGCCTGTGTGTGTGTGTGTGTGTGTGTGTGTGTGTGTGTGTGTGTGTGTGTGTGTGTGTGTGTGTGTGTGTCCTCTGCTCTTGCTGGCTAAATGAAATAAGATCCTAGCCTGCTGAGTTCAAATTAAGTGTGGATCGCCAGCAGACTCCAGAAATAACATGCAGAGGATGTAACTTGGGTCACAACCCGGCTATCAGCGCTCTGCTAATCTGCCGGGTCATATTATAACAGAAGTACATGACGTGTTTTATGATTACATGAACAAAGGTGACGCAATTTCAGACAAGAAACGACCATTGTTTCTGGTAGAACCAGACCAGTATGTTGATGGGCCAATTGTTTATACGTATATGAATATATACAAATATGCAAGTATTCAAAAAGAAATTGCCTTCAAAACCTCTTTAAAAACAAATTTGAGGGATGTATGCAACACATGTCTATGTAAAAGATTTGTGTCTGGTATTCTCATATATTGAGACCGCTTCACAAATTCAGTATCAGTCACACTGTATTTTATGTTCACACATGTTGAAATTCCTACAGCAAGAACAGCAAACAATTAAAGCTCAAGCAGATTCAAAACCTCACTAGGTCCAAAAGGTATCTTGAGGTTTCCATTACTGCCAACAACTATTCTGATGATTTGAATGATACACAACAGGCTACCTCTCTTGATATCACAACAGAAAGAAACATTTTCATATGAAAAAAGCAAGTGAAGCTGGTCTAGGCTGTAGTACAGTTTTATGGTGTACATCCCATAGGCATGGCATAATTTATGGCCTCATACTGCTTACTGGAAACACCTTTACATGAATAGGTGTTAAGTGCAGGTTAACTATTCTGAACTCTAACTGATCCGGACTTAATGTCAAGTGGATTGGCCGGGGCTGGTCTTCCCGAACACCCTCTTAGCACTCAGATTAGGTTCGCTTCAAGCACTTGTACAGAAACACACTTGATCGCAGTGCTTAGACAGCTCATGGGATATTCGGTGCGGAGGCTTTTCACCAATATGGAATGCCAGTCACTTTGCTGCTGCTGCTGCGGATCTGTCTGCATCTGCTTGTCCCTGCCTTTCTCTTCTCTGATGATTACCCCTCGTCTCTCTCAGTCACATTGAAGGGTTTCAGGTTGCTGGTGGTAAGCCAGGGAAATGTTTGGTTTGTGAATCACAGTTAAAAGCAATCTGCTGGCTTCCCTCTCACTTCAGCTGTGATTTCAGTTCCGGTGTGAAAACATTTGTGGTGACACGGGCGCCAGCCGGGTATGGCAACGTGTCATACTCACTGTGTACCTCAGCCAAAGTGAGCCCAAAATAAAATTTGTTATGAACATGTGAACCAGAGTTTGTGTACGGCATAACATTACGGACATTACTGACATTAGGTCCGAGTCTGAAGGGTTTAAAGTTTAATTCCTCCACACCGCCACAGCCCTGTCATCCTCTCCTTATGGATCACTCTGACCTGATCTCTGACCTCCCTGTTCAATATGTTCAGTTGATGAGTGAAGTCAAGTAGAGAGTGTGAAACAAAATGAAGTCTGAGTGCCTGACTGAATTTTTGTGTATGTCTGTGTGTCCTAGGTCCAGTATTGTGCTCAGAAGATGAGACTCGCCTGGTGAAAAACCTGTTTACTGGTTACAACAAGGTGGTTCGTCCCGTTAACCACTTCAGTGAAGCCGTGGTGGTCACCGTGGGACTGCAGCTAATACAGCTCATCAGTGTGGTAAGGGGGAGGGAAAGAGCTGGTATTCACAAAAGCCACATTTAAAACAAAAATACGTATTGCTTTATTACTTAAATTAAAGTGGCATGACATGATGAACCCAACATTTTCACTTGAAGCTTCCTGGGCTTCCCCCAAATGCTTAGAAATGCCTGTTTGTGAAGCAATTTCTGTATTTTACATAATGTAATAAATTAAAGACTTCTTTACTGTAATTTAGCAGATATTTTACAGTTCTTCATAAGAACACACTGTAACATCTGCAATTTTACTTTCACTTGAACTAACTCAAGCAAAAACTGATGCTTCGGTAAAACTTTTTCATATTTTCAAGCCCTTAAAACACAGCTCATTAAAAAAGACCACAATTATTTTTCATTTACTAATTTAAAGAAATGTTCTAATTGCATTACAAGGTCCAAAACAGGGCACCCAGTTAATGCAGCAGCAGACAGACTACTTGACAGATCGTAAAAGTGGCTCTCCACACCATGCGGTGGTCACTGTTTTTAAGACTTAGTGACATACCATCATTGGGCTAACAACAATCCTAACGTGAAACCATGCTGACAGCATGTCTGAGCAAATACCATCATCAAGATGTAAGCAAACTGTGCCATTCATCAGAGAACAAGTCACAGCAACCTATGGATCACAAAGTTATACACCACATGCCACTGTCCTGGGTACAGAAGCACCTAAACCTGCACAACACTCAGGAAACAAGGCAGATCTCTGCCAAGACAGAAAGTCCCAAGCTTTCACACCATGTGATGGCAATGGCAGCCAAAATAATGCAATTATAATGCAAACAACAAAACCATGAATGCAGCCACACTTCATCGAAGCAAAGACGACGCAGCGAGGTGACAACAGGCCGTCAGCTGCAGGTTACGGCCTGAGGTAATGGGCTCGGCGGCCCTGTGTGGGGTCGCCAACCATAGCCAGGGTCACAGCAAGCATGTGGGCTCAGTGACGGCACGGCGGCCACGACACGACACAACACAACACCACACCACACCACACCACACCACAACTCAACACAACTCAACACAACTCAACACAACACAACACAACACACAACGCAACGCAACACAACACACAACACAACTCAACACACAACTCAACACAACACAACACAACACAACACAACACAACTCAACACCACACCACACCACACCACACCACAACTCAACACAACACAACTCAACACAACACAACACAACACACAACGCAACGCAACACAACACACAACACAACTCAACACACAACTCAACACAACACAACACAACACAACACACCACAACTCAACACAACACAACACACAACAACTCAACACAACTCAACACACAACTCAACACAACTCAACACAACTCAACACACAACTCAACACAACTCAACACAACACAACACAACTCAACACAACTCAACTCAACTCAACACAACACAACTCAACACACAACGCAACGCAACGCAACGCAACGCAACGCAACTCAACACACAACACAACTCAACACAACACAACACACAACAACTCAACACAACTCAACACACAACTCAACACAACTCAACACAACTCAACACACAACAACTCAACACAACTCAACACAACTCAACACAACTCAACACACAACTCAACACAACTCAACACTGTGTATAAAGTGCAGCAGCTCTTACTGTTCGTGGCTCTCTTCCTCTTCCTCCTCCTCCTCCTCCTCCTGCGGCTCCGTGAAGATGCAGACCGAGGCTGAAAGATATTTACCGGCATGTTGTCACGGTGAGGCGGCAGGTGTCCGTCTCTAAAAAAGTTTGTTGAATTAAAAATCTTTTTTTCCGCTGAAGTCTCGTTCGCGTTAATGTTTAAATGCGGGGTGTTTTGCGCATGCGCGACTGCGTTGACTTCGAGAGGGAAAAGATAAGCAAAATTATTTTATTTTATTTTTATTTTTTATTATTTGAGCACACAAATTATACTTTGTCATCTGATGTACTTGCTTCTGACGGTTTTCTGTCATTTTCTGCATCTTTCAGGATGAAGTGAACCAGATTGTGACCAGTAATGTGCGACTCAGACAGGTAAATATTTTATATATATATTTATGTTTAAGAGTCCCAGCAGCAAAGGTACAGAGCTTTACCACTTCAGTGGGTATGCAACATTGTAAAAGGGAACATGTAACAGCATTTGGAAATCAGGCCACATTTATTTGCCTACAGTCAGTCAAGGTTACTGTAACTTTTAGAAAGTAAGTGGTTTTATCATCAAACACAAAGAGTCTTTCTGCTCATGTTACCTAATCCCCTAAGAAAATAATGCTGAAGTTTGTACTTGTTATCATAGATTTAAACAATGAATCTGCTGTACAATGTATATACTTGGCTGCAGTTGCTTCTGGTATTTTGTTCTTATAAAATATTTAGATGCTTTGTATTTTCCTGGTGAATATATCACACAAATTAATGATCTTCAGTGTTTTAACTTCCTGCTGGAGGGAACAAGATTTTTATGTGTCCTACTGTGACATGTACTGTACCTGACAACTTGTATTTTCACACTGTATGAATTTAAAAAAGATTATATAAAACAACTTAATCAGTGCATTCGTGGAAATAATTATTACTTTTTTCCCCCAGCAATGGGTAGACGTGAACCTGAAATGGAATCCGGATGAATACGGAGGCATCAGGAAGATCAGAGTCCCTTCAACCGACATATGGAAACCTGACCTGGTGCTATACAACAAGTAAACACACATTCTCCGTCTCTTTGGTATATCTAACGTCCTTAAACGTCTCGCTGCTCCCCTCACACTCGTCCTCCTCCTCCTCTGCAGTGCTGATGGTGACTTCGCCATCATCCATGAAACCAAAGTCCTGTTGGAGTACAGTGGGAAGATAACATGGAACCCTCCAGCCATCTTTAAGAGTTACTGTGAGATTATTGTCCTCCATTTCCCATTTGACCTGCAGAACTGTAGCATGAAACTGGGAACCTGGACATACGATGGACTGCTGGTCGTCATCAACCCGGTGAGTGTAATTTCTACATTTATAGGGTTATACAGACAGATTAGTATGAAAGGTTGGGATAAACAGAATTTCTAATCCGTCTTTTAGGACAGTGATCGGCCTGACCTCAGTAACTTCATGGAGTCGGGTGAATGGGTGTTAAAGGACTACAGGAGCTGGAAACACTGGGTTTACTACACCTGCTGTCCCGACACACCGTACCTGGACATCACTTATCATTTCCTGATGCTGCGGCTGCCTCTCTATTTCATTGTCAACGTCATCATTCCCTGCATGCTGTTCTCTTTTCTCACCGGACTGGTCTTCTACCTGCCCACTGACTCCGGTACGTAGATCCTGGTGGGTTTAGGAGTGCGTAGAAACTTGTCCAAAAACTTTCTGAAACTTTGATGGTGGACCCTGCAACATTTTCACTAGTCGGTACAAGTAATTCATTTCAAATGTATTTTCTCACATGTGGAAACAGTGAAAAAGCACACAAAGTCAAATATTTTCCCTTTGGGCCACTTTCATATGTGGAAAATCCATTAAATCCAACAGGATTTGTATACCTACCCCTGTCACTTTCATTTAAACTCACAGATTGAAATTTTTTCCAGTAATTTGCTTGTAATAAATTAACTTATTCCCATTCTTGAGTGTGATTCTGTAACACTAGAGCATAGAGAAAACACTAGAAACTTTAACCCTATATTAACAAGTTAGTTTGCCAGTTTGTCTGTAAAGCCCTAACTGGCCAGTAGTGGCTGCTAGAGGAGCTATTTAACATTTGTGACCTCATCTAAACAACATGGAATCACCACTTTTGTTACAGCCAAAGCTCAGTTTAAAATAAAGGCAATATGTGCAGAAATAATAGGAAATATATGCAGAAATCCGACCTAAAAGCAGCCTGAATGTCAGTCTTTGTGTCCATGTCTCTCTGTCTCCAGGTGAGAAGATGACTCTCTCCATCTCTGTCCTGCTGTCTCTGACTGTCTTCCTGCTGGTCATTGTGGAGCTGATCCCCTCCACCTCCAGCGCTGTTCCTCTCATAGGGAAATACATGCTCTTCACCATGGTGTTCGTCATCGCCTCCATCATCATCACTGTCATCGTCATCAACACGCACCACCGCTCGCCCAGCACGCACACCATGCCCGCCTGGATCCGCAAGGTTCATGTTTTATTACCTGTGATGATGCAATTGTTGTTGTATATGACGTGATTAAAAAAAAACTAATCAATACCTGCATCTGTCTGTATCTCAGGTCTTCATCGAAACCATTCCCAACATGATGTTCTTCTCAACAATGAAGCGTCCCAGTCAGGAGATCCGGCAGAAGAGGTTGTTCCCTACTGACATGGACATCTCTGACATCTCAGGCAAGGCTACAGCTGAACCACAGACCCCACAAGCATGTTGACATACGACAAGTAGTGCATGTTCTGGGCATAAAGACAGATTTATAAATATACATATATATAGATATAGATATATATAGATATATTGTGTTATTGTCAGTGTAAAGGTTTCAGATAATGTGAGTCCCAGAGATAACCCCTAGATGTGAAGAAACATTTCTAATGTGCTTCATGATTAAAAAGCAAAATACACTAATTAAGTGTGTGATAGGAGAATAAATAGGGAAGATCTGCTGCATCTTAACATTGTCCAGGATCTCTCTCTGTGAATCCCCACAACTACAGCCTGTCCCTGCTCTCTCCTCTGCAGGTAACCCCACCCCCACCACTGTCACCTACCAGTCCCCCATCACTAAAAACCCTGATGTTCGCAGCGCCATTGAAGGGGTGAAGTACATCGCTGAGACCATGAAATCAGACGAGGAATCTAACAATGTAAGACACCATGAATAATGGATACAGCTGTATAAACCTGTACAAGTTTATACAATTCATAAAAACTGCCATCCATATGTTTATTAAAAACCTAAAAAGCCTCTTTCAAGGCTGCCCAATAGTCAAAATGTTGTATTTTAAAAATTGAAAATGTTATAGAAAATATACTTTTTATCTGTATCATTCTGGCATTTTTTTTTTACTGAACCCCTTTTTTTCAGTCTTTCAGTCAAACTTATCCTTTAACTTTCCATAAAATTTCATTGAAATCTTTATATGTATATATATATATCCTGCTAACTTGACAAACAAATTGAAGCAAAACCATAACCTCTCTGTTAGTGGTAATTGAATTCATTAATAATTTGTACATCCCAAGTCAGAGGTCCACAAACGTTTCTTTCTCGTTTCCTCGCCTCCCCTCGTTCCAGGCCGCAGAGGAGTGGAAGTTCGTTGCCATGGTTTTGGACCACATCCTGCTCTGTGTGTTCATGGCCGTGTGCATCATCGGGACGCTCGCCGTCTTTGCTGGGAGACTCATCGAGCTCAACATGCTGTAGAGGCCTGACCCATTAGAGGAGTGTGTGTGTGTGCGTGTGTGTGTGTGGACGTCACGCTCGGAGATGCATCAGAAAGGTGTTTATCATTGGACCGGTTCGGGTTGCGTTTGCTCTCTTTCCCCCGCTGTCTCCCAAACAGACACGGTTTGAGTTGATTTTTAAATGCTGTAACGTGCTCTCACACTCCTGCCACCTCTGAATGTGCCATTTTATGTATTTTAGGAGACTGCAGTTGAAGGCAAATCCAGGCGTTTTAAAGGCATGAGTCTCGTGATCTAAATGGGTCATACTTGAAGCTATTCTTGTCACTAACAATTTTTCTATTGTTTTAGTTGTTTTTCTACAGTGTTTTATTGCTGCAATTCACTCTGGTGGGCTCTGTGAGTGTTTTATTACTCTTGTGTAAAAGCCATAACAGCATTAATTGATTTGTTTTGTCTTTTCTTTTTTTTGGCAGCTTGTTTTAAGGTTTGGGTCAGAGGATTTAATTAAATGTTACAACAGAAAAATAACCTTTAACATGAGAAAGTTTTCATGCCCGATGTGCTGATGACTAACTGAGAATGGAAGCTATATTATTATGACTTACATGTACTTTCTATTAACATTTTTAATGGACAGAAAATTAACCCCGTGTCCATCCCATTACTGTAGGTCAGTCGGGGGCGTTCGGCTTACAGTGAATGTCTATGTAGAAACCCGACTTGGATGTTAAAGGTAGGAGAAGAAGATGTGTTCAGCTTGTTCAGAACAGAGCGGCTCATTTAATTATATTTCAATCCAATTTCATGTCAGTTCAATAGACACAGTCTTGGTCTTTTGGTGCAGGTAAGATATTTTCCTGTCTGGAAGTTTTATTGTTTCGTTTTGCCTGACACTGATTTTACTTCTAAACTTCTTTTATATTTGAAGTTGTGAATTATTTAAATATTCATGAGTTAGTGGTGAGGTTTCCTCTGTCACTGACACATGTAAATTCCTCTTAACACTGTTGTACAGTTTGTTAAGAGCTCATCATTTTTGAATATTATTTTTCGATAAATGATTTGATAAATGATTTTCAACCACATTGAAGAACTGTGGTTGGTAATCAGTTTTGACTGATCTGCTACCTTTAAAAATATATATATATATATTTTTATTTTCCAGTGAAAATCTGTAAAAACAACAGGTTTGAAGTCTGTTGTAGGAAGAGTTACCGGTGTGGAGTCTGTTCGAGTAACTAGTCTCAGCCAACCATCTCAAAGCTGGTGTGCTGCTCCTCTAGAGCAGTTTTGCTTTGTCACTTCTTGCGCGTGGAGATTTGCCTCCACCGTCCATACCAGAGTTCAAAATGATCATTTGAATGAATGAGGTCAAACAATTGTTTCCTGTTTAGGTTACATTAAAGCTGAATTGTGTGTTTTGTGCAGCTTTCATTGTGCCATAGCAAGTAAAACAAACAGCGACAAAGCAAAGGAAGATTAAGCAATGGATGTGAAAAATATCGCAGCTGCAGTGTTGCTGCCTGTGCTGAAGGCAACTTGATTTATTTTGCAGCAGTGATTCCTTATGACAAAAGATCATCCATTTAGTTTGATTTAATAATACAATAAAGTTCTGCTGTCATAATACTGTGATAGTCTGTTTTTTGTGTATATTTGCAGTTTTAGACATGTGAAATATCAAAAAATAAGTAAATTCATATATTTTGTCCTTTTAACTTTTTTTATCGTCGTGTTATAGTGATATTGTTATCCAAAGCTCAAACTTTACTGATATATCATTGAATCTAACTTCTAAAATCTTCATACATTTTTTATTACTTATTGATAGCAGGCCTATAATCTAGTCATGACTGTGCACTCACATTTCCATGACAAACTATCACTTTTGTCAGGTAAAGAAAAATCGTACATAGCTTCTGATGAGCTTCAGGATTTAAAAGTTCACCCAAATCACAATAAGCATAACTTTTCTCACTTTCCCCTCGTGATATCCAGCCCTGCAGTTTAATTTGGGCCAAAACTAAATTTATGTGTGAGGCGGACATGGACAGCATGTAAGAATCACAACAGAACAACGATTGCTTTCCTTTTGAAAAACTTTATTAGGCGTGCCATGCACAAACTTAATGACAGCCAGCATTGGCAAAGAAGTAACTAATAAATCTAGCAGAGAAAAAAAAAACTACAAATACAAAGTAAACAGGTATTACATGTGTCAGTGTGAGAGACTATTTGAATCTAAATATTAAAGTGACAGCTTCATATTTTGAATTTTTACCACATTTTCATCACCAGCAGGTATTATGGGGGATAAAAAGGCGCGTTAACGCTGGGACAATTCAGCTAACCACGAGTCAGTAAGCTGGTGCAGGTACCATGATGCAACATTTCGCATTACATTTTTCAGCTTTTGGAAACACAGCTGCCTGGTGGAGGGTAATAACAGGACAAAATCAAAATGTCAAGCTATGGAGTCAGGCAACTTTAAATTCATTACATCTCCTCAACATTCAACAAATTTTGCCCAAAAGCACTTTCTTGCAACATAGTTACATTTGCATAGACACTAACTATTACTTCTGGATCCATTCAAGACAAACACTGACAAACTAGCTGCTAGTGCTGGCCGAATGAACCCTGAACCATCTTATTTATCTATTTTTGTTGCCACAATAACTAGACATAGGGCAGATTACACTGTAGAATAATAAAAACAGAAGCAACCAAAGCAGGCGTTACGATGACACCAGGTACCAACTGTAAGTGCACATATTAAAAACACCTTAAATTAATGTAAGAAATTCTAAGCTGCAGCAACCTGGATGTGCTACAGAGCCCAAACCAGGCTTGTACTTTTAAATAGTGGTGACAGTACCACGGCATTTACAGATTACACCTATAAATGTTTAAAACCAAACCAAAGTGCAGCAATACCTGATCAACACATTAAAAACACAATATGGCCAAATCAATACAAGGAGAAACTCAGTGCAAATGGAGTCAGGAAATACAGATAAAACAACAATGCATTTGGCAAATGATAATCCTACTGAGAACTATGATTGGCAATTATCAGATAGAGATAAATTGGCAGTTTTAGCTCATGTCAGTCATTTTTTTCTCACCTGCCAAATGTTTAAAGGTTCAGTTTATTCAGAGATTAATTCATTCATTAATTCAACACCAACGCTATCCTCAAGCTGATAAGTTAGCTCAGGTCTTCATAAAAACCAACAATTAAAACAAATTTAATTGTAGAGGTTCGCTTTTCCCAAACTGCAAAAAGTTTGTTTGGGAAAAAAGATAAGTCAAATTATTTCTGTAAAGTCTGACTGGTTTTCCAGACCCGACGAGTCCTCATGTTGTTTCTATCCAGGGAGAACACGGACGAAGCAGCAGGGTGATACTGAATACTGAAAGGAGTCAGTTTCTACCACACATGTAAAACAGCTTACTAAACACACGCCTCTGCTCAAAACACATTTTCTGCTGCAACCCAGCTGACGGCTGATCTGAGTTCAGTCATTGGGTGCTACACACAGTGTTCTGGGTAAATGCAGTAATAAGTGGGACATTTAACTCACTAACAGTGAAAATAATTAGCTGCAGACAGAAGTTGGCCTACATAAGGTTCTCTGGTTAGTGTCGTCCGTTGAATGGAGGTATTAGTATCCGTATATACGCTTCAATACCTTGCAGATCTGAGTGCAGCTAACGAAGAGAACATAAGCTGTGTTCAAATGCACAAAATGTAGTTTTCTAGGTAACATCTCATATCCAGGACAAGCTGCTAATACATCATAAAACAAAGTTTAAAATTTCAGCTGAATAAAATGTGTACATGCATCAGTGTTTGGCAAAATGTGAGTGTAACTAATTTATCCAAGATGTTTTGTTGTTAGGCTAAGAGTTTGTATGTGGGATTAAAAACAGGAAATAAAGAAAGCCATACTGTAGCAGGACCCTCGAAACTTAAAGGAATTTTAGTATGCATATGTTGTAAACGCAACTGATGATGTACCGATTCACAGTCTTGAGATGCACTTTGATTGAATTTAATGTTTTCTCACGGACATCAGTGAGAAATGTTTGTGCACTACCCAACTAAGCAATAAATAAAATGTATGTACCATACTGAAATTGGCACCACAATGAATGGGGTCAGGGTCAGTGAAGAAATTTAGATTTAAGCATTGTTTTGTTTTGTTTTTGCTACATCAGAGGACAAACAACAGACATTTGTGAACCAGCAGTTCTATCTGAAATCATAACCCTTTTCACTAACAAATCATACAGCAGCCATATAATTCAAACCTAAAAGTATAAATCATAAATACTGAATAATCATCTATGTCAGTCACCACCTATAGAGCGTTATCAGAAGCCAACTACTCTATCGAGAAACAGCCTTAAGATTAAAACTACAATCATCAATCTGACACCTTCCCAGTCGGCCAATCAAACTGTTACGGCCATGATATGTTGGCATCATTTTAGGCATTATCATTGGGACAATTTTACTATTAAATATGACAATAAATCAGAACGTCATACTGCATCATGTTTTTCATTAAGAATACACACGTTTTACTAAGCACATCTTCTACATAATCTCCTCTGTGTGCAGTATGATGGTCTTTTGACGGTGAAAAATTAACATTTAAATTGAAAATTGAAAAACCTAAAAGCTGCAAACTGAAACAGAAGTGAGATTGATGACATTTTTGGTTACGAGGAGGAAATATATCATTAACTTATCGTTGGTTACAATCCTTGTCCACCTATATTGCTTTAAAATGCCGCCTGTCTATCATGGCCAGTACCAACACCTTCTGTTTGGACAGAATGATCAGGCGTCCCTGGTCCTCTTCTGGACTCATTGCAACTACGACGGCTGAGATCCTGTCTCAGCGGGGGCATCAGGACTGTGCTCTGATTCCACCTCTTCCTCCTCTTGAACCACTTGTTCCTCTTCCTCCTCCTCCTCCTCCTGCAGCAGCTGCTCCTCTGATTGGCTCTCGCTCTCTACTTCTTTAGTGGGTCCTTCGTCTTCCCCCACCTCTTTCTCATCTGAAAAAAAGACGAGTAAGTAAGACGTGTGTACAACCAATAATCAAAGAGACAGAACAACAGGGGAAGGGGGAGAGAAAGGGGGAGCATTTAAGATAATGTGAGTTGTTTGCAATACAACAAATGATTGGTTGTTGGGAGTTAAAATCAGTGGTTAATCAAAGATAATTGGCAGCATTCCCTTTGTTAAGGTTAACTTAGGTGAAACGAGAGAAGACTCATCAACAGAGATGGGAGAAGCAGAGAATTAAAGAGGCTTTATGACCATCCGTTAAATTCTCCCTCCTCCCATCCAACAGCAGCTTAAAGACGATAATTAAAAAAAAAAAAAAAGATAGGCTCTGTTCAACACAAACAAAAACCCTTTCATCATCAAAATCAACAAGTGTTAGATACACAAATGTAAACACATAGAATAATTACATTTTCAGAATAATTTCTTCTCAATGAAATGCTTGGCATGTTTCATTGTGGATCTAAAAATCAACAGGATTTACAATCTAATGCACCATTGTTTGCATACGTCATTAATATATACATAGAAAATAAATAATCATACATCCAGACTGTTGCAAAAGGAAGCCTTGAGCCCTTTTAAGACAGGATTAATATTCCAGGAGGAGATGGGTAATAAAATCGTTGCCCTGCTCTTCGGTTACTAAACTCATTGTTGTGGACCACACTATCATAGTAGAGCAGCCACCGGCTTGTAATAAGCGGGAATATTCTGTAAGAAAATCACAACATGTCATTTGCTGAACTGAAAATAAATGTCTGACTGTGTAAAAATGCAGATACATAGTTTAAAATGCAATGTGACTGTACAGATAGGACTTTAATTATGGAAGGAACAGCATCTACATAAAATCTGAGTTACTGGGCGCTCTAATTACAACTGGGATTTGGTAAAACAGTGTTAAGTTTAGGATTAAAACTACTAATCAGAGCTCTATATTCAAATCACTCAAGCATCCCTAAAGAAATACATGTTTTGCTCCAATGGGGTTAAATGTCCAGACACAAAATTACACTTTATGCACAAAATATTTAAACCTTCTTGTTTTTTTAAATGAAGTGATTTGATCGGAGAAACGTTGTTTTGACTTAATGTTAGGCTTTCTTAGACAATTTAGACATTAACTATGTAGATTGGAGAGCAAATCAATCAATTAGGAAACTGGTCTAAATATTTTGTACACTCTGAAGATCAGATCTGGGTCAAACAAGTATATTCTTTAGTAATAGTCTTGTTTAGCATTTGCTTAAATTCACAGGGCTTCAAATGTTAGATTGGTTGTCAATCAAACCATACAACATATATATACAAGTTTCTGTGATTTTATAGACTTTTTAGGACAAATTTTAATTGTCTAAATAAGATCAAAAGGTATTTGCTAACACTATTTGACCCAGGTCTGGTGTAGACATCCGGTAACCGCTAAAACCCATTGTTGCTTTTGAGTGATTAGAGGTATCAATTTGCCAAAGGCATTGGGCTGCATTCTACAGTGTTATGGATTGTAGAGAAGAAGAAGAAAATTGACCCATTCCTGGGTAATCTAATCAGTTAAATTAAGCCAGATCAGACAATGCAGGGAGAGGAGGGGAACCTGGACTCTGCAGAGGTCGGTTCTGAGGGTTCTTTGGACTCTGCTGGATCTGGAAACTGTGGACCAAATTCCACGGAGCCGGAGCCTTAGCTAGAGGCAAGATCACACTGTTAAACCCACTGGTCACTATAACGCAGCACGGTTTGTGTGCTCACAGGTCTGACTAAGGAGATGTGCTGAGGAACTTGAATGTAGAATTTGATGGATGCAGGCTGTTGAGGGAACTGAAATTACAGGCCTAATTTGGTGAACCATTCTGTAATGTCAGAGCATTTTGTTCACCTTTTCTGTTATACTGTTCTACTTGCCCACAAGTACAGAATCAATTCCCAAAATGATACTAACTAACTAGCATTTTGGGTAAGACATACACTCTTTAACTGGTATGCCACTGCAATAGTTCAAAAAAGAGCAAGCAAAGAAATTCTGTTTTTTCTGGTCTGCTTACTAATTAGATTTTGTTGCACCATCATGACAGCAAACAAGAAGGTTGTCTGTACCTTTTGAGGATTCTTTTTTTTTTTTTTTCAACTGAATGAATCCAGTAAAACTAATGAATTAACATACTGACTGAGATTACTTTGAAGGACACGATTGGGGGCCTATATCTCATTGCCAGTTGTATTTTCTTAATTATAAATTGAAATTCAAAGGTGGTGGTGTCTCACCTCTGCTGGCTCAGTGCTCACTAACAACTACAAAGGGATAAAAGCTGACATCATTAAAGTTGGGAAAAGAATCAAAACACAAACAAATGAAAAATGTCAACTGGAGCACTGTACTAAGAAGCATTTAACACAGGTGGTTAGTAACATATAGATGCACAAAATGGTGTGAGTATGAGAGTTGTGTGTGCGTGTCTCACACACATGTCCAGTATCTTGGTCTCAAGTCTGAAATAATTTTCTTAATTCCCTTCTTGTCTCAGATTCAGACCTAATTTAATTTTTTGTCTGAATCAGGACAGTTTTTTACATTGGTTCTAATTACCATCGGCTACCTTCAGCATTTCTATCGGCATTGAAACAAACTCCTTTCCCGGTTTTCTCAAGTCAGACCTGAGGAGACCCAGGGTGCTTTTCGTTATGGCAACATGTGCTTCCTCGTGTCCTCTCTCCTCCCGTGAAACTGTAAATCGTTTCTATCTTCTAATCCCTTAAATGCATCTCAAGGAGACAAGGAGCGAGGAAACACAAGTATGTCCTATGCGGAAGTCTCTTATCAAGTGGTGTGACATATAAATGCCGCACTCATGTAACTGATGGGGCTTAAGACTGACGCTATGGCATCAAGGATGTCTCATTTGGCAGAGACATTAGCATAATGAAAAGCACCAGCTGTCATGGTTGGTCTTGCTTGCTGCTTGTCTGTGTATCTGTGTTTCTCAGTACCTCCAGATGGGGGTGCACTCTCCTCTGTGTCTGTCCCAGAACGTGGTGTTGGTCCAGGGGAACGTGACTCTGCTCGCAGCCTCCTCTCGTAACTGAACTCTGGGAGCCTGGGAGCCTGAGGGCGAGTCTTCCTGGCCGGATTCAGGAAGTAGCAATACGCACAACGGAAAGCTGGGGGGGGGGGATAGAGAGAGAGGAGAGAGAAACAAGAAACAGAATGAGATAATTAGAAGGATAGATTGTATGATTTTAAGATTATACTGGTTAATACTTTCAATTTGCATTATAATAATTTCCTCCAATTAATATTCTCGAAAATGTAATTTACATTATGTGCTCTCTTAAATTAGATGGTCCTCCTCATTAAATGCAGTGGTGTGTTTCTGTTCTTACCTATATATTCAAACTCTTCTTTCAGAGCCATGCCGTTATGAGAAAAACACTGTTGGCAGATCAAAGCGTATCTATAGGAAGGAAGGAGAGACAGAGGGAGGGGCACGGAAAGGGATTGTTTGATATAATAATTTTTTGCAATTACCTGTTTCCCACAGGACTACTGATAACCCCAGGAGACATGTACTTTACTTTGTCAACATTTTCATCTGCAGGGTTAAACTGCTGCTGCTGCTATTACATCCCAGTCCTATAGATACTGCAGGTTGTTACGGGTAGAGGTGGTCTGAACACCCTCCCCTTGTGGAGAATCTGCAGACTAGATGAGAATGTGAGTTTAAGCTGCTTTCACCAGGAGTTTTACATCTAAAAAAAGGGCCTTCACCTGTTCTGTGGTCCATCCCCCACCAGGTACTCAATGACTCTGTCCACTGCTCCCCTGTCTTTGGGCAGAATGGGTCTTGCTAATGGGGGACCTGGTGGGTGCATGCCTGCAAAAATAGCCCACACACATGGAAATTAACACACACAAATACACACAAATACATACAAATACAAACACACACACACACACACACACTCTCTCTCTCTCTCATTATTGTTTAAATTCAAAAATAATATGGTACATTTTATATAGATTCAGGGTTTTACATTTCAGTTCAGACTTCGTGGGCTCTGACAGACTCAATACAATGTGCCTTAATGAAGTACACGGGTCTTACAAAACCCAAAGTTAAATTGCAGAAACCAGTTAAAATAGAGGTTTATTTTTTTTCAAGCATAAATAGAAGCTTTTATGCCAAAATGGATTCAAATGCTTTACAACCTACCTACACCTGGTATAGGGGAGCAGGGCGTCCTGGGTATTGCTCCATGGAGGACAGAGGCAGACAGAGCAGATCTCTCCGGGGGTCCTCCTGGAGCTGAGAGAGGAACAGGTTCTGTAGGGAGAGCAACATGGAATAAAGACACGATAGATGTCTAAAATACCTAAGTCAAAGGCAACTGGACTTGCTTCATTCCAGTTGCCTTTGACTTAGAAGTTCGCCCATGACCTGGATGCCTGAGAATCTGCACAGACAGACACTGACAGAGACCTGACTTACAATATTCTTTGGTGAAAGAACACAAATGACACTCTCTCAATGTCAACTCATGAGCTTTGTGGACCCAGCATCAAAGCTGATGCACTTACAAACTGTGATACTTCTTCATACTTAATGTTAAGTATCTCTGTGTGCCCTCTTACCCACAGGTGTGCCCCCTGGTCCCAATGGGGGCCGTGCTCCCAGGGGAGTCATTGCCATTGCAGCCGGGGTGCCCATCGGCATGGGTCTCATTGCCACTCCTCTCTGTCGAATCTCTGCATAGAGAAGAGGAATTTATCACAGAATGTATTCTTTTGCAGAGGCAAGAATTTGATGTGGCTATCCTTTAATCATTGTATTCTCTCTTGTCTCTGCATAACTCTGGCCTGAGCTCCATCAAACACCACTCAACAAACTCAAAAAGGTGATGCTTTATCTCTCTGTTGTGTGTTGATGTGTGTTGTACCTTGTCCTGGCCTGGGAGTCATCTGAGGACGCACCGGAGTCGACTCCAGCTCCTACAACATAACAGCAAACAAAACCAACAAAAGTCAAACAAAACAAAGATAAAACTACACATGTAAATACAAAAAAAAAAAAATAGATAAATGAGACTTACAGCTTTCTTCTTAGCTTCGGGATCAAAGCGTTCCAGGATGAGTTTGGCGTTTTTGTATGTCTCTGTTTCCATCACTTCCTCCAGCTGGAAACACAGGGAAACATTAGTCCTAACATTCAGACCTAATTGTGGTTCCTTGGTTAAAACACTAAAGAAGCACTGGGGATAAACTAGGACAGAAGGATTCATCTTGAAGTAGCAAGACCTGTTGAGAAGAGATACTACGGACCAAAAGGTAGCAGTTTTCTAAGCTTGTTAAAATAAGCCATTAATAAAAGTCGTTGTGGCAATGACAAGAAATACTGCTTTGCATATTGGAATAAAAGACACTGATTTTGACTTTGAAGGTGAGGAAGAGACCGATCACACTCCCTAACACCATAACATCCAAACTCTCTTTAAACACGTCAGTAAAAGATGCATAAATTAAATTAAATTAATTGGACACTTACGATCTTTTTTTTGGCAGCCTTTAAATCTTCTAGTTTATCACCTAAAAAAGATAAAGTCGTCAGTTCACTTTATCTTAAATCAGTTTAATTTCCATCCAAGGAAATATACAATGTCAAACAAATTTGAAAGTGGGGTATACTTACCATATTATTAAGCTGATGAGTTTATATTATTACATTTATATACAATTATTACGCTATAGTTGTTGTTTTAGTTGTGCAGTTTAAAATATCATGTACTATAGTGACTGAAGTCATCACAGCTGTTTGCCTCTATAGGGCGGGCTATAAAATCAATGCAGTTTCATACGTTAATATTCCATGTATAAGGGTTAGAGAATGGGTTAGAATGTTAAGTCAATATTATGACAATAATGACGGTGGGTTTGTGAGTCTGCAACGGGGAAACAGAAGTAAGAAAAATACACGACGTGTAATTTAATACGTCCTAAAATGAACAAAAGCCTGAAAAGATATGTTATGTGTTAGCTGGATGGATGGATGGACACAGAGGCACTGAGACAACTTACTGTTTCTCTCAGTGCGTTTGGAAAATAGGAAGACCAACAGCTTCCTGATGAACCACACCCTGGTGACAAGAAAGAAAGAGAGAATTCATGGGAAATAATATAAAAACACCTTGCACACAAAGACACCTTAAGTGTTGTGTGTCAGATTAAAGACGACACATCTGTACTTTGCAACAATGTCAGCACTCACAGCACAGGGTATATGAAGAAAGGCAGAGCCATGGCTAGTCTCTGCAACCATTGTTCTGGTAGGTAGAGACAGTACACGATCAGAGAGGTCAACAGGTATAGGACTGAAGAGTAGAGAAGCAATCGGCCAACCCACAGCTGCAGACAGACAAAAACAAAAGGATAAATAAAAAATAAATAAATAAACTACAATTCAAGAATATCACTGCACGTCTTGGATGTTTTGCAGACTTTACCTTTTGCAGACGTTGGTTTTTGGCTCTAAACTCCTCTAGCTCTTTAATCTCCTACAAAGGAAACGTGGAGGTTAAAGGTTATTTAAACAGAACAAAGAATCTCAAATAATCAGATGTTAAGTCTAGAATTCATCAATTGTGAGTTTCAAAATAATACAGACTGTTTGTTTTTTGTTTTTTTAATGCAGCAGTTTGGCTTCCTGATTAGTTTTCAATATAATCTGATGACTAAACTATACTAAAATAGTTACAGTTTTCTGTAACTGGTTGACTAAATATGATTAAAATTAACAATGACATTTAACACAGGACGAGGATTACATTTTAAAAATAGTTGACAAAATTAACCCTACTAAAAGTTGACTAAAATGTAATGACTTTTCCTCGACTAAAACTAGACTTAAACAATCACAATCAGTCCCAAAAATGACTAAAATGTGACTAAAACTAATAAGCAGTTTCATCTAAAGACTAGGGCTAAATCTAAAATAGCTGCCAAAATCAACACTGTATAGAAGGACGTGTTACTGTTTCATGGTGATACAAGTAAACGCCACATCCCATCGCCAACAAAATAAAAGTAAAATATAAAGAGAAATGGCTCTCTCATAAAGCAGGATTAATGACGTTAGATGGATAACTTGAGTAAAAAGTGGAATTCTTGCCCCATTTTCAGAGTGATAATCCCATAATTCAATAATCCTGTTTTTGAGTCAGGCCCCAGTTTATTGTACTGTTTATTTTCATTATGAAAAACTAAAATGCAAACTGTGACAAAGAAAAACATGGCATACATATTCTGTGTTATCACTATAGTGTGAGTACATAAAATCTGAAACCAAAGTTATTCAGTACCTTGTCAATGTTCTCCAGCTGCTCAACTGTGGTTGGCTTTGTCTGGTTTGAGGGTGAAAATAAGAAAATCATCATCAGGTTCATCAGAGCAATAAACACTGGACTTCTCAGTGTCACTCACAGCCAACAGACTCAGAAGTGACTGATCATGTCATCATCAGCAAACAATCAACCCACTTCCTGTTAACACATGTTCACTTGCCTTATCAAGTGGTCAGTCATGTTTATATTGTGCAATGCTAACCCTTTCTAATTCACTTTTCTTTCTTGTACTTAAACCTTAAGTGTTGACTCTTCCTTTTCCATCATCCACTTACCTTCCATCGGGATATCAGGGCCCCCATATCTGTAAATTACAGCGGTCTCCTCTTTGAGTCCTTTGGTTCACTATGGAAGAGAAAGTCTCTGTTAAACAACATGTCTCAGGTAAACAAAGCACATAATCATTGGTGAGTTTACACACTTTATGCAGCCGATATTAAACATCACATGTAAGCCCTGCTGTGCCATTTACACAGCACTGTCATCATCACAGGATTTAGCAAGCCGCCTATAGAATAACTGGACACAACGGTTGCCATTGTCCCAATCTGGATTTACTAAGAAACTTTTTGCTAAAGGCTCCTAATAAAACTTAACGAATACAACAAAGTTAGGGGTGCTTTGCTGAAAACTGTCTATGACTTAGTTCATATCGAATAACATAAGCTGTCATATATTATACACTGAAAAATGTTCACTCCACATGGCCAACTCAAACTCACTGTGAACAGCTCTTGTTTTATCTCTCTGGATAAAGGGCAACATCTACTCAAAGATTATGATGACATCCACCTTTTGACTAGATATGACCAGATCAGAACATGACTCAGTCATTTCTACACATGACTTAAGTCCACGTGTGGCTGTTGTGATATCACGGTTGCCATTCCAGCAGTAGATTTTAAAGAAAAGACAACAGGGGAAACCAGCAGGAAATGTGCAGTGTTTTTCATTACAAAAGTTTCCAATGTACGGAAAGAGACCACAGAATACATCCTGGATAACATATGCTTACAATCAAAAAGTGTAGAGCTTCTAAAGATTACCAGCAAAACGTTCAATGAGATGCTTGGTTTGTGTTGATTAACATAAAGTTTGGATTTCCAGGAGATATCTTGAGGTATAAAAGGTGCAGCCCTCTCCTCGCTATATTTATAACATTTATAATAAGCTCAGCCGGCTCGTTACGACACGTGGTGTTTCAGTCTCAGGGTGGTCACCTGACGTAAAAGCTACTAATGCTACAACGTTAACGAGCTTTTCTTTAATAACTTGTAATAACTTATTTTTCCGCCGAGCAGCGTCTGTTCACATGAGACAAAGAAAACATTTATATATAATTTCACGTTTCCAGCTAATGGAGATAAAGCTAACGATGGCTCTCTGCTCCATAAAACACTGGAGAGAGCGACCGTAACGCTACACAACGAGGCCGTTAGTCCCCTAAACTTTAACTTTACATTGAATTAATTTAATTAAACCAAAATCCTTCCTGAAGTCACCGTCAGTGATGCTGGACCTGCCTAGCTAACCCACTGCACAACAACAACAACAGTTCGGACCTCACCGGCAGCTCACCGCCGACAGAGACGTTTATCTTCATCAGGGCTTTCGCTAAAATAAATACTTACATCGTGCGGTGTCTCGGTGTTTCCGTTCTCCGGTCGTTTAGTCCAGTTTGCGCGGAAACAAGTAAAAAAGAAGAGTTTTCTCTGTCGCCCGAGCTGGAGCTGACATCTCAACTGCCGAGCGACAGTCGGCGCGGCGTAGTGACGTCACGGACGGGTGACGTCACCACGGCGCTGTTTCCCAGGGTGCTTTGCGTTGTAGTCTTTTCTGGTCCTTTGGTCAAGTCATGGATTTATAAAAAAATAAAATAAAAAAATAATGAAAAGCCAAACATAGGAAAATGAATATCAATATCATATAACGAAAATACTAATATCTATTAACAAATACACATCGCAATGAATTAAAATCCAAACATTATAGTAAGACAAGATAAATAATGAAACATCAGAATAAGGTAGAATATAAAGCCAGTCATCAAATGAGAAAAGATTAAGACTAAGAGGAACCCCCTTCACAAACTAAATAATGTCATCCTTGTAATTTTAGGATGTACGTCTCGTTTCCGACACTAGATGTCGCAATTTCATTATTTCATGTGACTGCAGCTTTCACTGTGAGCTGGTCAGTGGGACAGAGTTGAACCTTTAATTGAACAATTAGTAGTAATATTGTATCATGCATGCATTTTTATTTTAATATAATCACCTAAAATATAGGCTACAGTATATGCAATGTACATCAACTGCTCAGTTGAAGGATAATTATTCTGACAACTTCCTATCTGACAGTAACAACAGCTGCTGAGGCACTTTGCAGACCACATGCTACCTGCACATGGTTTAGGTAGCAGAACCTTAGATATACATTTACAATAAAAGTAAATAATTGTATAGTTTCCCTTTTAGTAAAAGTGACTTATTCTGCAAAAAAAAAAAAAAAAAAAAAGCTGGTGCCCAGTTCAGCACCTCAGACACAAACACATATGTAGTGTTCCCACTGTTAGAAAATGTTGTGAAGCCGTGGAACCTCTCTAATATTCAGCAGCTTTTCCCCACTCCCAGCTGAGCTGTTCCAGATTAGGCTGCAGTGTGCAGAGATTTGGCCTTCAGCTTTAATGCTTACAGCTTCCTCTGGAGTCTGAAGAGTTATGGGCCTAATAAAACTCTCTTTTTTTCAACCCCTCTCCCTCTTTCTCCCTCACACACACACACACACACACACACACACACACACACACACACACACACACACACATGCACACCCATGCACACACGCACACAGGAGATGCTGTTGATGTATATTATAGCTGATGAGTAATCCTGATGCTGATGTTATTTCCGTTTCATTAACCCTTAATAAATTAAACACTCTGAATAAAAATGAACAGCGGGGACCAATTCTCCAGCACCCCTCCTACACAAAGTACACACACACAGACACACACTGAGAGTGTGTGTCTGTGTGCAGTGGGACAAATGGATGTTACAAAGTCAGAGAACACTAAACAGTAATCACATCATTCATCTGACAAAATAAAATACAATAGAATAAAATGTGCATTGAGTGAGTATTCTATCTTCTTTTTTTGTTAATGAAAGTAAAGATGTAAATAAACTGTTTGTGTTTTTTTAATATGTAAGTGTTTTTGAATAAAAAGAGCAGCAAGACTATTTAGAGATTTACTTTTTTGTACTTATTTTAAAAAGCATTATCAGTGAGCACTTTACCTGAGACTCAGACTGGTCTGAGTACAGATATGTCAAAAATACATGCATTTTGTTCAGCAGTGTGGGAAAATAAAAATTTGACTTGACCCATTTAAACGTTTAAAGAATCTAAGAGATGAAACATGGGGGTCAATTGTGGAAAATCGGTGCAAAACTGTCTCTTCAGTTTCAGTCTATCAACTATTTGTGTTTTTGACTTTCCTTGCAGTCTTATTTTTTCTTGATTAAAAGTCTATCTGAAAAAAACGACAGCATTTATATTATTAGAGCCCTGAACTGATTTTAGGAGGCTACGGTCTGATATTACAGCGGTCCCCATGTTGCCTCCTACAGGCCTGTCTCTCCAGGGAGGATGAAGGGCCTCCTGCACCCACCATTTGCTGTCTGTATCTCCTTTATTGACTGAACATTTCGAGTGGCACATGGTTCAAAGACACTTCAGTTTGGGGGGGTTGGACCACTGACTGGACTTGGCAGTCAGTGTGTGTCTGTCTGAACAGGAGACACCTGCTTCAGGACAGACGTCCACGCTGAGGCACAGCCCGTGAAGCTGGTGTGGCTTTGCTGCTGCTCGGCCGCTCCTCCGCCTGACAAAGTAAGCCTCCATTATTCTGCTGAACTCAGTCGAAAGAACCTGTAGGTCCTCTCAGTTTGTTATTCAGTTATTCACCTGTTAAAATATGTGATTTTTAAATTTAAGTTATTTTTATGTTTCCGACCTTATCTTTCTTTGCTCTCTTTCACTTCCATGGCACCAGATTTTCCCTGTAAACGCTCTGCCCGTCGACGTGCGTTAACCTTTCATTCAGTTATGTCAATACCTGCACTGGATGCAACGCAATACATTACAGTTTAGTTCAGTCACTGAATGTCTTATAGACTAAACAAGTTGGATTCGTTTACTTTAAATTAACCAGAAACTTGTATTATTCCAGGCCTATAAAACATTGTAGGAGTAATCCCTGAACAAGGTGTGAGGAAGAAAATAACCACAGACTTCAGGCCAGATATTTCGACGTATTTATATCATTTTATAATTTATAAAATGTGCACGTTGCATATTTATTTATATAATATAATATCCTGTATAATATATACAGATAATGCGCAGTGATAGGTATTCATTTATGTTAATTTAATAATTAATATTATTTTTGTAGCTATATTTGATAGAAACACTTAAATAACGCTAAAGCTTCTAATTATAATAATAACAATATTAATATTAATAATAATAAAGAGGTCTACCTTTTAGTGATTTTGTAGTATTTTCAGATGACCTATTTCATTTATTTCTTTCGTAAGAAAGGCTGATAGTGTGCAGATTAACAAAGGACGTTCATCCTTCTCGTTTCGCATTAAAGGCCTCAGCCTGAGGTGAGACCACCTGCACACAGTGTTCAGACCTGAATCCGGTTTGTCTATCGATTCGGATCCAACACTAAAATGCAACAACAATACATTAATATCAGCCCATTCACCTGGTTTTACTTTATGAGCTTTATTCATTAATTCTTTCTGTTATTCCCTCTGTCTCCCTAACATTGTGTAACTAACATAAAAGCACAAAGCTAATGTGAGGATAATTTGTAAGCTTTTTGACTGGTATATTTATTAAAACATACACAACCTGACATAACCTCCAACACACAAAGCACCCATGACCTGGTCATATAGAGGGATAAATAATCAGTATATATATATCCATTAGGACATCCTACTGATATGTCTCCATCAGATGTCCTTATGCTGAGAATTAAATAGCCAAATTCTTTTAATTAGACATCAATATTTATTGTGCAATAAATGGGAAAATCCCCATACACCAGTAAGGTATTTGTACTTCTAAGGGGTTTCTCGTGTAGCCTGATACAGCTTCTTTAAAGACTTTCATCTGCCTGTGATATGTGATGACCTAAATATAGCCATAATGCACATTGTAGGTCTACATCTGGTTTGTTCATTGAGTTCACTCAGGCTGCAAGAGTTGTGAGTTATAAGACATATCACCCAAATTTATCACATGTAACAGGAAACAAAACCACCCAGCTAAGAATCTGTTGGTGTCAAGAATACAAATCAGTCACCTGGAGTCTCTCTTAGTCAGAGAAGAGTCGGTGGACATCTGTGTATCCTCATCCTGTAACAATGACAGCGATGTCTCAGGTGCGGCAGCCCACCAGGCCCCTGCTGAGGTGTAGATCACATGAAAACTAAAGGCAGTCATACACTATCCAACACACTGTTTAACAAACAAGAACTACTGGTGCTCTTCACAGCAGATTTGTCATAGCAAGAAAATCACAGATGTTACTAATAACAATAACTAATAACATTAACAATGGCTCTGTTCTGAAGTGTCAGGGTAGTGTGACGCCAGCACGAACAACAAAAGGGACCGCGAAACTGAAGCAGCTAAATGAAACTCAGCCACAATTTTATTATTTGCACCTGTGTTTTTCCTACTGTGGAATGTCAAAACGTTTTCTGCGGGGGAAAAAAGCCTCTTGGCAAAACTAACATACATGCTGACAATTTGAATTTTATTTCATGACAACGAATGTGTGTGTACTGGTCCTGTTACATCAAAAAAGACACTCCAGGCCATGATTTACGGGGCCCCTCCTGTCGACAGTCACTCTAACAGAAAGGTAGCCAACCCTCTGGTGGCGTTCCCTCGCCCCTTTGTCTGCTGTCTCTGTCCTCAGGTCTTCTGTCTTCTCTCTGCAGAGCCTGAGGAAGTAATGAACCTCAGCTGATTATGTCCATAGGTTAGACAAGGTGGGGAGAAGAGAGAGCCCAGTGCTCCACCAGCACAAGGCCCTTTGTTATTTTATAGTTTATATATATAATAATATACTAAAATTTCAGTTGGCAGTCATATTTTTAGGTTTTGTTTGGGGTTAAGTTTAAAGTTGATGTGGTACTTTAAAGTCTGGGTTGTTGGTTGGCCTTTGTCATCCTTCTCTTAAGATTTGGCAGCAGCCTCCAACTGCCTGGATAGTAAGTTTAAACCTGTGTGTGTGTGTGTGTGTGTGTGTGTGTGTGTGTGTGTGTGTGTGCATGTGTTAAGAAGCCTTAATCCACCTCATTGGGACATTATTTTCTGTGCAACAGTCATCTTATTCACATGCATCTATATTCGTGACACTTATGTAATCAGCAGTGCCTATAGGCTGATCAAAGGGCTTGGCTGCATCAAACACATTATATGGTCTGTATACAACAAGAACATCAAAAAAAAACTTCTGGGCATTAAGTGTAAGTGACCTTTCCGTCAGAACAACGCACAGTGTTTCAGTGAGATGTCCTCATGATTTCTGAATGCATGAAATAGGAAATGTCTTGATTAGACACATATATTTATTAAGCAATAAATGGGAAAATCCCCTCACACCACAATGTTTTCCTTTTACAGAGCTCTCGCATACTAAGATGTAACCTGAGGACTACTGATGGGCCACGAGTTGTAGGGAAACTTATCTAATATTGCTCTGCTGTACTGCTGCTGTTTGACTGTTACTATATCTACTACATTTACACCACTGTTATTATAGGTTGCTATAACCAACAATAATATTGATAAACTCAGACAGATGATATTTTCCTTGATATATCTTTATTTATTAGACTTATGTGGGAGTACAGTCCAAAGACATGGGTTGGGAAGTTTCAGTTTGCAGGAACATCAACAATAAACCAGTTGGTGATGATCATGATGTTTTGGTATGCAAATTGACAAATCTAAAGACATTCAATTTTGTCACAAAACAAAACACAGTACACAAACATCAGAGTTACAAATTGAGCATTAAAAATCATGTGAGTAAAATTATTATTTTCTTTCAAAAACATCATATTTTACATAAAAATGTGACTCTTGGCCGTGGACCTCGATGTCACTATCAACAAAGTATTTGTAGAACACATGACTGTATTCTGTAAATAAAACTGGAGTTTGCTGCTGCCCTAAATGACTTTACAAGACAACGACTGAGCCACAGTATTTCAGTTAAAAAACAAGATGAGAAGAAGCAAAACAGACACCAAGCAGCTTTCATTCTCCCATCTCCGCTGCATTGCTGAGATGTTTTCCTTTAATTGGACTCAGCCTGGGCACACAGGACAAAATGGATGATCACAAAGGATAAAAAACCTTTGAAAAGGCTCTTTCACCAAATACATTTAGCCTCAACTAAGCCTCCCTCATAAATGTCCAGAATGGGCTTTGAAGTCCAGCCTCCTCCTGCGCCTTCCATTTCCACAAAAATTCGCAGAAATTTGCTTTAAACATCTGGTTTCACAAATCAAAAATAACCAAGAAGTCTTATGACCTGCAGACATGCGTAGAGAATAAATACGAATGCAAAAGGAATGATTTTCTTTGTGCTTGTATAAAGTATTTTTATTTCAGATTACAAATGGCCTTAGGTTTACATAAAACTTTCTCCTCCTGGCAGTTTAATTATGTTTTATACAAAATGCCAAAAAGGCATAGCTACAGTAGCCTACTATTGTAGTGTGTGTGTGTGTGTGTGTGTGTGTGTGTGTGTGTGTTTAGGGCTGGCCATGCTTGGATGTGACATGGCCTGACTACTAAAAACGTGCAGCCCAGGCTGAACTGTATTAATTGCACTCAGCAGACCCAGTTTGGGCAGGCTCAAGGTCAAATATGTTTTCCTGACTTTCCAGAGGACAGTGAGGAGTGGTTTCACTGTGGTCTTGGGGGTAATGAAGAGACGTGGAGATAGGCCTGTTGTTCAGGTCATATTTATGTGTCTTGTTCTAACTTTCAGGTCTTAGCTCATGATCCAGAACTAAGCTTATATTAATTTGGTTTGGTTTAATATTAATATTGGTTTGAAGTGTTACATTCAGGGCTTCTCGATTACTGTCCCCCATGTGGAAATAGAGGAAGGGGAAAAACATCTTACCCTGCTTATGACAAGTTGGAGGTTTTATTAGGTGACTGGCCAAACCACAGCCTGCTAGAATTTAAACTATTTTAATTGTCCATGTATTTAACAAGCTGCACTTATCCGTCAAAGTCCGACTTTGGCTCCTTCACCTCACCGTTTTTACCGGAGACGGGCTCGGCGCTGCTGGAGCACGGCGCCGCGGGGAGACTGTCGGAGTACCGGGGCTGCTGCTACCGAGAGCCCCGGCCGCAGCACTGTCCTCCGCCCTGGAAATGGACCCTGTACCCGGCGAGCCGGCCCGCCGCCTCTCCGCCGCCCTCCAGCTTCAGCCTGCCGGGGGAAAGCGGTTATCACGAGTACCAGGGCTTGGCATCCCCGTCGGAGGCGTTGAGCGCCGGTAAGGACTGCTTCCTGCGCGGCGGGCCGCTTTACGGCGCCTCCGGTCCCCGTTTTCACGCACCGTTCTCCGGCGACGCGCGGAGCTTCCCCGGCAGATACACGGCGCTCAGTCCGGACTCTCAGCTCCCGTTCCCGGCCAGGCGGAGCTCTGTCCTGCCGCCCGTTTTCGACCAGTTTTTCGAGTGCACGGAGGAGGGAGGAGTGGATCCGAGAGCGGAGATCACACCTGGGGGCCAGGAGGAGAAGGAGCCCGGGTGGAGGAGCAGCGGGGTGAGGGCAGGGTCCCGGTCCCCGCGGGCTGGGAAGGAGGACGAGGAGGATGCGCCGTTATCCAGCGGCAGCGGGGGAGACTGCAGCCACGTCCCGGGTGAGTACAAGTCACACAGGGAACTTCTTTAATTCAGAAGCGATGGAGTCAAACACGTCAGGGGTCTTATATGCAACTGGAAATCTATTCGATATCCTACATGTTTCAACTCAAATATTACTTATTGGCATAATCATTTCTATATATTCATGGGACTCTCAGACAGAATAATATAAAATGCTGAGGTACAATAGGCCCAAACTGGGGAACCCAGAATAGACATTAATAGATCTTTGTCTAGGCTGTAAATAGACTTTATTAATGCAGGCGAGGCCTATTTGTTTATTTGTTGTATAGTCTGCTTCTCTGTGTTTATTAAGTCTAATATATTCAGCTAGGACAGGTTCGTCTTTTCAAAATAAAGCGTATTGGGATACTGAATATAACATAACTATTAAAATAAATAAATAAAAAGGATACGGGTCTGTTATGTTTGTGAATGAACTGCATTTATGCAAAGAGCTGTTCCGGTAAATGTGATCAGGATTTGTCAAGTTACACAATAGTTTGTTAATGTACCAATTATGTCCCCATTTGTTGGCAGTTTTAGTTAAGACTGATGTGGTTGGAACAGCAGCCACATGGTGCCAACCAGGCATGTGAGTCTAATACTGTAACTCACAAATAGCAGATCTACAAATGCATACAAATAACCTGTAATGAGCATTAATTAGACTAAACAGCCACACAGCATGAAGGTCATGTTAACTTCTTAAACTCACTTCCTAGACCTTGACATTCACTTTAAGATTAAATTGAAATTAATCTCAATTGGACTCAACAGACTGATTTTTTTGTAAGTCGATTTAAAAGTTGTTGCTCATTCAGCAGAGATGAGTCTCCTCTGACCGTTAGCAAACTCCTAACCCCCACTTGGCACCATGGACCTGGACAGATTATTTCTTGAATGTATTATATCAAATTAGTGTTATATTACACTGGTAATGCGTTCTTGTATTACATTAGACACACAGTGGACCTGTTGTAATTCTGCAGTTGGATTATAAGTCTGTTTCAATCTGTTACAAATTTATGGTCATTTTTTGTAAAACCCTTTTCTCCAGGCCTCCTCTATCTATCTATCTATCTATCTATCTATCTATCTATCTATCTCTGTAATCTTGTCCCTGTCTCTCCAGCTGAGCCCTGTTTGAGGAGGAAGAAGCGTTGTCCTTACTCCAAGCAGCAGATCAGAGAGCTGGAGAGAGAGTTTCTATTCAACATTTACATCAACAAAGACAGACGCAAGCAGCTGTCCCGCTTTCTGCACCTGACAGATCGGTATGTGCATGTTGCAAGATTTCTTTTATTAAGCTTTATTTAAATAACATTTATTTATTGCATTGTAAAGTAATTAGGCCGGTTCTGATTCAGTGAGCTGTAAAATGTAAGCTGCAGCCTGGGATGCCGGAGCAGGGTTACACCTGGGCAAAGCAACACATCTAACCTTGCTCCAGCTGGGGTTAGATCAGGGTAAATTAGGGTTAGTGTGACTGTTACTCCACTCACCAGGTGTTATTCAGCATAAGCTGACCATTTTTTGACCATGAAAGGTAAACCTACATGTTTTTGTGTCTGGAAGGAGAAGTGGCTTTAAGTCAATAGTAAAAACTTAATGGAATCAAGAATTAGACCTACAACAATTAGTATATTCATCGATTTATTGATTGACAGAAAATTAATGAGCAACTATTTAAATCATCGGTTCATTTTTTAGTCATTCTGGTGTTTCATATCGTTATAGACTGAAGACTTTTGGGTTTACAGTTATTCAGACATTGAAAGATGTCAGTTTGGGCTCTGGAAATTAAAGATTATTAGGCAATTTTTCACACAATTAATCACAAAAATAATTGGCAGATTAATTGATGAAGAAAAATAATTGTTAGCCCTGTTAACAATTAATGTTAAATGGCAGATTGGCGTCACACTGTTCCACCCTCCGGGAATAATATACACCTGGCTTTAAAACTTCATACGCTGGGTAGTTTGGGAGAACTGATGATGTTTCTGTAACCAGATCTTTTTAGTTTTTAACCACAATCATGTATGTTCTGCATGTGCATACGTTGTAGGCATAACCTTTTAAAAAATGTGGGTGATGATCTTCATGCAATTACATTCTCCAAAAATATTATACAATATAGTCTGTCTGATATGTTGAAGAAAATGTGATCTACTGATACAGAATCATTGCATATTGCAATTTGTTGTGTTTCTAAATGCTTGGGATAAACTCTATCTCAGCAAAAACAGCAAATATATATATAAAAAATCATGTTTCTATTTTATTCTGTGCTGATCCAGACAGGTGAAAATCTGGTTCCAGAACAGAAGAATGAAAGAGAAGAAAATGAGTAGAGAGAGACTGCAGTACTACACAGGATACAACCTGTTCTGACAGACGGAGGAAGGAGAAAGAAGTAAGAGGCGGTCTTTCTTTCAATGTCATGCAGAAACTGCGTGACAACTCTGCGATCCTCGACACAGCACTGTATCATTCCAGTCATGTAGGCAGGTTAATAGAGACATAAATAAAGAAGAAAACAAACAAACGTATAAATAAACCTCGCTCCTTCCAGCCATCAAAGGAGACCACCGAGGCTCAGGTTTAGGCTTTGTGATTTTCTCTGACTTCTCTTTTCAATATTCTGTCTCAGTCCTGATTTTCTTGACTTTCCATCATGAAAAAAATCTGAATGCCCCTCTCGCCTCAATTGAACCCAACTTCCCTTTGAAGACATGTGGCTAACTGTGAAGACATTAACCCTCTCTCTGCCTCAGGCCTTCATGTCCTATAAATACTAAGGACATATATCTGTTTCATTAAAACAAAGGAATATACAGAAACATCAAATACAGATGTGTTTTGGACTTTTTCTGAGTGTATGTGATTTTTTTGTGTGTATGTCTTTTTTTTATGCTGACTTGAACTGCTGACAATCAAATGGTGTGTGTGTGTGAGTGTGAGTGTGTGTGTGTGTAAACGAGTGCTCAAGGCTAATAACTAATTACAATATACTTATACCTCAAAAGATCACATTTAACCATCTATTTAGCATACAAATGTAATCATTTTAGGTAAGTGAAGACAATCTACAATCATTATTCTGATATTTGTGACATTTGACATTGGTATTGTTACCATTTTGCTTCTGTGTTTTTAGGCTGTGAAGACTGACTGCATAAGAAACGTGATTAAATATTGAATGACATACTATTATCAATGAGTCATTATTTCATGCATGTCTTCTACTTTTGGGTCAAGTGTGCGTCCTTATTATTTATTGCGACATCATGGAATTTGGATTTCAATATATTCACGTATTATATTTCAATACATGTACAGTTAATGACAATGTATTTGACCACTGTTTACATTATATCTATAAGAGGAGTTGCTTGTTGTTTGTTCTGAAAGGGCTTTTAGGGGATTTTCTCAACTATAGGGGAGTGTGTAATCCTTGAAGATAAATAGATTTGAGTCCTGAAATGCTAAAATGTATCGTTCTAAATGCATTTGTATTTCACTCAAAAAAAAGTTCACATTTTCAAGCCTTAGAAAATGAAAAACAACAAATTTTGAGACATTTAGAGAAAATATTTTAGACACTTTTCAAATTCAAAATCTGATAAAATGCTAAAATATTTACACAAACTACAGAAATATCGCTTGTTTTCAATGCAAGTTTGTCACAGCACTGTCCGAGGCCATTCACAGGGTGCTGTCTGAGTGTTTTTATATAGTAATAAAACTAAATGAATGTCAAGCGTGATCACTTATTGCAACAAAAAAATATATCCAGAAACACAATTAAATAGGCTCACAATTTGGTCGGATGATGCCTAAATACAAAAACCACAATGTTAAGCAGGTCAGTGCAGCCCCATAATGTAAACATCCTTAAGATAAGAGTAAAAGTGTCAAAATACTAAAGAAAATAGTTTGTCTGTCATGTATTTTCTGGAGTTGTGAGCCAGACTTTGAACGACACCAGACAGCAGAAACACACAGTGAGTCCAAGGCTGCAAATGAACCTTGAACCGCCAAACAACCACAATACACCCCACCGTCACAACCACCATTTCCTCGGCTTAATGACTTTTATTGGGGGCAATACAGGGAGTCTGCTGTCTCTCTCTTTCTTTGTCCCACACACTCACTCGGCCTGTGTGTGAGTGGGACTCTGCATGAGTGTGTATTTGTGTGTGACGTAAAAAGGAGGACCAGCAGATGAAAGGAGAGATTGTGTTTCTGGTCAGAACTAAAGGCATTCAACCAATAAACCCGACCACAAGCCTGCTAAGCCTTTTTTTCCACACAGACACGTTTTAAACTGATTTATTTATCTATTTAAATTATAAATCTCAATCATTGTGTTGTTTTAATGCTATTTTTACATTCTTAAAGAAAAAATAATGTAGTAATAGTAATAAAAGCAAGCAGGCCTGGTAATATAACTAGTAGTAGAAGCAGTAAGAGTGACATATGTATAGTTAATGTAGTGCAAATAGTAATAATAACTAGAGAAGTTGAAGAGGCAGTTTTTGGTGTCAGCAGCAGTAGCAGTAATAAAATATTTGTAGCAGTTTGTAGATTAGTAGCAGTCGTAAGCCTAATATTAGTGCCAGCAGCAGCAGTTAGTAGCAGTAACAGTAGTTGCAATAAAAGCAGCATTGATAAAAGAATTAGAAATGACAGTAAAAAGGCAACACTTTGCTTTGACCCCAGTATTTAGCATTTGTAAGCAGTATATAAACATTTAATAAATGGTTCATAACACACTTTAATGTTGTTGAAAGCAAGTGTTTCTTTAATGTATTCGTCAATAACTATAACTCCTCATGTGGACACTCAGAAGATGTAACTGTGGACAAATATTACACATTAATCAACAGTTTAAAACTACATTATAGTAAGTTATATATAAAAAGAGTAAATGCAATAGTATTGATAATACTTAACTGACAGATTTTCTCAGTGCTCACCTCTAAAACAGTTGGCATCAGCTCATGGCAGATTCTTTCCATTACTCCTTATAGTCTGTCATATAAATTTATATGTCAGCCTGCATGACTTTTACACTGCAAACCCTCCAGATCCTGTAACAGCAGGTTGAGCTTGACCCCCACCTCCACCACCAGGGCAGTCATGATGACACTGCCCCCTAGAGGAGGTCACTGCAACAACAGCCCCCTGGCCTGAATCCTCCAGACTCTGATTCATGTGTTTCTGCATTTTATAACAGAGACCAATTAACAGAGCTTATGCAAAATAAAAAAAGATGCATTAAACTGTCCCGCTCGCTGAAATGGACCAGGGGTCTTCAGGGTGGCCAGTCTAAATATTGCATTTGAACTTTTTTGTTGTTGAATAGTTGTATATCTTTAAGAAATGGTTGTCAAAGATGAACTTGAGACTTGCAGAGGCAGGTGGTTTCAGGTAAACAATTCTGCAATGTTTTATTTAACTTCTTCTTGGAATTTACCACAACAACAATATTTAAAGGATTGTTTCGACTCCTTTTCCTGTTTAAAATCAACTCACTAACAGTGTGTCTGGAAATGTAATGAAACAATATTCTCAAATGATGCTCCACAGGACCAGATCTTATTAAAAGCAGCCTGTGGTCTCATGTGGACGTGTGTGTGTGTGTGTGAGTGTGTGTGTGTGCTTTTACATGACCAGGTTCGTGAATCTCTCCTGTTTTAACTCATCCACACAGCAGATGGCGCTAAGGATGCACACGGACAGCGGTCGAGGCCTGCCGGTGTGTTACAGGACTGATAGAAAATTTGCAAAAGCGACACAGTTGGTTTATGTCTTCGAGCCACGCCCCCAACCTGCCTGTCATCCTCCCCTCCACCCAATCAGATTTCACTTTCACACACAACCAGGACACAATGACGGAGAACTGAGAAAGTCTTTAAATAAACTGGCAACAGGCCAAATAAACTATTATAGTTTTTTGAATTTCAGCATCCTAGAATATATAACATGCAAACATCTGGAGTAGACTATAACCACTGGTTCGTTTGACCAATTTATCGATAGAAAGATCCATTTGTTTCCAAAATGTCCATTATTCATAGGATAAGAAAAACAGCCCCGTTTTCACCTTTGTGACAAACCGTTTGTTCAGATAATCCAACGGATGATTAAACTCTGTATTTATTTTAAAGGCACATTGAATCTTTCAATTCTTTCTGAAAGATTTAAACTCACCAAAACTGGAGACACATTTTCACGGGACATGGCAGGTCTCGACAACAGAACATGCAAAAAAAAAACAAAAAAAAAAAACCCAACAACAACAGATACTTTTTCTGAAATGCAAAATCGTTGCAGATTTGCACAAGCAGCCTTTTTTATTTTTTTGAGTTAATTAATTAATAAGTAAGCGAGTAAGTATGTAAATAAATAAACAAAGACATCTTTAAAAATATTAATACAGATAACTGTAACAGAACAGCAGAAACGGAACCATTAAACCAACTAGATCCCACTGGAGAGCCTGCTGTCACTTTGTGAAGTGGTTAATGCGTAAAAGAAAGATCACATCCAACATGAACTTCGAGGGAGAGATTTCCAGAGAATACACAACATTTTTATTGTAAGAAAACTCAAGATGAAGGAAGTCCAGACAAAGAAAAGCCACAGCCCATCTCTCCTCTGTTAATCTCAATCCCAACACACACACACACACACACACACACACACACACTTCAGACGAGCTTGTAAACGACTCCCTGCTACTTTTTATTCAGCTTGTAAAACGGTGTTCCAAGTACAGAGTTTTAAAAACCTATATGCTGCATTCAGGCCCATCTGGCAGCAGGCTCGCAGGCCGACTATCACATTTCTGAGCACAAAAGAATGATCAGATTTATTTCCTACACTGGGTAAATACAGTCCGGCCATGTGATCCACGGCACAACCAATGGGCAGCCGAGACGAAGGTAAGGGCAGGAAAAAAAATTACTACCATTTTAGGGGAGGATGTAAGCCACTATACCGGCCCATCTAACGTTTTACAGTCGCACTTAAGTGTGTTTTTATTGAAATAATAAAATAAACATGTCGCTAACGAATTATTATTCCATGATGGGGCTCCAGACCGAGGAGCCGTACGGTGCACATTTCATCCCGGGAGGCTTGCAGGCTTCGACGGCCGGCTGCGCAAAGCCAGCCCGGGGAGCGGAGGAGGAGGGGACCCCCGGCTCACACATTCCGGATTTTTCACATTTTTCCAACAAACAGACGAACTTAAACGGCTTTTCCCCCTGGACAAACACCCCTACTTCCTCCTCGTCCTCTTCTCCGCAGCTGCAGTCCGCCCCCGGCGCCTCCATCCCCGGCCTTTTCCACCCACATCACCTCCTGAGCCACCACCACCCGTACTACGGCCCGCAGACGCAGACGCACGCCGAACACCTCGCGTCCGCGGCCGGGTCCGAGAGCAGGTTCGTCCGCTGCTGGGAGGGCGCGACCCCCGCCCCGGACACCTCTCTGTCCCACGCGTCGGCCGGTTTCCCCGGGTGTCTGCCCGCTCAGGGTGACCTCTCCGATCCCAGCCCGAGGTATGAGGCGGTGAAACCCGAGAGTTCCCCGCCGTCCCTCGACAGCCCCGCCGACTCCAGCTTCGCCAGCCCGCCCGAGGTGGTCCTCGAGCGGCTGGGGACCGCGGAGGAGCTGGGCAGGAAGCCGGAGCCCAAGAAGGAGAACGAGGAGCGGAAAACACGGCAGCAGCTCGACCCGGGTAAAGACAGATATATCTCAGCCAGAAATGTTTATTACATGTGCATACACAGGTGTGTGTGTCTGTGCGAGTGTGTGAGGGAACGTGGCCCAAGTAAGTAAGTGTGTGTGACTTTTATAGCCCTATAAATGTCTTGTAAACGGTAAAATATAAAACTTTATTGTCCATTAAAATAATTAAGTTGCTATTGCTGTTATTTAGCGATTTGTCACTGGAGGGGAGACGCAGGTAGGCTTGCGGTGTATTCGCTCGGATTTGTGCAGGAAGACTGATGGTTTGCATGTTTTTCTTGCAATGAATGCTCGCAGCTTATTTTACCAAAAAATAACCTATATAACCAATATGTTGCATAAGCATTTCTATCCAAAAACACTGTAATAATTCATAGGCCCTTTACTGTTCATAGCTGGCACAGAAGTAGGCCTCAAATAACCTTTATAACTATTTGCAATTAATAATATTTACACTATTAATAACAACAACAATAATAATACATTGTAATGTCTATTATTAAATATTTTTCTTTGCTTTGTTTAATTTTTTTTCTGGCATTAAAATGTAACTTTCTGTAAATATATTGATTTATTGTTAAAATGCATGTGCAACAGAATAAAATGCTGTGAACTTCTATCTATTAACTTTCCTTTGTCTGAAACTAGGTCTAAAATATTTTAAATAAGGATTTATCTTAGAGTTCTACTTATTGTTAAATGGTGCAGTGAAGAGAGATTTTTTCCAGCCTGAAGTCATCAAATAAATAATTCAGAAATTGAAGCAGTGAGCAAAATGTCCTCTGTGTGGTGTGAGTGCAGCTGAAGCCAGAAATAGTTCTACTTGTTGATCTCTTGCTGGCTGTCTGTCTAATTATAAATAAAGCATTTTCAATAATTCAATATCACTCCCCAACTGCACTTTAATAATTCTAAAAATGAGGCTCAGTTTGGCTGTATATCAACACTGCCTGCACTCTTTATTGGTTACACTCTGCTGTATTTATTGCTGCTCGCCGTCCTCCAAAAAACATTTTCATCTTAAAAGGTAGAAAGCTGCATCTGAAACCACGGACATAATTTTACATAATGTCACATTATGTTAAATCATTGAAGTGAAAGAAGGGTAAAATGAGGGCATAAACAACACTAATGCTTATAAAACTCGGTTTAAAAGGAGCAATGTGGTTTAAAAAAAACAAAAAAACAGTGGAAGTGTCTTCATTCATGGGGCTGGTTTTTAGCATGTGTTATTGTTTCTTTTTCTAATGAGCCAAAGGTTGCAGGCTCATAAAATTTGTTCCTGAGAATATTTTCTTTGATTTTTATGTCATCCTTTGAACTCCCTACTGCACATACACACACACACACACACACACACACACACACACACACTTAGGTTTTAATGCCAGGAAAGACCAACCGGCAGAAAGTACATATGTGGTTAAAGTAAAAATTGATGCCACCGTCTCTCCTTCTGCAGAAAATCCATCAGCTAGTTGGATCCATGCCAAGTCCACCAGGAAGAAACGGTGTCCGTACAGCAAACACCAGACCCTGGAGCTGGAGAAGGAGTTCCTCTACAACATGTACCTGACCAGGGACCGGCGCCTGGAGGTGGCAGGACTCTTAAATTTGACAGAGAGACAGGTCAAAATCTGGTTCCAGAACAGACGGATGAAGATGAAGAAGCTGATGACCCGGGACAGGAGGAGTTTGAATGAATGATGGATTTTGGAAGAAAGAGGCTGGGGTTCTTTTTTGTTTTTTTTTTCCAGGATTTCCAGGCGAGGAGGTGCTGAGGTTATAGCTGGTAAAAGTGCTCCAAGATGCCCAACATTTTTGGAATGATCAACTGTTACTAAGCAATGGATTGTGAAGCGAACATGGCTGCCTTGGACAACTGCAGTGGTGAAACTCTGCAGGGGAGACCAGGATGTGTTGTAACACGTATAAAAAAACAATGTCTTTTGGCCTTTTCATGTTAGATCTTCTGAACTCTGGAGTAGATTTCCTCCATCTGCATGTTACAAAAATGAAAACAGTGAACCATTAACCTGGGGCAACTGTAAATAATGCTCAGAATAGAATGATAACATTTACAGGGAGATCCATCAATTTAATTAAAAAAACAAAACATACTAGATGATGTGAAATATTTTGCTCGTATTAAAACACATCTGTTTTTGATGAGGTTGTATATCTCACATGTCCAAAACTGAAACTACTTGACACATACTTGACTTCACATAAATTGTCTGTGCTTTCTGCCAAAATGTGTTTTATGCTTTAATGCTAAAACTATTGTCCCCATAAAAACTGCTTTCAGAAAGCCGGACGAGACTGTACAACAAAGAGACTATCAAAGATAAATCCCATCAGGGATCTTATGACTGAGCACCTGTCTGTGATGCCCTGGAAAATAGTTTCAGACTGTTTATTAAGAACTAAATTAAAATACTTGAGGAAAAGAAGCCTAAACAAACAGAAGCCTGACACTTACCTAAAGTAATTGCCTGAAAGAGACAAGAGAGCGAGACAAAACTGATGTAAACAGAAATATGAGCAATCTCTTTGTTTGCTTTAATTTAAAGGTGAAATCTGTTCATATACTTGGTTTAAAATGCTGTAATTTTAAGTCGTTTTGCATGTTTTTAGTGTTATTTGACCTTAAGACCCAAAGCACATTTACTGTGGCTGGACTTACTATCAATGTGCTGCTATTCAGTCTCATTGCTTCTGGTTAAATATACCATTTCCCCTTACAAAAAATGTCAATCTATCACATGTCATGAATTTCACGCAAGATATTATATGTGAAATTGCTGTCTGGAAACCACACGTACCTGTAAGTGAGATCATCACATGTGAAATGCTGTTGCACATGTGATAAACCCCATGTGCTGCTCTGCAAGGGAACGTTTTCTCAAACCAGAGAGGAGATGTGTCAAAAACTCACGTTACTGCCAAGTTCCTTTTAAATGGAAACATCTAACATCGAGCTACCCTAGTGTATAAAATTAACCACTTTAGCAGATTGAAGTTATTGAAGCTGGATACTTTTTCTCTCCATGACTGCTGGATATTCTCTCAACAACAAGGTGAGAGATTGCAAAAAGGAATCTGGATGCTTTGCCATATTGGCTCTGGATCCAATACTGCATTTAAATGACCTCTGAATGACTACAACTGAGAAAAAAGTTAAGAATCTCAGTGTAAAGGAGTCCAGGACTAAAAATAGGCTATTTAAAACATGTAGCTCATTATAGTTGGACGCCCTGATGTCAGCTGAAACATGCTTGATTATTGCACAGTTTACAACTGAACCTCAGTGTTGAAGATTAGCATTTGATCCGGAACAGAAAATTATGTTAAATTGTCAGGTTTGCCAAATTTTAACAATAAAAAAGTACAAGCAGGCAAATTATTAAATAAATGCAATAAAAAAAAAACTGCAGTGAGGGATTCAGGATGTATTTCAGGTGTGTCCAGGTGAGTTAATGCTGTCAGAGAGGTTTATACACAGATAACTTTTAATTTAATCTCAATTCTCTGGGTTACAACCAACCCCAGTCTCCCCTAAAATAATATCCAGAAGAGACAAACCTGAGCAGGAGTCCTTGTTTTGTTTTTATAGACCGTGCATGTGGCCTGTGGGCTTATCTGTTGTTACTGTTAATGTTGTTGTTGTTGTTGTTGTTGTCATTGTCGCTACATATATATGTTGTTACTGTGGGTCTAACACACACACACACACACACACACACACACACACACACACACACACACCAGTCATGGCTAAGCTATGGTGTGGCAGCACTCTGGTGGTCCATGTGAGACGTTCTGCAGGGACTTCAGGCAGAAACAACGCACAACCCGTTTTCATTTCTACAAACCACTTTAAGATATTATAGGAACTATTAAAGGGACATCAAAGGTATTTTAGTGTTTCAGTTTTTTTCCACGAGGAGGAGATGGACTCAAAGACAACTCTCTCTCTGGGAGAAGAGGGGGACAGGCTATGTTAGCCTACAGAGGCCTGAACTGGACTCAACACGTGATGAAACGAGGCCTTCATCTGCTCATACAGGAGAAATATGCTGCTCGTGGTGATTTTTTTTTTTTTTTTATGAAATAAAAGATGGAGTACATCATCATTGTTAAATATGCGCCTTTCTTGTGGTTTTTATTTGTCTTTTCAGTTCATCTGTGCGGTTTTTTACGACGGTCCTTTGGTCCTTTGGGCTCCATCTATATTATATATATATATTATTATGTTTCCACTACTAATAGATGTATAGTTTTAGTTCTGTATTACCACAGTTTTATAACATTACATTACCTGGACATAATAATAATAATAATAATAATAATAATATCAGCCCATTATTACTACAGTTACACAAACGGGCCTATAGAATATTTAGGAATATATTAAATCGTTTGGTTTGATTATTAGAGCTGTAATAAAATTACAGTTGCTTTGTTTTTTATGTTTATTTTTTATGAAATAGAGAAACACACACAAAACACTGCTGCACTATTACTACTGCACTATAAGACTTAACTAGATAATAAAATGAGTCTTGTTTTGGTAGTATTATTCTATATTATTATGGTATAATCCAACAAGAGAAAAAAGCAGTATCTCATGTTTGACATTCTCCTGGATTATAGGCCTATAATACCATTTATTAGCTTGTATATTATGATTATATTATTCCAACGTCAAGGTGTTTCACCGCTCTCAGGTATGCAGTCTGAGTTTGAGTCCACAGAGAGACATTTCTGCCTCCTTGTTTTGTCAAAGTCAGTGCAGCGCCTCGTAGCTTCGCTCCTTTATTGCGGCCATATAATCTGCACAGCGCTCATCCTACTGCAGGGTCATAAACCAACAGCATGCATTTGGAGAATAAACGTGACTTTCCCCACACTCAAGACAGAGACACGCACACACAGAGAGGTGCCATAAAGTCATTTAGGCCAGACAGTCATCGGGACTATATGGTTTTATTGGACACCCTTTCCTGCCTCGGAGCCTCAACTGTCCTTCTAAATGTTAAAGTCATTGTCTGCAGATGAGACCAGACAGCCTCAATCTCAGTTCTGCTCACCACGAGACCACAAAACACAGGACATCTCATTATATGGGGATTAAAACGTAGACAACAAAAGCGTTTATGCCTGAAAAGAGTCTGGATTTGGTCATTTCTTGTTAGTAAAAAATCCGACTTCAGAGTATTGGCGAATGTAGACTTGTGCTTTTTAAAATCCGGATTACCGCCTTGATTTCCTGCTGTTGATAATTTAACATTTAAATATATCTGACAGAAGAACCTACAGCCTTAATGCTGCAAACTGTTTTTTTTTTTTTTTTTTTTTTTGCCATGAATAAGAAGTGATAAAAAAAAAGAGTCTCGTCTCATTTTGTAAATTAAAACGTCAGTCCTGTTTACGCAGGCAGTGTGAGTTATTTCCAGATACTGACTGAGCTCCGATATAACTTCATATACTAAAGCTATTAAGAATATGAATGCTGAGAAAGACTGAAAATATACATTTATTTTACCTTCTATAAAAACAAAATAAAGAAATCTGTTTCACACTGAAATACGCAGTTTAAAGGTTTGTTCAATAAAGGCAAAAAAGGTAAATAAGAAGTTAGTTTTACAAAAATATTAACTGGGCAGCAACAGCAACAAAAAGACCAAGTTTATAAATTCAGATTAAATGTATAAGACTTAACTTAAGTGTCAGAAAATAAATTGTCAGTCAACTACAACAAAGGGAATACTTATTGTGCTGCAGAAATTAAACAGGACGTCAAGTAATGTTCAATTTATTGAGATTAAATGTTGTTCCCTGTACAATGTCTGCAGTAACATAAAACGAATTCACAGTGGTACAGTAACATAGACTATAATAACTGAGTTAAAATGATAGTACCAGTATACTATCATCTGCAGTATGCTTAGGAGGAAGCTGTACTAGTACACAGTATTTACTTTACAGCCTGATGTGAATAATCTTCTATTCTTTGAGCTGATGACACAAGCGTCGTTACAACGTGGAACCACAATGTGGAATAAAAGTAATAAATAAATCACAAATAAAAATCCATCTTGTTAATAAAATGTTTGCTGTGTCAAGGTGACGGATCAGGAGATTTAAAGATGTGACCTGGTTTAAAAGACTCACACAACACCAGGACCAGGAGTGTGTGTGTGTGTGTGTGTGTGTGTGTGTGTGTGCAGCCCCTGTAGTTCCTGGTTGTGTCCGCTGGGGGGAGGTGTTGTATTCTCTGAGCTGCAGGGTGTCTTCACAGCGGTTCTATGGTGTAATGGTTAGCACTCTGGACTCTGAATCCAGCGATCCGAGTTCAAATCTCGGTAGGACCTGAAACCTTTTTAACATCTGATCAACACACTGATCCACACACTGATCCACAGGAAGTGTTCAGATCTCCTGAATCAGAATCTGCTCTTCTACTATTATATCCTTAGATTATCACTCGTGCATTCAAGTTAAACAGGATTTCACTGTTGTAGTTGCTCGAGCTGGAGCTCAGTTTAAACTATTTTGCATCGGACTGCAACTAATGATTATTTTTATTGTGGATTAATCTGCTGATTATTTTCTCCATTAATCGATTGATTAGTTTGGTTTGCAAAAAAAAATAAAAAATCCAGAAAATGGTATGAAAAACCGTCACAATCACCCAAAGTGACAGCTTCACTACGCTTCTATATTAATTAAAATAAGAAATACAATATAATATAAATTTAAATTAAAATAATTAAAAGGAAAAGCAGCAACACCTCACATTTGAGAAGCTGGAAACATTAAAGATGATTTAAACGATTATAAAAATATTTGCCAATTAATTTTCTATCAATCGATTAATTGATTAATTGACTAATTGTTTCAGCTGTACTTGTATATACTTTAGGTGGTTTTGTTAATAAATGTTCAGTGATAATATACTAAAGTAGTGTAAATAAATGGAATTATAAGGCTTTTCAACCGCGTTTAGCCAATTACAGTATTTATACTCCATGACATTTGGCCTTTTTCGCGGCTTTACTTGCAGATTTAGATTAAACATTCAGCGTGAGATTCCCTCAGAAAACACAGCATGGCTGCTGTTGTGTTAAAAGATTGAACCCTGAATAAACCACTGGTCCACAGCGGTTTACATCACTGCAGGAACAGGCCTGTGTGATGCTACTTTCCGTTTCCAACCTCACAGTCTCTGCCTCCTGCAGCTGTTCACTTTAACAAGAGAGGAAAACTGCAAATATCTCATAACTAAAATACAAAAGCAGGGGAAAAAAAAGGTCTAACAACTATTGTGAGAGAGTAACATAATGAAAAGATGCGTTAATATTCTTAATACTCTTGACATTTAAAAAGCAGCATTTATTTAAAAACGTAATTTTAAATAAATGTAGGCATTCAAACGTTGTCAACATCTTTCTGCTCAAGTTCTCAGGAAGTTGCATGGATATAAACAGAAAAACTATAAATCATGGCCCTAAAAACACACATGGAAGATAATTTACCAGCTGGCAGAATTAATTATGGAGTTTTTGTTTTATATATAGAGCAAGTATTAAAAATATGGAAGAATCCCCATGCTGAACTCTGAGTTTAACCTTTAGTAACAGTGGGGAAAGGATTTTGTTTTACAGGAAACAGTGACGGCCTCTGTTCTAACCAGCCACTACTGCTGTCCCTTCAACAGTTGTATTTAAATGGTCGGTGCAGGAAGAAGAGAAAGCGTTTCTGAACATCTGATTGCATGTTTTTCTGCTTCCCTGTGTTTTTCAGACCTCTTTCTATTAGATGGTAGAAATGCACAGGTGGATTGTGGTATTTCACCGCCTGCTCAGCAGCAAACAGCAGAGGGACTCAGAGAGAGAACATAGTGGAGCTTTAAGCAGCTAAAGAGCCAAATATTTCCCCCAGGAGGCCAAAAACAGCCGAAACATGATTCCCAATGAAATATTATTCTGTTTGCTACCAAGTTCGTCCTATCAACTTGTCTCCGCTGCCCCCAAGTGGCTAAAATAAATCAGTTGTTGCAGGTTTAAACAGCCTCCATGTCAGTAACACTGTATTGTACTGTATGAGAATAATGTTCCAACATAACAAGCACAAATAATATAAATACTTCAGGAGAAATCAGCTCTTAGGCTATTTTCCACTAAATATTTCCACTAAACGTTCATTCATTCGGGGGATTTCACTGGAAATATATATGTTAAACTCACTGATAATCTAAAGTCATTTCCGTATTTCAGTTATATATATTTATAATGTGAATATATGTGTTTAATTATGTGCAGTGGAACTGAACATGTGCAGAAAAAAATGAAGCAGAAAATAAACCCTGCACGTGGGGGTGCAAATAGACCGAGTATTCCTTTTTCTTTTTATTTCTTATTATACACTATAAAATAAATGTAAAATAGTTTTCTTTACATCACACAGATTAGTATTTTGGTTTAAATAGTGAGTCTGATCTCAGGGGAAATGTGTCTGTCTGTATTTGTATTTTTGACTCTTTAGTAGAGAAATGTTGCCACATCTTTTTCTCTTCGTTAGTTCCGTTTGTGCAGGGTGGGGATTTAAAAAATTCAATCAAAATTAAATTAAATTAAAGGAAGTTGGGGTGAGGTTTTGGTTTCCTTTACTGTAAAAAAAAATAAATAAAATCCCTGTTTTCTGATTTCCAGGCCCACACATCACACACAGACGACATGACATTTGTTTTCTTACATTTCAAATGCATTGCAGTGGTCTGCATCGTCGTCTGAACTACAACAAATACTCCAAAATAAAAATGCAGCAGAATTGCAAAGTAGATTATCTCAGAGGCCTTTTAAAAGAAATGTGTTTGGGCCGAGGCTCGTGCTGGTGTGTGTGTGTGTGTGTGTGTGTGTGTGTATTTGGAAATGCAGCTTTCTCTCGGGTGCAGCTGCCACAGATTCCCCTCTCTGTCCGCATAATTTACCCAGCAGCACACAGGTCATAAAGCGGTTTAACGAGCCCACGCGGGCCGCCATTGGCCGCCGACGGTCATGTGCGCGCGCGCAGTGCGTGCCCTCACCGGCAGCCTCGCCTCGCGCGCTCTCGGCAGCCCAGACCTGCACCCGCGCGCCTCCATGGACGGGTCCGTCATGCATCTTTTTATTTTGTGGTTGTGTCTCTGCAGAACATCTGGGTTTGTCGAAGTTGTTCGTTAGATATTATTGTGAATGTCCCTTTACGCCGCACAGCAGACCTCAGGTAACGTGTATATGCGGCAGGCTGCAGGCGGGGAAAGATGCGTACGTACATTTCTTTGCATGTTTTCTCTCCTGTTTGGACTGTCCAGTGTTACTCTTCCAAATTTTCTGTAGACAAACGCATTTTCCACTGATTTCTGACTGACATGTTTTGAACGTTTTTATCTGCTTTGAGTTGTTGATTTGTTTCTTATTCTTGTGCTGTTGATCTCAGGATGCTGCAGAGGAAAATGGAGTCCAGCAGACAGCTCACACCAGGTACAAACAATTCAACACTCAAAATGGTACAGAACAGATATCCCACCACTGCTCCACCAGATGCTTGTGTGTGTAGATTTAATACAGTAATTATGTTCTGTAATATATGTTATTAATGTCCATGGATCAATAGGCTTTAATTGTATCATGCATAATAGATAAGTTCAATTTATTAAGCAGGCTTTTAAAGCCATCTGATTTTGTAATTGTAATAATCAGGCTCTATTGATTCTGCTCACAAAATGTGTCTTTCTCACCAGCAAATCAAACTAAAATGAATTGCATAGGAACATAATTCTTATATGACTCGACTGCATATTCAGAGATGCAAGAAACAGGTCTGCAATTGTTATAAGAGGACTCCTGACTGTTTCTAAATGCTCCAACCAAGTCATAAGGCTACTGGAAAAGGGTCACAAGGGAACAGGACCATCCTTTGTATAATCACATAATTGCACTTGGTTATAATTACCAGGCCTGATGCAGAAATCTTTAGGTTATATCTACTTTAAAGTGTGTATATATGTGTCTGTGTGCAAACTAATAGATGCTTCAATTCATGCATTCAAGAGGAATTTAACTAAACATTGTTTAAGGCTCAAGAATCAGAAAATTTTAGCTTTCTCCTCTCTGTCCGGTTATCTTTCTTCACACTGCTTTTATAAGAAATCGTGTGAGGCCTCCGTAAAAAAAGAAACCGAATGTCTCGTTCCTCCTCCATAAAACTCACTTGGACAGATGGAGAGAACGACACAGAAGGAATCCTTTCGTTTGTGTTTTCCTTTTCATTGACGTTCTTTTTTTTATGGCGGCAGCCAGAGTGTCAGAGAGACAAAGAGACAGTATTTTCTCCCCCTTTTTTTTGAATTTTATATTTCTTTTTTTTTTCTTCCATGAGGGCAGAAGGCGTGGTGTGAGAGATAGAGAGAAACAAAGACAGTATTTCACTGGAGCTGCTCAGTCAAGCTCAGCTGGCACTCAGTATTTACAACCTACTGCAATGCAGCAGGGAATCTGTGTGTGTGTGTGTGTGTGTGTGTGTGTGTGTGTGTGTGCGTGAGAGAGAAAGAAACAAAGAGACAAAAGGAGATAGAGGGAAGACAGTGACGCAGAGAAAGAGACAAACATTAAATTAAAGCCTGAGACAGACAGAAGCAGAGCCTGAGAGAGAGAGACAGGGTGACAAAGACAGAAAGCTACAGCTGGAGATGTCAGAGTAACATGTCGCTGTCTCCGTCCCTGCAGGATGGTGCAGAGGCTTCACATTCAGCCGGACATTTGCAAAGAAGAAAACAACCTGCAGGTTCGTCCTGAGAGCCGGATCTTTACTGAACGATCCTCACTTTGCTGGATTGATAACAACCAAAATAACTGCAAAATGTGTGATCATTACTTTTAAAGAAAAGGGGGCCTTTCTGTCATGGCCTGACTCTGATGTTTAACCATAGATGTTCACGTTTATGGAAGCTCATTCTTGTGCATTTCACTGATAACGTGTTTCTTTTATTTGATTTTTTTTCAGAACTCACCAGTTTGATCAGCCTGTCTGAGGTGAAGCAGTTGGCCACGATCATCTGATACAGGTAACAAACAAAAGAATAAGAACTAATAATAAACCAAGAGCTACGTAATTATTTATCAACAATGATTTAAATTGATAATGCCTTTTTCTTTTTCATTCTACCTTATAGTCTGTTTCACATTTATTAAACTAATTTTCTATTGATTTAACCCAGATTATAACAAATGTAACTGTGTGAGATATGGATGTATGTTGTGCCACATAGCACCAGTTAGATTTGGTGGCTTTGAATTTTAAGGTGGTACTTTGGTTAAACTGTTGATGGACACGCAGGTAATTGTATCCGCTTTTAATGTTCATGCCAAGAGTGCTATTGTTACTCTGAGCCAGCAGGGGGTGTTAACAGCCAGGCAACAGTGCGGGAATGACTCAAACAGCAAATACCTCTGCACTATTCTCTAAATGTGGTATTGGAATAATATATATTTTTTAAACCATCAGAGGGTTTATTTTTTAAATCTGCATCATGGACTCAGATCTGCATGATCAGACACATACCGAGTGACCAATAATGAAAAATGTTTCCAATAGTATCGATCTAAACCAGTAAATTTGCTACTAAAACGTCCTCGTACTAGAGGGAAAGCTGCTCCATGATCCGTGTCCATTATCTGTACATGAGACTACCACAGTGTAGATCTACTGCTGCATCCTTCAGAGGCTGCACACGGGCCCCAGGTGGCGCTGTTGTGTATCTTCACAACACTAGATGGCGCTACAGATTCAAGCATCCGTACACAGACTGCAGCTCTGTGGGTTTCACCCCCCCCCCCCCCCCCCCCCCTCACCCCTCACCCCTTTCTGTTCGTCCAACCTGGAGGTCATGAGATTTCTCTTCTCCCAGTTACCGTGAATGCACCTCTCTGTTGTTGCGGGACATTTTTTGGGGCTTGGCCGTGATTTTATGTTCCAGCAGCTGGGAGGCGTTATTAGGCAGGACGCCAGGCCACAGCGCTATAAATCACAGGTCCAAGTGGGCTGTGATTTAAAAAGGGCGGCGACACTTTGTTAATTAAAGGAAAGATAAAGGAAACGGATTCTTTTGCACTGCGGCTCTTTAACATTGAACACCTTGTCTGCCAAACCACCGGAGCCAGCGCGTTATTGTATCATTTCATTCACTGGTATTCGGTTGCTGAACATTTCGGGGATATTTCGCAACATTTCTGAAAAAGACACGAATAAATCAAAAGTAAAAACTGGGCACAAAAAGACAAGAGTGCGTGTGAAATGCGTGTTATTTATCCTCCTGCAGACAGATGGCTGCACTCTTGGGCCTTGATCCAGTTCAAAACCAAACGTTTTTTTGGCTTCGTGCATTTTATTATTAACTCGTGCTTATGTAATTTCAAGTAGGCACATTTTTAAAGATTTTAATGGATCTTTTTAGTTGAATGTAGGTCTATTGTTTTGACACCTAAATGTCCCCAGCAGCCGCAGAGCTGACACACACACACACACACACACACACACACACACACACACACAGAGGGACCGCCGTGTGTTTTCACAGAGCCACTTTATGGTTTTATTGCTCCCCATTTACGGAAATCAAAGCAGGAAACAAATGCTCCAAACAGCATTCCAGAAACATCCGGAAAAATGCAAAACAGCGTTTAGTCTCTGCTTGTTTTGGAGGAAAGGACTGCAGTGTAAACCACACGGGCTCCCGACGGGGTGACAGCACGCAGGGGCTCGCTTTTACGCACACGAAATATAACTTTTACGCACGTAGTTTTACTTTGTTCACAAATGTCCAACACAATTTCAAATACATACATATAAGACAAAAACGTTGCCCGAAAAAAAAAAAGCCAAAGTCATATAAAAAAAAAAAAAACAATTCGATTTAAAACGCCAGAAACACAAAGAAAATACATTTTCTTTGGTATATTAAAAAAAAAAGATTCAAAAACGTGCTAAATATAAAATCGAAAAGAGGAAAAAAACACATCACAACCACTCAAACCGCTCTTTGTAACCACAAACGCACAATCTTTTAATCTGCAGCAGCACAAAACCACAGAGATTAAAGCTTTTTTTTTTTTCTTTGGCGCCATTATCGAATAAAGTGGCTCCCGGTGCAGGGCCTAATAATTTATGAACCCGCGTGGGAGCAGAAAAAAAAAAAAAAAAAGCTGAGCACGTGACGGTAATAAAGTGTGTTTTATTGCCGGCGGTTTGACAAGCCCCAAAATATAACTCAGAGAGAAGAGCCGACAGGCGGCCAGATGGGATTGGTAGCAGATATTTGTCCGAAATCAACAGAATGCTCTTTGTGCCGCGGAGAGAAAGCACGGAGCCGGTCCCGGAGACCCGCTGCGACGGGACCTCACCGCCACCAACACCCGCGATTTAACGCGAGACCAGAGCAGAACAAGTAAGTGCGTCTCCCTTCATATTTGGCACAGATATGAAGTTATGACTGTAAGGGGCAGGGTGGGGGGGTGGGGGGGAGGATGATGGAGGGACAGAGGTGGAGGTGGAGGGGGGGGGGGGGGGGGGGGGTGTTCCCCGAATTAACGCTGTGGTCCAGGAGCCCCCGAGGGTCCGTGCTGAGGCGGGTGAGGGGTCCAGAGATCCACCTGCAGTCCGACATATAATCTAATTATCAGTGTCCGGCTGACAGGGCACACACGAGGACGACATTCAGTAACTTTTAATGTTTTGGTGAAATTCAAGGCGTGTTTGAGTGGTAAGACGTGACATTGGTTCACTTTTTCTTTTTATTTACGTTGTTTTGTTTTTTTATTCTTTTTTATTTTTTATTTTTATCTTTTAGATTTTCAAGTCAAATTAAAGCCCAATTTCTAAAATTGCTGCAACATCAACACAACGATTCAAAACAGGGAAAAAATCACCAGGGAGGAGAATATTAGAAAGGATTAGAGTATTAAATATTTTGCTGCTATTTTAAGGATCCTAAAAATATCCACATTTAATTCATCGTCAGTATATATTTTTTAAACGTGTTAAAAGTATCCTTTTTTTTTTTTTTTTCAAATCGAAAATGTTCAAGGACTTTCAAGGCCCGTGGCTAGCCCCTGTATTGTAGGGAGGACTGTTCGGGATCACAGGTTTACTGCTGCTGTCGCAGAGCAGGTTGAAGCCAAACATCAGCTCCAGGTGATTCTGTTTGTCTTTAACCTGACTCACTTCTGTGTTTTAACGCGTTTCCTAGGAAGTCTTTAACATGAAGCCACATGTGTGTGTGTGTGTGTGTGTGTGTGCTCTTACAGTATATCCTTTACTTTCTGAACCTTCTTCCACATGTTGAGGATTATCAGCTTCAGGATGTCCCACAACCAGTTTAAACACGGCACATGGGTAATAAAAGCCGGGCCACTCAGATGATGAAGCTCTTACGATGTTTTATCAGAAAACCTTTTTTTTAGGCTTTTTTTTTAGGCTTTTTTTGGTTAATGTCTGCAGGCTGGAGGATTAAAAGTTTTCACAGCTCTCCAGTCTAACCTGTCGTGGTGTCGTTAACGCATTCACAGCGGTTTCCTCTCCGTCGTATGTCGGTGGATGTTATGGGACTTTCTTGAGATGTTAAATGTTACGAGTGTCTGCGCTCTGCAGGCTGTAAACAGAGGAGAGAGGACGAGTCTGTTTATGGCGAGGAGAACATTTTGATTACAGTCACAGCTGGGGACGACAAGCCTCAACCAAATCATGTCCCGGGCTGCAGGACATCTTTGGTGCAGTGGCTTTCTAAAATAATCTGATTTTCTTTGTTGGGTTGTGCAAAAATGTAGATAAATGTTCTGTAGACGAACTGAATGGAAGAATTGCATTTATTTTATTTTTTTGCAACAGTAACCAATTTTATTTAATTTTATTATAAAGGCAGAAAACGGCGAATATCTTATTTAGATATTCTGCAGCCCGGTATACTGCTGTGTGATTTATATAGCACAGACATCCAATACAACTATCAATATCTGAGGCAGGACTACGGGATTTGTGCTGTTAAATGTGTAATATTTTAATCTTTATTAATTCGTTTTGTATTTTACAATATTTTGGAAACTAGGCTGAATAAATAAAAACCTGCACATTTCTTAACTCGATTTTAATTTCGCCATCATCATTAATTATAATAAAAAAGACTTAGTTTTCCTTGGTAAATACCCTCATTTGCAGTTACGTGATTTGGGTAATTCTATTTTTTTTAATTCGGCGCAATTAAACGGATTAAATTGTAATCACAGTTCACTTATTACTATAAACCGATAAAGGCAACAATCCGCACAGACTGCGTGCTGCAACTGTAGGCATAACACTCTGCGAAATTCCGCAGTCTTGAGTCAGCGTTTCATCTGCCTGATTTACAGTCAGGATCGTTTGGCTCTGGTCAGTCCGAGACGGTGCATGTTGGGGCTGGAGGTCGCAGTTAATGTCTAAACCGGGTTAAAGCTGCTCTCAGCTCGGCTTTGACCCGGCAGAGGGCCGGGGGCGGAGGGGTGAGCCGGCGGTCAGCCTGTCTAAGATGAAAAAGTGAAACGACCCCAGAAAGAAAAGCCACATCTGAATGGCTTTATATCACAGGCCCGAGTCCCGATGAGAGCAGAATTTATTTAGTTTCAGTTTGTCTAAAAAAGCCTGTTTGCATGAGAAGCTGCTGGTCTCACTGGGCTGAGTGGTGAAGTCGGGACTGGGAGGTCTGGATGCAAAACTAAGATCAGAAATTAAAATCAGGAATATTGTGAAAGAGCATATTCAGGAATACTGGTCCTGCTGGGGATAATGGGCTTATTGAAAATGAACATGAGGGATGATTAAACGGCAGCTACAGACAGGAATAATTAAAGATGTGGCAGAAAAATAAAATAACATTTCTGCTAAATTCCAGGAAAAAAATTAAATTAAATGAATGGACTATATTTTGATATAAAAATATCCACCTTCTTGGTTTTTATCGCACTTTGACGCTTTAATTTGAAAAGCAGCATTTTGCAGAGAGAGAGAGAGAGAGAGAGAGAGAGAGAGAGAGAGAGAGAGAGAGGTGAAACAATGGGCTCGCGGCTCCCGCAGGCCGCGTGAACTCTGCTTGGTCCCCAGCTCGGGCCCCTGCGTGGCCCTGTCCAGCGCCAGGACTAATGAAACGGTGAAGCAGCGGTCAACGCTTCTGATTGACCCTCCTGCGACCCGCCGGCAGCTAGGCTACATTCTCACAGAAGAATGCTCTTTCAAAAAGAGAAACATCAGTCCCCTTGTTGTTGTTGCCTCTAAAAGGAGTCCGCCAAAGTTCAGAGCTAGGGAGCCCCATTCAGGAGGTGTGAGCTAATGATTCCAGGTCTCAACCCCCCCATTCAGCAGGAGGGTTTAGGCTGGAATAATTGTGAAAAATGAAAGTTTTTAGGTCAAAGTCCTTTTTTTAGTCAAGGCGTGGATTAATAGTCCCAAACTGAATAGATTTGTGGCCATTTGTACTTTCTGCGTGTGATGGGAGCTGCAGAGTCTGCAGTTTCATTACTCAACCGGGTCCTGGGCTTTAAAACTCTTTTGTGTTTACCTTTCCCCCCCTGTTCAATATGAGGCCGATCTGGCTTTACATAAACCTTTGCTGTTCTTCTGCAACCGGAGCTTTTTGCTTCAGCAACAAACGGTCCAGGAGCAGAGTTTTCCCCAGCCCCTCGTCCAAACGGCCATGGGAATTTAGTACACGTAAACAGCCAGAAGGAGCCCCTGCCAGAGCACAGAAAACTGCCCCAGGCCACAGCTGGAAACAGAAAGTCCTTATGGCATCTTGACCAAAATATATTATTTGTGCATATGTTGCAAGTACATGTCAGCATTTCTCTCACTGATGCATTACCTTGTGTGAATAAAGACGTGATGTTTGGGAATGGAAAAAGGTTATCTTGCCTTCAGTAGAGCATGAGCATTGATAAATACAGTGGGATAAAAATCAATACCTTATATATGTATATTTGACCCTTCATTGAACATGTACCCAAACAAAATCAGGTACAAAGAGACAATACCAACTACGACGTCTCTGCTATCAGTCATATTGGTAAAATTGGATTATACATCCTTAGATATTGCCTTTACTGCGTCCAGCTGACGACGGATCTTATATGATTCATAAAAATCAATAGAGGCTGGTGACTGTTGTGAATGTATTTCAGCCAGATCTAAATGAGATATTTTGACGTGCCCTCAGGGCCATGTTCTTTCAGGCAATGCCATCTTCATTTTAGTCCAATCCGAGGTCTCCGGCCAAGTTCGGAAACCTGCCATCAGCCGCCCTACCAACGCTGGCCACGTTTGCACTGCGGCTGGCGGCTTGTAAACAAGCTGGTCGCCTGTTTACCTACTTTGGCAGGTGACCAACTGCCATCATTGTACCCTCAAAAGCTGGACTGGTGGCTGGTGAAAAAGGGGAAAAAGGTGAATTTACCAACTGTAAAACAGATCTTGGCACCCTCTGAAAGAACCGAAGGTGCTCCGGTACCACCGAGGTCATGTACTAATTAGAAATGCCCTTGCAGTGCAGAGATGGATGATGAATTATGATGGAGAGTGTACAAACATCAATACATGGCACACTCGTTTCACACCACTTATCCACTGGCGCCGTTAATGCTGTTTATCATAAATACTTTATTCTTTCATTGGCACCTCACTTGTTACATTTAGCTCCCTTTCCTGTGGAAGAGCAGCTGCTATTTAGTTCTGTAAATCACTCCCGCTGTGCTACAAGGCCGATTTCACGCAGATTTCCCAGCCCAACATCCACCCTGTGCACCGCTGAGGCTGCCGGCCTTTTATAGGTGACGGTCTTGCTTGCTTACAGTAATTAAACTTATGTATTAGAATTAATGTGGTGTGCCTTCATGAGTTATTGATGTCAAAAAGCGACATGCTACAGCACCATTAATGGTTTCTATAAATTACACAATGACACCAATACATCATTATGTTGAACAACGGAAAACATGCACATCTTAAAAATGAATGGTTGAACGGTGTTTTACTGTAATTACTTTGAGTCATGGTAAATACAAGAAGGAAAAAAAAAAAAAAACAAGTGTGAGAGCATGTGAGTGTAAATCACTATCAGCAACAAAAAGAAGCCATCAGCAGCCAGCCGTGACGTGAACCTTCGCCTATATATACCCTGTAGAACCGAATGTGTGTGGAGCTGTCTCAGTCACAGATTGGGTTCTAGGGGAGTCTATGGGCGACGACTAACCATCCATCAAAATCCAAAAGGAAGAGAATGAAAAACCGATGAGTGTTAACGGTGCTTGTCCTCCTTCGCTCCGGCTCTCTTTTACAACTCACACTTTCCTAGAGTTTACCACGTGGCAGCAGACTGAGTCCAGCGCCAAGCAGCTCCGATGAGTCGATGGAGAAGTTGGGTCGTTGCTGTTTTGGCGCCACACACTGATCGCCAAAGTGAGCGGGATGGTTTGCACATGCAGAGTCACACAGTGTGCGGTGTGATTACGCCTCTGGATCCAATTCCCCTGCAGCATTGAGGTCTGCTCAGTTGGGTCTTGGTTAAGAAATCGATAATTTGGTTGCTAACACTTAAAAAAGTAAACACAACAGCAACCACACAATACTGTGATCTGGGTACTGGTGTGCATGTAAACCTGATACAGATGTTTCTGCAGCTAATGTGGCTGGCATATTTGCTTGTAAAGTATTTGTTCACATTATTTCCAATAAATGTGTTGCTCCATCTTGCCTTATCTTTTTCAAACTGACACAAAAAATTGAGATTCAGCCACTTTATTACCTATCTGGCAGCATAACAGTCATTTCCACTCATTCATTATGAGCCATTCTGAACAAATGACTCCTTAGGTCAGATGGATTGAGCCCATACAATAATCTTTAGTTCACTTGTACTCTGTCAGCCATGCCAAAATCTTTAAACCCATTACACCCTCCTGCAGGAGCTCCTTTAATGCCCCAGCCAAGCCAAAACACTTTCTTCCTCTTCTCTTTATTGGAGTATTATTGCAGGGTGTATTAGGCAGAAGCAGGAGCTCATAGCGGGACTTATTAAGAGGTTTTTGGCTGAGCGTCAGACCGTCAGCATCCTTAGAGAGCAGCTGCATGGCGAAGAAGAAATCCTCATGAAATCCTCAAGGATATAACAGGGATTTATGGTCTATTCCTCGGTGCAAAGGTGATTTATTTTAGACTCTGGCGTTCGGGATTTAGCATTTTGGACAAAAAAAAAAAAGGCAAAATCTTCACGCATGAGGTGCGCAGGGAATACGAGCATCCTCATTATGTGACTTTTGCTCCGTGTGAGGGCTCAGAATTTAGCATATTCTCACTTATCTCTTTCACGTTTTTCGATCTCAGATCCAGCGTGATTCGCTGTCATTTCTCAGGCCTGTCGCCGTTGTCCCCTGGTCTGGCTCGCCTCAGCATCATTTTTTAAGCCAGGCCGTGCGTTTTCTCTCCTCCTTTAAAAGCGGAGTTGGTGGTGGTGAGCGGGACACCTCGGGCTGACCCCGGCCTAACAAAGCCAACTACTAGTCACTGTCTGGGAAGCCTTTATCTCTTTCTTTTATCGGAGGCCATGTTTTGTTGTCCATCCTTTCACCCGCCACAAGGCCAAATATGGCCCCGCCGTCCCTCAATATGGGCGAGATTAATTTTTCAGCTCCGGCCATCTGTGTGGGGGTAAAAGTCATTCAGCTAAAAGTCATAAATCTACAGTCCCTGCGTTTTCAATAGGTGCTGTGTGTGGGAGGGGGTGGGGAGAGGCCAGATAAAGAGACAAGACTAGATAGATAGATAGATAAACAGATAGATAGATAGATAGATAGATAGATCACTAAAATATTAGCCTACACTACATTATAAACTAAAATACTATACTAAAATCTATGTAATTAATTTTTTTTTTATAATTAGACTTCACATGGCAGAGGTCTATGGGAGTCTTAACGTTATTTTCCAGTTCACAAACATCTATTCTTAAGCATTTTTCCACGCCACCAAAACTTCATTAGTCCTATAATGAACATCCCCCCCCCCACCTTCAAATTATCCCATTACGTCTGACATAAACAACCCGAAGTGCCGCCTCCCATTGGCTGGCCGCAGGGTCACGTGGCCCGCGCGGCCGTCCGTCTATTTGACAGCCGCAGGATGGCTTGATGCCAGAGGGGGAAAAAGAGACAGAGAGAGGGGAGAGAAAGAAAAATTAGTATTCTCCTACCAGCCTCGCTATAAATCAATCATGGAGTCCTACGTGGTGAGCTGTAAATATGCTGAGCCGCAGTTCCCGCCTTGTGAAGAAGATTACAGTAATTTTAGTGAACAAGGGGGGTATTACAACAACCCCCAGGACAGTAGTGGTAGTTATGGAGGGGGTTATCAGTCCGTGCAGCCCCCACCGCCTCCATACACACCACAACAAACCGGCTATCGACACTCTTTGCAGGGGCACAATCGGGAGGATGGAGAGGAGCAGGCGCAGCACCCAGGGGCGCCCTTCCCCGGCTGCAGGGACACAGACGCACCCGGTAAGGACAAGTTCTCCGCGGGTGAGCTGCAGTGCCAGGCCTGGATGACCTGCACGAAGCCGGCTCAGGTGCAGAGGAAAACGGCCTGCCAGGGGAAAGACAAGCCGCCCATTGTCGTGTACCCGTGGATGAAGAAAGTGCACATCGCTCAGGGTGAGACAGCCTGCAGATTCCTCTCTCTCCATCTCTGCTTCACACTCTCTCCATTTCATTTCTGCAGCTTTTCACTTGGTCTGATTCGCGTGTTTATGTTTTTGGTTTGCCAGGCGCACTCTCGCTCTTCTTCCTTTCTTTCTCTCTCTCTCTCTCTCTCTCTCTCTCTCTCTCTCTCTTTCTAGTGTTTTGTCCATTTGTGAGCACCGTTTTTTTTTTGTTGTCGAGTTATTTATGATCTCAGTGAGAGTCAGGGAGAATTACAACCCCTATAAAGTTTTATGGCCCTGCCACAGCATGCGTGCGTGTGCGTGTGTGTGTGTGTGTGTGTGTACGTGTGTATGTGCGCGCGCGTGTGTGTGTGTGTGTACGCGCGCGAAATTGCGTGCCTCTGGTGTGCACCGCTGCAGCTGAACAAAAAGCTGCGGGTTAAATGTAAGAATCGTTCCTTGGACGCTTTCCCAGACCACCTCATATGAGGATTAAGACTAAAATGAGCACATGATACCCTGATACCTGCAATAATGTTTCAATAAGATTTTTAAATGCAAAAACCTTCAGCCTTGTTCAGTTGTAGCCTCTCCAGTGTTCAGGCTATTGTTATAGATCCCCTGCAACAACAACAGCACAGGTCCACTAATATTAATAACAGAAATAAAATTAGTAAAGCGAGACACAATTAAGTGTAAAGAGGAAATAGATCAAATGAATGATTTCCTCTCCTTTGCATCTGTGTTACAGTTAATCCCAACCACGTGGGCCCGGAGCCCAAGCGGCTGCGCACGGCCTACACGCGCCAGCAGGTCCTGGAGCTCGAGAAGGAGTTCCACTTCAGCCGCTACCTCACGCGCCGCCGCCGCGTGGAGGTGGCCCACGCGCTCTGCCTGTCCGAGCGGCAGGTGAAGGTGTGGTTCCAGAACCGGCGCATGCGCTGGAAGAAGGACAACAAGCTGCCCAACACCAAGGGCCGGAGCAAGAGCAAGAGGGCGGCGGACGGCGGCGGGGACAGCGGCGTGAAGGCCGGGATCACGGTGTGAACACCGGAGGGATCACCGGCGGCCACGTCTGCACCTTCACGCTCCACGGCGGACAGACCCGGGGCCACCGCAGCCCGGCTCCAACCTGCTTTCCACTGACAGGCTGTCCATGTCCAGGCCTGGAGCAGGTCCATACATGCGTTAACGTGTTTTGCCTTATGATTCAACTTTTACTTTGAAGTATTTCTGTTGTGTAGAGGTTGCACCCGGTTTTAGTCTGATATTTAATTCATCCATGAATGTCTTTTGAGTTTTACGTTTAGTTTTTTTTTTTTTTTTTAATAAATGTCAAGGTTGTCGATGGTCCGACATCTCTGGTGAAATTAGGGAATTGTTCGGTATTTAGACCTCCGATGTTAAAGGCGCAAAAGCATGGTGCCTATTAGTCTTCAGCTCTCCCGATGTGGTGAAGGAGGAGAGCGTGTGTCCTTTGGAGAAAACAGGGTTTTATTTCTACAGGGTAAACATAATACAGGGTTTTATAATAGCTACCTAAAAGATGAAATAGCCTAATTTATGAATATGCACATTACCAAAATGTTGTTTCCACAAACTGGCGCTTAAACGGGCAAAACAATGAGCAGCAGAGCGGAGACGCCGACCTGCAGAACGGCTGGAGAAATGATGTTTTAGCTTTTTATTTTGTACATAGAGGAGCATCCAAAAAAACAATGCATAGGCCTATTGAGTAGGATAAGTAGCCATATCGTGCACATTCTTTTATTTCCAAAAAGGTGAATAAACTTTGCAATAATTTAGGGGAAAAGTCACACATTTGTACGCAGGGGGAGAAATAGATAAAGAATTAAAAACAGCCAAATTGGAGGTACAAGTGTTTGATGCACGACGCTGACTGTAAATCCAACTTATTTTCTCAGGGTTACAGGGTTTTAACGAACAGGACTTTTTTGAAACGTTTGTTGTTTGATTCAGCACCGAGAGGTTTGAAAGTATTCCTCTCTGAAACAGCATAATGTTGCATTTTCAAAGAATATGTTCTCTCTTTGATTCCAGTTTAATATGCTATCGATTTATATTATAGCCTACGCTAGTACTTATTTTTATTTGTATTATTTAGAAGCATATTTTATTCTTTGTAGCAAGCATCATCGCTGTGTTTTTTATATGTGTTCATCTTTGAAAAAAAAAGAAAAGAAAAGAAAAACTCTTCGTGTAAGAATTTTATATGTGGAAATGTTTTGATAAAATACTTAGATGATAAAAATTAAAAATGTTTCAAATTGCAAAACTGCGAATACTTTATTTAGACTTCACACACACACACACACACACACACACACACCGTTTTAAGTGGAGGATATATAGATTTTTTTCTCTGTTAGAGGTTGGATGGTGAGAGGATCAACGGAAGTGACGTAGAAGTTACTCCTAACATGATTTATGAATGAATGGAGAAAAAAACCTCCCAATGCGGTGTGTGTGTGTGTGTGTGTATATATATATATATATATATATTTTTTTTTTTTTACACAGACTTTAACAGAGCGATCTGTCTGTGTGACACGATCTTTGTTCCGGTCATAATTTAGCGGAGCGTCAGGACACTTGGGGTGAGCCAAGACAAATCTCTAGTCCGTGATGTCTCAACTGAGAAGCTTTCTAAATGTGAGGATTTTGTCCCGTGGGAGGATTTACAAGGTGCTCGGAATTATTCCGTGGATAAACGGTGATCCTTAACGCTTAATCATTAGAGCGATGGTTTCCTTTAACTGCTGTTTTATTAAGACAAGACAGAGATATAGCAGCCTAACAGACTCGGCGTTTGAGGCAGAATTTTCTACACAAGAGTTGGTTACAGTAACATTACACTTTACACAAACATATTCTCAGCCATTCCGAGGGTCTTTTACGCATTGATTACGCACAGGCAGAGACGACATGGGCTACTTAAGGTGAGAGAAATCCTCTCTTTGTGTTTGTATGTGCGTATGTATGTGTGTGTGTGTGTGTGTGTGTGTGTGTGTGTGTGTGTGGTGGGATGTAAGGGAAATTGTGGCATTAATTGGTGGCTTCCGGTCGAGACGCGGTCAGATGTGCAGGAAAGGGTCTGACACAGAGCACCACATTTATCCACAGAGCTGAGCGGTCAGGCCAGCTGAAGTCCAAATATTCAGTCACAAAGACGGTCTGCATGTCTGCAGTTTGAGACAGCAGCCTAAGAGAACTGAGGGACACTTTATTTGTGTTGCTCTGCTGTGGGAAATTCAACAAACCACTGGACAACTATAGACCTGGCATTTATTAATCAGATCGCATGTTGTGCATATACTTGGATGATGATATATTGTGTGATATCCTATTTAAATGTTAAGAAACAGTAAAAAAATAAAAATAAAATAAAAAAAAATAGGCAGTGACAATATGGACATTTTATTTAAATTTAAAAAGGCACAAGAAATATTACATATGAACTTGACAACAGTGCACGAATGGAGTGTGTGCAAAATAGGCTATATTGTTTCTGAATATAACTCAAACTAAACAGCACATATTGTCCCATTAATGATATACTGTACATTGTACTCTCTGCAGTGTAAACATGTCATAATCACATTTATATCGCCCCAGCTGTATGCAGTGTGCGCTTGGTGGGCGTTATGCGTGTAGGCTGCTGTATCACACCAACCTGCCTGTCTGCAGCCCGACTGTGGTGAAGCAGGGACGTCCCCAACTGGTTGCACTGAGTACTGCAGCTTCAAGGAAAAAAATAAACAAAGACCATGTAAGAAAAGCTCTAACAGACGGTCAGATCACTTTGAAATTATCTCAGATGGGGAAAACAACCTAAATGGATACACCTATGATTAGTTTCACCGTCCGCTGAAGAGAAAACGTGTCGGGTTTGATTAACAGTGATTTAATTAGTGTCAGTGAGTGATAATATAAAGGAACACCGGTACAAAAGTGTGCAAACAAACCAGCAATACACACAACTGACAGGCGAGTATATTATAACAGAGACTCAGATACTGAACGCCACACTCACTGACTGCAGCACACAGATGTCTCCAGCGCAGGCGTGAAGCGGAACTAAATACACGGAGGTACACGTACTCCCCGGGACATTGATCGCCGACGGACCAGCCTGTGACTGCGGAGCGAGCACTTGCCCTTAAACTTGCATGCAGCGGGATTGACCTCATCTGTCCCTGCAGGTGTGATTTGGCAGCGGTAAGGACAGCAGAGCACCAGGATGTCTCTGGCGGCGGAGGCCTTCGTGTCGCAGATGGCAGGTAACGAGTCGACTTTGATCTCTGCGTCTGTTATTGTCCGCGAAGCTGCCGTTAGCACCCGTGTAGCCTTGTGTCCACACGTTACCGTCAAGTAAACAGAAGTGACCGCTGCCGTTTACCGGTGAATGTAACGATGGTTGTCCTTCTTTTCCTTTTTATGTTTTTTTTTGTGTAAAACACTAAGCGTTAGTTTGGCTCTCATACTGGATGTCACACAAGCTTCGCGTCCTAGAGGGCTAACTAAGTGTTGCACCTATGTTGGGCGTATAATGTTAATAAAGTTGTTTATCGGATTAATGTTTAAAAATACAAACCCAGTGGAGGACAGCGAATAGAAGCGGGAACAGTTCAGGGGGGTTCACGTCCACGGCGGCCTTGTGTCGAGTTACAAAAACGCGACTTACTCCAAAGAAGTGCGGCTAAATTGTGTTAGTTTCACCCACCAACGTAACATCCAAGATGGCGGATAAGTCTTCTTCGCTCCCTCCCCGGAGTGCTGCGCAGCGCCGGTCCGCTCAGTGCTGCCGCCGGTGGCCGGAAGCTATATTGCAACAATAATGGTGAGCCATTGGTTTGTTGTAATACAACTTGCAGCCACCGGCGGCAGCAGTGAGCGCGGCGCCACTGAGCAGCACAACATTTGGGGAGAGAAGAACTGATGCGCCATCTTGGATTTTACATGGGTTCTGCAGAGTTGAATGAAATCTACCCACACTACATCCGCGTTAATCGTGTTTTTGTTACTTTATACGCGTCGGGCATTGATGTGAAACCTCCTGAACTGTTCCAGAGAAATAAATCTGCTTTCTGGCTTGTTTGCATTTTTCATTTTTTGTCCATTTGCACGATTGTTAGCGACAAATGTGTGAAATAGGTCCGCATCCAAGCTAAGCTAGACATAAGGATATCCAGTGTGGTGTCTGGGGCCGTTTGTTAACCTACAGATAGATTTTAATGAACGTAACATTTATTTAATGTAGAATGTATTGCACAATTTAGATATAAGACTGTTAACTAAAATCCGCAGCAACACAACAGTTTGGTTTATCCCTGGTGGGGGTGTGTGTGTGTGTGTGTGTGTGTGTGTGTGTGTGTGTGTGTCACTGACAGCTGCTGAGCCCTGGCCTGAAACTGCAACCTTGTACCAGCCACTGAAGGGTGAGTCAGCGTTTGTCTGAAATGGATCAACAATACAAACTGTTGCGGTAGAGGCATGGCTCTCAGTGTAGTTGTGTGCATTACTCTGGTGTTGTTTTTTTCCAGAGGATCAGATTCTGCTGTCAGACTGCGCCTCATCTCTTGCTGTTCAGGTGATGTTCTGTCATCAGCATATGTGTTTGTTGTTTCTGCATGCATGATACCTCTCTGTGAATTTGTATGTTGTTAAATAGATATGTAATATTTGCTTATCAGTTACTTGTTGCAGCAGTAATTGACCCTGTCATGTTTCCCTCCCGTACAGGCTTACCTCAGGATGTGCGGTCTGCCAGTGCAGGTGGTTTGCAGGGCAAATGCTGAATACATGTCACCTTCTGGTTAGTACACATGCTGCTGCAGAGGTTGATTTACTCTTGCCAATGCAGTCTTGTCATGCTTATAATACAATGTCTGAATCCCAGCATGTGGTCTCCATGGTGTGGTCTATCTCACTGAAGAAAATAACAATATTAACTTAGTATCTTCCAACTAAGAGCAGTCAGGACCTTTTCAAATCTAATCATCTAACCAGAAGTCGAAACATATGTTATCTTTGTTTTTTAAGTAAAATGTGCTGGGGTTGCTCCTTCAGAAGTGACTGTAATTATTTTTAATGGTGTGTTTTTGTCTCTCTGTAGGTAAGATTCCCTTTATCCACGTAGGGAACCAGGTGGTGTCAGAACTGGGGCCGATAGTGCAGTTCACCAAAGCTAAGGTGTGTAACACAGATATCACAGTCCTTATTGATTATTATCACAACTTGTTTAGTGCTCAGAGATGCATTTTATTACCCGAAGTTGTCATTTGATGTTATTTCCTATAACTTGTGTTAGGAAATAGTTTCATGTTCTTTTTATTAGTTAGAAAAATAGGATTAATTTAAGGTGAGGAAAAATCATTTCTTCTTGTGTTTTGTGGTTTCAGGGTCATTCTCTGAGCGATGGCTTAGATGATGTTCAGAGAGCTGAAATGAAAGCGTACATGGAGCTGGTCAACAACATGCTGCTTACAGCAGAGGTACACACACACACACACACACACACACACACACACCCCTTCACTGTCAGCTAAAACAACTGAGTTAGACACAATTGTTATCAATATTTCTGAATAACATCTTCTCATTAAGTCTCCTCTCCTGTTTGCAGTTGTACATCCAGTGGTGTGATGACGCTACAGCTGCTGAGGTGTGTACACTTGTCTTTACATTAAAAAAGAAAAGATTTGGCAGTGATCATTCGTTGCCTCTTAATCATACGTATGTGTTTTGCATAGATCTCACGCCCCAGATACAGCAGCCCTTACTCGTGGCCTCTCAGTAACATCCTCGCGTATCAGAAGCAGTGGGAGGTTCGTAGGAAGATGAACGCTATCGGCTGGGGAGGGAAAACCCTGGAGCAGGTTGGCACGGTTTTACATGCTTTACAATTCTTTTCGTGCCATTCTACATACTATTTATAGTTTTGTAATCTCACAATTGACAAAAACATGATTAAAATAACTTTCTGTCGTCATGGGTTTCAGGTTTATGAGGATGTGAGCCAGTGCTGCCAAGCTCTCTCCCAGAGGCTGGGAACACAACCATTCTTCTTCAATAAACAGTATGTATCTTTTTGTATGTGTGTGTGTGTGTGTGTATTTGACTGATGCCTGTCTGATATGTCTTGTTTTTCTTGGTCTGTCATAGCAGCTAAATAACAAAACAGCCAGAAAGTAGCACAGTGAGTGGGCATTCTTCAGTAATTCACTAATATACTGAATCTATGCAGATCCTGCTGACCTTACAGGGGTCAAAGACAAAAAGGAACAAGGGTTTGGAAGCATCTCACAGCTGTTCTTTAGCACCTCCTTGTGGTGTAATACTGTAACGACTTCCTAATCAACCGAAAGGAGATTTCTCTCTGTAGGTCCTTAGAACATTTAGTATGTATTAATGCTTTTTTAAAGAAATAATAAAACCCACAGACAATTTCGTAATGTACTGTATGTTAATGTCATTGGTTCTTTCTTTTTAACCTTTTCAGTTCCAATTTCTAATTTGTAGCTGAGTGAAAGAAGTGGATGGGATGATAGGTAGAAGCAGGGAGATTTCGCAGTATAAGCAGAGCTACTATGGTGTGTCACTGGTACAGGTTTCCACTGTTTATGAATCATTTTAAATATAATTAATTGAATATGACGACTTAGAAATATTGTTGCTGACTCAATCTTTACTTGCCACTCAGGCCAAAAAATGACACCTGGCATACCACATTGAATTAAAACAAAAACCTCATATTGAAGGGTTGATTTCATTTAATTTAACAACCAAACTAAGTGTGTGTGCTTGTGTGTGTCGTAGGCCTACAGAACTGGATGCGTTGGTGTTTGGTCACCTCTTCACTATCCTGACCACCAGACTGACCAGCACTGAGCTGGCGGAGAGGATCAAGAGCTACAGCAACCTGCTGTCCTTCAGCAGGCGCATCGAACAGACCTACTTTGACAAGAGCTCTTGAAGGACTGAAAATAATCTCTGTGTCTCTGTGTCATCTCATCTTGTACATTCTGTCCTCCCTTCTCTCATTCCCTCAATGTAGCACTGAGAAGCTAAAAACAACTTAAATTCACATACCCGTCCCTTTGTGATTCTTGCTGTCCTTCTCCCTTTTTGCTTCATACTTGTACATTGTTGCATGCTGCTGATAGGAGTCCAGAGGAGCCAGTTCTGTGAAGGATTAAGATGTGTCCACTGCACACAAATTAAAAATACCAGGAAGGGAGTTCTTGACTATAATTGCACCCAGGTACCCTAAAATCACAATAAAGATCATTTATTAAGGATATTAACAACACATGTAAAGCATCTAAAAATATTTTTCAAAGTTAAACAGAATGAATAATGACATTTACGAGAACACACAACACATGCCCTACTAGGTCTGATCTGCTAACTGTTTCAGCTGAACTGCTTCAAGAAGCCACTTAATGTGTTTTCAACAGACCAGGGAGTCTTTACATTTTCAGCATTATGAGAATTAAATAAGAATATTGATGACAGTATCGCTATTCTTCACGGATCCCAGAAGGAGGTCAAGCTCAAGGACACTTCAGCAGGGTGGATGCTTCCCAACACAGAGGAATTTAGACTTATTTATATGCTCTTATTTTTACATTGTTAGCACTCTGCCACACAGGGATGCTGTCTACTGTGACATGTATCATAGTGTATTTATAAACACCAGCAGACTCCCTGAGAGGTTGATGGATTTCACAGCTGTGTGATGTGGCTGCCTTTAGGAAGGCAGGACTCCATTTAAACTGAGGTGAAATGGCTCGCTGATTTTATTTTTCCTTCGAGGAACTTTAGAAGCTCTTAAGAAATGTGAGGCCGTGTTGGCATACCTGCTTTTCTTCTGTACATAAAACACAAACACATGAACATAATGATAATGAAGAGGATGTGACCTATTAGTTTTTCCACCTTTTTTCTTTGTGTGAATTGAAAGTGCCTACAAAATAAAAGTCATTCAATTTAACAAACTTGAGTTTTTGGTTGTATTTTTAATTTTTAATTTTAGTTTTTTATATTGAACATGGAAGTTCATTAATTTATGTTCCATGTATTAATGTAATAATTGAAAAATGACACCAATTGTAAAGGAACAGATTTTATCTAGTGTTATAATCTTGTATTGACATATAACAGAAATGCCGGGCGTCATCAAATAATAAAATCAGCGTAACCCTTGCTTAAAAGGGAGCCACACACTCTTTAACATTGATCACTGAAGCACTGCTGAAACATTCTCACTATCTTAGTGAGGTTCAAAATGCTGCAAAATGAAAGACAACAATAAGTTTGAATTAAGTGAAGAGTAGCACAGCTTCAGTCTGAGAAAATCCCTTGAAATCTATTTTTGGGCCTGATTGGTAGCTCGGTTCACACACTTGGATGTGAGTGCTTTTGCCTCCAGGTCTCAGACAAGCTCAATTGTAATGTCTGATCACCTCTGATTGCCCTCCAGTTGAGCAGTTTGTGTGTGTGTCTGTGTGTGTGTGACGGACGGAACGAGCGTCTGTCTTCCAGGTTTCCTGTGAGGTCAGAGTCTGACCTTTGAACTTCCAGGAGCTGTGACATCGTGAGCGATGACCTGCAATGGCCGAACACTGCACAGTTAGAGGTCAATGGCCAGACAGACACAGAGGAATAAACAGAAAGACAGAAAGGCACATCTTGTTGAAGAAGTTTAGTTGAGGCCACAGACATTTGTGGATTTTCAGACAACATGACCTGGAGCCTCGGGCCACCAAGAGCCACATGACCCCATAATCTATGTTAATGTATAGATCAATAGTGGATTTTGATCTTTCAAAGAGAAAATACACACAAAACATGCTTGAGCATGTCCATCACATTCAGGTCCACTTTTTGTATATTTGTGTATTATCATGGATCAACTACAGATGATGAAATATTGTCTTTGCTGCTACAGCGTGTTTTGGTGTGAGAATGTCGTATGATGCAGAGCTAGAGACTGGCTGACTGACACCAGTTTAGCAGCCGGTCAGACCAGGTGAGCAGACTTTTCCCTGATGTGGCAGCTCTCCTGCAGAGAGAGACCACAGGAAGCAGGGCAGCCTGCAGACAAGGAGCCATGACAACTCATCCGGTGGTTCTCTGACCTTTCTGCTGTCTTTATCGTGTAACAACAACATTGTCCTTTCCTTCAGTAGAGACAGCTGCAATCTCCTTCGTGTTCTCTCCACATTCTTGTTTTATTAGACCTACTTTTTATCAAGGCTGGATAGCAAAGGCAAAGCAGGAAACTGTCCCTGAGACCATCAGGGGATTGAAGGTTCCAGGTTCAACATGTGTGATTGGTTTGAGGTATTTTTATTAATTGCAAATGTGTTTCTTATACTGTATCCATGACTAAATGACGATAAAAACAGTATTATTACTGAATCTTAAGGGTTAGAATCTTAAGAATGAAAAACGTTTAGTGAGTTCAGTGCTGCTGACAGTTGTGGTAACACTGCACAGAGCACAGATTTACTGTGAGCATCAGATCCACAGATTGTAATGACAGACTTTCTTCCAGGAGGGGGCAGCATGAGGATAGAAAAGGATCCTGCTGCTGCATAGAGTTGGAGATTAAGTGGCCTGCTGATTGTGGCAAAATTGTACAAGGATAAATTCAAGAAGCTGAAAAAAGATTATTCTGACAAAATTTGGACAAATTGACAGAAACTGTTAGAGTAAACACTTCACAGAGGACGGGTGTCTGCTGTCTTTAATACACTGAGGTCTTGTTGGTTTCATTTTTTTAAATTATTTTGCTGTATATGTCACTTATTATATGAGTGTAGCCTGTGTAACAGGCGGATTGGCGTCTGGTCGGTTTTCATTGCACCAGTGTATGTAGCACAGATGATTGCACCTGTTTCTTGATGCATGCTGGGCAAAATGCAAAATACAAAATGCAAAAAGACAAAAAAACAAAACAACATTGAGGCATTTGAAGGGGTGGAGCTGTAAAGTCTGAATGCACTCAGAATAATTACTTCAGTTTTTCTGATGTTCATTTTATGTGCTGACATGTAACACACACTGGCACAAACAGGGTTTTTCAATTACTCATGTTGCTGCGTAACAAATGGATTTGCCTTCTTTCCCTTTGACAGTTTAGCCTTCACCATTATAGAAAAAAAGATAAATCAATAAAAATCCGTTAATCGTAATCTTATGGGGTGTTGGAACAAAGCACAATATTTCATGTAATAATACTGTAATAAAGGGAATTTGAATGAGTGCAACTTAAATTATATTAGATCACATGCTTGAAAATAATACTAAATACTATTTCCAGCCATGAATTAAGACTTGGGCTCAGTATTGGTCTCAGGTAGGTGTTTCGAAAATGCATGTTAGAGTCACTGAAAGATAAATGTGCAATAAATGTGTGTGTTTGCTGTGTGAGTGAGAGCGTTACAACCCATAAAAAAGTAGTAGTAGAAGAGTTTTTGTGTTTGTGTGAATTTGTACATGTGTTGTGATGTGAAGTGTCGGATTAGACAATAAGACTGAAGGCTGATAATTACACAGTTGATTATCAGAGTGAGTCATGATACATAATGTGGACTTTCTGAGAGAGAGAGAAGACAGCGAGAGAAGATTACCTTTATTGTTTATCTGCTGAGTGTGGGTGAAATGGTTTATGTATGTCTATGCATATGGTGTATATTTTTTAATTTGATAAAAAACCAATGCAATAAGTCATCTCTGGTGCAGTGACCCAGTATTTCTTTAATCTCATTCACATTAACAGGATCAGCATGACGTCTCAAGTGTCAAAAAGCACAGGGACACAGTTTAAGTGATTTGGAGGCCCTCGGGCAGGCAGAGACTGAGCTGAGGACCCGTGGGTGTGTGTTCGTATAAGCTACACACACACACACACACACAGAAAATGCATTTTTACATGACGAAATCGTTCTAACCTGAAGAAAAAAATGTCATCAAGGTTGAGTGGCTGACTTGGCAAAATATGGCATGACACAATCCCCCACATTTACTGTGATTTACCACCACCCTGCCAAGGCTCGGCAATGTGACAGCGCTGCAGGAAACCTTGCCCTTCTCATTACACACTCATGGCAAGAAAACAAAATGAAAAAACTATTTTCAGGCAGCTCTTTTCAGTGAACAAAGCCAAACGAGCCCTCTTTGTGACTGAAGGGCTTTGAATGCTTGCTAAATACCCTTTACTCAGCTAGAAGAAGACAAAGGGGCAAGAAAAATGAATGAAAATCAAGCAGTTCAAAAATTGCACACATTTATAATTTTGTGAAACTAAAGGCAAATTAATTGCAAGAGCAAACTTACGCCTTCATTAGAAAAATGACTGCTCTAGCTGTTTGTTCAAACACGTTTATTCTTTCCTGACAAGCAGTCTCCTGTGGTCGTACGGATAATCACTGGCTTGTTTAACTAGTAACGGCAGAATTAGCGTGATGTCATTATAGTATTGTCTTTTAAGTTGTGCTCAGACTGAATGTAAAGTAAATTTCTATTTAACTTTTTTTGCACATAAAGATAAAGAGGCCCTCCACTGATTTTACACTGCTCAGCCTGTGGAAGCAGTTACAAAATGTCTTCTGTGTCTCTGGAGGGAGCTTTCTGAAGTCTGAGAAACAACCCTGACGTCATCAGGACATCAAAGACCCAGACTTTACGGAAGTGCAACACCTTAACCATACAGGTAAATGAAACACAAAAAAGGACAAAATAACACAGCAGCAAAGTTGATACAACAGGAGCACGAACAGCAAGAGGAAGGAGCCATGCTTATACATTTGTTGGAGCAGCTGAACTATACTTATATCAATGTGTGTTTGTTTCTTTGCCTGTGTGGTCTGCATCTGTGTGTAAAAAGCCAGTTATACCTGGCAAGCATGTGTTTCCTCCAACACATGATCATGCATACTGTGTGTGTGTGTGTGTGTGCGTGTGTGTGTGTGTGTGTGTGTGTGTGTGTGTGTGTGTGTGTGTGTGTGTGTGTAGTCACTCATAGTGTGTTAGGAAGTGTTTTTTTGATGCGATGTTGATTTAAGTGGAATAAAGAGATTAGCAGTGTGTCGATAATCCTCTCCTCTTCTCACAGTCCATCCCCGCATGGTTGAACACACACACACACACACACACACACACACACACACACACACACACACACGCACGCACTCACACACACACTCTTCAATATTTTGCTCCTTCCCTCCTTCATGATTTTCATATCTTTTCTAATTGACCGTGTTGCCTCTTGTAGTCGTGTTCAGCCTCATCCTTCACAGTTTACGCTGATAAACTTGCTTTGCTGCCGCAGACTTAAAATCAGAATTTACATGTTAAAAAAACACAAGTCTGATTTGGCTCTGGAAAGGTTGCTGTTTACTCTAAAAGGCTTAAACATTTGAAGGTTTCAGACTCTAATATTCTCCTACTTTGCTTATGGCAATTCACAGTCTTACATACAGATCACCTGGTGGTTTATTCTCACCCTGGTGTAGGCGACATCCATTTAGAATAAATACTAAATGTTCTCTGCTCCCCCACAAGTAGCTCTCAAGGAGTTCTTAAGAAGGCATATAAGGGGATATGATGCACCTCCGTGCTCTTAAGGTGCATTCAGCAATAAGGTACATGTCTTAAGTGTTCATATCAAATGTTCTCCCAAATAATGAGATTGTAAACCAATCCAGGCTGCACGTGCCAGCTCTCAGAATATAAATGTGCATGTACAAATTAGGGACAAGAAAAGACAAAAATGTTGGATTTCAGCCCAGAGTCTGTTGGAAATCTTCCACCAAAGCTGAAGAGCTTCATTCCAAAACACTTAAAATCCATTTTGTAAGTAAATTGTTATCTGATGATTTTCTGCTGTTACTGCTTTGTAAGTCAGTCAGTAACTCCAGTGAGGATTTATAATGAGTTTTGTGGCCAAGACAGCTATTATTTTGCTTGTTCCAAAGAACAATCTTAGTGTCATTTAGAGTCAGTGGCCCATTTACATCTGTCTGTGTCTGGTTTACAATACAATCAGTGACTGAGCTACAGGGTTGTGCATGTAAACTGAGATGAAAGCAGTGCATTAAGCCAATTTCTGGCAAAAATATGACTGTTTAGAACATACAGAGTACACGGATGACTGATGGAGGAGAGGATAACGCTGTATGAAATACTTTCTCCACCATGAAACTTGTCATTATTTAAATCCATTGTGAGCACTGTGAAATAAAGCTGATTCCAGCCTCCAGTTTCATTATAGAAGCAAACTACAAACTTTTTACAACCAGTAAAAAAGAGTTTTTCACAGAAGAAAATGCTTTGTTTGAATTGTTCCAGTACTCAGTAAAGTATACGGAAACCTTTTAATTTTTTCAGACCTGTGTACCATTTGTTTTATATTTAACCCCACTTACTAACTACTAAAGATTTTGTTACTTTATCAGATTCAGATATTTAATTTTCTCTTTCTTACAAACCCATAGACCAACCTTGCAGGTGCTGCTCCTCCCCCATTGTTTGAGAAGTAATGTCAGACTTAATTAAGCTGCACAGCTGCTGCAGAAAAAAAGATTTTTGGAGAGACAATATCTACCGAGAACTAGTGTGGTGAGAGTTGTGTTGCCAACTCATTTTAAAGTGATTCTCATCAAAACATTCCTCGGATTCAGTGACAAAAGTGGAAGTTAAACCCACCTGAACTTACTTTCCACAGCTTTTGATATTGTGCTTCAGCTTTAGGACGAGGAAACTCACAGTATGTTTTGATTTCTGGGCTTTTGTATGGTGATTTTAACTGTTTTTAGTCGAATTTAGTCAAGAAAAGAAACCAAAGCTTATCAAACACATGAAAAGAATAGATGTCCGGCTACAATTTGTCTATGAACAGAATGAATACCAAATATTTTTGTAGCTGCTATGTGTATAATTTGAGACAGAAATGGGCGTCGATACACCCTTAACACCCACAAATCATCACTGGGAACACCTAGATAAAAGGGCTGATAACAACACACACACTTTATTTCTTTAGATGTTATAATAACATACTTATAAGATTTTTGTTGTTGTTTTTATATAAGGACATGAGTGAGAAACTAACACAATCACATGCCTAATAGTCATTCATCACAGTAAACCAGCCATAAACACAGCCTACTCATAAAGGCTGTGTGCTGTGCAGTTGTTTCTTTAGAGTAAAGACACTTTTTATCTCTTAGCTCGAGCACTGCATGGATGCAACAATAAAGTTTGTGAGGCAACAATATTTCTAAAGATTATTTCCTGGTGGAAAACTCCTCTTGATGTTGGGTGATTGACAGCAAGCAAAGAGTAACTTGATGCATATGTTGACATGAAAACACTCAACCAAAACTTGTGTGTTTACTATGATGGTTTACTTAACTCTGAAACTTGATTTTAATATTAAACAGCAGCAGATGGCTTCTTTTGAAGGGAGGGAAATAAGCCTTGGTATCTCTTACTATGCTGAGTATGTGCAGACACCAACAGGAAGAATGTGGAGGGGAAAACTACACGATCGGCACGAATATTAAGAAAAAAGCATCACAAAGTAGAACCTGTAGGTCTGGGTGTTCTCCGAGTGACATTTTCGCACTCTGCTGTTTGTGTTTAAAGCGACCGACAGAAGAAGGAAAGGTTTCAATCAAGAAACACACGGCTCTGATTGAGAGAGCGAGTCATGCGAAGCCACATGTTTTAAATGTTAGTTAATGTTGTTTAACTGTAATCTGAGGTGTGTTTCATTTCCTGAAGCTGTCACTCTTTCTCCAATGACCTCACTCCAAGTGCGTACTTGTGTGTGTGTGTGTGTGTGTGTGTGTGTGTGTGTGTGGAGGCCCTCTATGACCATGGGGCTTAAATGGCCTCAGAGACCCCAGCACCATGTAATCATGTGCCTTGAAATTTAATGATCATGTGAAACATAAAGAATGTGTGTGTGTGAATACTACATGCATGTGTGTGCAGACTAAACACTGACCTACATTGCTATTTTTACTGATTAGAGGTTGTTCATAATGAGACCTATTAACATCAGACCTTAAAAACACACACACACACACACACACACACACACACACCTCAGTGAATGAATACCTCAGATCCAGTCTGCACAAGGCAGAACTTATTATTTTCCTGCTGTGCGTGATAATGTTGCAGTTTTATTAGAAAGGTAAGTGAGTTACCTTCATTCACTGTTAATTTCTGTCTTCTTTATTTCATCTCTTCTCTTCTTCACTTGTTTACCTGAGACACACACACACACACACACACACACCCACGCACACACACACACACACACCCACACACACACACACACCCTGCATTATGTTCAAGAAGTTCTCAAAGAAGAATCCAGGGACAAACAATCCAAAATGCACAAAATGCACCAAAAAGAACATATTGTTTCAAGGTTTTGCTGTTTTCTGTGTTCTGCAGTTTTGCTTTTGCGTGTTGGCAATTCAAGTGGTCCATTCTACATCTTGATAACATCAGGCACTTTATCTGGTCTACTTTCTGGCTTTTGGAGAAGTACACATACACACAAATATTATTGTTAATGTCCTACAGAGGCATTACCCTGTATTTTAGAGGATAATGGATGCCGTGCCTTCTTTGTCTTTCCATGGTGTGCATGTGTGTGTTTTTCCTTAAGTTATAGTTCGACTGGCTGTATTCTCCACAGCTGGAACAACAGTGTGTGTGTGAGAGAGTGATGTTTACTGGAAACATGAGAGCAGAATGCGAAAGTGTGTGTGCTCGGGTGTGGAAGAATGTGTTTCTCATGTACTTGTCATGTCCATATACTGTACAGTACAGTGACGTCTATGTGTTTACGCAGCCACTTTCACTATTCCAGTGTTTCATGCTAAAATACGTTTGCTGTCAGGGATATGCTTAGCATTACTGGGTACACTTATGATTACTCATTTATGAAGGCGTACATTTCTTATTCCCACAGATAACTGATGTAATGTTATATTGAGGTATATCCAGCGCAGATATACTGGAGTTTCAGTTTTTAAGAAAACTGTGACAAATGTCAGGTTTAAGTGTCAGTCACTCAAAATCAAAGAGCAGAGCCTTTTTCTAGAGTTGGCTGCACTTTTGATGTGACTGATCTGTTCAACTCACACAGAAAAACCATCAAAGAAGAAGCAAAGAGATAGAAGCCTTCAGTGCAGCAGAGACATAAGTGGCGCCAGGACATCATGCTTTCTGAGGCTAAAAGTCAGTGGTCAAATCTCACTTTTTTGTGGAGTGGGGAAGGGGTTTGGGGGACCAACACATGGTCCTCGGGACTGGATACTTATTATGTTTGCTACATTCTGCATTTAAGGAACGATTGCTGTCATTCACAGAAATTATTTGCACCGTAACAAATAATACGTTGTTGTCCAGCAAAATAATAGAGTAAATCTGGTGACAATGCATCAGTGAAACAGTCTGTGGACTTTTTAAAGGCTCTTAAAATCCTAGGAGGTGGCATGTAAGGATCTAAAAGCATGAAAATAACCCAACACGGAGTTCCAAGGTTTTCATTGGACAGTGACAAATCTCACATAGCCAGACATCCAACCTGTCATGCTCCAGAGGTCTGGATTAACTCATGTGTAAAGGTTTGTTAGAAAAAGGTCTACGCCCAGTGGCCTGGCAATCATTCCTAAACCCATACATTACAAGGAGAACTTATTTTACCCTGAACAGAAAACCAAACAGAGGTGTTGCACACAGACCTTTAGGGATTTTGTGAAGTGTAGTATGGACCCAAAAGCAGGACATAGAGGCAGAACAGGTAAAGCAAAAAGGGCAGTTCACTTAATTCAGAAAAAGGATCGACGACAGGTAAACCGAAAATGAGCTCATTAGCAGACACACGGGCAAAACTAGGGCTGGTGTGAAAGGTGCACAATTAACACTGTGACAGATGAGAGCTGCTGGTGGACTGGTATATATACTAGGTGGCTGAATGGGGGATGAGAGGAACTGTGGGGAGAACTGTAGGATGGTGGGGGGAGTAGCAGGGAGGTACCAGGAAATGTTAGAGCAGGCAGGTACGGTAAATTGCAGAAAGGATACAAAAGTGACAATCATGACATAACCGCAACCCACGAAACTCAGAACGTAACTTTAAAATTGAGTCTTAACCTCTGAATAAATGGTTTATCCATTTTCGTCACTAGATAGAAGGACACAAAATGGCTGTGTGAACACATTTGTGTCCCCCAGTATGATTACACACAAATGCTACACCATAGTTTCTAAACCGAATTCTAATCATAAACCTAATTCTAATCTTAAACGTCAAACATAAAGATTAGTCTGTAAATAAAAAGCCACTTTCCAAAAATCTCTAAAAACACTCCATAAAGAAGACACATACACACACACACACAAACAGTAATTGACATTGGACAACTCGCTAGAAATAGCTTGTTAGAGCAAATGATGCTTGTATCATTTTTTATACCAGACATTAAATAGATTCATTTGTCGGCCAGTTTGAAATGATCCATGGAAGATCATTAAAACTGACATTGAACCAGCAGTTATGGACTGAACACTAATTTTTATGCCTTAATAGAACATACAGTAGTCGACATTTTCTCCATGGTTAGTGCTTTTCTCTACCTATTCGCCTCTCAACCAGTGAATCACACCCTCGACCCGACAGACTTTACTTTGGACAGACTTGAACCACCCAGCTATTACAGTCAACAGCCAATGCTTTGTGGCGGATCTGAGAAACTTCTCTCTCACACATAAACACACACTCACTCACACACACACACACAAGCACACACACAAAGTGGGCAGTGGTCTGGAAAAACCCAAATGATACTAACTATCCAGATCCTCTTAATGATGCTAATGTCATTATTTCTATGGAAGATTAATGGCAGCTATTTATAGCTCATTAATCCATATTGAGTAGGACTGCAGATTAATTTGTTAATCACGCATCAAATACGATTGCTGCCCCCGGCCACTGACTAAAGTCTTATCCCTCTGGGTGTGTGTGAGTATGCATACGTGTTACTGCTAGTGCCCGGGTGCACCAGAAATCCCCACCTCCCGCTCTTGTTTCGCCCGGTCTCACTTTTGTTTTTTTTTTCTGTCTACCTTCACGTCATGCCTGAGTGATCGTCTCCTGTGTCCGATTAGCCTTCAGCCCAGAGCCACTAGCCCAGACACACTGGGCCTCGGCGCTGAAATCCAATCCTTCTGCCTCTGCTGTGAGCCGCTTAGCCAGAAATGGCAACTAGGTGAACTCGTCGTCGTTGTATGCGAAGTGAACGTTACGTCTTGGCCTCGGTGGTTCTCCTCGCTCTGGTAGCTCAGTTTTATACGTCACTAACCTTTATTTGTTTGACCAGGCAGCCATCAGGCTCTTTTTCAGCATCTCCCTGCTTAACAGAATCATTTTTTTCCCACTAAAGACCATCAACTGCTTGCCTGACTAGTTTTGTCGGTACCTGCTTAAGAGTCAATAGAAAAGAATAGAAAAATCAATTCTACATTTGGAGGATTGAATGGGGGAATTTTGCATTTCATAAAAAACCTTTTCTATTTTTGTCTTTTATTAATGTGTCTTCTTATCCTCTCAGGTGGTATCAGGCTCCATTGTTTGTTTTTTTATTAAGATATGTCTTTTTTATGTCTTTACTGGAAAGATGACAGTAGAGAGGCAGACAGGAAACAAGGGAGGGCGAGAGAGGTATGACATGCAACAAAGGTCCCCGGCTGGAATTAAAACATTAGACATGCAGAGACTTTCTTGAGAACAGGAAATCTATCACAGAGTTCCCATTATGCTTGAATATTGTTTGTTAAATTTACTTTATCATTGACATTGATTATCGGGTGCCTAAACAGCGATGTGAAACTACAACATCTGAAAGGAAGCTCCAGTGCTGTTTTGTCAGAAAAGCTAACCTGGATTTGACCAGCATGTAAAAAGCACCTCTAATTACAAATAATCTCCCTTGATGTTAAAGTTGTGGAAGAAAAGCAAATGTAACATTAAAGTAATGTTGCGTGCAATATTAAAGTCTGGGAGTGTAGTTGCTCTGATGTATCACCTATCTCAAGGATTTTATTCATATACATATACAAAAATAAAAGCCGGAATTGTCCTTTAACCCTAAAATCTCTTCACTCTTTTAGTTTTATAAATCCTTTGTCTATAGATGATGAAAAACAGGGGAACAGATCTTACGGCTCGTGCAGCACTTTATTATAATCCCATTCCTTTGCATGGGGAGGGGTTTTTTTTTTGTGTGTGTGGACATTAGCACTGGCTTAACCCTATCACAATCAATTTTCTGTTGCTTTCTGGGAAATGCTACAATAGTAGGAGGGAAGATTCATGGGGTGAGGGGGAGTACAGACTCCAAATCCAGAGAGAGAGAGAGAGATGGAGAGACAATTACAGAGGCAGAGAGGGATTTCCTGTCCCTTTCCAGAGAATCTGACTGGTGCTCCTAATAACAAGCTTAAGCCCACCCCCTCCTCTCCTCTCCCGTTATGATGGATGTGAGGGCAGATCATCCCACTGCGCTTTAAACACACACTCTGCTCAGATTAAGACACACACCCACTCCAGATGCTGTTGTCGCCTGGGGTAAAGCCGATGTCGGGCCCCCCACCGTCTCCTCTGTGTATGACTGGACATCATTGTCTTCTACCTGCAGGCTTTTTCTGACCTTTTCATGGTGGTGGTGACTGGCGACGGTGACATGGCACAGTTCTTGAATAAATGCAGGGACATGGACAACAAAAAACTGCCTTTTAAGCCAATTCTGGGATTCATGGCAACTACCAGAGAAACTCCAGGAGATGTATTAAGTCACCTGAGGGGCCAAACAGTGTGAAAACTGTAAACATGACACCAAAAGAGTAAAAGTCTACAGCCACGCTAGCGGCTCTGTGAGTCTGGCACAGGGGTGCTTTGGGCATTTCACTTACAACCACAAATGTGACCCTCATTCTGGTGCCAGAGGAAAAGTCAAAGAGTGACCAAAGTCATTGAGATTCATTCCGTGGGCCCCGTGAATATATTACAATGTATATGTCTGCAAACATTTAATGTACTGTTTAACTCTAAGGACTTGGTTAAGGTTAGGCTCTTGGTCTTGGGGATATGTTGACTCAGCTGTATAGGGATCTCAGGTTTCAGGGATGGAAGAAATGTAGTGAATGACGTCCAGGCAGCAATGATGTTTTGTCCAAAACAAATTTGGCAAAGCAAATAAGCATATTTTGTAGGACACATATCGCTTTGTTTAGGACTACTTGTAAGTACTAAGTGACGGACTAATAAGCTTGATGACGTAAAATGATTATTTTCACGTTAACAGTATCAGCTGAAACAGTGATTCACCCACCCAAGGTATTTGATTGTCCACCATTTTCATGTTTCTATTTGCTTTGGGAAAGTGAAACAGGAGTGGGGTGTGTGGTTGAGAGGTGACCCTTGACCTCTGCCAATCACTTGCTAAATGCCCCTTGGGACCCACTATGAACACCCAACTTCAAAACATGACCAAAAAGGAAAGATAAAATACTAAAACTGAATATAATGATAACAGAAACAAAGTAAAAAAGAATTTAATAACAAAACTATTACTACTATAAAACATGGACACAGATTTTATGGCCCATTGTCATTTTGACCTAAATTCATGTGAATCATAAATGCAACAATAACTTTATTTAGATATTATTAGATTAGATATAAAACAAATATATCAATACCTCTGCTGTTGGTGATGGGACTCTTGGGTTGTTGTGCTGCACACACACAGATGTTGTGAGGAGGAGGAAGGATTGCTGACTCTTACTGGAACTCTGTGGACTTTTTTTGAACTGGGAGACCTCATAAGATGTTATTTTTTCTTTCAGAAAGATATAGTCCCTGTTGTGCACCAGATAAACATTTGAGTATTATCATTGTATGAGATTCTGAGAACTTCCCACTTTATTTTTTTGTATCACTTAAGATTACAGTCTAAAAACACATAAAGCTACAACTCTCACTGCTTTAGGATCTCTACGTTTCAAGCCTGTCTGTTCTATTACATTAAGATCCCCAATGGATTGTCACGATGGCATAAATGCAAAGCTTCTATAAAGTAACAAGTATTAACTGTGGGGAGAGAGAAAAGAGGAGATAGAGGTGAGGATTTGTGTTAATGGGGAGGGAGAGAAAGAGGATTTGTAGCATGTAAAAATTTGACTTGAAAGCTTTATCAGCCCTCTTAGCTCTCAGAGAATCTGTTTCGGGACAGAAATTCCACGTAATGGAGCCTCAGTGCCGAATATCAGGAGAAGAAAGAGAGCAGCAGAGTCTTACAATCACGCCCAGACACTCATATGTGTCCACTGATACTTTATTAGTTTTGGTGAATCCCAGTGTTTTTGCTGCATGGATACCAGTGCAGCAAATTGAGCTGAGCTGAGTAAATAGATAAAGGAAGGGAGAACCAAGGAATAATGTGAACATAATACAAATGCAACAAGAATTTAAAAGTATAAATGATTGCAGCTGAGGTGAATTTGTTACACAATCAGCCTACAGTGTTGACGAGGCACAGGAAGTCAGGAAGTGTGTCAAGGGGGTTGATCAGGAAAATGTGATTGAATTAAAACAATAAGGTGTATCTTGGCTTGTCATAACAGGAAACAGGTGTAACTAATAACATTAATGATGGCACTGTTCCATTCAGGTGTGCCAGGAGGCCCCGCTACGCAGTCAGGATTACAAAAGTCAGTAGGATTCATCATCTGGGGACAATGAATTTCTGTCAACATTCGGTGTCAGCCAGTAGCACGGCTATAAATAAACTATCGATGCAGAATATCACAACAGAAATGAGAAAAAAAAAGAAATGGGATTAAGAGATCTGACTTCCGACAGATCAGAGGTGTTCTTTGCGTGTGAAACTGAAAGGAGCTTCCAACTCTTCTGTTTGTATAATCCTGTTGGTCCACCTGTCAGTCGTGCATGGCTGGATCCTGTTTCTGTTCCTCTGGCTTTCACTCAAGACACTGGATCACATAACCTGTACATGAAAAAGATACTGAGAGCGATTTTATTAGAAAAACCGCCATCCATTTAATGGATTTTGGTTTTATCCATTAAAGTCTTGTCCCCTATTGTATTCCATTATATTCTGTTGAAATCAAGTCTATTTCCCTCTGTTCTATCAGTCGATTTGTGGGAGTGTGACAATACAGTGACTGAGAGGGAAAACTCAGCATTTCTGGTTATATTCATCAAGTTCACTGAATAAAGAAGAGAAACTGCAAAGCAATGGGAAACCGCCATGTGGAGAGAGAGCGAAACGGAGGGAGAGAGAGTAACAAGAGGGGAAATGCATGTCACAAGGGCACTGAAGGACAAGGGAGAGAAAGAGATAGAAAGACAGTGAGATAAGAAATTACTTTTTTATTCAGACAGCATTTTTTAACTCAATTTATGTCTTACAGGCTTTTTTTTTATCACTTTCATGGTAATTTTATTTAATCATCAAATAATTATACTTCTGTATCACATCTTGGTAATTCAATTCTAAATTTATACTAATAGCACTTAATTCATATTTTACTTCATTTGAACTATAATATGCACATTCCAAGCTTCTTTGACACTAATGTAAACTAGCAGCAGCCCTGACAGACTGTTTGTTAAAGTGGGCCCCAAAGTTCAATCAACAAGCTCCTTGCAGGTTGCAAATGCTAAATACTGCACATACAGAAGGGAAGGATGCACACACGTTTAAACCAAGTTTCCACATTTTGCCATCTATTGTTATACTGTAAATGTACAATATATTAATCAAGCAAAGTGGGATGCTACTGAACAAACTTCACCATTACTGTCAGCCAGGACAAGTGTGATCCAACAAGCAATGAGATGAGGTGCTTTACAAAAGTCCAGATCAGCTACTACACAGAGAGCATTACTAGGTTGAACTAAGTAGCAGATGCAGATGTGCATGGATTTCCAAGAGGGCATAAAAAAGTAAATACATGAACTATGTGAGCTGATAACTTTTGATGGATATTGTCTTTGCATGTGTTTTAATGTCTTTGTCCTTAATGTTTCTATCACACCATTCTTCCATTGTTTCATCTGTGTTTCTTGATTGTATATTGTTTGATTTCTCCTTTTCTGTCAACCTCTATCTTTCACTTTTTGACTGTTTTACAGAAAAAAATGAGTTGTATTTGTGTTGATTCTGTGGTCTGTGTAAGTTTGGTCTCCTCCAGCTCGCTGGTAACATTTTCCACTGCTTTAGGCCGCATGCTTTGCTCGGCTGTTTTGTGATCAAAGGCAGCTACGTTCTTCTCACCTGCAATCCAGAGGAATGAATCACTCGCATTCTTCTCTCATGATTCATCCACATCGTCCAACAGGACAGTAAATGTGAGTAGATGTCAACTCAACAAAGGGACGTGAGCAGGGCGAAATGCCAAAAATGGGCAATAGTGACTATCATGGAATTTTTTCTCTTTTGCAGCTGTGGCCCGAGGAATTCTTCCACTGTGCAGGGTCATGCTGACTTCCTCCTATTGAAACAGTAGCAGCATGTATCACACACACATACAGAGAGCGCTGTGCAACTCTGTAACCTCTGCCTTCCTGTTGATCCGATGGAAACTTCTGACCAGTCCACAGCTGGACAAGTAGTTTCAATCTCACTGTAAAAACTCTACAATGATGCAACTACTTCACTCCACTTCTCTGGTCGTTGAAGAAGCAACTGTGACGTTCAACTCTACTCTAAGTTACAATTGGTTGATTTTTATTTTTTTGGTCCTATTGTTCCTTTGTTTTTTTAAAATCACAATAGCTTTCAATTCACTCCACTTCACTCCAGACAAAGATATCTTTACAATTAAAAGTCAGATTTACCTAAAATTAGCTGAAGATATTTGTAATCGTTTACAGGATGCAGCCGAATGTTTTTGAAAATCCTTTGACCTTCCCTCTCGTTTCATTCATGCTTCCAAAAGGATGAACCCTGTCCACTTTGGACACTGAATGACTTCAGCACCACTCAAAAGACAAAATATCAACTCTGCACAGGAGACATTTTTTCAAAATAAAACTGTTAATAAAAGGTTAATAATAACTAAAGTAACACACATAAACACACAGACAGAAGGTAAACATTAAGAGAGAGACAATGGGAATGCAAACATGTGCACACAAACATGCACATGTCTGCAAACATACACACACACACACACACACACACACATCGCCAGATTAGAGGATACTTGGAGGAAGTGAAGGGTTGTTGCTAGGGAAACCAGGGGAAGGACTGGAGAGACCTGATTAAGGATTGGCTAGATGAGATAAAATCTTTTTCTCTGTGTCACTTCTCTCTGTTTCTCTCTCTCTCTCTCTCTCTCTCTCTCTCTCTCTCTATCTCTCTCATACACAACCACAAACACCCACCACTCTATCGCTCTGGTTTTCCAGATATGAGCAGGGAGGAAATTCTTTTATGGAAGTGAGTTCTGATGTGCACGTCGGTTCCTTCAATGGAAATCTAACGTCATGTGTTAAAGATAGCAGACGGCCAGCTGACCAGTGTGTGGCAGTAAATGCCAGGTCTGCGTCAGCTCTGTGACCAATTTCCCTTTGAACACAGTGAAACAATGAAGTGACCTCACTTGTAACTTCAAAGTGCAATTTGAACGACCAAAGCTTTCAGCTGAGTTTACAACTTGTTTTTGTCACTTAGCGGCAGGGATGGAGATGTTGGTCTGTTAGATTCAGTCCGATCAGATTTCATTAAACCTGCAATGGATATTCACAGTTCCCAGAAGATAACTCCTGATGTTTTTAGAGATGACCTGCCCTTCCACCCATGTTTCCAAACTGCCCAACTTGTACACAACAAAATGTCAAAAGGAAAAGGGCAGATTGCCATGAAACTACTGAGCATATTTATGCCCACCAGAGGATAAACCGCTTCAATTTTTGACACTCTTTCTGATTCCTGTTCAAAACATCACATTTGCATATTTTTTGAGTTATCAAATATTCATGCAGCAAGGTGAACTTTGTTCCCTGTTGACCCGGACCATTGATTTGACCAGGAGATCCAGATTATGCTGGAAGTAGTTTTTGAACAAAAACTCACAATGTGACCTATTTAGCCATAGCCGATATTATTGCTCATGTTAACTCAGATCATCTTCTGCTTAAACAGCCCACTTTTGGAGGCATAACCTTCATCACTTCCTGTGTCTCGGAGGATTTTTCACTAGAAAGAGCTGGCAGTTGATCAGATCTGGCAACTGGATGAATCAAAGTTGTGCTAGAATAAGTCAAAGCACAGATTGGATTTGTATTAAAATAACACTGCATTAGGCTGGTGAAATAAAAATGCACGGCTGTGATATTTTCCAAAATTATAGAATTCACCTGTATGTGAATTTGGTTGTGTGGATGCATGTTTGTATGAAAAGTGATTAGTTGCAGCCTGAGGGAAAGCACTGAGCTCGAAACACATTGCCTGTCTATTTTGCATGTTATGTTCCAGCCATTCTTATCTCCCTCCTCTGCTCTGTGTGCTTGCGTTGATTTGTGTGCATCAGACGCTTCAATAAATATTTTTTCGCTCTTCGCAAACAAGGAACTTCCAATTTCCTTTCTGTTGCTCTTCTTTCTGAGTCCCTTTTTTTCTAATTGCTTTGACATGGATTTGTTGATAGTTACCCTGAATAATGGGTTCTGGTGGCATGTTGGCATGAGCTTGCGTGTGTGCTCGCATATCTTTGTGTGTTTGGCAAGAGGCAACAAGGGCAGTAAGAGCAGAGTGGGGTTTTATGATGAAATTCAGTGGCAATTTGAAGTCTCCAATCATTGAACCAGAGAGTGAGAAAAAGAGGGAAAGGGGAAAAGGGAGAAGGCTGGAAAGAGAGAAATAGGTAAGAGAGAGAGAGAGAAGGGAGAAGGGTAAGAGGTTGCAAGAAAGAGGTAAAGAAAGATAAAGTAAAGAGAGGGAAAGGTAGAGAGAGCAAGACAATTAATGGCTTCATCATACAGTAAACTAAGAGACAACATGAAAGCATCCCCTCAGTCTATTTATCATAAAAAAGCACTCTGTGTGTGTGTGTGTGTGCTTGTGTCTCTGATTGCACTGTTGGATCTCTAGCAAGCTTTTTGTGTGTGTTTATGTCTGTCAGTCTGTGTAATTACTCTCATTCCTCTCCACACAACAGCTATAGCTGCAGGTTTTGCCAAGTTGACATTCAAGCGCTTGCGATAAACAACTCAGTCAGATTTGTTTGGCCCGCTCGGCGCTCCGCGTGCTTCTAGGGAGGGCATTTGAATCGCATTCAGGGGGAAAAGAAAAACCAATATAGGAGAAAAAAACAAGAAAAGGCACGGTCCTAGAGTCTGGGTACTAGTTAGCACCATTTGGCAAGGAGTGAGGAGAGGTTGCATCATCAGAGAGAGGGAGAGAGAGAGATCACCTACTGAAAACATCAAAACAGTTTAACCTTGATGCTCTCCGTATCCCAGCTGCATGACTGGGTGTCAAAGGAAATCTCACAGTATGGTGACCTTGAAAATGAAATTATTTGCATTTTTACCTTTTAACACATTTAGCAGACGCTCTAATCTTGAGGGGCGTACAGTGATCCAAACAGCACAATATGGTTCCTAGACAGCCAAAACTACAGTTTTCCTGTGCCTGCATGATTAAACAGGGATAAATTAATAGGATATATGACTGTAAGACAAAGCAACCTTTATATTTCAAATATAGTGTGGATGTTAAATAATTCTATACTGTATTTTAAATAATGAAAACATACCTTATATATATTATTTTTTCTATGAATCTGAAATGTCACACAGATGTAGAATTCCTCTAAAGATGCTCCATTTTCAAACCAAAAGAGAGGGAGGAACAAAAGGAAGCGTGCAGAGCATGTTTATTTCTCTCTTTCTGCCTCAGGCAGTTTAAACTGAACACATTTTCTGTTGCACTGTGAGTTCATTTGAATTCAGTCATTTGAAAAGATAAAGTCTTTTTCTGTCACTTTTTTATTTTTATTTTTTTAAATTTAAAGTCGGGAGCTCATTCTTTTCACCTTGTTTGTTGAGCACTGCCCAAAATTCAAGGGGAATAAAACGAATGCCAGTTTCACGGTTCTGCATTTTAATGCTCTATGCTGCAATGTGAGTTGGTTTTCTATTGCCTCATTTTAGAAGTCGGGCATCACTCCCTTTGCATGTAAACAAAGTGCTGAGCTGCGCTGCTCACTGGTGCAGCTGTAAGATGTTGTAAGTGCCATGTAAAGATTTTTTAAACATCTCCACAATCGTTTCAAACAATGCATTGAGAGAATTATTGTACACAAATGCCACCATGGTGGGTGGTGATGATTGGCATCTCACACCACTGTTACCTAGGGTTTCAAAAGCTATGACCACATTTCCCATAAACCCTGTGGTTTTTTGTTACACAGACAATGTTTTCGTTAGATAAAACTCTGGATGAGCTGTTACTGGAATCCAAGAAGGTCATTCATTCCAATGAAAAGACCTAATACAGTACATATGCCAAAAAAAAGCTCATTTCTCTTTCTGGTTTGCGTCCCTGTTTCTTGCCCCGCCTGCTTGGCCTGAAGACTTTATGATGAAAGGACACACACACATAAAAATATTAACCCTTCATGGTTTTAAAATTGTCATTCAAAGTGCACTAGAAGAACAGTTCCTCCTTCTTGTATTGGGGCCATAATGTCATCCATCAGATTCACTGCTATGTCTGATTTGCTGACGGGGTTTAATGGTCGGAAGTCAGAGAAGGATCACCTCCTTGTTATTGCTCTATTGTCTACTACAAGTCAGTGGGATCTTGGACCTGCACTCACGCTGTGCCCTCCTGGGGAACCTCCACAGTGGCGGGGGAAGAGAGTTGGCTGATGACATTGTGTGCACCAGAGCGAGCACATGCTTGTCTACTTCCTCCACCCACCAGCAGTGGAATTTTATTTTAAATTTACATTTATTCTACCAGGAAATTCTCTTGTGTTCAGTGCATCTCTTTTAGTTATAGTATAATATATAGGCTATTGAATAATAACTAAAAAGATCAAAAGCCCTGTTCTTCTGAACCTCTTTCTTAGCCAGATGTGTGTGTGGCTTATATTTAAGCATGTATGTGTCAGTTTCTATGTTTCTGTGAGTGTCTTTGCATGTACGTGTCTCTCTATGTATGTTCTGTGGTTTGGTACTAGGCTGTCTGTGTGGTTCTGCCTCTGTCCATGTTTGTGTATACTGTATGCGCGAGCCTCTCCATTCCTGCTATTTTTTCCAATTTGATGTGAATGAGGAGTGACTGTGTTAAAAGCATTAACATTTTCAAACCCCGAATCACTAATGGGGATGTTGTTGGGGAGGAGAGGCATTCAGCAGAACGCTGCATTATTTAGCATCCACTAGTTAGCATCCTCAAGGAAACACACACACACACACACACACACACACACACACACACACACTCACAGTTTTTTCACACTTTTTGATATATGAAATACTGTGATGAGAGCTAGGCAGAGCACATTAAATCACACAATCAAAAAATCTCTCCATAATGAAGACGAAATACACATACAGACAGCTTTCTTTTCTCAATGTGCTAAGGCATACAGTACACACTCAGATTGCAGATTTACACACACACACACACACACACACACACACCCAAAGACAAACACACACACACACACACACTCCCAAAGACACACAGAGATACCCTGAGACATCTCGTCACTGATCCAACCTCTGATAGGTTTCGGCCACAGAGTGGAGGGAGTGATGAAAGACAGGAGCAATAAGAGAAAGACAGGTGGGAGAGACAAGGAGAGATGGGGGAGTGAAACAAGACGAGGCAGCAGGGTGGAGAGTCCGTTTGGGAGAAATTTGTTGGTCGTTATCTCTGGATTTTAATGGGGGTGTTGCATATGAATTATGTGAGTGTGTGCATGTGTGTAACAGGGTTTCCTTTACCCTTGAGCCTCTCCCTCCTCTCTTTCAACTCTCCTCCTTCTTTTTTACCTCCCCATTTCTCTCAAATGTTACATCTACTCCTACAGTACTCTATCCTAATCAAATCTTAAAATTCAGCCTACTTTTAAACTGCATTTATCCTTTTTAGCCACGCTAGCAGTGTGGATGGCAAATGTCGGTCTGCCGGTCTACCACATTTGGTCCAGACTCAACAACTATTGGATGGATTCCCATGAAAATTAATACAGACGTGCATGGTCCCATGAGGATGAAGCCTATTGACTTTGGTCATATCCTGACTGTCCCTGTAGCACCATGTGTTTGAATTTTTTTTTTTTTTGAAAAATGTCTTGAATGTCATACACACATTCATTTCCACTCAGGATAATTTGTAATAAGTTTCCTTAACTTAACTTTGCATCTAGCGCCACCATAAGGTCAAGTTTTTTCAATTCCATTTTTGCTTTTCCATAAGGCCTTTGGATTATATAAAAAATATAAGTCACCCAGGTAAAGCAAGAGCATGTTTCCAGATGTCTGAATCAATGCCCACTTCTCAAACTTCCATGCATGTTTTGACATACCATTAAACACAGGTGTATTTGCAAGCATGCATAATAGTGTCAGTAAATTCAGTTTGACAATAGATCCATGAGTTTGTAGGTTTATCGGACACCAAAACATTGCACAGTGGTTTATAATGCTCAAATAGATGATTTTGCTGTTCTGGAAAGTTATCTTGGTGGCAATCATTTTATCTACAGTAAAATTGCAAAGTAATCTACCAGGAACATGTGCTTGTGACAGAGTGTGTTTGATTCTCGCACTTCCTTGCTGGATGACGTTGCATTGCTGCGGCAAAAGCTGAACCAGGATTATTTTGCCCGATTCCTGAGTTTTTCTCCCATAGTCCTTTGATTCAGCATGTGAAGTAGCCATGATAGTAAAATTGCTTGTTTCAGACAGTTGTTGGAAACTCAACTCCCCATTTTAATATTGATAAGGGATTCTCAGACACTGTAAGATGTTCCGAAAAGTAAAAGTATTTAAGCATAGTGGGGCCTTTAGTGTTGACTGAGAACTATATCAGAGCAGCTGAATACATCAGTCAGTGAGGTAAGGGCAAAATCATCTCCTGCCTCTACAAAATGTGGAAGAACACTATGTCACACTGAATAAAGAGGTGAAAACTAAATGGCAATTCAGTCTGAATATAAGGTTAGTAGAACAAGTGCATTTTCTTAGTACTTTAAGATTTTTATTTGACATGAGTGAAGTAGTGATACAATCACCATTTTAATGTATTCACATTTCAATGCTTTACTACTATAAATAGAAAAGTGTTGTAATTTCCTAAGTAACAGATGCAATGTGAAAAAAAGGTGAGGAGATCATACATATATAGAGGAGGTAAATTAAATTACATGTTATACACTGTGAATGAAAATGCTTACTGTTTGTTTTATACTGGTTCTTTGTTTCATCATTTTCCTCTTGTATCACCCCAAACCCTCTATCTTTCTCTCTCTTTCTCTCGGCCTGTGTCACCCTGAGGCGATATTTCACATTACCGTGTACATCAGTCACAGAAGCTCTGGTTAAATGCACCTCATACCTTTCTGCGGACACACACGTTTATTAGCACACACACAAAAACACACAGGTCATGTAGTGCTCGGCCATGCATGATGACAGATCCTATAGCTGTTACTTGTCTACACACACGCAGAAAATACAGTGGAGGAATGCATGTGCTCGCAACCACACACACACACACGCACAAAATAGTGCACACATGGATCATGGTGGCATGCAGGAGTGTACACACAGACACACACAGAAACAGAGAGCTCATCCAGAGCCGAGCAATGTTGACAGCGACCCTGCTATTTTTAAAGGGCACACTTCACAAGATATCATCTCCCCATCATTTGTCCTCAGGGATCTTCGTCTATTTACACAACACACACACACACACACACACACACACACACAAAATGGTAAGGACACACATTTAAGCGAGCATTGTATAGTCACACACACACATGCACACAGCAGGGGTTAATGTCCCATCTCTCCGGATCTGTGTGTCGTAACAATTCAAGCTGGTAAAAACTGAAATGATGTTTATTTTTATTTTTTTGAACCGAGGTCATGGGAGAGTCAATTTTCTTTGTTAGCCGGCACTCCATTTTCACAGCATTTTCTGAGGGCAAACTGCTCTAAATGCATCAAAATTTTACTTCAGATTCAGCCTATAGACTACAAAACAAGACGTAATGTGTGAAATCTGCCACCTGCATCACAACATTTGTTTTTTTTCTGAATTTATTAATAGACTTTGACGCAATAAATAAGACTACCCACTAAAAAGGGCATTCATGTGTTCTTACTTTATTAGAATTCCTCATTAATAGTAAGGGACCCAAATAATATACTGTAGCTATACAGAAAACTAAGTACAAATACAGGTAAACAGGTGATGAATAGCAACAGTAGCAGACTTTAGCTGCAGACCTGTGTTGTTTCTTGGTTCAAACTGCGAGTCTAGGCTATGACGAACACAGATTTAATTTAGCAAAACTAGGCTGTATACTTAACATTTTGACTCCATTATCCTCAATTACAGCTTGTCAGAAGCATAAGAAGCCAAGGACAAGTGGAGAGCTTGAGAGATACATAACTCACATAGCAGACTTCCAGAAAGAGCTGACTGGCAGCATAAGGGAAAGCTGGATAGTTCTGCTTTTTAGAAACAAAAACAAACACCAAAATCATACATATGCAACTCTGTCTAATCTGTTGTAAAATATTTGTTGTGATGAAGGGCACCCACAGTTTGCCTGAGGCAGCCAGGCAGAACAGCCTTCTGTCAGGCTCTGCTTTGGAATTTCATAGCCAGCAAACCAGAGAGCTTTTCCTGATCTACAAGTCATTACACAACTCTACTGAAAGAAGAAGATTTTCACATGGGTGTTATTGTAAGCTGGTTTCTCTCTCTCTATCATGTTCTTTGTAAAGTTAGCTGAGGAAAAAAGAAGTCAAAGACAGTGGTTGTACAGAGGAAAATCTTTACTGCTGTCTATGGAGATTATTAGCAAATCTATATCAGACTGATGTTTCTTAGCTGTTTCTCGGTCCCGTGTGTTTGAACACGCCCTGAGGTGCCCTGTGACTCCAGGCGTTTCTCTGTGTTGTTCCTTCCAAATAAACGACAAAACATTTCTGATCTGACGCCAATATCGGCAGGATGACGTCATCTGTCTGTGCCTTCCAAAACAGTTACAAATCACGGTTGAATATGAATCTGTTTTATGAGGTGACAACGCTGTGATTAAGGTTTGGTTAAGTTAAGGCACAAAAAGTTAGGGAAATATAATGTTTTCGCTTAAAATAACTACTCTGTTAAGGTTAAGGGAGCTTCATCCTCATGGTCACAATTATATAAATCTGGTTATGGTTTGGGAACGATTGTGGTCAAGGTGGCAAGAAACCAATGTTGTGTTAAAGTCCAGGTTTTGTCGACACATCCATCCACCCCAACCTCCTCCTTGCTTGGACGTTGTTGCTCTGTAATGTCAACTGACTTCCTTCTTTTCTCCCGTCATTATCACCGCTGTCACTTGAACATAAACATATGTAGTTTTGGGGCACTGGCTGAACCAACTGAGGCTTTTGTTTCTCTTGGGAGGACAGACTTGAGTTTTGATGTTACATCACCACTACCAGCTAGACCTGCCTCCTGAGTATAATAAGGGACAAAATGTAACGTCTAGTGGGAATCAGTGCTAACCTTAGCAATCTAGGCCCGGCACATGAAACGTGGGAGCTAATTATCACAGCTTCCATTTCCCGCGTGGAATACATACGCAACAGCATGATGGATCCTCCAATTACATGCATGATATTGTGTATTTCAATACATCTGCTCAAGTGTATATACTGACTTTGATATATAATCCCAGTATGTTTGACCCAAATTCACAACAGCTGCCATTGGTAAATGTAAAACTAAAGAAAAACAGCTTTTCACTGGAAATGAATGGTACTCCTGATGCAACAACACAGTGAGAAAGTCTGTAAAACCATTAAACCATTTTGATCACTGTGCTGAAATTTACTGACTGACATTTACATAATGCTTTTCTAACAGCCTTTTATGTGATGGTGATGCGATTAACAAATGTGTTGCAGTGCGACTAATGAATCACGACTTTTAAATGCTTGCTGAATTTATTTAGTGATTGGCTTGTGCAGTTATAAGCATGGAAACATTGTTCTTAGGCATATGAAGTGGGTGTAGTGTATTCTAAAGTAAAGATGCTTCTGTCCATTTATATAAGATTTTAGCAGAGTCTTGCATGTAGAAAGTGTAATTTTGTAAGTGTAATGATTTTTATAATTTGGATGAAATGCATGTTAAATGCTAATGTTTTCAAGGTTAAAACATTTACAAATCCATTCACCCAACCAGTAAACCAGTGAGTTTAACCTTGGATTCATGAAGAAGAATCTGGGCAATGCAAGGCAAGTTTATTTGTTTAGCACCTTTAACAATGAGGCAATTCAAAGTGCTTAACATAAACATAAAAGCCATAAAGAAAAGAAACACAAGACAATATAAAAAGACACATTTAAATGAGATTTAAAAAAAAAAATAAAATTAACCTAAAGTTGAACAAAACAGATAAAACAGGAGAATAAAAATGACATGAAATGATATGAAAGCGTAATTTAATTTAATAAAAGGCAGTGGCACACAGAAAAGTCTGTGAAAGCCGTCATGTAAAAGAGCTGAAAGTTGGAGTACACCACAAGTTAAGAAAAAACAAACAAAAAAAAAAAAAACACAAAAAAACTGAATGATGTTTCTCCATGTTCAGTTTTGACTCTGAGGACAGTAAGCCGACTTGTCCCAAAAGATCTGAGTGGTCAGGATGCTTCATAATGTAGCAGCAGATCAGAAAAGTATTTTGGTCCTAAACCATCCAGTGCTTTTTAAACCAACAGTAGTATTTTAAATTAAATCCTTTGACAAAGAGGAAGCCAGTACAAAGAACTTATAACTGGGGTCTTTTCTACTGGTCTTCCTGAGGAGCATTGTTTTGAATCAGCTGCAACTGTTTGATCTACTTTTCAGAGAGAACTGTAAAGACAGTGTTATAGTAGTCGACTGTGTCAAATGCAGCACTGAACTCCAATAATACTAACTCTAAAACCTTTCCACTGTCTGTGTTTAAAAGTAACTCAAGACCTTAACAAAAGCAGTTTCTGAGCTGTGGTGTGGTCGAAATCCTGACAGGAAAACATTAAAAACGATTGTGGGGGACTAGGAAGGTGTTAAGTGTTTGAAAAACAGCCTTTTAAATGATTTACGTAAGAATTGGAGATTTGATATGGGCCTATTCTTTATGTAAGAGTGGCATGATAACTGCATTTTCCAGGGCCTGGGGGAAATAGCTTAAGTGTTGACTATTTGTAAAAAATCGGATGCCATTCGATTAAAAACACAAGAACAGCCTGTACAATTTCCAAAGGACATGTATGGTGCTTGGACTTGTAAGAATTATTTAACAAAATGGTAACTCTCATTTCTTATGCACCTCATGCTCATAAAACTGAAGTTGGGAGGGGTTGAGTCAAAAAGAACTGGTTGAACCAAGTTTCAATTTTCAATCTAGTTGTATTATATCTTTTTCAGTGAGGAAAATCTGTTCTACCTTCCTTATTTAATTTCCTTTTGATAATTTATTGAGGGTTTTATTTGTGTGGTTTAGGTCATGTTCCCTTTTATACATGAAATTGTGTGCCAACAATGTTAGCATTGCACTTTGGATCAAATGATTTACCAAGGACACATGGAGGATTTTGACGCCTCTTCTAATCATTTAAGGAACCACTTCAGTAATAATCTCCATGCTTTTTTCATACTATGACATGCCTTTATACTCCACTGCACTTGTCGATACTCTCTCTATCTCGTAGGCAAGGCTCTGTTCACCACCCAAAACCCTACACCTGATGATGCAAGCACTGGCCAATTGGCAGCAAGAAAGACTAATTTCAGCCCAAAGACCTGTAATCATTCTCTTTACCAGATAAGACTGTGAGATTTTTAAAAAAGGGAGCTAAAGTGAGATTTTAAAACCAGGAAAACTGCAGCTTTTCTTCCTACTCCTCATCCTATGACTGTCTCATCAGATACAAATTGACTGAGATCCAGTAAATCTGTGATATGGTCCTTTAATGAGTAAGTTGACCAGCACGTCTATGTTTCTTTAAAGCTCTATGTAATAATTGGGGAGGTCACATTTGCAGTCTGTTGCTCTTTGGATTACACAAGTATGTGCTGCCTGGTTGCAGATAACAACGTGTGGAATGGTAATTGTTAAAATGAAAGGTAGTATGGAGGTAGCATGTTGGGACCAAACATAACGCTGGCCTCAAGGCTTGAGGAAAAGAAGCAGTCATTTATTTCTAATCCCCAAAAACAATGAGAATGGAAAAACAAGGAGGGAGAAACTTGCAGTGTGATTTACACAAAAAAAACAAAAAAAGAAAATCACCAAATCAAAGTCAGTGCAACGCTGTGCTGGTTCTGCTCTTTAAACCAGTCAAATTTCTGAATATGCTTCGAAGCGTATGCATGTAGCCACAGAAGGTACGCCGTAACCCACTCAATGCATTAGTATAAATCCAGCTTCAGACCAGTTTATGTCTTTGGTAACTGTTTAACAAATAAACTTAATTGTAATTATAACTGCTTTAACTGTCACAATCTGTTCCTTTTTACCTTTATTTTGTCGCTCTCAATTTCCCGCCTTTCTCCATCACCTGACCTCCCCACCCATCTACACACCTGTCCCCACTCCTCATCAGTCCAACTCCCTTCACCTGTTCAGCCACTTTCAGATACCGGTGTAGTTTCTTTGTTAAGTTGTCAGTTGGAATAAACTCTTTGTACCACACCTGCCGGCCTCCTCTTCTCTCCTCTCTACAATAGGGTCTTACCCCTGCCAACCTGCGATGCCCCGTGACATTAACATAATCTAAAAAAAATCTCCAACCTCCAACAGACTAAAACTAAAATGCTGTTTTTTTCCTTACAGTAACAACATCGTTTTTAGAATCTCCATTCATTATAAAAACTGTGCCGTACTACAGTTTTTTGGCAGTGGACCTGTGCACCATCAGAATAGTCAATTCTGAAGGGTCTTCATCATGCAGAGGTCAAGTACATTACTTGTAAAACTAAAAGGCAAAACTTTATTGTAAGTAATTAATCGAAAGTAGCTCTGCAAGGTCGGTTCACTCAAAGGTCAGTGGCAATCAAAGCATTAAAAACTGACATTTGAAAACACTTTATTGGGAATATTTTTCTACTAAAAACTGTTCACAATGGAGACTGTGGACTATCCTGAGTAACTGGGATACTTTCTCTCGAGAGACACATTGCTGTTTAATTTTCAGTGCGCCATAAATGAAATTTACGATCACTGTTTTGGTAAGTAGGAAAATATGTTTTGCTGTTATTTGGATTTAAAATTGGTAGCCCTACCGAATGTATAGACAAAATGGCAAAGGACTTTAAATCTGAAGTCATAATGTGCCAGTTGTCTCTGTCAATCAGCACTTTGATATGTGGGTTTTCAGAGCAACATGAGACCACTAACAGCACTTCACCCCTACATGACCCACCTTTATAGCAGTGTATTTTGTTTGTCTACCCACTGAATATGCTTATGGCAAAAGCATTGTAGGTGTTAATGATGAAGGTGGCCCCTTTAGGCAGATATAGCACTGTTAAAAAAGAGCTGTCATGTTAGACACTTGCCTCTCTCTCTCTCTCTTTTGTCTCTCTCTCTGTCTCTCTCTCAGTCCTCCGGTCCTTGATGTTCGGCTCCCCGTGGTATTCTTCCAGTCAAAACACCAGTGGGGGAATATCACCCGTTTCCTAACATGTCATGAGTGGAGCGAGGATGCAATTTTTAGTGCCAAAGTGTTTTTTTTTTTTAGGAAAGTAGGCCAAGAGCATGAGGATTTTTTGAAAGAGACAGAATGACAGACAGACACAGAGGGGAATGAGAAATGAGATGTGTAAACAAGCGAGTTTCCACCATATCTGTGACGTTTTGTTTTGTTTGTTTGCGGGACAACCATCACTCTTTTACACGCCGCCTTTTTTACTGAAAGAAAACAGACGGCTGACATGAGGACAAACTCTTTCTCTTTGTTATTTTCTCTCTTGTTCCTTTTCACTGTCTCTGCCCAATTCAACTTGATAACGTTCAACTCAATTTAAAGGTGATTTATAGGCATTTTCAAACATTATTAATACTCACAAACTGGTTTACATTAAATAACATGTTCAATTTCTATTACACATAATATAAACACACAAACTACAGAGTATTATTCATATGATAGTAATAATGTTGGGTGATGGATTTAAAAAATACATTTTCAGTCACTGTCCTTCAGGCTTTTTCTTTCTCTCTGGTGTGTAAATGTCATCAAAGACACTAGTCTCTCCCTTATCTTTCTGAATGACAGTTTAACACTCTCTCTCTCACACACACACACACACACACACACATGCACACACACTTTCAGACAGAGAAAGAGTGAAGAGAGTGAAAGGTTTTCCCTGAAGTTAGATGTTAGTTTGCTGTCAAAAACAAGATGACGCTTAAAAAAGCGTAGTTCACTGGGGAAGCAAAAAGAAAAAAAAAAGGGGAGGAATAAAGAATATCGAAAGAAAGATAAAAAGAAAGCAGTGCATACAAGCTAACAGAGAGAATAACTGCGAAGACAAGTGAAAGGGTCTCTCAAATGTGAAGGCAGGAGTAGCATGACCTCTTTCCAGGCATTCAGATGATACATTTACACTGGGCTGCGTTGATTTGTTATTTCGAGTACCATGAAGTGATATAATACAATCCAAGAAGGCTGGTTTGACTAATAGATCCATGAGTTTAAAGATGCCAAAACACTGAATAGCAGTTTATAATAGTATGAACAAAGCACATGACTTTGACACTGGAGGATGCTTGTTGTGTCTCGTACCCTGCCAACAGTTAACATTGGTTTGTTTCAACCTTGACGATAATTTTAACCCCTAACCTTTGCTTCACTTGACTTTCCCAGTGGAGTTCTTGTAAATAAACAAAAAATACATTTTCATTCAGTGTGTCTCACCAAAACACAAACTGTGTATCCTTGAGGTCTAATGGTCCTCACAAAATGTTTGCACAGCCGATTTTAAAAAAGTATTTTAAATCCTGAATCCTTTACATCCACGCTGACTTGCTCGCAGTTTTCTTCTTCACTGCTTTTGTTGGCACACTGCTACGTTTGTTGGTGCGTTACCGCCACTAACTGTCGATCATGAAACCGCGATGTGAAACCGCGCCACCCACACGCTAGTACACGTGCATGTGCTTGTACTTCTCGTGCATGAAACAAACCAAACTGGGACTCGCTCATGAAAACAAGGCTCCATAGCGCCACTAGTGGTCAAAGACTCCTTTAACCAAGTAGTTTTAGTGGCCTATGTGTTTTTGTAGAGGCAAATTCGTAATAGTTATGAAAGGCAGTGACATATAATTGCACATCTTGTTGAAAAAATGTCAATTTTGTATAACACCATGGCTCTGACCAATCACAGCACTGACAGTGAGATACTATACATACACAGCTCCGGCAAAATAAGGAATGAGGATTCAAAGTAAATGTTGATTTTTGCCATGTTGATGTTAGGCAGTACAGTTCCCAGCTGTAATATTGTATATAGAGTGGAACTGAAACTGCAAATAACAAGAGAGCGGGCAAACAGGGAAAGTGAGGAGAAAGACAGGAGACGGAGAGAGAGAGAGGGGGGGGGGGGGAGGGAGGGAAGTGAAAACGAAAGACAGGACTGATGTTGCCACAGGAGAGGTTTCATGTAAAAACACACAGCGGGCTTTCCTGTCCAATTCACCAAATTACTGACGACGACTCGCGAAGAGAAGAGGAGGGGGGTGGGATAGATGGAGTGTGTGTGTGTGTGTGTGTGTGTGTGTGGCGGGGGGCGTCCGACTCATCTCATTTACTGGCTTAGACAAGATCTCTCTGTCAGATACACTCACACACACACACACACACACTCGCCGAAGTCAGCCCTCTGAAATATTTACTAGCCTCATGTGGGGAAATCTCTAAGGATTATCCCCAATAACCTGTTTAACTTAATCCTTATCTCACACACATGAATAATAAATCTCTCCCCACTCTCCATCTCTCTCTCTCTCTCTCTCTCTCTCTCTGAGAAGGGCTGAGAAGTAACGCCTCTCTCACCTTACTCTCCATCACCCTCCCTCCCTTCTTCTCTCTCACACATTCACTCCATCTGCTTCATGAACATGAGCCGGCTGCTTTCTCTGCCTCTCCGAGCGTCTTTGAGCTGTTTTGACATATGCGCTCCCTCCCTGCTTCTCTGCCTCTTTCTTTTTTCTGTCTCTCCACCAATCCCATACTTCTCCACACCTCTATCTCTCTCTGTTTCCCCCTCCAGAACAGGAAAAGGAGCACTAGAAGGCAGCACCAGCAAAGAAGACTGACCACAATAAGAGGAAGAGGAAGTGGGCAGTGACCTGCGTGAGAGAGGACTGAGGTCGAACAGCTGTGGTTCAACACTTTTGGCCGCTGGATGAGAACAACCACATCAGAGGCGATAGGAGGAGCAAGAGAGACTGAAAACCTGTTGGACTCCTGAGGAAAAACCTCAGCCCGAGGAGGGAAAACAGGGCGATAAAGACATTTTTGGGTGAAAAACTTTAGAGCTGGAGCGACTGGTGTTTTTACCTGTTTGAGAAAAAACCGACAGACTCAACAGAGTGATATCTCAGTGACTACTTGCTGAGTGAACTCTGGCTATTCCTAAATTTGTTGGACTCTCTCTGTAGGTTAGTCTTTGGAAATCCATCTCTGGGATACATTCTCATTCAAGAGGCATCAGCCCATACTTCATCATCGCAGACTTATCTTATTATCTGGTCCACGGTCCAGAAAAGGATTTGTACACAAACCTGGTGAAATTCAAGCTGAGAAAGAAATCCCTGCCTGCACAACAACACCTGCTGCTCTCTTTCAACATCAGAAAAAAGCCAGCAGACAAAAAGAAGCGAGAGCGAGGAAGAGACATAGCTGAATCAGGAGGTGGTTTTACTCCCTGTTGAGCAGACGACCACCTACCAGCCACTAATTTCTACCACAACCTGCCACATTAACAAAGTAAAACCCCAGTCTGAGAGAACACAAGGACACCTAGAAGGATTTGAGCTACTTGGCTTGGACTTTCTGTTTGTGTGGTAAGTTTTTTTTTTTTCTTTTCCTATTTTATGGTTGGGAAAACTGAAAAGGAAATATTAATTTTACAGGTGTGTTACGTGTGTGTGCATGTACCTAGATAACAAATATGTGAGAAGTTTCTAAAACAAATATACTGTAGATACATCCAGAGCTTTCCTGTTCAGCAAATGGGATTGTGAATATACATTTCCTTGTGACTGAAAAGCAGCAGAGCCAGAAAATGTAACCCAGATCCTTTGAAAACGCTGCAGGCTACTTTCCCAGTCACTCCAGGGTAAAATGCTCATAAATACCGGTCAAACTGTCTCGATGAAGGCACCGAAATAGCTTGAAATGATGGTTATAACCCCTTTAAGGACAGGCTGTCGGCCACCGTCACTGTTCACATATGTTGTGCCAATGATCTCGGACAGCTCGGTGTAGATTTGAATGCTGTAATTGAGCGCTGTTCCCCCCCAGAGGCTGGACTGTCATTCCCGAAGACAGACGGCTGTGACCATTAAGATGATACAGGATGATCTGTCGACAGAGCAAGAAATATTAAAAGCAACTTAAATCCACCAGGAGGTCTTCAGCTGTTCATTTTGGAGAATTCTAAATCGGGAAAAAAAACGTTTTTTCAACAACTGTCAACTTCATGTCAAATTGGTGTGGCTATAAAGTATTGATGACACCATTTAATATTTCCAAAGTAGTGAAGATCTTGTCAGTTGAGTGGTGTCATTTTGTCAGCTGAAGACTTCTCTGCTATACATACACAATTTGTTTAATTCCTCAGTTTATTTCAAACAGTACATGGAGGAGTGGACACCTTACAGTAAAATCTCAATAAAACCTATTTCTGTGAAGACATGTTTTTATTGGGATTCTGTTTGAGTGGTTATTCAGATCATTTCTGATGCTGTAGTTTGTGGTGTAGTTGTCATGGATTCCTTTACCCAGTGTAGTGTTTCTGTTATTTTGTCTACCCTGTGTGTGTGAGAATAGTTACTCTGCAGCAGATTTTCACTGTGAATCTGGATATCATGGCACATGGCGCCTTAATGCACAGACAGAGGAGGGCCTCACGAGACATGGGCTTAAAAAAAAGTAAAATATATATATATATTGTAAAAACGCACGCTACAACAATTCCCATTAATTGCCTAGACTGTGGCAGAGATTTCAGCAAACCCCACCTTTCCGCCTGGAAACACGGACCCCGTGTTGTTTACCATGCTTTGTGGGTGTGACTTTTATGCTGTGTCATCACCGTTCATATCTATACAGCCAATGTGTTTATGATTAAATTAGTTACAAGAGCACAAAATTGTTTACAAGAGCACAATGTTCTTCATAGATCTAACCTCTTCATTTTGCTCTCAAAGTGCACCAGACTGATGCATTTAACTTTTGAAATGAACAAACGTTTCTTCAGTGTGACCCCCATTTCAGAGGGGGGCCTCTAAAATGTCGTAGCCCCGGGGCCTACAGTAATGTTGAGGTTCCCCTGATCGTGTCCCGGAGAGATGGAGGTGATTTGATTTGGTTGTTACGTCCAAAGCCGTTGATGCAACTAAACCCAGTGGTCTAATTCCTGGAGAGGGAACTATCAGGGAAAATCCTCTGGGTGCCATCTGGGAGACTTCAACCTCCCACACACACACACACACACACACACACACACACATATACAAACACAAGATTCATGATTAGAGCCATTCATTCATTCAGATATATGTCAGAGTGGTTGACAAGCTGTCCAGCTGTGGCGATGTTAGCTCAGCTGAAGTCGCTGATTACAAGTGAAAGACCCAGTTAGGGTTTTATTTTCTCTGACTGACCTGTAGTCTGCATTTACAGAATATACCACACTTGTGTTTGGACAAAATCCTCATCAATGTTTTTAAGACAGTTTTTACATCCCATCTCCAAAGAATAGATCAATAAGGACATACGTCACCCATGGCGGTACATTCAACAGAATACATGTAAATGCATAAAAAAAAATTTAAAAAATGGAATTAAATGTACTGAGACTTATAGGGAATGTGTTGAATGTACTCGTAGGCTTACCAGATCGGTCCATAGCTCCAGCTCCACCTCAGTTCAATAAGGAACATGTTATGCTTTCAAATGCTGCAAACTGGCCTGAACGGACAGATTTTTACTTTTTCTTTTAAATTAACAAAAGCGAATCAACACCACCTGCAGTTTTGATGTGTTGGTTGAAGAGGGAGGCTGTAAAAAAAAAAAAAGGAAAAAAAGAAATCACACTGAAACATCCTGAAAATTATTCAGTTTGTTCTACATGCACAGGAAAATCTTGATCCCTCATAGTTGGACTCCTCTGACATTTTTACTGTTTCGAGGTGCTTTAGTTGGAAATTCGCCTTCAGCAGCGACAGATGCTGACAGCTGAGCCAAAACCAATGTGGATTTAAATTATTTTCAGATGACTGTTGGTCATTACTGTCAGTATTAAAGCTGGCTGACATCATTCATAACCAATTCACTTTAATAAAATCAGATTTGTCTGATTGTGAAAGAAATAAGAATTAACTAGAAAATACATGAACACCATTCAGCGCATGAATACACTCTGTGACATGACAGCGTCAGTAAGGACACGGTGTGTGTCTGTCTGTGTGAGTGTGTGTGAGTGTGTGTGTGTGTGTGTGTGTGGGTGTGTGTGTGTGTGTGTGTGTGTGTGTGTGTGTGTGTAGTAGTGGTTCCTGGTGTGACTCGCTGGCAGACAGATTGTTAGAAGCTGCTCAGTGATTAAACCTGTTTTAATCTCAACAACAGACACAAACTACAGTATTCAGCAGTCGCAGATTTTAGGCAGTGAAATAATTTCCTGTGCCACATATACACAAATAAATTAAATAAATAAATTTTAGGGTAGTAAAAGTAGACTTAAGGAAGCTAAACTGTGTCAACGACAGCATTTTGAGACAGATTTTTATGTAACAAGAGTTTAAGGCTGAAGCTCTAGTGCTTAGGCTGATGTTATCGTGAGTGTTGGACAGGATGAACAACATAGTCGTGGTTTTGTTGTTCTTGTAGCTTTACTATCAGCAGGCCAAGCTAGGTCATTTTACTGGGTGGTTCTACAGAACAGGTTCTTCCTCTGGGGAGTAATAGCAAATGTCATGGCAGTCAGCCTGTTCCATTATGCAGCAGGTTATCTTGTGTCCATGTACACATTTTCGTGTAAGGGTGGTACGAGAGAAAAGGTCATGTAATCATCAAAGTCAACAGGATTCATCCTCTGGGGACCATGGATAGCCTAACAAACTTCATGGCAATCCAGCCAGTAGTTACCTCCTTTTAAAGATGTTGATATTTTGGTCCGAGAGTGGCACCTCACAGATTGTCCAAGATGGAAAAGGTTCATCATCTGGGGAGCATGAAGTAGCTCAATATATTACGTGAATAGATGTTTACATTTCTTGTGTAGATTTGGATATTCAGGCCTCAAGATGCTAATAGAGGTACTGGACATGGGGTCACCAAGATATTTAGGACTCATCTTCTGGAGATGCTGAATATCCACAGCAAATACACATGGCAGTCTGGGCAAATTGTTGTTGAGATATTTTGCTGGATGCTTGGACCACAGTGTTGGACAGCCAGATGGACAGACTCGCAAACTCACTAACCGATGCTTATCCACTAGCGGATCGAAAGTACACCATCTTGTAAAGTTGAAAGACAGAGGGGTTGTAATTTTTCTCTTTTCTGTCAGTCGCAATGTTTCATCAACGTTATTTTAATTTCACTTCGAGCAGCAACATTTATGGATGCAGCAATCAGTTGATGATGCTTGTTACCACTTATCTGACTCCTACATTGAAGATGACATCCCAAATCTTTATTTCTGTCAACAAAAACTTGGGTTAACAATCATTTAAATCACTTAAAAATAGATTATTCCTGTACTCACTAATTCTTTTTGTGGATGGTAGAGCCACTGTTGGGCATATGAAGATGAAGATGTGAACCACTGAGCCACCGTGCCAACATTTGAATGTCATATTTAAATCATTTAAAAAACTGAAGCAATAAATTTGATATTAGACTTCTATTTTTCAAGTTTGTGTGTCAAACACAGTGGAAGGGGAAAATATGAAGATATAATAAATAACATACAGATAATTACAGATGGACAAAAGACAGATACTTCCCTTCCTCAGACCCTCCTCAGATTTAATCGTGAATGAGTTGTATTTCTGTCTTTAAAACAGCAAAACGAAACAGCCAGACTGTTCACAAACTTCAACGACCCTTCAGCAACTGCCAGGATTATGAAGTCTTGTTGACTCGTTTCTATCCTTTAGCCTTTGGTTGAGTGAAACTAGGTCAGACCTGTCTGCCAGTCACAAAACATCCCGGAGAATGACAACTGTATCTCTGCTCCTCCGCCGCACTCACACACACTCCCTTGCCTGCGGACAATGTACAGATGTAATTACAGATATTCCTGGGTGTTATTTATTCTTCATACCTCTGAAAGATGCCTTTGATAAATGAAGCCATAAATAACTTTGTATAATCCTGAAGTAAGATTTGCATGCATGATGCTTGCAGTTGAGAGGAAAATGAAAAAGGTGATTATCATAAGACTAACAACTACCGGCATAAATAAAAAATGACAGGTATAAACAACTGTATACACAAAAATCTAAACTTTATTTACATTTTCTTGATCATGATCAACACTCCTGTCAATTTCCAAACATCAGTCTGTATACCTTCTACTCTTTTAAAAGTAACTTTAAAGGATTTAAAAGTAAAGTGAAGTTAAATTGCAACTGAAGAATATTGTTAAATTGTGAGAATTGGTGTGTTACTCCCTACACCATCTTATAAGGTGCTAAATCTGCTTTTAAGGTGAGGTAGAGAGAGTGACAGGGATGAAAAAGAAGAGCGGTGAAGAAGTAAAGGTGAGAAAAGGGAAAAGGAAGAATGATGGACAGGAGACAGAAATAGACTGTGTGAAAAACAACATGCAGTTTTCACCTTCAGAGATTCAATGAAAGAGAAGTGAACAGATTTAAAAGGAAAGAGATTTTGAAAGAACGAATAGTACAATAATGAGCAAGAAAGAAAACAACAGAACAAGTAGAAAGAATAGAGAGACCAATACGTGAGACAGCAAGAAAAAGACTACGTGTGACACGGACTGAAACAAAGTGAGACAGCAGGAGAAAGAGAGAGACAGAAACTGAGACAGACATGCAGTCAACAGCAGCTGAATACCAGGAAGGGTGTGTCCACTCACTAATGATGACCCTTCATTAACAAACCCGACGGCATTTCCGAGAGGGCATTGTGTGTACACTTCCTGTTGCTGATAAAAGGGTAGTAAGACGCTTCCCACTGAAGAAGGAAACTCAATTTTAAAAAATGCTCATTTAGAAAAAATGTCCCTGATGGATTTGTCAACACAGAAAAAACTGGTGTGTATGTGTGTGTGTGGAAGCCAGTCAAAGGATGTTACTGTATTTGTGTGAGTAAGATGTTACGTGATGAGGAAAAGTCTAGCTGGGTTCTTAGTCAAGCTGTATCTCAGTGTTTTTTGCAAGATGAAAAAAATGTTTTCTCTATAATATCCCAGGACGACTAAAGCCCCAGTTTGCCAGATTTTTTGTGAGGTTCGGAGTTGGAAATTATTTTTGTTATAGATACCATCTCAAATTGTCAGTGCCCAGTGGCAATATGAAGCTCAATACAGTTTTTAAATTGTTTATTTCAATATGTTCCATTATAATAGGCCAATCGCCAACAACATGAGCAGCAATATAACTAAAAACAAAGAGATGTCCAACTACAGACAGCAAACCGATGGAAATGTCTGATTCACTCATTTCTGATCAAACTGATCAAATGAACAGCTCACGGATGAATTTATCCATCACATCCCCTTAACACTTGGTTCTGAGTTTGATAAACACTTGAACTCGTGGATAAACCTCCCATTCTTTGTTTTTCTTTTTTGGTATCTCTCACCACCACCTTGCTCGAACTAAATCCAGTAATATCAAACCAAAAAGCAACCAGCTCTTATTTTAGTTAATGTGTTACTAAAGTAAACCTTAAATACACTTCTATCCAGTTATAAAAAATACATTTATCTTACAAAATCATAGCTTTAACACAAAACTTTTACTGAAAAACGTCTTCTTGCTTAAGTTGAACAGCTTCATTTATGTTTCGGTCAAAGTTAGACAACTCAACTTTCATGAGTTTGGGGAATTTTCATTTAAAAATATAAATACAGACTGCTTGATTGATTGAAGTAATTTGAGGACTCTCTTCTGCGGGCCTATGTTTTTGGAAGCCGCTGCGTGAGAACACACATGTACAGCACAGGGTGAGATTTCTTTGTTTGTCCAGAACATGTCGAGAGGAAGGATGCGGGCTGACGCTAAGCAGGGTGAGAAGGACACGGCAGGACACTGTCAGGAAACATGTTTGGTCTTAAACAGTAGCCCCGTCTCACTGTGAAGTGCCTGTGTTAAAGTTTAGCGAAGAGTAAAATGTTTGAAGAAACAAAATTCACTCAGTTACTATCAACTAAGGTAATGTAGGGAAATGGTTTAGAGAAATGGATAAAAGTATTCAGAGACGTCACATAAGAAGAAGATATTACAGCCCAATGAGCCCAAATACACAGTTGATCAAAAGGAAGAAAGAAATGACCTTTAAAGATATTGCCTTTTGAGGAAGTGAGGTTATTAGGGGAGATCAAAGACAGTCAACTGTAAGATTCCTTCAATTAAAACTTTTCAAGAATATGATTTATCAGTTTTATTTATGTGAAATTTAATATTTTAGCTATATGATACAAGTTTAATCAAAACTAACTCTTTTCATTGCACTTCTCCTTCCTTACATCCTGTTGCTGTGATGGTGTTTCTCCACTGGTGGTTGATGGTAGAAGCGACTGAGGCAATTGCCAAGACTGCCAGTGCATGTGGGACGCACAGAGAATGGGAAATAAATCACTTGGTGCTACCCTTGTACCGCTTATTGTCAGTAAGAGAAATACGAACACAGAGATGACACACACATATCTATGAATCTGCTTTGAAATAATACATTGCATTGACAGCAGTCCAGTTAGTAGAGTTTTTTTTTTATATATATATCACTAAAGCTCAGAATATTACATCAAAATGACTCTTATATCCCTTGAACATTGACACTCTTGATTGGCGGCTGGCTCGCCACAGGCACCAAAACACTGCCACTTTTTGAACCAGTATGATGGGCTCAGGTGTTTCTGAAGTGTCATATATGATAGTAGAAAGGATGTGACAGCAAGATTGAGACATGAATCCACATATTGGGAGCTCAGTGCAAACTGATATATTACATCAATTTGTCGAGTTAATTAAGTGTATCCCAGAAGCAATGCTTTGTAATAATCAAATTCTAAATGGATACAATAAGATGGAAAACAGAGGAATGCAAAATGGATGCTAAAAACTGCTTTTGAAGTTATTCAGTAAGAACAAATTGTTGAAATAAGAGAAGGATAGTAGCAAGTGAGATTAAGGTATTAGAAGGCATGGCTTTCTGCTTAATACCAAAGATATGGTGTCCAAGATCAGAAAAGACAGATATTTACTGGCACTACACAGATGTAGGCTACTGTCTGTACAACCCAGGAGACTGCTGTTTGTTTCCCCTGGGAAACCAATAGTCAACACTAACTTCTTTTATGTAAGTTACGTCCATTAATGCTTATTTTAACCCAAACCATGATATTTTCTTAAACGTAACCAAGTAGTTTTGGGGCCTAAACCCCAAAAAATTGGGGTTTCTCAGCAAGCTTTATTTTGAAAGTGTAACCTGATGTAACCAGGAGCCCTGCACACTGAAAAATGCCTTAAAAGTGACACCAAGGGCCCCTGACCAAGCGTCCGTATTTGACAAGTTGGGAGTGAAAATGTGTTGTTCTGTAACCACACAGCCATTCAGAAGTCCACAGCTAATTACAATAAAATATGATGCATTTCTGTTTAATTAATTTAGTCCTGAAAGGAAACTAAACAAAGAAAAACACAAGAGGAAAAATAAAACCAAAACAAAAGGATGTGAACTGAAGGCCAAAAAACACTGTTGAGTCTTTGTTTGAGCTGATTTGTGGGGAGCCGTGTGAAGAGGTCAGGGGAGGTCAGCAGAATATGAGATTAGGCCATTAGAGGAAGAAGACTTTGTGCCGGTATAATCCCCTCATCGTAATCTCTCTTTCTCCCTCCCTGCTGCTAATGGCTGGAAGACAATAAAATGCACTAATCTGTCTACTGGGATGGCACAGGGCTGCGTTGAGATATCTACTGGAGTACAGAGCACATAGACTAAAATGTTTTGAAGATTATTTCCCTGGCATTTCTGCTTTATTAGATAGAGCCCAGTGGGGGAGACATGAACCATGAGGGAGATAGAGAGACATACAGATAGGGTGAGACAGTAAGAAAGAATGGAAGGAAAAGCTAATGTTTACCAGACTGCTGGTGTTTGTGTGCCTTATACATTTTTATTTTGGTTAAATAGTGCTAAAATGGCTTGCAGGCAGTAGCAAGTGATGCAAGACAGTGAAATGTTTTATAACTCGTAATCAGTCAAAAGACATAAATCAAATGAAGTGCCAGTTTGGTTTAAATTTTAACAGTGATTCCACCAAATTTCAACTTTAATATGAGTTATACCCTTGGCTTAGGACAAATCTAGTCTTTTTTAGTCATGGAAATTAATATCAACGCACACCACATCCATGATGTTTATGATGTAACTCCACTGATGCTGTGAGAAATTAGCTTTAAGTACTATGGCAGTGACACAGCCTTTACAGTCAACTGTGTCTTAATATATGGAGCAGAGTTCATAAAGTCAGACTCAAGTTGGTTTGAAACCTATTTTTGGTTTTAAGTTAAGTTGGGTTAAGTGGTGATATTGGAAAATATACAGTTGAGTAAATGTCTGTCATTGCATTGCTTTGATTTTGCCTGACTGAAATATCTACTACTGGGTGGTTTGTAAATTCTGTAAAGACGCTCATGTTCTCCAGAGGATGAATCCTGATGAACTTGGGACCCCGTGATTTTCCCTATAGCAGCACCAGAAGGTTGTATTTGATGTTTTAAGTGATAACTGTTGGATGGATTGCCATTAAATGTTGATGCAGACGTTGTGAACTTTGGTGATCTCGATGATCTCAAGGTAAACTGAAGCATTACACCATTCATGTTATGAGCCAATCTACCAGGAAAAATACGCAGCTGTCTTACTGAAACACATGAGGAAGCTGCATTTTGTTTGACATATTACTAAAGTTTGTCGTGACACAATTGTATTTGACTTTAAAATTAATGTGCAAAACTGACCCATCCTTCTCGTATAATCCTAGATTTCAAGAACTGGAATCAGAAACAAAGCCCTCACTTTGTTATATGCGAACCCTTTATTTTTTCCCCACAATTTGATGTGCTTTATTAAAAGGAAAAAAAAAGAAATACCAATCAAAAATTCAAAATGTCAAACTGTCCCTTTATGGAAAATGGCCTTTCTAATGGCTGATAAAGACAGACATCCTAAGTGGTTTTAATGTCAGCTCCTCTCTCCGTCTCTGTCTGTCCGTCCCTTTTTGTTTCTGTCTGTCTCTCATGCTACACCAGTGGGTCAGGACCTAAAATGGGTCACAGGCCTATGTTTAATAGATCCCCATACGACCACAGTAGTGATATGCCTCAGCCCAGGTCCCATGATGAGAGGCTAAATGTTTCATTTGGGTCCCAGGCTGAAAAGGTTTAAGAGCCCTGGTCCTAAATGATAGCTAGACCTCGAGCTCAGCGACAGACTGTAAAGGGACAGTGAGTCCTTGGCCTTCACTCTGAGTCTCACCCTGGCACAGTGAAGGGGTCTGTCCACGGCTGATAAGTGGTTTTAATGTGATCTCCTCTCTCTTCTTTTTTGCGCCCTCTCTCCTCTCTCATTTCCTCTCCCTCCATATTCCTCCCTGCTTCCTCACATCGCTGATTCCGGTCCTGCCTCTTCCTTCTCTCACCCTTATTCATTCTTTTACCCCTCTTTCCCCTCGTTCCTCTCCCCTTTCTCTCCCAGACGATGGCTTGGCTCCAGCTGTGGACTATTGGGCTTTTGGCTACTACGGCTTTATTCGTCTCTCTCGCTGTTGCGGAAGACTCTGGCTTTCCTGTGGTGGAAGCAGAGAAGCGAGGCCCTGTTGGGATTGTGAAGAAGGAGTCCCATCCTGTCCTTTTCCGGCAGAAGAGAGAGTGGATCTGGAACTCTCTCTATGTGGAAGAGGAGAAACCTGCGCCCACCCCCTACAAGATAGGACAGGTAGGTTAACATCAGCATCTTGACCTCACGGTCCAAAGCTCATAACTAAAACTATCCAACAAGAATCCTCCTTATGTTTCGGGTCTACTTCCTGGGCCCAGCCTCTACAGTTTAGTCTTTAAACATTCAATAATCTACTTGCCACGGAAGTATGACGGGAAGGCAAATGTGTATTTTTGTCACTTCATTCAGTTTGATGCTGTAGCATGCCAAGAATCTGGGTCATTAACTTGTTGCTAACCAGCTCTGATAAATATCGAAGCAATTTGATAGAATACTCTGTTTATTTGTATAAATTTGTTGATTTGAAGTCCTCACTCCAGCTGGGAAAAAAACTGAATGCTGAAAATTATGAGATATTCAATTTTTTTCCTTTTTCTTTTTTCACAGCTGAAGTCGAGCCAGAGAGTGGAGGTGAAGAATTTTAAAATAGAAGGTGAAGGAGCAAACACCATCTTCACTGTGGATCGCAAAGGAGACCTGTTTGTCACCAGATCTCTGGACCGAGAGGAGAAGAGCTTGTACCATTTGACGGCCAGGATGTATGATGGGAACAACAAGTTGATAGAGGATTCTGGAGAATTTGTTGTCCAGGTGACGGATCTCAATGACAACGTCCCTGTTTTCCCCAGAACATATAATGGATCCATTATGGAGAGGTCCGCGATAGGTGAGTAGTCAATATAATTATTTGAAAAAGATCTTGTGCCAACCAGCCCAAACTCTATGAGAAAACATGAAAAAAAAAGCTTTTATTCTTTTTTTTTAAACAAAATGTGTTGCCACAGACCATAAATTAAGCAAATTCTTGCAGGATAAACTTTCTATTGCTGCAAGTATGTATTTGACATTAACTATTATCCAGTGATAATTTAGATTAAAAATAAACTTGACTGTGAAAAATGAAACATAATGTCAACACCTGTCACAATCATTAGCACATGCTTCTCTGAAAAAAGGCACATTGCTGACTTAAATAACACAATCTTAGCACATACTCATGATGCATTAATCAGTTAAACAGCCATGATATTCAATATAAGAAAATTTTGAACGGTTGAACATTTTTGCAAAACACTATATACACTATGGCATGATCTTTTTTTTCACATTTATGTTCTACATCCAGGAACTAAAGTAGTTGAGGTGAAGGCAACTGATGCTGATGACCCCACCACAGCTAACGGAGAGCTCAGATACTCTTTGAGCCATGACCTTTCTGCCTTCGAAATCGACAGCATCACAGGTAGGCTTCGCTGCTCTGACGTCCAGCATGATTGTTATCCCTGCAGCATCATTATCTTTTTCTTCCTTAACAAGTTAATCTAGGAGAGGTGTAGATGTACAGGCTATTTTTAGTGGAATATGAGTCAGAGCTGACCTCAAAGATAACACCCTCTCTGTCTGTCCGTCTCCCTGACTGTCTCTCTGCAGGTGTGATCAGCTGCAAGATAAACACTCTGGACCGGGAAGCCAAGAGTCAGTATGTGGTGGTGGTTAAAGCTCAGGACATGAGAGGAATGGCCTCTGGCAGCACAGCCACCACCTCTGTCACCATCACCATCACCGACACCAACGACAACATAGCTTCTTTCACCCGAAGTAAGGAACAGAGTGCTAGAGTAATATGAAAAATATTTTAGAAGTTCCTCTACTGGACACATCACTGTACAATGATAACAAGCATATTAAATATTCTCAATACTTTGCTCTTCTTTACATGTTTACTGTAACTGTCTTACATACATAACACTGCACTTGTTTTCTGTCTGCAGAAACATATGAACTGCAGGTTCCAGAGGACCACAAGCTGAATGAGAAGATAGGCACTCTGGAGTTGGAGGACAGAGATCAGATTCAGAACAAAGAGCCCATCTTCACCATTCCAAATGAGAATAATCAAGTGTTTAGTATTGAACTCAGCCCTAACAAGGACGGCAACCTCATGCTCAAACAGGTAGGAGGCTCATGTGGCAATGAATGAAGAGATGACATCTCAAGGCTAAAACCTTTTAATTAATTTTCAGTTCTGAATGTGTAAATCAGCCATAGTATTCCTTTGTTTTGGGGAGTCAAGTTGTAGCAGGAATACTGATTAATTTGGATTTTTACTCAATTTGCTACCATGTTTACTGTCTGCAATGTGTGATAGAGTTGAGCAGTGGTTCCCAACCTTTTTTGTCCAACATACTCACACTCAAGTACCTCTTATTCTACCTCTACTGTATGGGTAGCTCATTTTATGGTTAATCTAAAATTAAATGAAAGTAGTATAGGTAGTGGTATATACTCCCACTTTAATGTTCAAGCCTCAGAAGTGATGCAAACCATTTATTTTATATTTTATATTTATCCAAGAGCTGAGCATAAGGATCAAGGCCACAGTACCTTGACTGATGATTTCCATGACTTCAAATACTTGCATATTGACATTTTCAAAAGTGTGTTTTGGTTACCACTCCCTATACATTGTACCACTACATGGCCACCAATTACATAAAAAATTTCATTTGCAAAGTCAAATGTAATTTATTTGCAGGACATTGATGTACAACAAAGAATTCAAATCCAAAAGTGCTGGCCTCCTTCTGGTTAGGATAGTTATTTATGCTTGCAGGATTTGTAGCAGGTTTCACTGGATTGTGCTCTTCAGATAAAGTATTTAGGACATCAGAGAGCTGAAAATGTATTCTAATGAAATGAGCTCTGTAATAGCTTGTTCCCACTCTGGCCTGGAATCAAATCGCGCCGCAATCTTCTCTCTGCTCAACTCGCCCCTCAGCTCTGTAGCCCTTCTCATCTTTCTCACCGACTGTGTTTACACGTACAGAGTAAGCCAGCTATCGGCCACACTACGGTTAAGGTCTTATTCCTGTTAAGCTGTTTATATATGCCTTTGATACCCTGCGACTGAGTATCCCTGTTACCATGAATAATCCAGTTAACAGAATATTCCTGTCTACCTGTGGTGTCCCATCCACAGATAAAAAAGTCTGCTGGAAAAAACATTTAACTGAACAGTAGGCTATTTCTAATACAGGGGAAAGGAATGATAATCCCAGCAGAAATGTGACAGTAAGCATGGCTAGCTGCCATATATTTGTTGACATGAAAGTGTGTTTGTGCAGATGTTGAAAGAGTGAAAGGAATGAGGTATTTTCAACATGTTTAACGTGAAGGGAAAAGGTGGCATTTTACTGTGTTTCTTAAATCCAGAGTATGAGCTTAACCAGGTTGTTTCAGCTGAGTTGTGACATTTAGAGCCTTTTTACACCTGGCATCGACAGCTGCCATTAGTGCAGGTGTAAATGCACTAAGAATGAAGAGATGCATTTGAGCATATAAAAAATAAGGTGCAAATGCAATTTGTCCCCAGTCTAAAAACTGGAGCAGGATATGTGGGAATATACACTTCTGAGGATAAATCCAAATATGGATCAGCTTAACTTCATCAATGGGTAACAAGCGACATTAAGTGCTTGCTAAATACATAGTTAGACATTAAAGTTACGTCTCAAAAACATGTTAATGAGGGATGTGACGTTGAGTGAGTTTAGGCGAGGCACATTTATTTTTATAGCACATTTCATACCCAAAGGCAACGCAAAGTGCATTACAGAGTACACAGTCAAAAGCACAAGAAACAAATGATAAAAACAACAAAAGCAAGCAAGCAAAAGCACACAAAGTAACAATAATAAAACTAAAAAATAATTTTTGATTTAGAAAAAAAAAAATTAAAAGCAATGGTAAACAGGTAGTTTACTGCATTTTGTGAGAGAGCAGAGAAATGTAGGATTTCCAGCTGCATCAGCTGTAGAAAGCATTAATATGAGGTGCACATTAATGAGAGGTAGAAATGAGCCTTGCAGTTTAGTTGTGTAATCATGTTTTGAACCCTTTGGCAAACAACAAAAATATCTTAGAAATCCAGTGTACCTACTGTTTTAAATATTGTAACCTACAACTGAACACACTCTGTTGATAGCATACATATAATAATAAGGCAATGCTCAGTGTGCATAGTTATTAGGAGTCCTGTAGTCTTCTGTCTTTCTGGTTCTCCCTTATGAACCATTGGGCATTCATATTTGTCAACACAGGCTAATTTATTTGGGCATATAAACATAGCCAAAGCAAGGATGTCAATCCTAATCTAATAGGTACTTAGTTTTGACTTTTTGTTGACTGAATTTCCATTCACCTCTTTCTGGGATCCCCAGGCTCTGGACTACGAGACAACAAACAGCTACACTTTCACCGTCCAGGTGCGAGAACACCTACAAAACCTGCGTTTTCCTGCTGACAATGTCAACAGTGCTGTCACCATAGCCCAGGTAAATATCCCGCAGGACATCTGTAGCCTTTAAGTCATCCGCCAAGGACGTTATCACCCCACTTTTCATTCAATTTCTATTAAGATGAAAGAAGAAAAAAAAGTAATCAAATGTTAAGTTCAGCTGATGATCAAAAAAAAAAAAAATTTACTTATAGTATTTGTCCGTAAAGTCACTTTCAATTGACATCTTACAGAAGTAAATGGAAAAGGTCAGTGATTTGGAAACTGGAGAGTTGGTAAATTTTCTCTCTGTAAATATTGTAAATTCTTGAGGAGAGCTGTAGTCTCAACTGTACAGCTGCTCAATCATCAGCTCTGCCAGGCAGCCTTTAGTAGGCAGGTTTAGTTATGATCAGTGACAGAATGAGCCTGAAGTACAACATTATAGAAAAAAAGAACTAAGAAGTTCAGTCCAACAATTCTTGTCCCTATAAATCTTTAATGTTGGCCAAATGTGTGCAAATTCAAAATGAAATCTGTCTTTCAACTGTTATGAATGGATTTAAATTGACAGGTAAACATCAAGGTGCTGGATGTGGATGAGCCTCCGGTCTTCTCCCAGCCCATCTACACTTTCAATGTGGTGGAAGAACATGTTGTGAACAACATAGGAAAAGTCGCAGCCAGAGATCCTGACAAAGCCAACAAGAGCATACGGTACAATGCTGTGCAAGCTTCTAAAAAAGCAAATGTTAAAAATCCTGCATAGCGGCTGTTACACTGATCTCCTGCTCTCTCTCTCCGTTTAGGTACTCCATCTTAGACAAGGACTGTCCCATTGGTATCCACCCGGTCACAGGTCAGCTGTCCACCCTGAGGATGCTGGACAGAGAGCTGGAGGCCACACACATGTTCCAAGTTAAGGCACAGGAGGAGCCAAGCGGTATGTCACACACTCGTGTATTAATCCTGTTTCTTTTAGACAATAGAACCTCAGATAAAAAATGAAAAACATGTGTTTTAACAACGGTAATGTGCATACAGGGAGGGAGTTAGAAAGGCCCAAAAAGACAGTGTGTTCTCTTGTTGTTCACTGAGCAGATCTTCTGGATTTATTGAGGGATGGGAGTGTAACACATTAACAGGGTTTTTTATAGATTTTACATATTGCCACAACACCTGGTCGACCCACACGGGGAAGGAGAGAGTAAGCAGGAAAATCACATTAGTAGGTCTCTTTGTTCATTTGCAGCTTCCAAACCAAACTATATATTTTTAGACCAGCAATGAATGAAATCCAAAGATCTATTTTAGTGTCTTGTCACGATGTTTAAGGAACACAATGGTTCCCTGAGCTTGACAAGGTCCTCGATATACAGTACATGTACTGCACTAAAGATAGTTTCAAGAGACGGGAGAAATGAATATTCAAAAAGAACATCAGTGGTGTAATATAAACGTAAAAGCTGCTTTAATGTGGCAAAAAAAAAAAAAAAAAGCCAAACAAAGGACTCACAAATAGAAATCCTTTCAGTCACTTGACCTTAATCAGTTCCATCAAAGACAGAAATACAAACACCTGATCAGTATCATGACAACACACTTACAGATCTGCCTATTAAGATAAATGACAAACAAGACAATAGTGACAATAAGAAATGAAGTACACAAAAATGCTACAAAAAACTTGGAAACTTTGGACATTTATTTCACATTCTTGCGGGATTTTTAAATAAATTAATAACAAAAAGATGAAAAAGATCTGAAAATGGAGTGATCAGCAGAAGAAAAAATATGAAGAATTTTAAGTGTAATTGTTTCCCTGTTGGCACACCTGTGTTTTAACTGAATGGTTTGTTTCCTTGCATAGTGAACCACATACTGTATGCATTAAATAAGATTACATCATAAGAGTTGAATGTAAGGATTTTGTTGACCCCCGAGCATGTGTTTGCCCTGAAGAATCCTGGCAGGCAGCTCACTGACATGTCCTATGAATTTCTTTTGACTATTTCCATTGTCAGCACATGTTGAGATAATCAAAACAAAATAAGTCAGTACAGTACCGAATAGCAAAATTGCAACAAACCTCCATCGTTAATCGTGTGCTGTTGTCTCTTCTCTGTAGGTTTGGAGTCATTTGTGAAAGTTAACATTATAGTTCAGGACATCAACGATAACAAGCCTGAACTGACTGTGGATGAAATCTTCGTATGTGAGAACGACATCCCTGATACGGTGAGATGAACACAGTACTTACAGTAGGTTATCACTTCATTTGGAAATAAGATTTCAGATATATTTTCTATCTATGAAGTTTTTATTTTCTGGAAGTCTGACCCCAATCCTAACTAGTGTATTTTTAATTTGCCAAAACCAAAATATCATGTGTAATGTATGCTACACACAATTTTTGAAAGATGGGGGAATTATAGATGTCAACAATATGTGCCTTAAACTACATTATTGTGATCATGCATAATAATAAATCACAATTTACTGTATATGCTGCATACACTTAGACTGCGCTGGATATAAAGTTTGTGTCCTGGATGGATTCATTTTAGTTTTTTTCTTCTCCCCGTAGGTGATAGGAACCTTGAGAGCCACGGACAAGGACGACCAGCCAGCCTCCTTCAGTTTCAGCCTGGGCACTGAGCTCTCCAATTTCTCCATCAAAGACTATGGCAGTAAGTCTTTGTGTGCACTGAGCATATATTTACCTTTCCTTTCTTGCTTGTTGCTCTAAACGGTGCTCAGAGGAAAGCGCTGGCCTCGGCACTTGTTGCTATGCAACAACTGAAACTCCATTTGAGGCACAGTGCTTTGTTGCTGAAAGTTGAAATTATTTTAACTTCTCAAAGCATGCTTTGGTTCTGCCAGCCAGACGGGGGATTTAGAGAGACTGTCTGGGACCATAAGTGCTGTCTAGAATGCACAACAGCAAATATTGAAAATAATGAGAGCAAGTGGCTCTGTGGACTTGCAGATGACTCTCTATGTATTCTAAACTCATCCCAGCTAAGGATGTTAAAGGAACATGTCACACACAGTGCTACTGTTGTGCTTTTTAACAATAAAATAGGAGTGTGAAAAAGTGTCCATGGAAAACTGCACTGAGAGACCAACTCTTTATTAGGGATATCCATGTACATTTTGATTCTTTTCAGAAACGTTGAAAGATTTAATAGAAATTCAATCAGTAAAGCCTTCAGATTTAATTTGAAAGCTTTATCAATTAAACATGAAACAGACTTTGGCGTACAGTATATTGTACTGATTTAACTTTCACTTAATTCAGTTAAACATAAAAAGAGCAAAATGTATGAAATAAATGGAGATTTAACATATTGCCACAACACCTGGTTGACCATCTCAGGAAGGAGAGAGTGAGCAGGAAAATCACATTAGTAGGTCTCTTTGTTCACTTGCAGCTTCCAAACCAAACTATATATTTTTAGACCAGCAATGAATGAAATCCAAAGATCTATTTTAGTGGCTTGTCATAATGTTTATGGAGCACAATGGTCCCCTGAGCTTGTTGAGGTCCTTATACAATGCAGTGCTTTGACCTAAATGCTAATGTCAGCATGCTGATATGCTCTCAATAACAATGCAAATATGCATGTATACACGGTAAAGTTTGCTATTTGCTATTCAACTTTGACCTGATAATGGCGCTAAATCTTGAGTAAAGGAATGTTGAAATTGTTGAAACATTTCACTTAAAACTGGATATCTGCACCAAATTTTATGGCAATCCATCAGAACAATATAAATATTTCAGGATAGACCTAAGCAATCTCCTTTCAAAGCAGCTGGAGTCACAAGATCATGATCGCGTGATAATCCATCTTGCCAGACTTGAAATTATGTGCTTGTGGCTTAACCACAGTGCTTTGGACCAATCAGCGTCCTATGAGGAACTACTGGCAGTTACAGGCGTGGTTTAGGTGTGACAGCAGCGAAAAGCGAAGCGACTGTTTGTTTGAAAACAACGACGGATGCTGCTATAGCATCAGTTAATCTTAAGTGGAGAGTATTTCTTAATTGAAAGAGCAAAAAACAGTGCTGAAGGCTTTTTCGATGGAAAATATGTTTTTTGCTCTTCTTTTGAAGTTAGCTCGTGATAGACAGATGGTTCATCCAATCACCTGCCAAGTATTTTTTTAATGCCACGCTTGTATTCTGATCTTTGCTGCTAGCTCCATTAAACTCAACTTAAAAAGACATTTTCCTGCAACCAAAAAAATATTCTAAATTCAAAGCAGCATCTACAGTCAGTAGATCTGGAGCCATTTGGGAGTAAAAATGTGTTGATATAAATGTACAAGTTAAAAAATGTCAGCTTGAATAAACAGACTGTGACACAGATGATGGCGCGAAACTCTGCAGAGACATTTTCTTTGATCTAGACATTGATATTTAGGCAAAGGTTGGTGCTTTATTACGTCAGATTTCCGAAGTCTATTTGGGTTATTCAACTTAGGACACAAAATGGCACAAGTAAAACAGTTTTCATCATTTTTGATCATCACATACGCTTATAATACATGAAGGCCCGAGGAAAAGTGTTACCAACTGTTCTAGTCAAATATTAAAAGTCTGAATAGATGAAAGCCTTAGGTAGTCAGATGAAAGATTTAGGTGAAGTGTCACTGTTTAATTTAAATGAAACTTGAAACATACTGAAAGGAAGATAAACAGAGGGAAAAAAGGCATGAACTTGCCTCATCTATTTCCTCTCTGCTCATGCCTTGAGGGGTTGACATGTTGAACTGATGGAGAAAAGGAAGAGGAAGATGGAGGGGGGAGCAAAAGGAAAGACAGATGAGGCAGAGGTGGCAGAAAAGATGAAAGGAGGCGAGAGGAAGAGATTGGGATTTAGGGAGATGGGTAATATTAAAGTGAGACTGTGTTAAAATGAGGAGAGGGAGCAAATATAAAAGAGAGAATAATATAGAGTGATAAACAAGAGAATAAATAGGTAGAAAAAGATAAGAAAAGAACAGAGACAATATGAATGAGTGGAGAGTGGAGGAAAAAAGGTAAGAGAACAGAAAGAAAAAGAGGAAAACTAAACAGGAGTATGTAAAAGGAAGATTATAAAAGGGGAGGAAAGAGGAGGAAAAAGGGGGAGGAGAAAACAGGATGACGATGAGGAGAGAAGAGAAAGACAAGGAGAAGAAAGGCGGGTAAAGAGGAGGAGATGAGATGATGACATGATAAAAGAAGGAAAGATGACATCATGAACATCAAATGTTTAAATGGAAGGTTAAAAGAAGGAGGTGAGAGGAGGAAAAGAGAGGGAGGAGAAAGTTAATAGAGGAGAAGAGGAATGTGAAGAATGAGGAGAAGGGATGAGAGCAAACAGCAAAGCGAAGAGAGGAGTGGAGGTGGATGTCTGATAAGTGCTGGTTGTCAGTGTGAACTTTCGTTCCCCCGTGGTTCAGGACCGTGGCCCCCAAAAACCATCCGACAGCACCTCACATCACTTAACACACAAACCCGAACGCTGCCTTCACACACACACATATGCAACAAGAGCTGCAAAGTGAGGGCCTGTAAAATATTTATCAACTACCAGCTCTTTAAAACTTGCAAAAAAAAAACCATGCTTTCATTACGGAATCCAGAAAGACACACACACACACACACACACACACACACACACACACTCCAGCAGTGAGTGTAGCTGCACAGAGAAGTGACAGGAGTCAGTGTTCAGACCAGGCGGCTACACGAGACTCACTGCATTAATGCCAGACAGACAAGAGAGAGGAGGAGGAGGAGGAGGAGGAACGAAGACAAAGAGATGAAGAGAGAAAATGACTAATCATATGCAGGAGGAGAGAGATTGAGAGAACAAAAGATATATCGAGAGGACAGTGAGAAATACACAGGAATCCAGAGAGACAGGACAGAGATGAATTCAAACAAAGACGGAGCAGGAGACGAGACAGACAGGAGGGATGAGATGAAGGGAGGACAGAAGCTGTTTTAATCTTTTATTCAGTTAAGGCTTCATCTGTACGTATGTCCTCCCACACTCACACCTTCACTGACTACATGTTGTCTTGTAACAGTGGAAACCTGATCCCAGTGAGGTGGTTGTATGAACCTCATTTGAGTGTCAGACATTTTAAACTTTCATTAAAGGGTCAGTTTACCCCAGTGTTAGCCATCAGCTCACCCACTACTGTGGTTCACCTATACTTTATCCTTGCGAGCCCTGTGTCACCAAGCATCGAGCAGCGTCTGGTGCTTAGGATTTAATTTGTGAGCTCAAAACACAAAATGACATAAAGTATTCAACAATAACACATCTTTGCAGAATCATTGTCTTCATTACTCTGATTAATCCACATAACACAGTCACCTGATTTCTTTAGAACAATTTTTTGTGAGTTCCAAGGTTTTTTTTTTTATAGCCCCTAACCCTAACCCACAAACCTTCATCAGAGCTTGTTGTTTTTGCCTATTAAATATACTGATAATCAGTTACTTCAGCCAAACTAATAATCATTGATACTGTTAAGATGTCTGAAGGGTGGGATCAGAGTTAATTAAAATAAAATAAATGTCTCTCAGGAGGGATGAAATTGTTGAGCCAAGTTGTTTTTATTTAAACTAGCTAGACTGTTTCTTTGTCTGAGAGTTTAACAGAGTGTCTCTAGGTACGTCTGAGCGCTCTCAAGGGTCTTTCCTGCCATTGTGTCCTCTGAAATTCCTCCAGTGGTTGGATATTGCGGGGAAAGGCTCCCCTCATTGTCTCGGAAACTTCTGCCTGCCGGGGATTTAACTAATGACTGTATTGTTGATCAGTTCTGCTGATGAGACATAGCTCTTTTCTGCTCAACATGTGTTGGGTCTCTCCTTATTTCTATTCTTTTTTTGTTTTGTTTTCTTCCCTTTTGGTGCACCTGGGCTTTTAGCTTATTCTGTATTTTGACAAAACCAGCCTGGCGACCAATTGACCACATTCAAACAATTAGGGGCTATACTGACAGTGGACAGACGTTTCCAGTCACAACATTTTAATTTGCAAAGAAGAGAACAATACGTACATTTTGGGCCTCATGTTGGATGACACAATTTCAGGTTTTTAAGGTGCTGCCATTATCTATAATCCTAAATGACTCAAATCGTAAATGCACCAAACTGGCAGATAATCACAAATGATCTGTCTGCCTTTATGCAACGACTCTCTTCTTGTTCTCATATCTTGTTTTATCTGTGGAACAGACGCTTTCCGTATAAATAGACTTTAAAGACTCCATATAGCGAGCAGGTGAACATTAGATCCGCTTTAGTGAGATGAAGTGATGAGTCAGACAAATTAGACATGGAGTTTGCAGAAAGGAAAGGTAAATTTGTGTTGTTAAGGTGCTGTCATGTTTTCTACTCTCACTCTGTGTATTTAGAAGAAGAAGAAGATTACTTTTATTAATCCCCAGTGGGGAAACTCTTTTTATATGCTTATTTATTTGCTTCTTTCTTAAGACAGCACAGCAGACATCCTGGTGAAACAAGGGCCGTTCAGCCTGGATGACCCCAATGATTACAGCGTGGACGTGCACATCAGTGACGGCGGACAACCCGTCCAGACCAGCATCACCAAACTGGCAATCAAGGTCTGTGCGTGTGGGTTGTGATGTACTAAACAGCTTGAGATCAGTTCAGAACAGAGAAATGCAGAATTGCACGATCGAGTTGCAAAATCAATAAAGTAAAACTGAGAAGATCGAATCACATGCAGTGTGTAGTTTAGATGGTTATACAGTAAATGAAAACTGCTTGACACATCAAATCATTTCACTCATGTGCTGACTTATTGATTGTTATTCTGCGTGTTGTAGTCGTGTCGGTGTGATGCCAGGCGGATTTATACGCAGTGCAAAACCAGTGCTCGGAGGATGGGAGTGAGTGTTCATGCCCTGATAGCCATTCTGCTCTGCATACTGACCATACTGGGTAAGTTTAATTCTTTTTCCTTCTTTTCTTCTCTTTCTTGCTTTCCTCCTTTCTTTATTTCCTTCTTTCATAGCCTTCTTTCCATCTATGGTGAAAACGCTGATGTTTTCTGAACACTTCTCAGGGACCATCTGTCAGCGTTTTCATCAGGGTGGAGACAACCTTTCTTTCTTCCTAAAAGTGCCTGAAGAACTTTTCATCTTCAAGAGCACCTTAAAGGGGAGCTCCATCAATTTTACACATCAAAGTCTCTTAACAGCTGTTGGAGGATACTACTGCATATGTGGAAAAAAATCGTATAAAGCCCTTTGTGACTCCATAGGGAGATGTGTGAAATCAGATAAATTGCCTCAAGTGATATCACTTGAGTCAGTGTCAGTTGGTCTGAAAGCTTACGGGTTCATGGAGTTAGAAAGAAGTTACCAAAGTTCTGTAGCCGGCTCCTCGTCACTGCTTCCTACAAGCGACTCGAGGCTAAATTAGCCACTAACATAACGCACCTGAATGTTCAGCGGAACTGTCAGTGGTCGAGTTGCATTGTGGGTAGTGTAGGCACCAGGATTTGATTTAAGTAAATTAGAATGTGTGGAATAAAAAAAAGACAATATCTTTTGTTCTCCTGCATTTTTGCTTTGTGAGTCTGACAGTGTTATAGGAGTGCAATGCTAAATTACTGCAGTAATTTTTTAAGGATCCCTGGATTTACTGCATGTGGAACTGCTTGAGCGCTCCCATCATTAACGCTGGGTTTGGTCAGGGTTGAAACACTGCTTTTCAGTTTGGTTTTTAAAGTTGCCCTTTACAATTTTTTTTTTTAAAACATTCTTCCCTTCGTTGTTTGAACCAGGGACAGAGAGCAGAAAACAGAAAATGTTGAGGAATTGATTTCTACTTTTAAGTCAGGGTTTTAGAGTCAGTTAACAAACAGGTGCAAAATAATAGAAGAGTTTCTATTCTCTGAGAGGAATTCATGAAGAAAGCATCAATGATAGATGGAAAAACGCCAGCACTGAGTGACTGGGGCATGTGCACAGATTCACTTACCCTTGCTTTGCGATAAATAAGGTTTGTGTTTTGTGGGGAACATTTCCCCTCCCTTTGTTGTTGGTTTTATGAATAATGCAGCGGCGGATGTGGAAATAATGCCTGCGGTTGTGAGCTCAATATTCTCTTTGATACCTTCGCCCCCTGCTCCTTTTTTTCTGGGGAAAAAAGAGACACTTGTCATGTTGGATGAGAGGCACGCCGGAGATAGTTGGCCAAACAAGAAGGATCTGGGATGAGAAGTGCTGAGGAAAAAAGACGAAGAGAAGAAAAACTTGAAGATTAAGAGGGACGGAGGCGGAGTGACAGATAGAAAAAATATATATATATCGAGACTTAGATATGGGAGGTGGAGAGGGGTGAAACAGGCAGACACACGAGAGGCGAGTGAGACAGAGAACTGAGGTGGAATGAGACCGACTGAGTGACAGAGCGAGACAGAAAGAGGTTAAAGAAGAGACGCCGAAGAAGAGAATTGTGGGAAAAGCAGCAGAAGAATAGGAGTGGTAATGAGAGAGTTTATCAGCTCTTTAGGTGCCGTCTGCTTATCAAACACCACCAAACACTCAACCTATTAACTATTAATACACTCCTTCACTATCGCGCCTTTTCCCCTCCGATTTTTCCTTCATCTCTCTCTTCCTCTCTCTCTTTCCCTCTGGGTCTCTCCGTCTCTCTCTCTGCCTCCCTGTCTTCCCCTTTCTGTTTTTCTTTCTCTTTATCAAACACCCCATAACGCAGGCCAGATTAACTATTTAATGCACTTGTCATTATCTGCCAGGGCCCAAAGCAATTTACCGCGCTCCCCATTCACCGACGCAGTTTCTCACAAGAAGTCGGGCTTGACACACGAAAAGAAATTTTTCTCAGTGGTTTTTGTACAAAGAAAGGGCTTCTTTTTTTTTCTTCTCTTTTCTCCTCCCTCTAAGTCTGATATCTCCAGAGCTTATTAAACTGCAGAGCATGTGTTGTAAAAGATTAATCTGTTGGTTTCCCAGGCAAACTTAAATTAGTCCCGCTCGCCCTCGACTAAAAGGCATGGCTAATGCTGCTCGTCCGTTGAGAGAGAAAGAGGTTCATATCGGGACCGCGGCTCGGGGCCTAATCTAATGTCAAATGTATCCTTCTTCTGCTCATCTGTCTTCTCTCTTGATTTCCTCAGCTCCGACTTCTCCCATTTCATCCAGTTCCTCCTTCCCTAAAATGTTGGCTGCTCTCCTTATTTGTTTTGCTTTTTCTTTTATTCTGTCTCTTCCCTGTCCTCATTCTTCATCTCTATGGATGCAGGGCGTGAGCTTTAATAACTACTTTGTTTCTTTTACCCCGCTCTCTTCTTATCAACTTGGACACAACAGAAAGCCAACAAAGGCATTGCAAGGTTACTTTTTGAACCAGGTTTACTTCATTTAACCCGTAAATATATATTTTATGACTCTGGTAGTGTCAAAATCTCATCTTTCGGTGCTCTTCCCAATTACCCGATTTTCTTTACAAAAAATAAACAAATAAATGTCAGTTTGGGGCTTTTTTGAATGATTTTATTGTTTAAGATCGCACATTCTTGCCTTTACTCTCTTACATCCTTTATCCTCTGTTTCCCCTCCCCTCTTTACCCCCTTCTCCCTCTTTCTCAATTGTTTATTTCTTCGTCATCTGCCAGGTCCAACTTTCCTTCCCTTTCCTTTCTTTCTTTCGCATGTTGTTTTCTCAAACTCATTTCCACTTCCCCTCCCGTATTTACTGAGTCTGTCTTCCTGTTTCTTATGCTCCCCTCTTTTTTCTCTCTCTTTGTGTTATCTGTTTGTCTCTGGCTGAGTAGATTCATTTGAGGTTTTCGTGCTCGAGGCGAACGTCTCAGACACCTTAAACCATCCACTCCTCATTTTCTCCTCTCATTCTTGCTCTGTTTTTCTAGTCTCATTCCCTCGTTAGTGTTCCACTTTCCTCACTTATTTCCTGCCCCCATTCTTATTCTGTTGTTTTTAAATTCATAGAAGTGTTGGTCTAGCAGAAAAGATGGCAGGACAATCTGTTTTTATGTTCTACTGTGGATGCAAATTAACAATATTTACTGATTTCTTTAACAGATGAGACATGCAACAGAGTGGTTTTCACACTTACATCTTTTTATATGGCCTGAATACATATATTATTTTTCATCTACTTGAGGTAGTGATTTCCTAGAATGCTTTTTGACAGCTTTAATCTTGCAAGGTCAGACTTCACACTGGTACAAATTGAAGTTTGGTAAAATTTTGATTGGCTGCACTCGAAGTCCATCTCATGCTCAGTTTTGTTAACCTCTCCCCTTATTGCCTAAAATGAGCAAATCATTTCAACATTGTCTCAACTGCTGATGAATGTGCTGGCAAAGATGATCCACATTCAGCAAAACCTGCACAGAATTAATATACGTTATAAAATAAACCTTCCTCTCCTGTGCTTTTCAGTCATAGTGATCCTGTTTGTGATGAGGAAACGCTACCAGAAAGATTCTCTGGCCAGTATGAAGAACAGCGGGGAGATTCACGAGCAGCTGGTCACATACGATGAGGAGGGGGGAGGAGAGATGGACACTAATGGGTATGTAGATGGAAAAAAAAATGCTTTTATTCAGAAAACCTGAATATAACTGAGATGTGCTCACATGACTGTGAGTACCTTTTCTCCAGAGGTACATTTGCCATTATTTTTCTTCTAACAAATGCTGAGAGTTTCAAAAATATATAAATTAATGAAAATAATAATCAAATTTTATATTTTACATTTTTACTTATCCTTTCAGCTAAATTCATTTTATTTCTCTTTTGTAATACCTTGTTGCTCCCAACCCTTGAATATGGTATCACCAAATTCAGTGTTTGTTAAGAACTCACTGAAGTTGAGGGAAGTCAAATTTATTATTTGAAACACAGGATTAAAACACTATTTATTAACAAAACCTGTTGTTATACATGTAAATATTTTTTCACATTCATATTTCTGTTTATATTGCATGCATCTTAATAGTTATAGTAGTTAAATACAACAAATAGTGTGTATCAATGTTTCTTTGTGTTGATATTCTACTTATATTATTTTAGACTCTTTATATTTCATAGAAAATCATACACTCTGTTAACTCTCCATCTGCAATATTTATTTCCTTTGCAGTATCTGTCAATTTGCTGACCCAGTTTATCCGAAAGAAATCATTAAAGTTTAACCTAATCTGAATCTGAGTCTAATCTTATCTATGTTAAAATAGTATTAACACCATACATAATCCTGAGCACTATACATATTAACTGCACCACACTGTATGCCGTCAAAAGACATGATGGCTTGGGTAAAATATGGAGCATTTGCAAGTTACAGGAGGTAGAAGCAGAGCCAGGAATAGATAAAACAAGCAGCAGAAAGCAAACTGAAATTATAATTCACATGTTCTCATACTATGAAATGTATGCTAGATTGGGGGCTGATCCGAATTACTTTTATGTTTTATGAAAGTTATGTATTTCAAAAATAAAATCACTTCCTAGTTGTGAACATCTTCTAATCTCATGTTGTGTGTTTTTAGTCGATAGTTGATATGATTGCAGCTCACAAATTCTTCATGTCCTCCTGGAAACAAACATTTAATTAAAAATAAAAACAGCTGAGCTCATGATCCCATTCTTAGATGAGGTGTTAACCAGCTCTCAGTAGGCTAACATACAGTATCCCTCTCTTTTAGCTACGATGTCTCAATCCTCTCTTCTGCTTGCCACGATGGCTCCCTGATCCGCCACCCGGACCGCCACACCCACCCCTCTCTCTACGCCATGGTCCAGAAACCCCCCCACCACGCACAGCCCACCGCATGTAAGGGCGACATGGCCGCGATGATTGAGGTGAAGAAAGACGAGGCCGATCACGACAGAGACGGCTTCCCGTTTGACACGCTCCACATCTATGGCTACGAGGGACCCGAGTCTTTAGCCGGAAGTCTCAGCTCTCTGGGAAGTTCCTCCACTGGTTCGAACTTGGATTACGACTTCCTGAGCGACTGGGGGCCGAGGTTCAAGAGCCTGGCCGAGCTGTACGGCGTGGATGGACCTGAATACTACCATCAATACTGATGGAGAACGTCTGCTAATAAGCATATGCCAAAATACACACACACACACACACACAAACACACACACACACACACACACAGACATCAAAAACAGCCATAAAAATACACTCACACAAAGCCAAAACCGTGCAGTAAATATACACGTTCCCACACACCTACAACCAGGCTTTGATGATGTCCATTTTGTTTCTGGACAAGTATCTTCGATCTAGCAGACAACCGTGTTCTCCAAAGACCTCACTCGCTCTTGTTTCCAAGTATAAAAACAACTAACTGTTGTTATCAAGTGTAATTCAGTGAGTCCATTAGTTTGTCGAGGTTTCTTCAGTCTGTTCACTCACAGTAAACAAATAAGAGCTTCATCAAACTCCAGGAAGATCCATCAAGTTGAAACAAGGAGTTTTTGGAGATGGACATGGTGTCCTTTGCCTCTTCTGAGGAGATGTTTGAAATATTTTCAAATTAACATCAGGACATGACGCCATAGGAGAAAGTCAGAACTAACTGATTCACAGATTTGAAAGAGGAATGATTGTTGGTGAAAATTCACAGAGATTCACACTGTGTGGATTCATTTTATTCCATGACAGTGTTGTGATTTTTTGACATCACAAAACATAACTTTTGTTCTACCTGAAGATCTGAATGAAAAGATCTGAAAATCCAATCAGACGAAACTCTCCTGCGGCCCCGCAGCCAATCAGAGTTTATCTTGGATAAGTGATGGGTTAATCAGGTCACTGCTGGCCAGCGATGTTACTCCGTTATTGAAATTCTTTATGTCCTTTTGAATTCAGTTTTATGTCCCAGCTCTTTTATTCAGCATCATTTTGCATCCCACTTTTTTTAAACACCAGTGACTTTATTTGCACCTGTATTTATCTACACATACACCTACCGGTCGTGCATATTTCTTGATAAATGAATGAACTAATTTGCGACAGTTAAACATGGGCACAAAGCCTCCATATACCACAAAAACAATATTTAAAAAGTATGCATAGTTGTATATCTTGGCTTGTATTAAAACACATCACCTTGTCGTCTACATGGGATTTAATTTAAGTATATTGACTAATATTGGATGTTAAATATGAATGGAAGTTTATTTCTGTCTTACTGGGGATGCAAAATGGTGCACAGCAAAGCAACTCATTGTTGATTTGAGATTTCTACCATACTCTTTCTGCATTCTCAACTCTACTCTTCTCTTTGGTATTGGGGGCCTGTAATCTCTTCGAACTTTGATGTGTTTTTTTTTTTATATATTTGACAAAAGGGCCACAAACACAGCGAGAACAAGGTGATTTTTATTTTTGATCTGAAGTTGATGGTTTGATTTGTAAATATGATCGCTTGAGGGGTTTATTGTTTGAGGTGAAAAACTTTGAGCAGCCACAAGAGTTTTAACTCAAAGAGGTTTGAATTGTTTGATCACAGCGAGATGCCAGTCGTGTTTGCTTTATCTGAAATACTAAAAACGACCGTCTTTAAGCAAAGTGTAACTCGAAAGTTCCCTCAAGTGAAACTCATGCCGTTCATCAGTCTGTGTGTCCAGTGGGTTATTTTGTAATATGCTCACTTTTTATTCCATATACATTTACTACATTTCCTTTAATGCAATCTTGCAGCAATTCTTTATGTAACATCAGGTGTTTGTCTACAGAGTTCAGAAAAAGTTCAGATAAGGTGCATCAAAAGTTCCTGATATTTAGCACTGTTGCAGTTTTTTCAAGGCAGATACCTTAAAATAATTTCCCCTCTTTGTATTTTCTGAAACCAACCATCTGATATGAATGAGGAGTCATTTTCTAAGTGAGTCAATTTTTCCATTTTGCCAGTTATCTTCTTCTCTGAGGAGAGAAAAGACAGCAGTCAGACAGAAAGGAAATGGTACTGCTGCAGCTCAGACAGAATTACAGTGTGTTCCCAGGGTTTATTTGACAGAACCCATCATCACAGTTATTGTTGAGATGAAAGCTCAATTCTCAGAGGCCTACTAGAACAGAAGTCGTGCAGACAACTCAGGAAACGCCGAGTGGCAAAAGCAGCTAGTTGGGCAATTGTGATGGCTCTGAGGTGGCTTGAATAACTTTAACCTCTCATCCTTTTTGGCTACTGCCAGGTCATACACTCTCTGATCCAACGTTTTTACAATCTTTACGTGATTTTTAGCATATTTACAGAAACAAAAAGCACTGCACTGATCAATCATAAACAAAGCTTGAATCCTTTGACTTACCTGGAACAATTTCTTAACTGTAGTGTGTGCCATCTTACAATGAGGCAAATTGATAAAGGCTTACTTCATTAATATAATTAATTACATTTTGCTACAGTTTTTTCCAGCTTCTTGGAGTAACACTTTATTTAGTTTTCATTTTAAAGAGTGTATGGCCCAAAATATGGATACACAACACTTGCATGTAAGAAGCCCCATGACAATTTCCAATGTGACAGAGGTCCATACAGCCCAAGAAGACCAAAAAATGCAAAACCCAAAAATTTAGAATGATATAAAACAAAAGAAAGCAGCCTTAAATACATCATTATTGTAAATCATTTGGGTTGCCAGGTCATTAGCGCCTCATTTATTTTTGGCGGTGTACGGTATATTCTCTGAATAATGTAGGGCTGTGGTGTTTACTTGCTCTTTGGTAACTGTACCAAGAACAAATGCTCCCATGGACTGTCTGACCCCTGGCTATCTGGGAGAAGGCTGTAGAGTATCCGGCCTAGAACTATTTATCAATGACTCTGTAGCATTTAAACAATAGCTACAGACATTGTGGCTTATTGTATAAATAAAGGCTCTGGAGATAAGTCATGGCTTTTGCAGTTAGAAGGTCATTTATAAAGGATTATAAAGGTAAAAGGTCCCTCATTGTCACTCATAAATCAGGTTACTTTATTGTAAAGTGGTGCCCATTACCATTAAAACAGTGTAGTTGACAATGCAATATTTAAATACATTGTTGTGCCCTGTTCCACTCTGCTGAAGACACAGACACATAGCCACAGGCCTTCAGGACAGTCCCTTTGTTGTTTTCAATGAAATTTCATTCTAGTTTAGAGAAAATAGTTTATTTATTCTCCTGTTTATTCTGTTTTGTTTGGACTTTAAAACGTGAAAACTCTGGTCTGCGTGGAATGCCATTTGATAAACGGTGGATACAATGGCGGGAAGCCCTCTCAATGCTTTCCTGTTGGGTTCATATATACTTAGAGCAGCCAGTTCCTCCGCCTCACTCTCAGTCTTTCTCTCGTTCTCTTGCTCTTCTTGTTTGCCTCAGCCACACTGTTTCTCTCTCTCGCCGTCCTCTAATCAGCTAAACCAAACAGTGGAGTCAACTTCCTGTCCATCTGGGGGGTTGCACCCGCCCCTTCCTGTGCGCGTTATCTCTCCCATGGGCCAACACATTGTGCTGACTTCCTGTTAGCCGGCCTGGGAAACAACCTTGGAGAGGAAAAGGGAGCGAGGCAAGGAGTAACATGAGACGAGTTTGAGGGTTAACAAAAAAGAAAGATGAAGAGAACAATGTAGAGCAGTGATGAGTTTTCAAGATGAGCAGAAGCACTTCACAGCAAAGATGTGTGTGATGAAACGCTGAGACACACCGCACATGGAAGTGGTGTTAACATCATGTTACCCTGGCATCTTTATGAAGTAACACTGAACGCAACGTTCAGAAATCAATAAAGACAGTTGAATCCTTGAAATTTATAAGAGGAAACTCGTCACTTTGGTGGCTCCAAATGGCAGAAAAACGGCTCTGTTTATGCCTCTTATGTTATCATAATTTTTACATTTTAAAAGTTTGCACTTATGATTTCATTGGAACACAAGTAGACCGTTGTTCTTGTAAAAAAGAAATTGAAGACTTGAAGACAAAACTTGGTGAGCCTTGTGGCAGCTCTAGTTATTGCTGAAGGAATTTCCAAAATCCAATTCGCCATGTCTAACATTCATTGAACTAACAATGGCTTACTTTTCTGGCTGCCATCTTGTTTGGGTCCAAGAATGGAGACTCACCTTGTGAATTGAGTGAAAACTCTACTTCGCTGTACACTGGAGGCTCTCAAGGAAACAGTATCAAAGTGTTTTTTGTTTGTTTTGTTTGTTTTTTTTCATTTCTTTGTGTGTTATCATCATTATCATGTTATTTTAAAAAAAAAAACTGGATATGTGAACGACATTTTTTTGTTGAAATCATCAGCCTGTAGCAGATAGAGGTGCTCCATTATCTACTTTCCTAATAGCAATAAGTGTTGTGTGTACTTAGGGTGAGAAAATCTGGGACATTTTGAAGGGTAGATGGGTAAATTTTCCAACAATTTTAGCCACTTTTTTAGCTCTGTTCCAAAACTCGGTGTAAAAAAACTTAAATTTCCACATCTAATAGAGTCATGAATAGAATACATTAATCATTAAACACTCCCAAAACATAAAGCATGTGTTTAGACAAGGACTAATATTGCGTGTGATATTGAAGTGTCATATCTGTTTTTGTTTTGTGTGCTGGCAACATAGTGACTTTAACATAGTGTTTGGGAATGAAATAGAAATTTGTTTTTTTTCAGCCAAACATGTAAAACACGTAATTTCTAGTCATTTATGGTCTTATTCACTCCAACCGATATTGCAAAACATTAATCATTTGTGAGAATTCCTGTATTCTCAAACACTCCATAATCCACTACGTGACAGTGATGCCATTTTTGTCAAGCTGAGTTATTTAATATCCTGAAAAGTGCCATATTTAATTTTTATTGGTTGGCTTATAATGGTTGTGTGAGATCATTTGTCTCGTCTATCAAATGGTGAATCACTTTGGATCCAGACAGTGAACATAAATATCTCAGGTTCGGATCCAGGCACAAAAAAAAAACAAAAGTTGTTCACCGTCATGTCAAGAAACAAACGCTCATATGTATCAATATACAAGCTTCAAAAACCAGACCTTTAAGTGATTTAACTGTAATTTCATTTGTGTATGCCATGTGTTATTGAGGGAGCATACTTTGAGTGAAATGTACATAGAAAAAAATGTGCCTAATAGTGAAAAAACTCTGGCCTCACCTTGTTTATATTTTGCCTCATTTAGAAGATGTTAAACTTGACACAATCTCTTTTTATTGCTGTAAAAAGTAACAATAGGTTCATTTTCTACAAATGAAAGAAAATAGTCTTTGATGGATGAATGACTGCCCGAGTGAATATGTGATTTTCTTTGTCCAAGTGTGTGTGTGTGTGTGTGTGTGTGTGTGTGTGTGTGTGTGTGCTTGTGATTGTACCCATGTACATACACACAAATGGGTGTCAAACCAATATAAAATAGCAACCACATACATTTTTTCTTGTGAAAATACAGTAAGGGTCTTCAAGGGAGCAACATGTGCCTTTATTCTTTAAAAAAAATACTGTAATTCATTTTTTTGATTGCAAACACGATGTTTTCTATATTGTTTTTATGGTGTATAGCAACTACTTTTTATTACCTGACATTTTTGTAAGTGTAGAATAAAAATAAACACTCAAGTAATTATTTTTTTGTCTTGTGATTGATTTTTTGAAAGTTCTGTGACACAAACTGAGGAACTTAGGCACAAACTGTCAGTTTGAAGTTTTTTTCAATTAAAGTTAAGTTATATAATAGCCATAAAGTGAGCTTGTGTTAGAAAATGTATGAGGTTTTAATTAGCAGTGAGAAAGTATGAAGTCTTTTTTCTCCCTCATCGGGCTAAGGAGGACAACTAAAGATAAAAAGTAGATAAGAGCAGATAAAAAATAAATTTAAAAACTTATATATTTGAATAGTAAAGATATTATTTTTCAAAAACATGTATGTCGAAGAAAAATATAAAAGTATTTTGAGTGATTTAAATTGTAAGTTTGGTTGAGAAACAATGATTTCATGGGTTTTTCTCCCACATGCCCATGAGAGGAGAAGGTGGAATTTGCTTATGATAACCCAACAATAGGTCTTGTATGAGTGCAGCAGATTTTCAAGTAATATAAAGTTTAAGCTCTGACATGGATCAGAAAAACATGTGAAAATGTATATATTGCCACCCAGTTTTTATACAACGTGTTTTATATATAAGATTCCATGTGGTGAAGATCAGCTCTGTTCTTTTGTGTAACATGATCCAATATGTCAAATGTTACACATCGTGAGGCGGTGTCAGGAAAGCTCTGATCTCCTTCGCCTTGATCTTTGACTTGTGATCAGATATGAGTCGGAGGATGTGTTCTGTTTTTCTCTCTTTCAAACCAAGTGTAAATTCACCACAGGTTTGTGCAGTTTTATTATTGTAGACGGCGGTGGATTGAGAGGTCAGACCTCCATATACGGTATGTGATCATATCCATGTGAGGCATGAACATGAGACATGACTGAGTGTACAAGAAGACCATAGGGGTAAACATGAGGGAGAGAGAGGGAAGGAGGGAGGGTGGGAAATGCCAAAGTGACGTAAATTCTCCCATTATGTTGACACCCTGCTGGGAATACACACCCACACCCACGCATACACCCCCCCCCCCCCCCCCCCCCCCCCCCCCTCCCCCACACACACACACACACACACACACACTTTTTAAGACCAACATAGGAAATCTGGTTGACAAATCTTACTGTAAAATAGGACCAGGTGTACGTACACCAGGTGTTGTTCAATATATCAGGACACTCAATTTCTAGTTCAAGTAAAGTTCAATTCAACCCACATTCCAACATGACTGGTGCATTGTGTTGCTCATTGTCCATTGCCTTTAGGTTTCACGACATTTTGATTGGTTTTCCACCTGTTGGTTTGTTGTTGTGTGAAAAAGTATCACAGGAAAAAGTGACGCCAGTGCAGACCCTCGATAGTAAGTAAATACATGAAGTAGACGCCCTGACAAAAAAAATAAAAAGTTTCCTGTTTCAGTGCAATCTCCATCCGGCCCCCAGAGGACCCACAGGTCAGAGTTCACCTTTGTTCAGCTTTGTCCAAGCTCGGTTGGCCAAAAGAAACACTAAACACCGTGTTTGGAAACGGAGAAGAAGAAACCACTAACCACATCATAGCCGTGACATCGCGTCCTTTTTACGAGTTAGTGTGTGAATTGCGTTGAATTGAAATGTTGTGTGGCCATACCTCAAGGCATGTCCGGAAGTGAAGGAGTGAAGGTAGGAGTGAGTTGTTTTAAGGCATAAATTTAAGAGTTGGGAGAAAGTGGAGGACATGGTTGAGAGCAAAACCTGGGGAAACAGCCCCCCCCACACCTCATCTCTCATGTGCAGCCAGTTACTTTGATGACCCAGCTGCTTCAAAGGGGAAGAACAAGCACAGCACAAGTACACAGGTGGGTAGACTGTAACACCAAATCCATCTATCCTGTGAGAGCATTTTCAAAAACCTTAACATTTATACATTACATGCATTTAGATGACACACTTTACATGATATATTTCTAAACCACAAATCACCATTTCAAGCAGATTCCTGACTCCTCGTCATATCTCCATAGACAGTGTGACCACTGTCCAACCCCTGATGTTTTCTCGTACTTCCTGGATAACACTCTGTACTTCCACCTAATCAGGAGCACGGATGCTATTAAAAAGCTTTCACTGAGTCTTGTGAGCTGCACAGACACCAAATTCATGTCATCAGTTATTCAGGCGAGGAGGATGGCTGCAAGATGTGACGGATGTCTGCAGGAAGTAGTGAGACTGGAAGGAAAGAAAGACGGTGATCGTGAGAGGAGAGGGGCATACTTCCATCTCATCTTGCCTCCTCCCTCAACCTCAGCTCAACTTTGGTCTACTTGTGGCGAGGATGGGACAGGACCAGCTGGCGGCAACATGCTAAACATTGTGTTACGGTCAAACTACAAAACCAGACTAAAAAAAACGGAGGCATGCTTTACCCTTGAATACGATTACATGGAGACTGCGAATGGATAATCCTTTGAAGCCTGATCAAAGAAAGTCTGAATTTTGAAGTGCTCTGCAGTTTGTGTTTACATGCAGAAGGAGTTGATACGGGTAGCTGTTTACATGACTACAGCATGTAATCCAGTTAGAGAATACTCTGCATCTCGTCACGAGCGGTTATATTTGTTTTTGTTAACATGACAAACAGCACAGATGAATGTGAGTAGCACAGCTACCTGTGCACACTGCAACAACAGAAATATAAAGTATAACACACAGATGTCATGTCATTTTGTGCAAAGTTGTTCGATATGTGCAGGGTTTTTAGCAGATTTTTAGGGAGTATTTTTCCAACCTAGTATTCACATTTGTTACCTCATTATCTAATTTGAATAATTAGCATATAATTTACAGAAATGTGTCTTAAATAGGGTCATATAATCATAGTATTGTAGTCTAATGAGTATAAATAGCTTACATCTGTCAAATCTGGTCTAATATGTCTTCATTTTTACATTCCTTTTGTTAGTGTATGACTGATCATTACAGTTAACAGATGTATCTTCTTTTGGTTGTTCAGCACAGATGCAAGTTATGCACCCAAGCAATGTTCAAAACCTTAAAAATGTAAGAAGAAAAATATACTGTTATATAGGTATATGAGTCACAAATCAAATGTTGGAATCCCAACAAGAAGTCAAAATACATTTAAATGGGTTTAAATAAGAAAACCAGCTTTATAAAATAGGTTTTAAGGTTGAGAGACTATTTTCAGTTGAATTCAACACGAGGAATGTCTTCCATTGTCTGAGACAAACTGGTGTTATTTCTAAAACCTCCCAACTTGTTTCCTTGCCCACATCTTTCGATAAAATCTCATAAATAAAAATTCTGTTTCTATTGTTATTGCAGACGGAGAAAAACTGTTTTCTTTGGGTTGTCTGTGCAAATATTTCAGTGTGGTTTAACACAAACATCTACAGACTAAACACTGTGGCACACAGGTTCTGGCCCCGTGCTGTGTATCAGGATTTGCGTTTAGGTCTGTTTCGTTTCATGTCCTCCGTTGGTCTGTAAAGCAGATGTGTTTTTGTGTTCGTCAGAGGCCGAAATAAAGCTGTGGCATGTAACTAAGAAGGTAGAACATGTCATTGCCAGATTTAGGGGTTCAGTTCCCTACGCGCAAGTCACGGTAGAGCAGGCTTACTCAAACATACCAGTGCCCCTCCCAAATGGATGCCCACTGGAAACAGGCCTGGTCTTCATTCCTTGTTCGAAAAAGCACTTCAGTCAACCATCACAAAAGCCGAGCTGCATCAAACATCCCACAGACACTCTGACAAACAAGCCTCAGTTCAAAACAACCGCTACAAAAGCAGGAGCTGTTGCAGATGTAGACACCGCTGAGGTCCAACATCTCACTGAGCTTTTATTGGAACTTGTTCGGAGACAGAAAGACATGCTCTGGTAACTAATCAGCTGGGAGATGTTGTGGTTTTGTGTTACAACGCTAAAGACTGAATTATCAGCTGCTGTAATGTAAGTAAAACATATACACATATAAGGGGGGATTTCAAGGACTGCCACTGTAGCTGTTTGACTAACGTCCTGTCTGTAAGCGATGAATCCTTCACAACAATGTGAAGAGGAGGATATCCCCTTTCCTCATCCTCTCATCCTCTTTGTTTGCCCCTTTTTGCTTTATTCAGCAAAGCAAAGTTTTATCCATATCCAGTCTTGGTGTCTTGGACAATTTAGAACCAAATATTTACACAGAATAGTCTGCTAAATCCACAGTGGTACGTTAATTTCTCAGCACCTTTGAGAGATTGAACAATAAAGTGGATATATGGTTACATTATTTGGAAATTATATTTATGCTTAAGCAATTGTGGATTCCAATATATAAAACAACAGAAAGATCTTTCAAAGTGCATTTTTAACAAGACATTAAAATGTTGATTGCCATCCCTGGCACCCATTATGTGCATGGGAAATTAACTAATAGATCATTTATTACCCAACAAAGTGACCAAACAACACAACCTTAAAAAAGAGCCAAACCGACAGCTGGCTTAAAACTGGCAGTGCTCTGTCGCCACACTGTGGTTTAAAGCATAAAATACACCCTGAATCATTTCCAATCATGGACAGTTTTTGGCATTGTGGTGAATTTTAAAAAATGCACTCTGTCCTCATAAATATGAAGAATATACATCAAAATCTGTAACATTGAAGTAAATAATAACATATTCAACCTGTTGTGCCAAAGGCAGCCGTCCTACAGTAAATGTTCCCTGATGTCAAGTCAAACATGTCACAGCAGGAAATGTTGCTCTACAATGGGAAATCTTAACACAGATGTTTACTGCTATACAGCAGTGGTGGAAGTCCTCAAATGCTCTTGGTTAATTTCACATCTCATTCCAAGTAGAAGGAAATATTACTGGCCGTAAACTCAAGTATCAAAAGTGATTTATTATTTTAATTTTAATGGAATGCATCAATAAAAAAACAAAGAAACAAAGTTGAAAACTTGCCTAGTTGAAAAGTTTACATTTTGCAGACACAACATGTTTAACTTAAATTATAGTAAACAATAACCGCATTTTCCTCTGATATGTTGTAGAGGAAAGAAAAATACTAAAACAGAGAGGTTGATGAAATAACACCTATAAATGATTGTCGAACATGTGATTCTTAAACTATGAGCATTAATGTGCTACAACACTCTTCCACTCTTTTGGTGGCTCCCATTCAGCCACAAGAGCTTTAGTGAGGTCAGGCCACTGATGTTGGGAGATAAAAGCCTGGCTCACAGTTGCCGCTCAAGCTCATCCCAAAGGTGTTGAATGGGGTTGAGGTCAGGGCTCTGTTCACAAAAATCAAGTTCTTCGACACCAAACTCGTCTCCTTGTTTTCTGGCTTTGTGCATGGGGGCAACGTCATGTTGAAACAGGAAAGGTCCCAAAACTGTTGCCACCAATGACAAAGTGTAATGTGAGATGTCAGGTGACCTAAACCATGAAAAACACCAAAAGTACACAAAAGTTTGTGGACAGTGGTTGACTTTAATGTACTTTAATGGTGTGCTTTGTAAATAAAATACCTTACCATACCTAACATGATCTGGTATTTATGGCTCTCTTATATAACATCCAAAATTTACCAGTTTATTTTGTGGTGTCACTATCATTAAAACAATCTGAAGCCTAACCAAATATATGGATACTACCTGTGGGCTTTTGTTGTTGTAATTTAATGTTTCAATGTATTTTTTACAGTTCAGTAATATTCTGACAGGGACTTGTAGCTCCAGGCTGAGTTCTGCACATTAAATCTTTGCACTAATTTCTCAGAGCACCACGGTTTTTTTTTTTTTTTTCGGGTGGTGGGATTTCCTGGCTGGCTGTCTCACCATCGGCATATGTCCTGCCCTGGATGATGCGCTTCTCTTCCCAAGCATGACACACTTACTGGGCTGCAGAGCCGAGCCACGGGACGAGCCGCGGGACAGAGGCACGGCGAGGATGATGAGGAGGAGGATGATGCCGGAGTGAAAAGCAGATGAGAGCTAATGATGATGATGATGATGTTGATGCCATCGACAGAGGGGTGTTCATAGAGGAGGAAGGGAAATAAAGCTCTGCGGGTTGGAGGATGGTGACAGTGATGATGATGATGATGATGGTGGTGGTGATGAGGGTGTTTCGGTTGTGAGGACGGGACCGCTCGGAGGAGGATGCCGGGACGATCGGAGCGCTTCTCTGCTCAGTGTTGATCATCGTGCGGGTAAATCTCGGGTATCACCGAGAGTTTAACGAAGCGCTATTCTGAGGAGGTGGGCCAAGTCCCGAGAGAGAGAGAGAGAGAGAGAGAGGGAGAGAGAGAGAGAGGGAGGGAGAGAGAGAGGGAGGGAGGGAGAGGACCTTCGGACTGGGAGATCACACTGGGATGCTGTTGCTGCTGTTGTCAGTGATGTGAAGCGACATGAAGGAGGTGATGAAAGGACTCCTGCTTGCGTGTGGACACATATTTCTGCATTTTTTGCAGGTAAGCAGCGAATCTCTCGGCCTCTCGCTCTCCATCTCTCTTCCTGTCCCCCTCTCTCCCCACCCCTATCTAAACTCTGTCTCTCTCTGGTGATACACACGCACACACACACACACACACACACACACACACACACTATACAAGTAAACTAGAATAGGGAGTGATGGGGATGGTTGTAGTTTACATTTTTTGTAGTTAAGGGTGAGTTCATGCTGACATGATCTTCATAGTATTTTGACCTCCTACAGTATCACAAAGATATTATGTAATATACCAAAAGGTGAACTAACAGGATATTAATAAAACACTCTAAAGTATAGGTTAATTCAGAGGTGGCATGTAGTTACTCAAGTACTTAAGGCATTTCTATTTCAGTATTTCCATTTCATGTTATTTTCAGTCCACTACATTTCAGAGGCAAATCGAAGCAATTAGGGCCATTATACTTTTTACTCGACTAAATGTGTCTGACAGCTATAATTATTGGTTACTTTTTGGATTTAAAAACCATGATCATCTTATAATATATAATGCATTCTGACATTTAACTTCCCGACTGTGAATAAAGTAGTTAAAATTCCCTCCAGACTTGCCACAACATGAAAATGCTGCTTATGCATTCATGCATCGATAATGATAATAATACAATAATTGATTTATAATAAACAGGCTGACAAGAGAAGATCTGCAGAGTATTGAAGTCTTATACTTTTTACTGATATTTAAAGTACATCTAGCTTTTTGTACTTTTACTTAAGAAACATTTTAAGTACAGGACTATTACTTATAAATAAGTACTTTTAAATTTCCGCATTACTATTTTAAACTCTAACTGCTTCTTTAACCACTGAAGCAACCTCATACAGGGCATGACGGGTCAGTTATTGTTTTGATGGATGTGAAATGTCCTTTGCAGTTGTCAGAGCTTAACCACATTGATCACCTATAGGCAATTTCTGACAATGTGACCCAGGAAGGAAACAATATAAATACAGAAAGAGAAATACACTCACTATTGTGTGTTACAGAAACGCTATCCAACAAAAACTCCCTATGTTATTAGTTTATTATACATTATTTATGCATATGGGAGATTCAATTTAAAAAGAAAACATCTACATCCATGAATTTCACAGTGTTACCGTAAGAAGCAATTAAAAGTATCATAAAGCAAATTTACTATCGAGTAGCACAACCACGCTGTAGGTCCCTATAGGACTATTGTAGGCGTGTTATAGTGATTTTTGGACAGGCTCATCTCTCTCGCTTGCTCAGTTTTCCTCCCAGGCTTTCCTCCCACACACTTTAACTCTCTGGTTTCAGCAGTTAAGTACAGAAGCCTTACAACCCTACAGTAACAGTAACAGTGGAGAGAGGAACGCTGGCCAAATGTTTTCATAGGTTACTTTATCACTCAGATCAGCATGCACGTGATCCACTAATGTGTTAGAGTTATATAAAAATGATTCAGGCCTATAAAAGAGAGGAAATCCAAAGAGGTGCAGGTGATGTAATGAAACCATATGGGTCAAGATAAAAACTGAATACATCAACTGGGTGAACAGAAATTAAATGGCAAAAATAAAATGACAAGAAAAGACAAAAATTCTAAATTCCCTTGATACATCAAAAATGTGGTTATCTGTGTCGTTGTGTTAAAAGCTGTATTTGTCAGTTGTAATACGTGTGACTTTTCAGTGGCAGTGAGGGTTTGATGGAAAGAGCCTCGCAGTATCAGGGCTGCATACAGTCTTAACGCTGGGTTCCCCAGAGGATATCAAAGCCCTTCCACGGGTTATCTAAGTGGCTTTCTCTCTCCACTCATCTATGAAGGTCAACACTACAAAAAGCCCTTTGACTTCAGTCTGACATTTTCAGGTTTGAAGTTTGACTCTTTAAATTGTAACAAATTCAATAAGCTAAGACTGGATATGCACTACAGTACAGCATGTGTATATTTAGTACAGGTATATATTTCAGCTTTTATCTGTCGATGTAAATAGTGTAGTGTAAGGAGTGGTTTGGCTCAGTGAAAATTCAACAAACAAACCAAGAAGGTATATCAACTAATATCATTCTGTTTCCATACAAATCATTTAGGGAGGATGAGGCATCAGTTCTTTATGTTCTTTATGTATATATATCAAATAATATGTCATTAAGTGATAGTATTAAGTATTAAAGTAACTGACAATAGAAACGAACATGCAGTGTTAAATGGGTCCACATTTATTTCACTTCTCAATATATTGGTTTCCTTGGCAACTTGTTTAAACTTGGACTGATCGTTCATTTGGTTGCCTCATCCACTCCTCTGTACAGCCGAGCCCCCACATCTCACTGAGCTAAGCCTGCGAGTAAAATGTTATTTACACTGATAGCAATGACAACTAAAACTATTAAAAAAAAAGATACAGATTGTCAAATAAAAGTATTCAAATAACAGTAAATTCACTGGTATAAATCACATGAAGTACTCAAAAAGTACATTAAGTACAGTAAAGCAAATGCAGAGTGCATGAAAAAACCTTGTAAGAAGGGATGAGCTCTCTGTTCCATGAGGGCTGAACCGCTGACCTTCTCACTGTGGGGTCGACTCTGTGACCCGGCTGTCACGGGAATTAGACCCACAGGCTTTCATGGATGGCACGGACGCTCTAACGCGGGTCCTGCCTGCCCGGATACAAACGCTAGTCAGTGTGAGATTGGTGCCATTGCCAGGACTGACAGGTTGGATAAATGACAGGGCTGTGTGGGCCAAATAGACTGTCAGAGAGAGCTGGGAGGAGATGGATGAGAGAAGGGAGAGAGGGACGAAGAGAGAGCATCAGAGAGAGGGAATACCAGAAAGAAAGATGAAGAAATGATGGAGTGCTGTTGTGGCTACAGGCAATACCTGACTCCCTCGGTTTCTCCGTCTCTGATTGGTCCTGTCCCTCGCTCTCTGCTTCTTTTCTCTCCCCATCATCGCCTGCTTTTGTCTAATCTGCAGAGTATTACAAGCTCTGCACACGGTCTAGAGCTGTTCTGCTACCAGCCTTGGTGTAACACCTTAGAAATGTGTTACGGGTACTGTTTTGTGGCAACTTGACAAGTTACTTACACATTTTCTTTTTTTTTTTTTTACAGTATTCTTTCCCATTTCACTACATCTGTTGGCATTTTTTGGGGAATGTAAACAGCAGCAACAAGAAAGTGTTGATAACATGGTCTTCATCTTTACATGAAAAGTTCGACATCTGGGAAACATTGTCCATCAACTTTGACTGCGTTTGAGCACCAAGCGTCATTGATGTAAACACAGAGTGAAGTTCAGGTTATGGTTAGGGAAAGTCACCTGCATTGATAAAAGTAACCAACATTGATTGCTTGTACAAAACTGCAGTTTCTATGGCCCGTCCCTAAGGCGTTTTTAGTGATTGTACAATAGAGCAATGTCATGCCGCTCCTGCCTTTGCTACAGAGAACAGTAATTACTGTCATCTCACTCTCGTCTGTTTGTCTTCAAGTGCTGTGCTTTACCTAAACAGTTTGTGTGCAGTCTCATCTCCAGAAATGCTTTGTCTTGCATGCAGATTAGTAGCGTGAAATCTAGAGTAGTCACTCTGCTCTTCTTGTCCAGTTAGGCATTTCACAAGCCTTTCATCTCCAACCAAACTCTCTCTGAGGACAGTTAAACACGATTTTGAGAAATTGGCAGTAGCCTCCCGTTGGCAACTATAAGAAATGCAAGTCTGTAGAGAAATTACATCATTTCCATTTTAAAATTGCATTCAAGTCTATAAAAATCTGAATCTTTTTGAACACCCTCGTCTCTTATTCCCCCTGGAAATGCCTTAAATGGAATCATGTGCATTTTTTTCAACAACAGTGACTTTTACTGTATACCAGTGCTGTGTGTTGGAGGTTTTTTTTTTTTTAAGTGTGTCTTTGTGTTGTGGAGTTTGCTCTTTCCACACGTCCCCATCATGACATGAGATAAACATCTCACTTATAGCAATAAAAGCTCTTGGTAGGCTGTTTATGAGTAATATTTTCATCATTCAGATGAAAATATTACTTGAAGTTTTACGTGGTTAAAACAAGGATCAGAGTGCAGTTGGTTAGAGGGGCTCTCCCCGTTAAACCACGTAAAACTTCAACCTTCCATTTAAAATGAGGCTCAGTTTGTGGTGACAGTAATCAGCTTATAATGATGCTTCAGTGCAGCAGTTGAAAACCCTGAAATTTGTTGCAGGGATCTTCCTGCAGTGTGAAGCTGTAGCAGCACTTCTAATAATACAGAAACAATTGCCTCAACTAACGTGACTTCATTATTATACATTATTATTCTATACCTAGAAACGTTACATTCATTTGTCATTATAGCAAATATTTCCTATACGGCCATTACTTTTTTTTCCAATTAGCAAAATAAGTAGTTTCTGCAGGACTTTCATTTTGGATAATATAAATAAATATAATCAAATTGAAATACTAGTGAAATAAGCATACTATTATAAATGTAACACAGGGCCCAGAAAAAGTTATGTTATGTATGTATGTGTGTGTTTTTTAGCTCTTATTTACTGTAATTGAGAAGAGGTTATGTTGTGTTTTCTGCTCTCACTCAGTCCTCCTGTTGTAGCTGTTCCTCTGTAGCTTCAGTTCTTCCAACATTGTGCAGTCGAGTTGGAGTTGACACAAATCCTGTGAGTTCGGTTTTTCTCTCTCTCTCACAATCACACGCACACACTTACACACACACACACACACACAACAGCACAAGACTGGGGTGAGAACAACCCACTCTGTGTGTGTGTGTGTGTGTGTGTGTGTGTGTGTGTGGCAGAGAAAAGAGATAGTTCAGTCTAGCTGCCAGAGTGTGTTGTCTGTAATATCTGTCTGTGTGAGCAGGGACAGTTATGTAACAACAAAACAGAATGCATCTTAGGTTCACATGAGTCACACACACACACACACACACACACACACACACACACCCATGCTCCTGTACACACTCTGTCCATGGACAGGAAGTGAGGGATTAAATCTTAGTCATGATATATCAGAATTACAGGAAGTGCGCCATGACATCTCATCGCCATGACTTGACAGTGACAAAGTGTTAGACAACTTCGAAAGGCTTTATCCAACTCAATTCTATTTATAAAGACCACTACCATATACAGTGTCTCAATAAACTAAAGGCATTCAACGAGAGATCTCCTCTCAGTTGGATGGCTTGTGTGTGAAAAATTGCAGATTAAAAACCCATAAACAGGAAGTTGTAAAAGTTAGAAACATAACATCTTCCTCCAGAAGAGAGCCTGGATCTCAGTTAAACTGGGTTATAATCAAACAATATGATTAGATTCTAATAAAGTCCAATCAAATATATCCAGAAAAAGATGTGAGCATTGTTTACAGGTGCCGGTACTGTAGGTGAGGTGAGGGTATGGGGTACAGAGGTCCAGAGGACGGGGCAGCATGGAGGATGTGTTGTGGACAACGTCAGGGCTGACAGCTTGATGTATAGGGGGAAGGCAGGGTGGCTTGAAAGATAGAGGAGGCCCACCAACTGATTCACACTAAACTAAGCCTCATTAAACTCAGCCTATAAAGTGCACTTCCACTTTCCTGCATCATAAAAACTATAACGTTAGTTGTGGTCAAAAATACAGAGAATAAACAGAGTTTGTCTCAACATCGTATGAGAACCAGAACCTTTTCCCCGACAGCTGGGAGTTTGTTCCAGAGAAAGGAAAGGCCATGACCAAGGTTGCTTCAACATGCATTAAATTGGGTAGACCTTCATTTACATTTTTCTCATAAGGCATGTTTATGGTGTGGTCTACTTATCTTAATTTTCATAATATTAATATTTATTATCAGCATTATTAGTTGTAGTAGCAGTAGTTGTTGTAGTAATACACCCAAATAGTAAAGCAGTAGTATTTGCATGTATGTGTGTGTGTGTGTGTGTGTGTGTGTGTGTGTGTGTGTGTGTGTGGTTCAGGTATTGATTGGAACATTTGAACCCTGTGGCCATGTTCCGGAAAGAGCAATGAACACAAGTACGAACACACACACACACACACCCACACACACACACACACACACACACACACACACATAAGGTGGCGTGGGTGGCCAATTGACTGCCTCACACACACACACACACACACACACACACACACACACACACTGCCCGGGGCTTTATAAACAGCCGGGCTTGGAGGTTGTGACTCGCACATCAGTCTCTGCTCCCTCCCTCCCTCCCTCCCTCCCTCTCTCCCTCTCTCTCTCTCTTTCTTTCTCTCTCTGTAAAACAACACAGCTTCTCTCTCTTCTTCATTTATTTCTCTCATTCTCCATCTACCTGCCTGCTGCCCGTTTTCTTTCCCTGCTCTCTTTAGGCCTGCTCCTCACATTGTCTTCTCACTAATGTGCTGATCGTCTCTCTCTCTCTCTCCCTCTCTTTGTAGTTACATATACAGTATAGCAGCACTGTGTGGTAGAGACCAGTTGAAGTTGGCTTCCTGCCTGTTGAGATGTGCCAATAGGAAACACTGTGAACAGGGGTTCATGCTGATGAAATTGATCTGCTCAGGTAAGGAACAAGACTCCTTTTCTTTCATTTTGTGTTTGTGCTTTAATTAGTCTCCTGGCACTGAGTGTTATTTGTTCTGTAGACACCAAGAGAGCAGAATTTTTTTTATTGACATTGTAATGTAGAATATGGTGATGAAAACAAATAGTAATTTAATATTCAAGTTTAATTCAGATGAGAGTTGATCTTTAAAATAAAAGACTGGATTTGTTGAATTCCTAATGTCAGTGTAAATAAATGGTGAGACCAGGGTAATAAACAGGGATGTACCCATCTAAACTCTGATAGGCAACATTTAAACCAAATGCACTTTTGAGGGGTTAAATATAAATATGGTTAGACCAATATCCTGTAATGATATAAATTCTATCCTTCTTAATGTAATAACTTTTTTCACTGTGGAAAGTTTCAAAGTACTTTAAATCTATAGAAGGGAAAAGTAAATGACATTTCAGATTAATACATAAAACAGAAGTGATGCAGACACAGAAATAAGATGAACACAAGGGATACAACACTTCAAACACACGACTTTCTGAACTGTTCTGAAAATTTCCGATAACTTCTGAGCGGAAACTCATACATGTAATTCAAATTGTTACATTTAAAATAAACGAAAATCAGCATAGATGGGTATCTGGCAGCATCAGTACAAAAATATTGTCATGGGCTTTTAAAATCCCATAACAGTCAACCTTTGATTATTATAAAATTTAAGTCATATTTTACCTTTGTCAGTGTAGAGTCCAGAAGTTGAAAGGAAATCTAAAAATATAATTCATTGTCCACAAAATCACTTCTGAAATAATTTAAGCAAGAACAGAAGTTGTGGCCTGGGTGCTGCTACAGTATATTGTGATTTGTTGTCGTTGTTGTTGTGGGCATCCTTTGTTTATTTTTAGCATGATTACAGGTTGCGCTTCTAAACTCCAGAGAACAAGGTAGACATATTCATGGAAGCTTCCCATCTCAATAAAACATGAATCTTATGCAACAACTCCTGACCACACTGCAGGCAGAGAGGAGAAGGAAGGAGGGAGGAAGAGATGGATTGATGAACAGATGGATGGATGCATGACTTTTATAGATGTATGTTTTGCTGTCACGGTTGCCCTCCAACAAAACTGTCAATCCTGCTTCCTTCGTCTCTCTCTCACTCCCATGCATCTCTCAGGCGTCCTCCCTGTCTGTCCTTTTGACACCCTCTTTATATCTGTTTCTCTTTCTCTCCATCTCGCACCTTTTATGCCTCCCTTATTCTTTCCTCCCAACTCTTTCCCACTTTCTCTTCCCCTCTCAGATCTATTATTCACACCCCTCTCTGACTCTTTCTCTCTCTCCCTTGACACCTGAAATCCCTCCGTCCGCTCCAGGGCGTTTAGACCTCCACCAACAGTGCTTCCCTCCTAGGAAAAGAAACAGAATGATGAATAAAAGAACAGAGTGAAGAGACAGATAAAAAGCTTCCGGATGGGCAGCCCTATAGATGTGTCAAGGTATTTCTCCATGTGGCTCATTGTACAGGTTGACATTTACACAGTCCTGTGTAATCCGTCAAATAGGAAATAGTTCCCGAGCTCAACCATGTAAGACTCAGTTAGGACAAGACGTTAGGCTGTAGGGGAAAATGTACTATTTTAACACACCTGAGACTGATCAATGACTTTGGCTGTGTTGTGCTTCTTTTAATCTAAGTTTACCTTTCAGGAATCTCACGTTGTTGGATATCTGCAGGTACTAGAAGTTATCTTGTATTACAGTGTTGCGTTCCCATTTGCTCCATGGTTGGTTAAATTACTTGATAATTGCAAACTTACACTCGGTGGTGTATTTTATTTTGAGTCTGATGATTTTAGAGACTTGATTCCCTCTTCAAGCCAAAATAAAACAAAGTTGGCTGGAGCAGTAGCATACTCAGACACAGAGCGGACAATGGATGAGAAAATGGTATAAATGACCAGTTGCACCACTTTTTAGTTATTGTTCTGTGGCATCTATTTTCATGTGTTGTCTGGTTTTGCGTGTCTTTGTCATGGATGTCCAGCTGTGTGACTGCAATTAGACAACTGGCTTACAGGGGTCATTAGAAAATGAGGGGTCACCCTCAGTCAGCTGACTGAGTTTGGATTGAGCAGGAAAGAAAAAACAGTCAGAGAAAAAAGAAAAGGAGTAATCAGAAAGATAGTCTTGCTGATTGAACTTTCACTGGGCTTCATTAGTTAGTATTAAACATGATGAAAACCCTATTATGACTTGTCCAGGTCTCAAAACTCAAGATGAAGTTTGGGACTTGGGACTTTAGGGTCAAGATTTAAAACTTACTTGTGACATGCAGAACAATGACTTCCAACAAGCCACTGAGAGCGATGCCAAAAATAAACAAAACCAAACCTTTACCACAGAGATCAAATGGCAAATCAGAACATGCTCATATGAATTGCTTTTGGAACAGCCATGTGGGTCATTTTGAAAGGCACAACCTATTTTGACATTTAGGTATGAGGACTTGAAATGTAAAATTGCAGGTAGAAAGAGCAAGAAAGTGATAGAGAAGTTAGATCATCCCTGTGGAGATAAATGTGTTTTTCACCGTGATGTCCAGATTTTAGCTGTAAAACCAAAAATTAAGGTTTTTCTTTTTTGTCTTTCGGAGACATGCTAACTCCATTAACACATTAATATTTGCGGTACCCTTCAACATTGGCTCCATTGTTTTATCAAACACACAGGCGTGTTTGATGTTCGTGATATTGAACAGATGTCATTCTAATCAACACTTTTACCTCAACATCTGCTGTTGAGATGTAATGGAAAAATCACCTAAAATCAGTCAACTTTTCCCAGATAAACAAGGGTTCTAAAAACTTTAGCCTGACCCACCTTTGGGTGCTTTTTTCAGTGTTTAAAGGAGGTTGACATGTACCACATGGCAGCTGTTGGTGCCCGAGGGTTGCTGCTCCTGTGCCCCAGAGAAGGGCATGCAGTCCCCAACTGCCAGTATAAACATGCACATCTGTCTGAGAGGGAAAGTCACTCAGTAAATGTATTTACAGAAGAAAGTGATTTTCTTGCACATAAATTAAGAAGGCTATGAAGCAAATAACTGTTAAAACACCCAAAAAATTAGCGTTCAAACCAAACATACAAACATTTATCCTGTGTTTGTTATGGTCCAGTACGTGGTGTCTCACGACTGAGTCTTGACCTTGACCAATAAAGATATCACAGTGTCATAAAAAGTTACAAATTATTTAAACAAATATGAGTATTCGTGTGCACGCCATGTATACAATGAGTGTTAACTGAAAGGGCCTGTGGGCACTGGTGTGTGTGTGTGTATTTGTGTGTGTGTGCTCATGCCCCACCCTCTCATGTCACTGCAAAAGATAAAGGCTAAACACAATCTACATATTAGAGCACTGGCATGCGCGTGCATCAGATGAGGGCAGATCTGAAATGAAATCTCCTGTTCCCCCTCGCTGCACACATCTTCTATCCATCTATCAGCGCTGCGCCACGACGCCTCGCCTTCCCGCCACCGAGCCATCAATCATCACATTCCCATGCTGTATGGAAATGGGAGGAAAAACTTCATTTAACGGCATTTTACCTTCTATCTCATCCACCTATCTGTCCTTGTCCGTCCATCCATCCATCCGCCTGCGCTCGCGTCCAATCCAGTCACAGTGTAAGGTCGTTTATTTAAATCTATTTAAATGGATATGAGGCGTGTGCATATGCAGGGAGATTTCACGGCCCAGCAGGTCAGCAAATACCAAGGCTGTTCCACCTCACTAACCCCCCATCAGGGCCCATAGACAATTAATACACACCACAGGTGGTCAAGTTTCTGTGTGTGTGTGTGTTTGCCTGTGGAAGAAAAAGGAAAACAAGTAGCAGAGGAAAAGGGATAGTATCTATCTATCTATCTATCTATCTATCTATCTATCTATCTATCTATCTAAAATAAATCACCTGAAGAAGCAGGGGAGGGAGGTGATGAAGCATGGGTGAAATAAAAGGAAAGGAAGGATGAGATATAAATGAAACAAGGAGAGCATTGGACAGGAGCAAGGTACAATAAGTGGAATGGGTGTCGGGGGGGAAACAAGCATCACTCTCGAGGGGAAGTAGGAGAAAGGAGAAGAGCGGAGAGAGAAATTGAGGGAGGTGGCTTGGAACGTTTGACAGAATAAGGAAAGGAGGAGAGTGGGAGGGAGGGGAGAGGAAGGAGAAGTGAAGGGTAAATGTCTTTGCTAATGTCTTTGGTGCCAACATTGACTTACGCCGACTCCCTTTGACTTCAGTACACTCGCTGCATCCTCCTCTTCAGTTCATTAGCTCTGTCATTTGGAAATGGACGTATTGGCTCAGCTGGTCGATGTTACCATGGAAGGATGGATGGATGGATGGATATGTAGCGGATCAAACATTAAAGGACCATACTGTTTATACTTATTTACTACAACAATGTATGTAATACACACAGTATTACTCTGGTATTTTTTCAAAGCATACCATACAGTAGTTAATCTATTTAGATTGATAAAGGTGTTTTCTGTTCTTCCAGGCAGCTCTAGCTTTAGTTAAACTCTGTATGAAAATTAAGTTGCAGAGAACCAAAACTTCCTTGGGAAAGGTAAGACGATCAATAGATCTTCTTATATTTTGTTTTTATTGTTTTTACTTATTTCGTACATTCAAGTGCTGGTAGGATGCCATTCTGAGGTTTGAGGTCTGCTGCCAATAAGCACTGCAAGCTGTTATATTTAAGAAGATCAATGCAAATGGTTGCTTTTCAAAGCTGACTCTGACTCAAGTGTTAAAAGCCAGAGCTTCCATTTAATTCGCTGACCTGGATTAGTTTCTCATAAAAATATGATCTTTTGCTCTTCAGGATTTATGTCCAATGCTAATCTTCAGTGTCAGTGCTGGATGTAACATGCCCTACAGTAAACATGGCAAGGCAGAAAGTGAGTTTGGGTGGTGGATGAGCATATTTCTGACTTTAATGTAGGAGACCAGTTTACATTCATGAGCATAATCCTGGGCTGATTGGCCTCTGATGGGGGCAAAGCACAGCTACTTCTTAACAGTGAGGCATGTGTGGGTGTGAGAGCTTTAACCTGTCCCAAGCCAATCAACCTGACTCGGAGACAGGTGTGTCACCCTACACAGAGGAAGGGAATCTCTGACTCCTTCTCTTCAAACTGGTGCAGACGTAACTCCCCCAACTCCACAGTGATTATAAAAGTGATTATATGATCACTATGCTGGATTACGTCAAACTGATTTAAAGTCTGTGGAAACTGTAGGACATCCAGGCAAAAACTTTCATCCTTTGAAAAATTATAAAATAATCTAAAATTTTCATAAATGTTTATTTTGAAATACTCAGTAATTAGCGCATCAGATGGATGGATGGCAGTGGAAGAATAAACAGATTACGAGCTTTAATATTTAATCAGCTCTTCAATATAAATGGACAGATTGAGAATAGATGGTACATATGATAGGAGTACAGATGGATGCATTTTTACAAATCAAATGGAAGAATGAAAGAAAGACGGTGTAACTGGATTGCTCAAAAACTAGCTGTGAGGATGGATGGATGGACAGATGCAATCGCAATTATTTAATTGAAAACACGTTATGCAACTCGTGCGATCCATTAATGTGTGTTTTGTGTCCAGAGGGGAGAAGGCTACAGAGAGGGGAGTGTGTTGGATCTGATGACTAAACCTCGCCTCTTCCTCAGCTCTCAACCTCTATTTCATCATCTCGGCTGCCTCTCCTCCACCTTTTTCTCGATGGTCATTATCCCCTACACAGCAATTTGGAGAAAGAAGGAGGGAGAAAGAAAGACAGAGAGAGAGAGAAAGAAAGAAAGAAAAAAGATGGATGGTTGCGCAAAAGGGCAAGAACCACACAGGGAATCACATGTAGAAGGAAAAAGAAAGGGAGCAGAGACAGAGTGTGAGGTGAAGGAGGTCAGGGTGAGAAAGAGATCACAGTCTTATCATATCAAAGAGGTCTGTCTGAAATGGGCTCCTGTAATATAGTGTTATGACTATTTTGGCTTTTATTCATCTGACTGTTCCAGTTGCCACTGAGCCACCGGCACTTACTGGATTGGGTGTGAATTGGGTGAATAGATAGAAACACTTTCAGGCAGATTGTCCGATCAGTTGGCAGAAACAGATAGATTTTCAACTAATCTGAGACATCGTGTGTGGGGGATTTTTTCGTTAATGGACGGATTGACAGACCACAATTTCCTGATTTGAAACAGACTCCATGATATTATGATGCTGTGAAAGAAATAAAACACAGCAATACTTTTTGATATCTTTCCAAAATTGCTTCTGAAGCTATTCCATAACGTCTTATGTGAAATTGTTGTGTTGGTTTGCTATAGTTAAACTTGCCCAGTTCGGCATGTGGCTGCCTGTAAAACTCTCAGTGGACACTTCTGCCTCTTCTTCTTCCTTTTTTTAAATGTCAAAGCAATTTCACAGCTTTTAACTGTCTAGTCAGGCCAGAAAAGGTGATAATGTCGTCAGAGAGATTGTTGTGTAACAGGAAAGGCATCAGACAATTGTCAAAACCAGTTCCATAAGCGAGGATAAGCGACCAGATGAGTATGTTAAGAGGTAGAAAACGTTTATATCATTGTGTGTCCACCTTCATGCTGTTGTTAGTTCTTATACAACTAATGTCCCAAGGCTCAATCTGCCATTAACTGTGCATATTCTGTAAGATAAATTGTTTGGTGTGGTACATGCAATAGAATCAATGTTTCAGCTAAAAAATAGAAATGTTTTCAAAAGTCTATGATCTGATTTCCTCTCATACAGAAAATACGCCACGTCCCAAATCCATACTACATACTGATTGTAAGCAGATTTTTCGTATGTTTAGTGGGTTCACACAAGAAAAGTGACAAAATGAAGCATACTCAAAGCAGGGTTTGCAAACTAAATATGGTTTTGCTGTTTTGTGCTGTTGATGCACACTATTCTCCCACAATGCACAAAAGGAAATAGAGGTGCTATACACAGCTGGAAGAAAAATATGAGTGGTGAAGCAGCTCCAAAAAAGAAGTATTAAATCCTGGAAAAACATTTTGATGTCTCTGGGAATTTTAATTGACCGTAGCTTTCCAAAGTCACAGTTTGATTGACAACACATACTGTATTATTTCCTGTTAGGATAAAATGGTAAAGTATGTTGATATTTTTGTGTACTAACTGCTAAAACAGTATGACCAGTATGTAGAACATACTGTATAGAATTAGTATGGATTTGGGACACAACTAAAGTCTTTTCACTTTGTCTACGTGTTAAGGTCTTTTTAGTGGAGCCTGTGTTTGTCCCAGGGGGCAGCTCTGCCTTTTCATGCAGAAATGGATAAAAACAGATGTCTGCGATGCTACTCACAGATTTCTGAATGGACGCTTTCAAGTCTGGAGTTTGGGTTTACTGCTTTTTGCCACCCTGTCAGTTGTTTGGGGGTGAGAAAAGGTGAGCCTCAGAGGAGATGAAGGGACAACCATGTCCGACTACTTCATCTGAATGTGACAGGCGGAGACACCTGTCAGTCAGAGAGAAAATAACCCAGACAGAAAAGACACACAGGGGTGCTTCTAAAAGAATATTTGGGTTTAGCTTTTATACATTTATTTTTTCCAGCTGTTATGCTTTTATTTCAGACCAATGAAGGGAAACTGTTCATTGTCCCACAATTTATGAACATTTAAAACTGCAAAACCTATGTGCTGCTTAATTAAATAAAAAAAGGAATATCCTGATTCATCTCTGTGAGGTGAGAGGGAGGACAGGTGTTGTTTTGTGACTTGTTGCGAGGTGAGATGGCTACAGGAAATTAGTCACATTGTCCCCAAATACATCTGAGCCACACACACACACACACACACACACACACACACACTCTAGTGAAAAACATGTCAAGGCTTATTTCCTGAATTTTACCAGATTGCCTCAGTAGAAATGGTCGTGTGTGTATGTATGGGTACACACAGCCTACTGTACAGTCTGTGTGTGTGTGTGTGTATGTGTGTGTTTGTACAGTATGTGTGTATATACAGTAGATGTGGCTAGATGGGGTAGATCAAACGGAGTATTTTCTGCGCTGCTGAAGTCTTGATTGATCAATCATAGCTGGTTTGAAGTGCTCCCTGACCATTTGGAGTTGAATCTATGTGGCTCATTCACCAATCAGAATTCACGTTTCATGGGCACTGGCCAACTATAACTTTATCTGCACTGTTTATTGATCAATCAAAGCTGGATTTACAGAGATCACTGACCAATCACAGAAGGATATACTGCAGTCATTGCCAGGATTTATTTTCAGTTTGGTTTGCGCCACAGAGATGCCACAATCACACTGAGTTTGAGTGACCTATATTTGCACTTTTAGAATAGAAATATACATTTTTAGGCGCATAATTTATTTATACAGGTTTTTCTGTAACTCTGTGCAGTGACACAATCAGATTACAGGACACCCGGTAAACCTCTCAGGCCTTCAATGCAACTATTCATTAAAACATTTCTGTTCCTTCTTCCTGTCAAAGCCAACAGCTGCAAGTAGATTTCACTATGAACTAATAAAATCATCCTTCTCTGAAGCAATATTTTCTTTGGTAGTAGGGGGAACTGCTGGCCTGTATCTCTGTCTGCGGTGCCTTGTAACAACTCCAGAGCTGATCTAGACTCAACCTGTATAGACACAGACACAAAATACTAGGTGTAAACAGGATTTCACACTAATTCACTATCTACAGTACATACCCATCCATCCTTACTGTGTACTTGCTGACAAAGCAGGTATACAATTCATCAAAAAAAAAAAAAAAAAAAGAATAATGTCACGTTATAAAATGTGACAGCACTGCGCTGCAACCTAATTCTTCTGGATCATAAGTCCTATAATTCAAAGTGGTGGTGATGTAATCAGATTTAGGTCTGATTAGCGGGTCAGCGGCTGTTTATGGAGATAAACGATCCAAATAAGTGACCACAACAATAACAACAAGGGATGAGCGAGTGAGGAAAGGAGTGCATGATTAAACGAGGGGAAGGCAGGAATGTGGGCCAGCAGGGTGTGATAATCTTTCTCTCTGCCATGTATCCCACATGGGAGAGAGAGAGAGAGAGAGAGAAAGGGAGATGTATGATGTATTCTGACCCATATTCATGCACACAGTGATGTTTTGTGACCCACATACTACCTCATCTAAATACACATCCTAATTTGATACAGTTATGTGTGTGTGTGCGAGTGCTTGTGTCTGAGCGTTGGCCACATTAAAAATGAATACACTATTGTACCTAGAATACCACTGCAATCTGACAATGTTATAGGTCAAGCTATGTTGTAGATGGCGGGCAGGGTACTTTAAGGTCCTGCTGTCAGGCTCCTGGTAGCTCAGTGGATGAAAGTTAATGCAATTTATTTTTTTACTGAATGTGAGGGCTGTTACATTCAGACAGATACACTCATTCACACCCACAACGCGTGCAATTAAAATCAGTGGTGGGTTTAGACACTTTTGAATTGGAGGGGCCAGACTGGAGCATGGTTTTAAAGAAGGGGGTCAGTAAAATGTAAAAATGTGAGTCACATTTAAAGCCCCGGTTCTAGCAACAAGAAACTGTACACTATCAATAGGAATTACGTTGTCTTTTCAGTGTAATGAATTAATGTCAAATAAACAACTTTAAGTATTTTAATATGAAGTAATACTAATAAACACCTGGTATCTGTAACTCTAAATAGCCCACAGCCATGAATGCATTATGAGAAAATGGGCCCTGATACAGACATGTAAAAGCCCCCCTACCCTATGAGCAAGACACCCAGACTTTGTGGTTGCTTTAGTGGACTATAAAATAAAAGAACCATTCAAAATCAACAAATCTTTACACAATATTACAAACGGCTGTTGTTGAATAAATTAAGTTAATTCTACCCTCCAAACTACAAAGTAGCTCTAGATGTAACAGTTAGGCTAAGTGAGTTCTGCTTTCCTCTCCTCACTTTATTCTTCACTCCTTTCCTTTGCTCTCCTCATTTTCTTCTCCTCTCCTTGCCATTTCCTCTCCACACATCACACCAGGAGTCTCCCCGGGACACCTCCCCAGGCTGTTCTTTAGTCAGATCCACCCTGAACACAGCTGCTATGCTCCCTATCCTTCTATCTCTCTCTCACACACACAAACACCCTGCGAGTCCGCTCATTTTCACTGAAGACGTTATTATACATCAGACTAGCTTGCTTGTTGTTTCAGGCCTGTGCCCCTGCTTAAAATACAGTATGTCTTCTCTAAAGAACCCCCCCACCACCACCAATAAAATAGATCAGTGGCTGAACATCCAACAGCAGAATATTTATCATGTATGAAATCTTTAAGATAGAAAGAGAAAAGAAAAGTACACTGATCTCTATTTGCAGTTTTAGGGGGGTGATGCTTAACCCACATTTACCAATTTTGTATGTAATTACTGTCTGTCAACATCAGATATCATATGATTTAAATCTCCAGTGCGTGGCTCGTCTCGCCCTCTTCATTGTCACTCGGTTCATACCACTGCACCTGTCACTCATCTTGACGAGCTGTCAACCTTGAAACAGCATCAGGCCTGAGGTTGAGGGAACCAACGTGTGTAAAGCTTCCACAGAAGTAGCAGAAACAAACACATGTGCATTATAAGGTCTTCTGAACGTTTCTTAGATTTACCTTGCTAAAGCCACACTTTTGTTTCTTTATGCTTTCCAATACTTTTGTCGCTCTGACTTTCATCTGGATATAGCCACAACCATCTCACTGCTGTAGCCAGCCCACAGTATATGGAAGTCTATACACAGGGGAAAGTAAGTTAATATAAATAGACCATTCAATTTAACCGAGTACTGTCCTCATGCACTGCTTTTTAATTACGCCTAAAAAGCAATCATTCACTCAAGAAGATGTTAAAGACAGGAATAACAGAGTAACCTATAAAGCCCTTTTCAGACATGGAGTACCAAACACTGGTGGCTTAATCTATTTGTTATAGTAATTTGTTTTTTGCCATTCAGGCTTGGGTGTCTGTCATGTAAATGTTCCTTAGGGCTTTATTCAGACATGATAGGACATTTACGGAAAGGGCAGCAGAAAATTGCCGCCTATTTTATAAAGTTCGACTGTGTACAAACACAAAATGAGAAGCGCTTAAATTGGGTCTCTCGTTTAATTCCTTTTATCTCTCATTCCGTATGTAGTAGAGGTGTTCAGTACATGTGAACTTCTACTGACTGCAGATCACTGTTGTCAGCTCAGCTGTGATACAAAGTCTGTTATATCCTCGTAAAAAGGATATTAAAATACCGCGAAAGCCACAGAAACAATCATAATCTGATAGAAAATAGGCTGCTGAGCTATTAACCTTATGTGCTGTGCTTGTATTGGCCGAGCTTTGCCCCAAACTGAGTGTGACAGCTCGAACTGGCAACAGACTGAACAGCGTTCACCTGCTGATGTACGTACTGAAGTGCATTTGAGCAGTGATGGGACTGCTCAGCTTCGGAAAAAAAATTAATTATGCACATAGTCAGTGACTAGGAATCTTTGAACTGAACTCAACAAAGTGATTTGAATAAGCAAAGTGATTTGTGGTTTCCACCTCTGTGTTTCTCTTTAGCGCTTTGATCATGTTTAAATAATGACGTGCCTGTCTGATTTGGGGGTCATGTGCTTTGCTTAAGGGCAAACTGACAGTATAGTTTGTTGTGTAGTTTTTCAGCCTGGTGCTAAGTTACTCTGTAAAGCCGAGGAGGATATTTCATTTCATTTCCATTTGTGTGAGGGATTTTACTGTTGTGTTCAGGGCCTCCTTTTTTCCCCCTCCATCTCCTCCTCCTTTCCCTGCTCCAGTGGTAATGCAACATGATGGTTTAATGGCCAATGTCCTCCCACCGAAGCCCTCCTGGCATCTGTTCAATACATCGACAGGAAGGATCAGAGGGAGAAAAGGAAGGGCAACAGTAAGACAGCAATGAAAGACAGAAGGAAAGACAGGCAGCAGGATGTGCATGCGAGAGAGAGAGATGTTCTCTCTGAGCCCATGTTGTCCTTTGACCAGGCTGTAGGAAGGTTGAAGCTTTTCCAGCACACTGCACAAGTGAGGAGATAACATCTGTCACTTTATGCCACAGCCACGACTACATCTTCTGCGAATAAAAATAACTGCGCATCTTTTACTGAAAAACCTTCTACAGGCTTTACTGACAGATCATTTTACACATGTTAAAGGAAGGGAAGACAATTTATCGTAGAAGCATTTTTTTTCGTTTTACTTTTTTTTTTTTTTTTTAAATATTCTGTTGACTTTAGTACTGGACAGCATTCATTTCGATATGATTCCCAAGCTTTGGTGTTGATACTAAAACAGCTATAATCAGTACAACCTTGCAAAATGTAGTATTTAGTTTGTTTTTACATCTGCTAAGTGAAGGCACTGGAAACTTAATAAGTTAATTATTTAGCACCTTTCAAGAGCAGTGCTTCATAATGAAATCAATCAAAAAAAACATTTTTTGTTTCATTGCAAGCGATGACTGTGCAGTGGTGCGTCCCTCCCTGTACTCACAGGTACACTTGGTTTTCCTTACCCCTGCTTGTTCAGTTGATGTTTTACTTAAGTCTTTCTGAAGGGGATATTTTTAGTGTGAAGACTGCTCACGTGTCAGAAAAGGAGGAACAACATTGTTTCTGCAAGCAGCGGAATATCTCTGGCATCCCGAGGGGTTCAGAGACCGGAGGTCATCCTGCTGCTTCAGATGCTCAACACACAGTCTGCAAAACATGTATTGAGAAAATACAGGGTATATTCTCTACCTGTATTCTAAACAAAATCCCTTTCTTCAGTTGTAATGTTAAACAAGTAGGTATGATATTGTAATGGAACAATAACGACACCAGCTGAGAGGTTAATTAGTGCCTGTGTTGGTTGATGCAAATCCAGCTCAGGTGAGGTGCAGTCTGAGAGGGTTTCAGAAAACAGGGAGGAACAACGGTCATGACTCAGGAGAGAGAACAGCCGGGTCCAAGCATTTTCCTTAAAGTGCGGTTAATGAAAACTCTGCAGTAGGGCACTCATTAAATCATCTCAACCAAACAATGAACAAAATTTGGAGGACCTAAAGATGTTCAGTGCCAACTTTCCATACTTGAATGCAGAGAAAAATTCGCTCCTCACAGCACTTTTTTTGATTCATGGCCTTCTGTCTGATTAGCAAAGAAACAGTTTGTGGTACACAAAAGTTCTTGGCCTCATGACAGACAAAACAAACCAGCCGACCAGTCCAGAAAACCAATCAGGCACTGAGCCTGGAACCTGCCTGAAACCTATTAAAAAATCCCTTAAGACACTTAAGACATGAAACCTGCAAGAAATACCTTTAATAGGATCCCGATGTCCCGATAGACATTTTCTTTTATTTATTTGGTGCTAGTTGATGGAACAGTCAGCCAATCAATGTTGAAATGACGCCAACTGTCAGGTGCCAAGAAGAGAAAAACAAATAAAAAGATGCTGATCAGGTGTTATGGTCTCATTTTATTGGCTTCCTGTTGAGCTCTTGGTGTTTTTAAAGATATGTTAATGCTATAGCTCCTTTAAAGCCTCAGATTTATTTGGGCACCTTTGACTATTCATAGCCCAGCTTTAAAACAACAATTAAACATATTATTACATATTTAAATTTTATTGAGCTGTAAATATAAAAATGATGCACCAGAAAGAACTTTATGTCCCATAAAATAGTCAAATGTCTCCTTTATTAAACCCTGTTTTCCTAGATGCCACAGACATCTTTTAAGAGGTTTGTCAGTGTAAAATTGCTTTATGGGTTTGTTGCTGTAACATTGCTTGGGGCCCTCAGAGGTCAACACATGAGAAACAGTGTAGAAAATAAACAACCATTGAGAAACAAAACAGATTGAGACCAAATCCAAATTCGATGTGCAAGACATATGTATTATTATTAGTGTTTTTATTCAAAAAATATTTCCAAAACATCCCATTTTCCTTCCCTTTCAGGAAAAAAAACATGTTTTATTGCTCAACTGCATGTTAACAGTTTGAGAAATCACTGCATGCTGTTTTGGAGATGTTTTTAATATCACTTAGGCTGATTTGTCTAAATATCCAGCTGTGTGGTCAGACACTTGCAATGATGTTAATGCATCCTAATGAGCATCCTGGTCTAACTGCATTAATACTGATTGTTATGTGTAACCGGCTTAATTAGCCTTCAGTGTCAAATGTGATAAGTGTTGTCCATTAGCTAATTAGTGCTTTAGGATTGGATTCGATTCACTTTAAACAAGTTTCTTAAACACACAGAGCCTCATCTCCTATTAGTACTGTATGCATGTATCGTTTCTTTGTTACCTTTTAAACATTTAACTTTTTCCACATGGTTTGTTTTGGATATTCAGAAATACTGATAGATTTTTTTGCACCTTCATTCACATACAGTAAACATCTTGGATGCATTCAGAGACATCACTTTTGTTTTTGTAAAACAATGATGGGTGAAGGTTAGAGTTTGTGTTTGCTGAAAAGTCAGGATCCACAGTACCACATCACAGTTGGGTACTAAATTAACAAAAATGCAACAAGGGGATTCTTTATGTCCACATAATTACAATGTAGTTTACAAATATTACTGCTAATTGGATAATAGCTATGAGGCAATCCCCAATTGTAACAACAATTAATGATGTAAGAGCAAAGAGACATTATGATCCAACTGAAGTGAACCGCCTGAAATGTGAAAAATAAACCAAAGATGGTATAAATTTGAATGTAAATGCAGTGTACAATGAAGCGAATTTCAACTATTTCTTTATTTCTTTTTCAAATTTTGTTCTGCATTTATCAGTATTTTTTAATATTCTAGTTTAGTTCATATTTTACTAAAATAATAGCTATCAGGTTTCTACTATGCAGATAATTCTTAATGACTAATCCGGTACAAACAGAGCCTGAAGAGTGTCCTGACCTTGAAGAAGAAGCTGAAGTCTCAGGAGGGATGCGTGCATGTGTGTGTGCGTGTATTAGTAGGTCTGTGTGTGTGTGGGTGTGTGTGTGGGTGTGTGGGTGGGCTGGGGTTTGGGGGGGGGTAGTAGTCCAGCTGTCAGCTATCAAAAGAAGGAATGTCTGTAGTGGTTTGTTGGGTTGCTCTGAACGTTCGGCGGCTACTGAATCGCAGCCCGAAGGAATGTAAAGAATTGGGAAGATGGAGGTTGAAGGGAGGAATGTAAAAGTGGTACAGTAGAAGGAGGAGGATTGATCGAGGACAGGAGGATGATAGATGGATGATAGTTGAGAGGATGAATGACAACTGAACGTTTAAGACGTTCCTGTCTGTGTTATTTACTGTAGCTTCGTGCCACATGTTCTGCCACAAATACAAGCCCAAGTGTGCTTTTTATGAATCAGTGATAATAAAACACAGGGAACTGCGTATTCACTTTTAGTCCTTATCAAATCTGCTCCAGGTCTATTCACATTGGTTTTCATACTATACTAAAGTTAAAGGAAATCGATGCATTCAAAAACATATACTTGGATGAAAAATGGATGGTAGAAATGTAAAATGTACATAAACAGACTAAGATTTCGATAACCTCCGGTATGGTCCTTTAAGACTCCAGTTATTCTTCTTTTGCCCTCACTGAAAATTGACATTGATGTTGCTGTTTTCTTGAGTTGAGTTTGTTGTCGTCCGTTATTGAACATCCTGCCAGGAGGAAGTCTTTGTGCCTCGCTGTCTGTGCATGTACAGTAGAGTCAGCCAGCGCTATGGTATATTTCATAATGAAGAGAAGGTGGTTGTAATTCATAATGACAAGCTGTCAGATTGAATCTGAGTGGCTGCTTGATGCTTCTGTATAATGTATGCAGCTAATGTACAAAGTGATGCAGCGTACGCAGCAGTCAATATCACAGGCTCTTAACCTTTATAGCTTGTGACACCCTAAAACAAATGACTGCTAGTGACTCCCCAGTCTGGATGGATGGACACACACACACACACACACACACACACACACACACACACACACACACACACGGGACCTATAGCTTGATCTTTGACACTAAATAACTTCCCTGGGTGTCTGTCTTCCTTGATTTATCATTGTAGGATGCCTAACAGATGCAACCCTTAATAACAACATACCTTTAAGAGTCATTTCTGAACATGATATATTACATATTCATATTTAGGCTGTGATTACATTCCTTAACCATCCTTATGATCCTCCAGAATCGTTCAGAAAGTTTCATTTTCAGGATTTCAGACTGAACATCCACCTAACTGTTAGATATTTGCACTCGTGACATAATGCGTTGTTTGTTATTTTTGATACATTTTTCTTTTACATCCTTTGTATGCTACTATTTCAGTTAGCAACAGTGTGTCTTACATTTTCCAGAATATACTTTTATGAACTCCCAGAGTACAAGGCTGCATGCAGACCGCCAACAGCACTGCTTCAAAAAATGCAGCCCCTCCATTAATTTCAATAAATCAGGAGGCTCAGCAGGAATCCTGACAGAGGCAAAAAAAGCTGATTTTTTCTCAACTTCTGCCATAAAGCACTGCACTGGCCAACCACGTATATGCCGGGGCACATTTGTAGTATTATAATTTGTAACATAATAATGTAATTTTTCTTTTTACCCACCAATAATTGATACAGGAGATAAAATGATAGTTGCTGTAATACCTGTTAAACTGTAAAGTCTTGTCTCATATAAACCACTCTGCAGTGTTTTGCATCTGATAAGCCTTCAAACTTACAGGACTTCCTGGATATTATTTCATCTTCTAATCGGTAGCAACATGATCACATTAGTTATTACTTCTACACTTTTTGCTTGTTGATATAGTTAAATGTTTCTGCAGGATGAGCATTAAATAAGGTCTTGCTCTTTGATATTGAAGGACTGCTGAAACCTGATGCATATTATTTGCTTATTTGTTATTAATTTGTCATGATACTTGAATTTACAGTATAATACTAACAAAGAATTTTTTCAAAAGCTCAGGATGAACGTAGTCATGACATTGACTGTATAGTTTACCTCATGGCATAAGTCCCCTTTCATCTCTCCTGCAGCAGCTCTCCAAACAGTTGAGTGACATGTTTCATTGTAATAAACAAAACTTATACCAGGTTATGTCTGTAAACTGAAACCAAAGCAAAAAAATGATTTTTCCAAGAGATGATTCCTCTCAGGGATGAAGTGCAGCTGGAAATCTGCACACAGACAGTAAAACCAACTGTGAAAATACAAAAGCAGAAAATAAAAACAAGTTGAACCTTATGCACATCATCTCTCATCTTAAAGCGGGTGTCAACATCAGGATTATAAACTGGCTTTTTGTAACACACTAAAGTACAGTATATGGTGCATTAGGTGAGTGCATGTTCAATGGTAAGCATTAGTGACAAGCTGTCAAAGTGAATCACCTCTGTTGCTGTTGCATTATATATGAGCATATACCATATACTCTGTCACACACATCAGTAACCAAGCGTAGCAAACACGAGCCCTGCCGAAGAGCCTTTGAGCAAAACACTGAGTCACTAACAAGCAGGAGCCCATGCAGAAAGGCCTCAGGATGCAGTGTCACAATCAGCTGCTCAGTGGTGGCTTCTCGCTAGAAATAGTCAGTTGTTGAGAGTTTTTGTTAATGGATTTACAGTACCTTCTCTTAATGTGTGTTTTTGTAGCAGTTTGGTGGTGTTTAGGCATCTCAGTCGACCCACTCATATCATATCTCTTCAGCTTCACCCCTATCTACCAGAGAAAATAAAATTCTGGTTCGCCAAGATGGTGGCGAGCAATAAACCAAAAATCCAAGGATGGTATGGGTGATGCCACAGGCAGCACTGTATGTCAGTGTTGTCTCTCAGCTTCCTAGCTGCTGCTGTCACTCACCTTGTTAGGTTAGGAGACAAATAACATGCGACACCATAGCGCACAGAAGATTTATGACACTTTCCTAAGTTGGATGTCTCAAGATTTATAGGTTTCTTGTTAACCTGCTTCCCTCTGTTCATTTACGCTGATTTATTTCATGGGGTGAGCATGTGGGGCTAATATTTTTACACTCAGTGACTCATAGTACCCACAGTCACCAACAAACACACACATACATGCAAACAAAATTTCTCTCCTCTTTATCTGCCTTCTCTCTGCAGCTGGGTCCGGTCCCCTTAGGGTTTTGAAATATAACACTATCACCATTTATTACAATCTTTCCCCCTCTCTCTCCTTCTCTCTCTGTATTTTTTCCTCGCTCGCTCCAAATTATGGTGTGCCTGGCTTCTCTCTCCACCGTTACTCCACTCCTTTTGTCTCTTAAATTCGCCTCCTCTGTCTCAAATCATATTGAAATGGAAAGAACAAAAAAGAAATGTGCTGGGCGGTTTTGTCCAGAGGCCTCACAGGACAATGAGCTCATACAGCCGCACACAAGAAGCCATTTCTTAGCCTATGAGAAGCGAGTTGCCATTTTAATATTACGTAGTACAAAGAAAGTAGCAGTAAGAAAGTAGACGGTAACAGTAGAGTTAATTGTGACTGGCTTATAGCAGTTTAATCACATCTCTTAAATCAATTTGAAATACTTTATTCGTCTCTCAAATGGCAATTTGAGGCATTACACAGACAATTAATTCTCACACACACACACAGAGAGAGAGAGAGAGAGAGAGAGAGAGAGAGAGAGAGAGAGAGAGAGAGAGAGAGAGAGAGAGAGAGAGAGAGAGAGAACAATCTAAAAAAAATAATTATAACATTAGAAACAGTTGAAAGGACTTATTGCCAACAATATCCACCACACAGGCAAATATTATGTCAAAAAATGCCTAAGAGGCAAGTACATTTATCAGTCTATACACAAGGTAAAGTACGATTTCACCTGATTTACCAGTAATCTAACAACTTTAGACTAGACACACTAACCAACAGCATAGATTTAATACTGCATGAAAATGGATTAGAACAACTTTGTGTGTTAGATCTATTTGCTTTATTTCCAAGCAAGCCTCAAATTAGCATGAATGATGTTGATGGACACACAGAGTTTACATCTGTTGCATAATGCAGTGCCAGCTGTCAGACATGTTGTGTGCATTTAACTTGATAAACTATCTGAATATTGTTTGTTTTTTATGTTACAAGAAAGCTAATCATGAACGTCAGTAACATTATACTGTGATGTGACAGCAATAATACAACCAAAAACCACTAATGTGAAACACTAGACAAAAAGTCAGAGGATCATTAGAGTCAGTAGGATTCATCCTCTGGAGACCATGAATGTCTGTGTAAAATTTCTCAGTAATCCATCTAATAGTTGTGAAAAATGTCAGTCTTGACAGAGCAGCTTTGCCATCCCTAGAGCCATGCACGGCAAAAAAATGTTTTTGATGAGTACAGCCAAGATTATTATGAGTGCATGCGTGTGTGTGTGTAAGTGTTACAGAGCGAGCAAAGTTTATGCGAATTTAAATCTATATAATTATAGATTTCTTTGTGAGTTCTCTCTGGAGAGAATGAGAGAAAATGGAGTTTATGAGTAAGAGATGAGAAGCGAAATGAAGAGAAAATCACGTTAGGAGGGGAAGAAAGGGGAGACAAAGAAGTGTGTGAGAGAGGAGACGTTACTGAGAGAGGAGAGAGGTCTGCTGGGAATCGTTTGGGGTGAGAGAACGTTTTCCTCTTCTCGGGAATCTGTGTGAAACCAAATTACTGTAGACAACAGAATTATAGACGCAGACATTCAGGGGAGAAAGAGACAAGAAATGAGCAATAGAGAAGCACAGAGACTGAAATGAAAATGATATTGTGAGTGTAAATCATTTTGTGATTTTGATTGTTTTCTCCTGCTTTATATTCAGAGCAGTGATAGACAGAAAGAGAGACAAAAATAACAGCAGGAAACATGTCTTCCAACACAAAAGGATGCAGTCTCCCTCTGGGCAAAAATGACAAAATAGCCCCCCTGTAGTTACACTGGTGTATTTTAGAAATTGCTGGAATTATGGCCAAACTGGAGCTGTAGGTATCAAGACAGAAACATACATACATTTAAGTTGTTCAACTGTGTTACATAAAGTAAATATGATGAAAAACAAAGACAGATTTTGCAGATTTTTGCTGTTACAGAGCACCAAGAACCCTGTCTGTTTAGTTTTAGACCTTAATTTTAGCAACTTGAGCAGACATTGAAAGATAAGGAACGAACATTAAATTTGACTTGACATGGACTTTGTAGTTCTGTAACATCATCTGACTTCTGTCAGAGTTGGAGCACTAAGATCCAGGGAGCACGGGGAAATGACCCAGTTGCAGACACCAAACGGCCATCAAAAAGGTTCATTAACAAAAAACAAATTTAAAAAGTAGCCAGGACACAGGGAAAACACTGAGGAACAGGGAACAAACGGAACACAGGAACATATATGCACACACAACTAATCAGAGGAACAAGATACAGCTGGAGTGGGCAGGTAGACAACAGGAGAAGGAGGGAAACACAAGGGCAGAGCAAATGAGATCTAAACACGAGACAGGTGTGCAGGGGAAACTGAGATACACAAGAGAAACACTGGGAAAAATACAACAGGATTAACAGCCAGGCTGTGACAACTTCTTCCTTTGCACCCGTCATAATTACTGTGGCTGCTGGAGGGCTTTGTCACTTTAACATAAACATACGTCGCTTTGGGGCACTTGTCAATGATACACCTCCTCATCTGAATACATTTAAATCTTAAGCAAGTCAACTGAAATGTGCAACTCCATGCAGCTTTGTGCTCAGCATATTTATGAGAAAACATCAGATTTGTGTCACATACAATATAGAGGGCACGAAGAACAGCATCAGAACACTGTGGCTACAGCAATAGAAAGAAAGTTGGAGTCTCCTCCTCCCTCCTCTCTCAGCTGTGTTGTGAACGTAGACAGACAGATGCAGAGTGACTGGCAGTAAGACAGTTATAGAGGTAGACAGGAAGAGGCTGGACAGGCAGAGCAAACAGACAGATGAGACATTAAACAGAGATGGAGAGGAACAGGATCGTTCTGTAATCTAATGATGATGATGACTGAAAGAGTGTGTGTGTGTGTGTGTGTGTGTGTGTGGACTCTCGCTCTAATTTTCTGTCACACACTGAAATGGAATAAGTCCTCGATGATATGATGTGTGCAGGGCAAGACAGCTAGTTATGTATTTATGTAACACGACCCTCTGGTGCACTATATTCATAAGACCTGACAGACAGACAGATAGTTCATTTGTTTATTAATGTGGTTTGATTTTTATTGATTTATTTATGGATAAGTCACTTCATGTCCTCCGTAAATGTCAGGGCATTAATTAATTAATTTAAGCAATATATATTCTGTTAATTAAGATGTGGTGCTCTACGGAACGTTTTAGCATCTTTCAGCTCATTCAGGATTTACAGCTTTGCGTTTCAATCTCTGCACTCTCATCAACCGCTTTCTTAGCAGGTAAAAGGTCTGGAAGAACCAGGGTATCAAGTTTATGGTTAATGCTGAGAGTAACGGCATTTAAAGAGACCGATAGTTCCCTCAGGATTTGGTGGAAACAGAGCTTAAAGAAGAGTGAATGTTGGATTTAAATTTATCAGGTGAATATAAACATAACTCCAAATAAATGCTAATGTTGCCCGATGTCTGCTGGATGTGTAAATAAACAAATGTTTGCTAAATTGTTTTTTGCCACAACAGGTTGATAATATGTCAGTGTTGTATTTACCTGTTGTGCCACTGCCCCAAGTGGCCCGAAAATCAATTAATACAGCTCAACATAGAACAATTTCTTTAACAATAGGTGACAAGTTTTATGATTTTTCATAATCTTCTAACATATAAACACATTACCTATGATATATGTTGAAAACCAAATTTGAACAAAAAGAAACTTTGCCACAGTGACCAACTGTAAAGTCATCATGTCAAACAGTTTAGATGAACTTTCTCCTTTCTCAATCAAAAGGTCACGTACCAAAGGGTTACATTTTGCATGTAATATGTGTAGTATCATCTACAAGTAGTGTTCCTCTCAGAGCGCACCCCTCAAAGTCATTTTCCAATATGAGCACACATGTTCACACTCAAACCCGACGACCTCCATCTCTCTCTGACTTCCTGCAGTGAGCTCCAACCAGAGCCATGGGGAGTACCCAGACTGCCGGAGTGAGAGGGAGTCGGGAGGGGAGGCGTCTCTCCTGGTGTCTCCGCTGGTGGTGGCGGGGATCGTTATAGGTCTTGTCCTCTTCCTCTCCTGCATCACCATCATCGTCGGCAGCCTGCGCAAAGACAGTCGACTCCGAAACCCTCACCTCCGGGCAAGCTACGGTCAGTCTGCTACCGAACTTCTGACCTTCTGACAACAACTTTCATTAAGGATTGTAGAAAATGTCAGAAGAACATGAAGTCATTTTGACTGTGTTGTAGCACGTAACACATTGTTAGCATTATATGATATATAAGTTTTCTTACAAATTTCAGGTCCATTTATTCAAGATATTTCTTACATGGGGGCTTCACATAACTGATGAAGTACCCCTACACGTTTTCTTGCTCACATTGGTCTGAAATTTCACGACACCCACACCTTCATGCACTTGCTTCCAAAATCATTAGTAGGTTTTCAGTTTCCCAAGAGAAAGTAAATATTTCAAGGCAGTCAGCAGATATTAAACTGTAGTTGCTGCCAGGAATTTAAATGGATGGGTGGAAAACACAAATTACCTAATCCATTTCATTGGACTTTGAAATTCTTCTGTTATCTTGTTGCTTCTTTGCACTTTGAATTATGTGGGATGCAGCTTGAGTTGTTGTTTGCACTGAAAAGACAAGCTTTACTTTACAAATTATGTGCGTGCATGAAAGACGTGCAGAAAATCCAAACTGTATCCATCACCTCAGTTATTGCAATGCTACTGAATGTCCCCAAATGATTAAACTCTGTCTCTGCAGGTCTGGATGGTTTTTCCTATGGAGGTTCAGTAGGAGAACTGAGATCTACCTGCTTAGAAGACTTTCCTCCTGGTTTAGACTTTGACTCATACAGAGAGACTCTGTCACAGGTCAACACCTTGTACCCCGACTCACCGCCACGGTAAGTGCTTGCGTGAATCTAAGGTAAATTATGTAACAGAATAATGGTTTCAGGCACAAAGATCCTGTTTTTAAAGGTAAACTTGTGTTTGCTTTCTTGCCAGAACTTAAATGAGAGTCCTTGTGCTGAACCAAGTTAGTCAGCTGGCAGTAGCTTCATATTTAGCGTACATACATAAGAGTGGTAGAGATCTACTTATTTACCTTAAAGCAAATAAGCATATTTCCCCAAATGTCTAACTTTTCCTTAAAGTATTTCGAGCATATATACCTGCAAGTGGCATCTGGATCCACTTGCAGGTATATATGCTCTGGTGACAGCTGAGCAAAAAATATTCAGAAAGGGAATTAAAATCAAATAAAAATCTTAATCCTGCAGGTGTCGCTCACCACTAGTTACAGTATTTTTAAACAAGCAAGTAGACCCCTCCTCCTCTTGCCAATTACGTCAAATGTCAACTATAAAACGTAACTGACCATTCAGCCCGTGTCCCCCACTGTTCTCAGTCCACTTGGTTTGACCCTTCCTCTGTGGTAATTCATTTATTAGGGAGCGCTGCTGCCTTTGGTGCCCTTTGTAAGGTTGCAGCAATGAGCGTTTGTGCACCTTGTGTGTGTGTCTGTGTTTGTGTGTGTGTGAGAGAGAGTGGGAGAAAGAAAGAGCCTGCTAAAGGCCAATGTCATGGTGTTTTTGATCTAAATGTCAGCTGGTCTAATTGGCAACTTTAATAATTCACATACATACCTCCCCTGCAGTGTGTTTGAGTGTGTGTGTGTGTGTGTGTGTGTGTGTGTGTGTGTGTGTGTGTTTCATTCTCCTCCTTCCTCTGCCTTAGAAACATTCACTCACTTTACCCAAATTAATCGATCTGAGGTTGGATAGTATCTTATCTTTTCTATTTATTCATTAAAAGAGGGTTCATTACAGACTTGTGTATCTGACTTTCCGATGTCCCTGGTCAACCGGCTGCCACATTTTGAACTTCATGACTTTCAGCATCAGTGTGAGGGGTTATGGGGAATTTTTACCTCCTCAGTAAATTCCTATTTTAAAGTTTTCTCACACTGACGTCCCCCATTTTCTTCATAACACAAACACGGGATTTCCATGGTTAATTTAACAGTACAATAGGTTTTTGTTATGGCCAATAGTTTTATCTTAGTTTCTGAGAAATCATGTTTTTCCATCAGTTCGGTATGGCAGCTGGCTCTAAATGCTATGATACCCCCCGAAGCATTTAGCATGATAACCTCAGTTATCATTACTTTACAAAAGAAGCAAGTCAAAGGTGCAAATTACAACTGTGGCAAATTTAGAATTGCTTTATCGCCACATTTGATAACAAAACACTGTGCCATAGTTGATGAATTCCTCTGACATTGAGTCAAGATGATATAACACTCAAATGGTGGAAAACCACAGAGAAAATGGGATGGATATATCGTATTTATGTTTATCACTGATTTTGTTAAGAACCCAAGGTTTCTTATTGCGGTTTCTCAGTTTCATGATCATCATCAAGCCTCCAAACAGGTACTCTAACTGCCAATCGCTCAATAGGGATATTGATTTGTTTTCTTCACTCACCATCCATGTTATCATAAGTGCACATAGATCATATTCTTTGAGGCCTCAATGGTTTCAACACAGTGTTGGAAATGTTCCACATGGATCCTGATTCGTGCTGATTCAATAGGTTTGCACATTCACATCCATCATGTTGAACCTGAGGCTGAAGGTCTGTGCTGGGGCTATAATCTGGGGACTAAACCAAAGCCCCTGTCATGTTCTTGGTGCTATCTTGTAACACAGACAAAGTGCATTATCCTGAAAGATGCATCATCGGAGGAAGGATACACCTGGTCAGCAGCTGGGTTCAGGTTGCTGTGGTGTTTAAAGGATGCTTGGTGCTGCAGGGCCTAATGTGGGCCAAGAAAATGTTCCTGTGAACCATTACAGCTCCCACCAGCCTTGATGAATCCATTCATAATGTTTATGAAAAACCCTGGACCTCCTTATTAGCAGCACAGGACGGAAACCATAACACAGTGTTTGTCCTCACTTGAGCTGAAGCAGTGGAAACACGAGAGCGAGTCGCGGTAAACATCTCAGCATCAAGACAAAGACAAGAAGCAAAGGAGAGAAAGCAGAGGAGAGGAGAGGGGAGCTAGCTGGCTACGTCAGTGCTCTGGCAGGGAAGCAGAGTGTTCTGGACAGCCTGTGTGAGAGCCGGACTTTCTGGCCCGGACAACGGGACAGCAGCCAACACACACACACACACATTCATGTACACAAACACACATACAAACAGACACACATACATACATACAAATCGCACATTTTGTTTACCATAATGCCAGCAAGTCGGTGTTTGGTACCCTGTCGGCAAGCAGGTAGTTGCAGTCATGTGATGATCCTGCAGGGTGAGTGGGTGTGTGTGTGTGTGTGTGTGTGTGTGTGTGTGTGGGGGCCACAGATGGTTGAGGAAAACTCAGAGAACTCAGATCAACAGCTCACCTACTGAGACTGTGAGTGTAACACTTCCGACACACACACACACACACTCACACTGATGAAGAACACAGACACATACACACACACTCTCTGTCTCCGAGAAAAAAACTCACACTCACGGATCAGCAGCTCACCTGTGGAGACTGAAAGCTTCTGCTTCCTCTCAGGGAAAAGCTGGGCAAGCTTTCGTTCACACACACACACACACACCCACACACACACACACACACACACACACACTTGCTTGTGATTTGTGTTGCATAGTAATATCGTGGAGCAACAATAGGTTAACTGATGCAAAACCTTAGAAAAATTTGTGTTGAATTCTGGTGGGGTTCTTATCAATATCCACAATTAAAGATAATTTAAAGCAACATTAATTGTTTTTTTTTGTTTAAATTCTTTGCCATCTTGGGGCAACACAACAAGCTGTAAATACAACACTGATATATACTTTATAAAGTTGTTATAGTGACACATGACCCACAGAGCAATATTTTCATTTATTTGGAGTTGTGTGTCTGGGTACCTGATGATGTTTCTTCATTTCCAGCTACAGCGTTAAACTACAACAGATCTTGTAATGAAATACATTTTTCGGTTTGTCAGCTACATCCATGACAAAATATATATAAAAAGATTCTCCAAAATAAATGACCTGTTGAGCAGCCTCACTGATTGATGGCAACAGAGGTGTTAATAATTATCTTGTTGCTTGTTGCTGTGACATACTACATGACACCATTGGCCAGTGTCACTGACAACGACGGGAGGAGTGTACTCAGGTCAGGACGTCTCACAGCAATTTTAACACTGAGTCAGGGAACAGTGAAAGCTCAACAGAAATAATAACACCAGACAGCAAGGATTAGGACTTTACAAGTAACAGAGTGACAGTGTCAGTGACAGAGAGAGAAGGTGAGAGCAGTGATGGAAGCTCCAAAAATCGTATTTCAGGAACAAAACTGGTCTGTAATGTCCACTTCGAGTGTGACATGTTGTCCTGTCCTCTTGTAGGATGAAAATAATCTTGCCATAACGCACATATATGTAATGTAAACATAAGGAGAGCAGGAAAATGAACGCAGACAGATTTACATAACGGGAATACAGTAACAGGAGACACATGCCTTCTGTTTTCTGCAACCTGCTGTATTGTGATAAAATCTGATCTGTTACATTCAATGTAAAACTTTCTTTAAAATGTTAAGTTTAACTGCGAGCCTCCTCTTGTGAGCTGCTTTATGCTGAGGAATCAGATCAGCTTTGGCATGATCCACGTAATACACACACACACACACACACACACACACACACACACACACACACCTGTGAATGCAGCATCTATATGGTTCTCTTACTCCCCAGGCAAGTATGTCTCACAGTGGTAAAGAGCAGGGACATGCCAGCTTTACACACACTCACACTCACGCACAGAGACCATATGCTCCATGCTGTAGCTAGAGTTGTCCGGTGTCCAGATCTGTAGAGCGTCACAACCAGTGCAGGAATACACGCCAGAGGTCCTCCCTTTCTCATGACCTGTGTGCATCTGACTTACACTTCCTTCTCTACCCTGACAAATATCCGTTAAGGTTAAGCCACATAAACTACTTGGTTGAGGCTGGAGAAAGATCTTGAAACCAAGATATTTTGGCAGAAAACTAATTTTAATAAGATTTTACAGATACATTACTAATACTAGGACTACAACATTTCCTAATTATGATTATAGAAATGTAATCCGGGAGGCATTATGTTTCATTCAAAACATATTTACTGTTACTGCAAATTAGTTGTTGCTTATGATAGACTGCAGTCATTATTTGCCCAGGTTTTTCATTTTTCTGGTGAAGACAGTCTCATTAAAAGTGGCTGAAAACCTATAAAAAGATGCAGAATTGAGGGGTAATTTTCTGTGGGATCAAACACAACACAGCCATTGGATTTATAGTTAAAAATGTGGTAATAAAGCTTCATGAAACAACATGCACACTTCAAAGACTTTTTTATTTATCGTAAAAGGGGGTAGTATAGACACTTTATCAACATAAAAAATCTATCAAACTTACCCCTGGTAGAAAGGTTGGTTGTCAATCGAACCTTTGTCAGTACATGCAACAATAGTGTTTTCAATCTATTTATTCCCCTCACCAGTGGGTATATTAAAAAAAGATCTGGTTTTAATCAGCTCATTAACCAGAGTCGAGAGAGAGAGAGAGAAGCGGGTCCAGGGATCAGACAAAGAAGGGAGGAAAGAAAAAGAAGAGGGTAAAGAATTGGGGGACAAGAGAGAGAGAAAAGAGAGAATAACCCAATACATAAAAATATAAGAATTATAAGAACTTAACCTTATTTTTCCAGGACAGCAGCAGCATAGAACACAAGCCACTGAACAATAACATCCTCGACTGACTAACTAATTAACAAATTTTATTTTAAGTGTAATTTGATGCATCATGATCTCAAACAGAAACAGGCAGCAGACAAAAACACACCTGGACAGATAAACAGAAGCAGTTGTGTAACTCCCAGCATGTGTCGCGGAGGGTATAAATTATTTTCACTCAGCCACACCTAGAAAACACACACACACACACCCACACACACACACGTTAGCAGAACACACATAAGGGTAAAACACCACGTTCAAAAGTGTGATGTTTTTACAGACACATACAGCAGAAGGCTGCAGGGGAGCAGAGGAGCTTCTAACTCCTGGGAGACCGAGGACACAGGGATTTACAATGTGTTACAACACCTCTGAAACACCCTCGTCCTGCTCGGCACACACTTTCCCCTCTCTCCAATTTTCACCTCAACATGCCTTGGCATGAATGTTTGAGGTCAGTTTTTCCAAAGCAAAAGAAAATTAACAGAATATATTAAAACTGTTGCTTCCCCCAACCCTTTGATTTGTGTGCATGTGTGAACGTGTGTCAGGGAGTAAGGGAGAGATTTTGTATAAAATTCAAGTATGAGTTAAGAAAAGGATTGCCTCTAACTTTTTTTTTAAACAAAATAGACTTACACAAAAAGATCCCTACAATTTAAATTGAAATAATTAAATGCCAAAACTGTTTGTGTTAAGAATGTAGAAGTACTACATTTAAAACCAGGTGAAATGGGGTTCAGAGTGTAAACACTTCATTAAAGAAGAAACTGAAGTAACTAAATCTCCAAGTGGGTCACATGACGGTTCATTGCAATTAGAAGTAGCAGTCAGTCCCCTGGTGTCCCCATACCCCTGTTGGTTTGTTAACACTGGAAATAGAAAGGGATGCCAGTTCCCTGAACCAGGTGCAGAGATTATTATTCAGAAATGTTTGTTCCATCTAGTGTGTTTCGATAAGCGCCCAGATAGTGATTAACTAATTAAAATGTGTAATTAAATGAGCAAATGAGTAAAAGGTGTTTTGATCACTGGACACACAGACGGGGTCTCATTTCAAGTACTATTTCAGTCTCCTTTAATCCTTTAACAGTACTGTACGTGTGCGTGAGAGAGAGAAGTGTGTGATGACGAGCTGTGGCTGCAGCGGACATTAGGTCTTTCTGACTGAGCCTCGTCCTCACGTCAAGGCTAAAATAGCTCTCCCTCTCTCCTCCAAGCAAACACGAACATTGAACAGGAAGCCACAGACACACACTCAGAGTCACTGACACTGCTTTAAAATAGCTGGCAAGTGGGCACACACACCCGCGGAGGGTAGCGAAGAGAGAGAGAAAGTGCACAGGAACAAAAGAAAGACAGAGAGAAAGAAAGAAAGAAAGAAAGGTACAACACACACACACACACACACACACGCACTTGCAGCACTGTGGTACCAGACTGATATAGTTAACCACTGAGCTGATTGAGTTACACTGATTTACTGCTTCCTTTTCCCCCATCATCATCTACCATTAGCTCCACACACACACACACACACACACACACACACACACACACACACCACCATACACAGACACACACACACACATACACACTGGCACACTCTGATTTTATAATTCTGTTTTCTATTTAGTTTTATTCTATTTTATATGTTCTCTCTTCTCTCTCTGGCTGGGGGAGGAGGTCGGTAGAAACCTGACCTCTGGGGCTGCTGGAGGAGTTCATCAGAGAAGCATTTTGGGATTCTGCCAAAACAGCAGGAAGCAGGAAAGAGGCTCTGAGTGTGTGTGAGTGTGTGTGAGTGTGTGTGTGTGTGTGTGTAAAGCACAGTATCAACAACAGCCATGACATTAATCAGTTTTGTAAAGCTCTGTTTTCCCCATCAATACTACAAAGCCAGACCAACATTTCCAAATGTATCTATTTTGCAGCATGTGTTTAAAAAGACCAGTTTTGGTGGAAAAAAATCCCCCACTCACCCCACTTTTTGTCTACCAATATGTGTGTGTGTCTGTGTGTGTGTGTGTGTGTGTGTGTGTGTGTGTGTGTGCTTGTGGGGTCCAATATATCACAAATATAGATGTGTGCAAATGATTGGGCATAAAAGCAGGTGAGTTTTGGATATTTTTTCCTGTGTTGTTGTTACATAAAAATCTCTCCTTCTCCTTTTTGTGTCCTTGTCAGAGTGGAGAGACAGACAAAACTGGACAGCTGTCAGCACATAATGTATCATAGAGTTAGCTGTGACGTAGTGTACACACCATTGTACACTGTCTGAGCTGGGATTATGCTCTGAAAACTACATAATATGGCTGAAAACAGGGATGAGCTGCTGCTTCCAGAAGTATTTTCTCCACTATAAATTCACATTTTAAAGGTTACTTTGAATCGTATTCCCAATGTTGGAAAACATCTCAAAATAGAAAACACTTTGACAGCCCTAGAAACAAAAAACTAAACAACCTTACGTCCAAGCCAGAAAGACACTGTCATAAAAGAAATACATCTTGGTTTTAACGATTTTAATTTTTGTTTTCGTTCATAGTTACGATGAGTGTGTTGGCCCAGGTTCGACTCAGATCTACCTACCTACAGACGACCCGCCTCCTTACTCCCTGTTGGACCCCTGTCAGAGAGGGGCAGAGCAGGAGGAGCAGCCTAACTGCACCAGTGTGGATCCGTCTCCATACTGTGGGGAGACCTCGGCCAGCGCCACCTGGTTCTCCCCCTCCCACTACCCACCGGGACTACAGGAGCAGGAGCATCAACACATCGCATCCATCTCCTTCCCGATGGAAGCAGCGCCGCCTTACGAGTCAGTGTTTGCCGAGCAGGGACAGCCCCTGCCTCTCATGCCGTGTGACCTTTATAAACACCAATCAGAGAGGGGGGATGATGGCAACTCCCGGCCACCAGGCACGAACCAGATCTTGTAGGCCAGTTAATTGGTTTCTTTCACCTGCGCTGTCGGTCGTCCCCAGTTGAATTAAGCAGCACCTGTGATGTGGGGGCACAGAATGGCTGTTACAGCTGGAGCAGCTGTGACACCAAACAACGGACACTAATGAGACGTACACATCTTCCACACAGTTGCTAATACCTATAAGGCTGAAAATCTGCTGACGTCAGCTTCTCAGTGGACTGAAAGGCAACCAGGACTCAAGGTTTTAAACAGTTCAAGTACAGTTTGTTTCTGGACAGATTAAAAACTCACTAATGCATTGTACTGTAAAGTTTCTGGAATGACAGCTTCTCTCATAAAAAGGTTTGTCGTCCCAGTGATGCTCCCCTTGGACAAAGACTCTCCTCCATCTGGTAATAACGCCATTGTCTAGTTCTGTTTTTGCCATGTTTTGACTGTTAATCTCTCTTCCTTAACTGAGGACTGATACAAGAGTCATGTTTGGAGTTTAGGCTGAATTGCCACTACAAAATGATAAAAACTATTCATCAGCTGATCTTATCTGTAGAAGAAAGACCGAGTGTAAACAGTATTAACGTGGTATTTAGTCGTGTAGTTTAAGGTAAACACAAGAACGCAGAGTAACCTCCCTCCCGTTCCTTTTGGTATGATCCTCACCTGTCAGTCTATTTAGATGATGTTTTGGATGAAAGTACACCACATCCTCAACTACCAGAACACCACCGCTGATTTCCAGTGTCTGTAGTGTGTAAACATTTAGAGCAGTGTGTTGTTCTGTAGCTTCCTGTGTGGTGGTAGTATCCCAGTGGTTATAAGAAGGACTTTCTGGTAAAATGGTTGTGACCGTAAACTAATAAGGAAACTACCTGGACAGGAAGAGTGAATTATCACGTCTGTTATGCCTTTGAACAAAGCACTATGATGATGCTCTGCAAGTCATTGTTAAATAGATTCAGCACACATCTGTCATCACCAGAGAGGGGGTTTAAACTTGTCCGCCGTTGTACAAATTGTCACGACTCTTTCTATCAAGGGCTCTGGTTTTAATATCAATTCTGTAACTGGACCCCAGCAGCAAAATGTAGCTCAGAGCCCTCCTCCTGATGAGGTCGGGCTGATGCAACAAATAAGTTACACATTAAACTGTAGACCTAAACACACTGTTCACTGGAGGAACGGATAATACTTCTGTCTTTGTCTTTTCCTTTCTGTTTCACTCTCAAAAAAGAATTAACTTGGCTTGAGCCATCATGGAAGTTTTCCTTATTGCACTAAAGGTTTCCAAACATCTTCTCAGTTAACCTGCTCAAGCAACAACTGGATTGTGTTGGCTAAAATACGTAATTCATGAGATTGCCAATTAAAGAAAGAAACTGATGTTAGATGTTATCAGAAAATAGTAAAAAACCCAAGGTGATGTGTCCAAAACCCAAAGATATCCAGTTTACTTCCACATGAGACAGATAGAAAATGCTTCAAATTCTCACAACTGATGATTTGAAAAATTGAATGACTCAATTATAAAATACAAATTGATTAATTGACAAATCATTCCAGCTCTATTGTTAACAAATTCACAACCAAACAAAAATGTCACCAGCCACCAGAGACCCTGTGACATCACCTCAAAGCTCTCTGCATTTTATATTAATTACCACATTGTGACAAGACAGAAGCAAAGGAGCAGTGTTTGAATATTAGTTGTGTGTGGAGACCTGTAAACATCACCATTTATCACCAGTTAGTGAAACAGGAAGTTATCTGAGGCTGAGCTTTCATAACAATGCAAATGTTATTTAGAAGTTTAGAATAATTTGTTCGCATTGTTTTTGTTTTTTGTTTCTTCATTTAGAAAATGGTCCTTGTGTCACACTGTTCTTGTGTTAAAAGATGTGCCTAATAGCCCCTCAGACTGTTAGTTTGAACACTGTAGCCATAATATAAAAATCTCAATGCAACTAACTTACATGTTCAGTTATGTCATGAAGTATTGGTTTACTGATGTGGTATGAAGGATCTTCTCATCAATTGAATCCATGTTAAATAAATTGTGATGACAGATTTTGTTGAGGGAAAAAAATGAAACATCTCGACTGTTTCAAGCTGCTGTTCCAGTGATCAGCTTCGTGTTATCATTTGGTTCAGTTTTCCAGCTGTAGACAACTCACATTCTTAGTTTAATGTCACAACATTTAACTGCTTTCAACTGCTGACTGTTCAGAGTCAATTTGAACACAAAAACAACTCTTGATTATATTGTGAAGGATCAATCAACTACAGTCTGAGTTTCTGTTTTTACTTTTTTGCTGTGCAATGTTTTTCTCCATCCATGTTTACCTCCTTTTCTTTCTTTTCTTTGTCTATTTCTCTCTTTCTACCCTCATCTTTCACAAATTTTCTTCTTTTCATCTTTAAAAATGGCTATTTTAATGTGCAGAGCCATTTACTTTAAATTGAATCAGTTTAAAACAAACAAACTGCAATTCATCGGCTACTAATGCACCACTCATTTGCAGTTTCTCCCACTCCCACACATTAAGAAATATTTTTAAATTGATAGACTTAAAAGTAAATTTAGGTGAGCTCTAGGCCAATTAGTGATTTAGTGATTATTCTGTCACTGTTGGTAGATTGTAAAAAAAACGAGTTTAATTAGAATAGTATTTTTATCAGCCAAGTAGAATTCAACTGACCAAGGAAATTACTGACTTTATCAAATGACATGAGACGTGAAAGACATTAAAGGACCTCACATGTAGGGCAGACAGGCTGTATGACAACAGGCCTAACATATTCAGAGTGCATTAATACAGTACATACTGTATCAGCATATAATCCTGGAAAAACATGTCTCAACAAGAATAAACAGACAACAAACCCACAGAATTTTCTTTTTGGAATTAGGAAAAAATGACAGGACAGAGGAATTATTGCAGTAACAAGCTTTTGGTTTCACTTTAAAACCTGCTCCTGATGATGGTTTTCAAGTACAACCAAAACCTTGAAACTGCAACAAGGCCTCTGTCCTTTTCTGGAGTAACTCTACTCTTATATTCAACGTATGTTGTGGAACTTTTTCATATTTGGTAAATACTAGTGGTTTTTGACATTTTAGACACATGAAATGAGGAACTTTGAATACATTTTTCTCTTCCATTGACAATAAAACACAGGTTTTTTCATACAGATTCAAGAGAAATTTTGTTTGTGAGAAAAAAGCCATTGTCAGTTTGACTTAAAAAGGATTCAAAGAATATGTTGATTTTTTATGGGATGCTGAGTGTATAAGAGACCATATATAAAGGGTAGAGTTACACAGAAAACCTAAATAATCAAATGTAATCATGAAATAATCCACCTTTTCCCCAGGCCCCCATACCCTACACTGTTATCCTTTTAGCCAGTATTTGTTATAAATGTTATGAATTTATGTGTTGTATGTATGTACACAAGTTCCCATCTATGTGTAGAAAATATCATCCCACACCATCACGAATGTAGAACTTTACACAGTAAACACAAACTCAGTTTTCCCATCACCCACCAGAGGGTGATGCAGAACTACAACATGACATTCAGCTTTTTCACTCACTTATTCAATAATAATAAACACACAAAAGATCACTCGATTTGAAAGTGGGATCCTGGACGGTGAATAAGATAGTTAGACCACCTGGGTCTACTTGGCCATGTTTGTGTAAGGTGAGCAGTGCTTTAATGCTTTCTTAGATTAGAAGGTAAAATGTAAAGGTCATCAGGGTCGTCAGTATTATAGTATCTGTTAATTAAAAACACTTACTGAGAACTAGAGAGATGTATTTTTTAGATCGCTCCAGTCTAGCACATTTGTTTCAGCAGCACTATTTTGTGGGTGCATTCTCTGTAAGTAAATGGTATGTAAATGTCTTACATGTGTATCACTTCCCATCTCTCCTCTCTCTTTCTTTCTTCGTCTGTCAAGACAACAGACGTCATGTACATAGTAGGAACTGCGGTCAATAATGTTTCTTCATGTTCTGTATTAGAGATTTTGTTAAACATTTTCTTCTGTAGAGAAGAATTAATAAATCTGAACTCTTGTATGAAGCTCAGTAGCTGGTTTCGAGCAAACACTCAATTTGTGAATCAAGTGGAGACACACACACACACACACACACACACACACACACACACACTGTCAGTGTCACATTCAAAAGAGTTGTGTTAACAAACTATTTTCTGTTTTTATGTACTGATTCTGTAATGTTCCCAGCAGGGGGCGGACCATTTTCCAAGGTTATACAACATCAAATTAGTCATTTCTTTCCCCAAAAATAAGTCACAGGATTCTCTTTTATGTGTATTGTGGTATAATCTTTCTCACATTAATGTATAATTTAAACTTGTGATTTTGAGACTTGCTCCAACATGCAGAATTAATACTGCTGTCATTTTGTTTTTGATCTCTTTTTCACACTCAGGGAGCAAGTGATGATAACTGGTAATATCACACATATTTTACGACTAGGAAGCGGTAGTTGCAATCCCTAACCCCTTCGTCCAGCTGTACTTCACACACTCTAAATTCTCAACCTACTAATGCTTCATTGAAATAATAAAGATAAAGTGAAAGGCCTCACAATCCCTCAGATAGCTGCACAGTCCTTGGGCCAGAGGAAAAACAAATCTCTTGTAGGTTGTACAGTATAATCAGTGTGAAATTGTTTCACATTAAATTTACTTATGGAGGTGAAATATGTAAAAGATATGATGGGGTGCACTAATACAACAGAATGCAAATCACTCACTCACTTCTCACTTCTTTGTTGCTTTGCTTTGGCCTAATTTTTTCATATTATATATATTTAAGCATGTTCAACAATGTCTGAACTGGTCAAACTGAAAAAAGGGAACAAAGGAAGGAAAAGTCAGGAAAGCTGAAAAACAGCCAACATGATTTAATGCCAACAACTCTTACGCTTAAACAAAAACTTAAATAAAGAAACTAAAAAAGTCACTTTTAAATAAACCTTAAAGTGCTCTGATGCTTTAGAAAGCTATTCTGACCCTGATGATGTAAGTGGTGTGTATGACCCATACTATTTTGTATTCATAAATTCATAAATTTTCTTTTTTATAAATAAATGCCGAAAATATATCATGGGTTATAACATTCAACACATTAATCATATTGGTAATGTAACTATAAATATTTATATTCGAATGTAAGACATCAGTTCTATATCAGTCATTGACTCATTGTGCTGAGTGTAAAGCTCTTTTTTTCAATATCATGCACACATAAGAGCATATCGCCAGTAGCAGGATTATTTATCACCACAGGTGCAAAACCAAGAACCCTCTAAACAAAGTAAACTCTTGTTAACTTTAAATTTTGCTAAATTAAAGGTGTATTACAACATCAACAGCCTGATAAAACCTTGGTGTTTGCTTTATTTGTGTGTGAAACATAGACCTCGTGTGGAGACGGCTCGAGTCTGAGACCTTCCCACTGACCTTCTGAGGGATGAGTCTGCACTCTTGTTTACCTTAACGCTCATTAGAAAAAGTTTGCCTGAGGGAAGCAAAGATGCAAGTTGAATTTCGACATTTTTTCCCCTCCACAGTGGAGGCAGATTCTGAGACTTGTGTTGCTGCCAGGTGTGAGGACAGTCCTTCACAGACTGGACGCTCTGTATCTGGATAGAAGCAGTCGGATCTAAACAGGACTTCTATCTGCCTGCAGCATCAGCTGAACAATATTCAAGTGGAAAATTGACACTTTGTCATTCTCGTCTTTTCTTTTTTCTTTTTGTAACCATGATTAATAAGGTTTCAATTTGAGTTAATTAAATATGACTAAAAGGAAATAAGAAAACTTAATTTCACCCCCCTCTGGCTACAGTTCCTACATTATTACATTCCTACATTAAACCCCTAACAATAAAGCTTAGAGTCAACACTACAACATTGTTTCAGTACAAATTCAATGTGCTGTGTTTACCACGAAAAACGTGTCACTGTTCAAAGGCTTTCTGAGTTGTTTTCCACGCCCTGTGCTTCTGAATGCATCTACCTGTCATTAGTAATGTACTTTTGGAACCAATTTTACTAAAACTGACCTGGGTAGATTGTTAAGATGTTTTAGACACACAGACACGCCCAGCCTGAGGCCTGTCGGTCTGGTATATCAGTCAGAGTCACAGCAGAGACACCATAAACAGTAACCTCACTGTTAAAGACCTTTACAGACTGCTGCTGTGTTTAATAGCAAAGGTGAGTTATTATTTAAAATCTCTTTTCAGCTTTTACTGACACTTAAAAAGGATCATTAATTTTTATCACAAAATGAAAGGTAGAAGATTGGACTAAGACTGAGTTTTCTCTTGTAGAAAATGAAAGCACAGATTGTCTTCCTGCTCTTTGCTCTCGTGGTCGGGCTTAAAGCGACGCCAACTGGGTCCCCTGAGGACAGTAAAGGTGGACGTCTTACTTACGTACTTTAAGACTTGTCTAACATACTTAACTGAAGTAGCACCAAAACTGTTTTGGATTTGGTACTGACAGCGCCTGTTCCAATCTTACAGTTATTCCAGACGACGTGGCCATATCAGAAATTTTGAATGGTGAATTGATCCACGTTCCAACAGAAAATGAAATCTCCAAACACACGAAAGGTCAAACTTAAGTAATCACTTTTATATTACTTTCTAAAAGTCATACAAGCCCTTAGCTGTCACTGTTTTTGCTTTCACAAATTGTTTGTAAAAGTGTGTAGCTGTGGATGTGCCAATAAAACAAAGAGCAATATTTTCTCTTGATGTATATTGACAAAGGTTTTAATTCATTGCATCATAGCATACATAAATACATACATACATACATATCAGGCCACTTACTTTAATGTAATTTCTGAAAATGTAAAAGTAGTGTGTACTTCTGGAAACGTAATGTGAGTTTTCCAAAGAATAACTGCTTGTAAAAACATAACTGTAACTTTGATCTCAAGAGAGTTTCATGTCTCTGAAGTGGGCTTTCATATCATAACAAAGTGAATGACAACCAAAGGTTGCCTGGAAAGTAAGAAATTACTTTTTAAAAAAGTACATGTTTTTTTTGTTAAAAGGCTGAAACATGTCAAATACACACTATGATTATTTAATCTCGAGTTTGTTACTTTACTTGCTTAAACTCACAGAGTAGCTGATCCTCACAGAAGAGTTCGGTGTAACTGAAGAACTTTTTGAGAGCGTGTTGTGGTCGTGCTTTTGGTCACCTGGCTGTAACAAAATACTCTAAATTTCTTTTGCAGAAAAAGATGTCCGTCCGTGAGCGTGAGGGGAAAACAGATTTGAAAACCTCCCTCTGAATAGATGATGAATTAATAAACACAATAACGGAATACATGTCCTTGTGGTAATTATGTTTTAAATTTGCATTTGAGGATAAAGAGTGTGATTCAGTTTAAAAGGGAATCAGAACAAGCTTTATTAGGGGATAATATTAAAAAACAATGCAATTTGACAATATTATTTTTCTTTGGGTTTATTACAGTCTGATAGTTTGATGTTCTACAGGATATCCTTGGTTTATTGTATCTCTATTAAATCAGCTAATATATTGTATGTAATGTTATGTTATTGTTTCGTAAATACAAGTAGTATAAATACCATCTGCCATAAAAAAGATTATTTTCCTAATCATAGCACCAGCTTTTTATGATCATCCAGCCTGAAAAAGTAATCAGAAATAAAGGACATTTTTGTAAAAAGTTATATATAATGCAATGACCAATAAAACATGAAATTAACTTTCTTTTGAATATCACTTAAATCACAATAACAAAGCCTTTCACCTCAGTGAAACCACATATATCTTTCTATAAATAATGGTAATTTATAATGTAAAATGAGTCTTCTCTGCTGAATGTGTCTGTTTTTGGAGACTCACTTCACTTACTTTCACAAATACATATAGACATTTAAAGTTAAAACCAAAAACAGACCCCTTTTATAAGAAAAAGGTCATTTTAAAAAGGACTACTTTGCAAAAGTGTGCAAGGAAGACTTGCTTATTTTAGACATCACCCGCTTGATGCCTGTATTACTCTTTTTCTCTTACATTTCCAAGTAAACCAGTGATGCATAAAAAGGATCCTGATCTATAAATACGACCACTGCATAATGTCAGTTTACATCATTTCATAATCTGACGCCTGTGAACTCCTCATGGCCTTTAACGTGTCGCCCCCTAGCGGCCCCTTCGTGTAAGTACACGCCCCAAATCCTCACAAACAACAGAAAAGTTTTAAAAAAACAAACTTAAATCAGAAAAAACACCTGATCGACACCCCTCCTTTGCTGGAAACGCACTCTGCAAAGTGAAAACAAAGGCGCATGAGGTGAAATGAGGACTGGTGTCCGCAGTGGGACAGTGTCAGACAGACAGTCCGGTCCCTGCAGACAGCCGTCATCTGCAGCCCCCCCCTCCTACTGCACCGCAACACGTCGACGCTGTTTCTTGCCGCCGGTGAACCGGGAGCCTCTGCAGGGAGCAACATGCGCTCCTTGGCGGGACTGGCTGCCATCGTGGCGGCGGCGAGTGTTCACCTCTACCTGCTGTCGACTCACCTTCCCCCGGGACCCGAGCGCGTCCAGCCGGACTGCGAGGGGCAGGACGGGGGGGTCCAGGAGAACCGGTGAGAGACCCTGCAGCCTTATAAACTAATCAAAACTTACTTGTTGTTTTTATATATGCAGAAGAAAATGTTCCAACATTTAGATTAGGGTGTTTGAGTCTCTCGCATCAGTCATCAGAAAGTGGTTTATTCATTATTCTGCTTTCAGTTGTGTTTACATGCAAAAAGTTGCAGTTTGAAAAGAAAAAAAAAAACTACAAAGCAATAAAAATGCTGACAGAAAGTGAACAGGTGTGACTGTTACATACAGGTAACATTCAACTGACATAATGAAGTGCTGGGTAATTACTTTACTGAAGTATAATTTTGAAGTACTTGCACTTTAGGGCTACTTGAGTAAATCCGTTTTCTGTTCGGCTACTTTATACTTTTACTTCATTACATTTTGGTTGAAAATATTGAACCTTTTACCTTAAATTACTTCCTGATTCATATTCATACAAATATAAACAAGAAATAAATTATGATTCTACCCGCAGTATATAAATGTTAAAGTGATGCTTGCACATTATTGCGTTTCTAATTACAATCCAATGATAGAGTATATTATTCTGAATAATGAGTACTTTTACTCTGGGTACTAAAGTTTGTTATGATGTTAATACTTTTGTACTTTTACTTAAAGCACAACTTTTTGAATGCAGGACTTTCACTTGTATTTTTACACTGTGGTATTGCTACTTTTACTTACTTAAGTAAAAGCTCTGAGTCCTTCTTCCACCAGTGGCGGTGCCTCGGTGGTTGTTGGCTTGTTGGTGTGGGTTTTCCCTACATTACAGTAACGTGAACATCAGGTGGTTTGGTAACTAAACTGCCCGCAGCCATGATTGAAACTATTTTTCCAGCCTCTGTGTTTCCCCTCTGATGCGTCCCAACCTTTTTGACTCGTGACCCCTATGATGAAGCAATATCTACTTATGACCTGTCCTCACAGGTTGTGGACAATAGGTGTTAAGAGTCACTTTCCCTCCTCAGATTGTTTCGTTTGAAGCACTGTGAAGCCCCCAAGTAGGTGAAAGGAAACAATACAATGCTTTTATGAAGCAGAAATCCATACCTCAAAGTTGTGATCCCTCATATTTATCCCAGCCATTGGAAATCACCGAATGAGTGACCCATCAACAGAGTTTACCTTCTACTTTCCCAGTGCATGCTGGGATAGATCCCTGTGAGGATGAATAGAAGTAAAGGCAGTGAATGAAGGAATTAATAACATCTCCAAATACCAGTCAAGTCATAAATCTGTGTCGTAAATGAAAATAATAATAATAATCATGTCAGTATAGCACTAAAATATTGAATGTGTTTTATATTCATATCCCCTCTCCTCCCAGTACATATTGGACTGATCACATTACTCCTCAGACTGTGTGTGTGCGTGTCTTGGTGTGTTCAAGTGGTTTTATCAGTATGTATGTGTGTGTGTGTGAGTCTTGTAGGTGGTATGTTGCAATATGCCAGATCGTCAAGAGTGGGGTTGTCTAGGGATGATAGAATAACGCCGACCAAGACACTCTGAGGCCAAGAGCAGGACCCATCTGTGTGTGTGTGTGTGTGTGTGTGTTGAATTGATATTACTCATATTATACTTATAATATTACAACATGGCATGAGTGCAGCCAATGAAATTGCATTTGCTGGCATCCCGTTTTCCCAGTCATGCGAGTGTATTTCTGTGTGTGCTGCTGTGTGGCCATGTTACATTTCAACTTAATGACATGAAATTATTAGCCAAGTCATCTTTATTTACGACTGTAAGCCAAAGTACTGAACTTTTTCAGACAAAACAAAACAAAAACAGAAGAAAACAAAACCAACTACAAGAAAAAAGTAAATCACAAATACATTGAATCAAAGTGACATTTGATTAGATGACCTCAGTGATTCATAAGCATCACCTGGGCTCAGTTATCTGTTACTGTAGGTGTGATGGGAGCATTATTGTCCACCACAGTAAAACCAGGAGCACAATGAAAAACTAAATGAAAGATAAATCTGTGGTGAAAATCATTGTTAATTGCAGCCGTAGTTGCTTTAAAAACTGTCTCAACACTAAACCTGATAGGACCCAGCTTCATATCAGTTCTTAGTTGTGATTAAGTGACTGCAGAGTGCCCACGATGACACTTTTCCCTCCTCAAATCCTGCACACACATTACGCATCATCAACCTGCTGACCAATGACAGAGGAGAATGTTTGTCCACTGACCAGTAGAAACCAGAAATGCTCAGTGTCGGAGCAGGTGCTAGAGGAAGTCGGCATCTTCAGTTTCAAGGGGGGGATTTTGGTGTGCGCATGTACGTGTGTGTGTGTGTGTGTGTGTGTGTGTGTGTGTGTGTTATTACCCTCTGCTCAAGTCTACAGGCAGCGACACTATTTCTGTCCCTCAATCTAATGTATCCTGTTACCCTTGCACTTGCTTTTGCGCGAGCACACACACACACACACACACACACACACACACACACACACAGCTGCCTACTCCCTGATTTGTCCTTTTCTTTCTCGCTGAAGTCATATAAAATTTTTGTATTGTTCTCATTCAACAGTTTCTCAACAACATATAGGCTGCTACTTTTGTGTTGCATGATAAAAGGAAGAGTTAGAGCGATAAATTGGCAAGGCCGATATATCTTCTTATATTACTTTTATGTATTGGTGTATATGTCTCGTCTAGTACAGTATGTATCTCGGTCACAATTCTGTAAAAATCCCAAAATATTTCCATCAGAATTGGCTATTGGTGAGCCAGTCTGGAAATTGTAGGTTGAAAAGTGTGTAGGTACCAAACTTTGTTATGTCGTGTCTTTTTCCATCAAGACTGAAGTTCCCGTCGGACCTGGATGAGCTGCGGGAGCTCGCAGAGATGCTCAGGTTTTACAAAAGAGAGCATCACGGTTACGTTCTGCTGCTGTTCTGTAGCGCCTACCTCTACAAACAGTCCTTCGCCATACCCGGCTCCTCCTTTCTGGTGAGAGATACTGTACATCCTGACACACACACACACACATAATTCAATTATTCTGACAAAGCCTAAAGAGATGATAAGCTCGGTGTATAAAAACATCGTACAGTTTGGTCTGATGGAGTTCATTTCCAAACATCTCTATCTTAACAAGTCATTAAGCTTATTGATGTATGAAGACCAATTTTTATTAAAAAACAAAAGTTTTTATCCATCTGATTTCAACCAACGCATTCCTAGATCTTGTTTCCAGATACTGACACTCACTTTCACACACATAAATCTTGATCGATGATGATGCACAGTGTGTGGCTGACCCACATGACTTTAATCCGCCTCTCTATCATCCACCCCTCCCGCCTTCAGAACATGCTTGCTGGTGCGATATTTGGGCCCTGGGAGGGTTTGGCGTTGGCCTGCCTGCTCACCACTGTAGGCTCCACAAACTGCTACCTGCTGTCCTCTGCTTTTGGAAAGCAGCACGTGGTTCATGTCTTCCCTGACAAGGTGGCCCTGCTGCAGAGGAAGGTAGGCGACTCCATTCAAAAAGTAGCTTTTCTATTTTGGTCAATAAATTACTGCAATGACTAACTATTTTAAAAATAAATGCGTTACTGAGTATTTTATTAACATAATGGAATATTAATAATTTTCATTGCTCAGGGTTTTGAACAGTAAACGTTTTATCTCCTTTTCTCTTTTTCTTACCTCCTAACCTCTACAACAAAAGATATATACATATATTGGTATTAAAAACAAAATCTCCCCTGAGTTTTTGAAACAGTGGAAACAAACAGCTTCCTCTCTAGTTCAGTTGAAGCTTTTACATTCAAAGTATATGTTTTTGTTGTGCATTTTGCAGCAATGGCAAAATAAGTGATGGAAGATCTTTAATCAAAATATTATTTAGGAATTATTTTGCTTTCATGCAGTTTTATCAGTACCTCTGCATAGAATTTATGTAGACTGCTTCCGGCCATCTTTTCCCTCATTTTCTCTCACCATTTTTGTCTTTTTTTTCTTATCTTTCGTCTTCCACCTGTCTTTCCTCCCTCTGTCAGGTGGAGGAAAACCGTAGCAGTTTGTTCTTCTTCCTCCTTTTCCTTCGTTTCTTCCCTATGACTCCTAACTGGTTCCTTAACATCACCTGTCCCGTCCTCAACATCCCTATGCCCATTTTCTTCTTCTCTGTGCTCATAGGTGAGACTACACACACACTAAAACACACACACACACACACACATAACTGTCACTGCCACAAACACTGATCACGCCGCTGCTGCTTCCTCCTCCAGGTTTGATCCCCTACAACTTCATCTGTGTCCGCACGGGCTCCATCCTGTCGGAGATCTCCTCCCTGGATGATATCTTCTCCTGGGGGACGCTGGCCCAGCTCCTTGCCATCGCCCTCATGGCTCTCGTCCCTGGAGCGCTGATCAAACAGTACAGCAAAGCCCACCTCAAAGTGGACGGCATGGACAGTAATGGACCCAGCCAGGCCGAAATCAAGCTGGACCGGAAGAAACAATGATTCTGGGATAAAAGAGGAATAATCGGGTTTGGGATTCCCGAACACAAATCGCGTCTGAAGAACTGAGATGGAAAAAAAAAAACTCTCCACAGGCAGGCATGTAACCTTTTGTCCACTTCAGCCTCGGGATTTCTGTAAGGTCACACCAAAGGCTCATCATACTTACAGTATGATCTGTTCTGAAAGTGTGGTAATGTCTTCAGGTTATGTTACACCAGGCTTTACGACTACAGTTTCCCAAAGATCGCTCAGTGCGAATACACTGAGCAAAGGTTTTAGGGAAATCCTCCGAGATGGGCCCTAAAAACTTTGGGTTTTAAAATAAAATAAGGTCTTAAAAGTTGAGACTGAATGGTTGCTTTTGAAAGTGCTCAATAGTTCACATCATAGGGGAAATACTGTGATGATGATTAGTGTTACAGTAATAACAGCAGCTTTAAAATTAACTAAATAACCTAGATTTAAAAAATTGGCCTACTGAAAACATGACAGTTTAGATTCTTTTTTTGAATTTCCCCAAACTAAGTCTTCAATCTCAGTTAATCTCTCAGATATTGTGGAAATATAATAATCTCTCACTGACAAGATCACTGTGAGATCTGCCAATCAAACAGACAGTAAATGGTCTGTTATGCATCATGATGTTGTTCTGCTATCGTTCTCTGTCCACCGTGACTGCAGTTGTAAATCTGGACCTCCTGTCCAGTGTGTTGCCATCGTGCCAAGTTGGCACTCCTGCTTTAAAAGCAATATGTTGTATGTAATAAATATGCAGCGCAGAGCTGTGCAGGACGCCCTGCTTGACCCTGTATGGAGAAATCTGTTCTGGCTTAAACACTCTGGATGTCCTCACAAACCTTTGCCTCTTTATGTTCCTTTTGTTCTGTGTTGATTTAACAGTCTGTTGTGTATTATAGAGATAAGCAGCCATACAATATGTATATACAATGTTCATTTCTTCTCCCTACATGTGTTTACTCAGTAACTCAGTTTGCCGCCATTACGGCTCCAGGAATTGCATGGGGGAAAAAAATGTTTTGGCACATTTGAACTTTTAAATGTCTCAAGGTTGAGTGTGTTTCTGTCTTACACGACTGTTAATGTAGCTGTGGCTGCAGTCACAGATTGGTTTTACAGTAACCCATGTAGATCAGGTGTGATCCTCTCATGATGGATTTGGTTGTAGTTTGGTGCTTTTCTGAACGCACACACTTGCGGTTTTGTTTTGTCCGTTAAACTGTTACCTAACGTCACATTTCCTAACGAGGATTACCAGCAGTTACTCTTTAAAGCTTTATCCAGTGGGGGAGACGTTTACTACCTCACTTCTTCTTCTGCTGGTATTAAGTAACTCTTAACTAGTCTTTAATTTGGAGACTCTCATGAGGAGATCACATCTTGTGCTCCTGTGAATATGAGGCCTTTAACTGAGTGAGGTGTTGCACTTTACTGTACGTCTGCTGCTATCAGTGAAACTGATTTACTGTTTGAGTTTGGAATTGTACGGTTTGTTTTTTTAATCGCTATTTTGCAGAGCAGAGAGTGTATAGACAGTTGTCTTAAATTGTAGCTTCTTTAAAAAAACATAAGCATAAGGGGAAATTTACGGGTTTGCCTCTAAATTCAGGTGCGACCGTAAGGCAGAGAGGGACAGTCTGCAACTGATGTCCTCAATGAAAAAGCTTTTTACACATCCAGATCAGTTAATATATATTTTAGAGGTATCTCATGATTAACCTTTTTTTTTATGTATATGTAGTATCTTGAATATCAAATCTTGTCTATTGTAGCCTGACAGTGTAGTTCAGGATGTTTATAGGTATGTCAGTCCAGCTGCTCTCGACACAAATAGTTTTGTGTTGTGAATGTCAAAAAGATCCCAAGTGCCTTACATGTTTTTTGCATCTGCTGTTCACTTTTCCGACAGCTAAATAAAATAAATTCAGAAGTTATATAAAGCACAGTGTGAGGCAGTCTTATGAATACAAGTAAAAAAATATGTTTTTTGTGGTTGACAATGTTGTTTGAAGCTTTAAGGGCTTTGTGTCTCAGGATGAGAGATTTTTGTTTTCCTCTTCTTTGACCAAAAAAATGTTGAAGAAAAATCTACTCTAATCTGCTCAGGGGAGACAAAATCTTTAAAAATCCTTTATTTTTATTTTTTATCCAACATGTTGTGCATAATGCAGGTTGTTTGTGGAATGTGTAAAGATAAACCTGTAATGTCTGTTTACTGTTGTGTCTTTCACTTTTGATTTACAACCAGAATCAATAATTGCCTACGTAGTAACAAAGTGAAAAACATCGGGCTTCGGATGCAAACAGTAGTTTATTTGTGCCTTTCTTATGGTCACACAGTCATTGACCCTGATTGATTTACAGAAACACGCTTGAAACAAAACATCCACAGTAAACACTGATCCAGTCCACCAGCAAAACTGTTTACAACTCATTAAAATCTCTCACTGTACTTTCTTCCACCTACACACATCAGACAGTAACTCGAAGACATTTTTGTTCATGCACACAAACACACACATACATACGTTCACATTGGCATAGGCAGGCACTCAACTCATTTTAACAAATCAGTCAACACAAGGACCTGATGTGAATTGCATGAACTCAAAAGTGGTGTCAGCTGGCAGAAGACAGACTAATAGACATTTATGCACATATATAGTTTCAGGGATCCAGAAGAAGAGAAGAATATCCTTTCTTTGGACATTAACAAGTCCCAAATCCCAGCATCACTTTCACATTAATGTGCATATATTCCCATCTAGGCATCTTCTACAACTTTGGCAACACACTGTAAACTTCATAGTAACAATATCCCAAATCAGCAGAAACTTAACAGGCAAACAGTAGTTATAGTTTAGTTAGTGCTGCCAGTCGGTCCGTGGGGGCCAAACAAAAGGTAAAAAGTTCAGTAGTGGTTACGAGTAACAGCCCAGACTAACGTTATCCCAGTCAGATTTGTGTACAGTATAAACTAGTTTCAGACTGTAATCGTGACTGTCTTATTAAAGTGTGACAAGATACAACAAAAAATTTAAACAGACGTGCTTTAAATAAAGTTCTAAATATTTTCACTGAACTACACTCTTTTGTGTTGTTGATGCTTTAAGAAATGTTAGGCTGATTTGGGATCAGTCACCCATAAAACAAAGTATCAAAGAAACACCTTGAGTTCAGGTCTGGCCTGGGCTGAATCCTTAAATCAAACCAGTGCTGGTTTTGGCTCAAAAGGCATCGGTGCTAATTTTCCACCTTGGCTGAGTGACAATCAGCCCCAAACAAATGTTTCAAATTGACAGCGGCAACACAATTACACAGGGTAAAGATAACAAACATCTTCAGCAGCATCATCACAAGAATCCCGTGAGTTGCATAATTTAAAAACGTGAAGAATATTATTATTCAGTCAGTGCAACAGGTTCAGTGCTGAGTACAAGTCTGTACTGCTCCGAGTCATGCAAGTAGTCAACGTAGACCATAGTGGTTAAAAGACACAGCGTGCAAAATATCAAATACTGAAATAACAGGCAGATTTGTGATGATCTTCAACTTGAAAAAACAAAATAAAAAACATGACCACATAAAACGGAACGAGCAGGCAAGAAAGCCATTGGCTTTCAGTGAGCAGCCCTGCAGCTCAAACACAATACTATCAATTTACTGGCCTGCTTTTTTTTGTCTTTCTCACCATTTGCACACAAATGTCACATGAATAATATGATATTTGAGGGCCACAGGCTGATGAATGGCAACTTGTCCTTCATAAACGAAGCTTATTTGTCCTTCACACATTGAAAAAATGTGAATCTTCATAAAGAAGTTCACTGGTTCACAGAAATCCTGAAGAAATGACCATAAAAAAAAAAAAACACACTCCACAGGTCGGAGAGCGATTCGATCCTGCTATGATATGACCATGAAGCTCTGATCAAAGCCAGCTCAGTTCAGAGCGGTGAAAATCTTTTTAACAAGAAATGAGTCAAGAAGACTCAGAGGGTACCAGCAGGGAGCGCTTGTTTCCTCCTCTGTCTCCTTCTTTCTTAACTCAACCACAACAACCTTGGAGAGGCAAGCGGCAACCACCACAAACAGCCTAAGACACCTGTCAATCAAAGCAAACAACTTCAAATACATCGCTTAATATCATCTTGAAACAAATCTGTCAGCATTGCCACCAACACACACATTACATGACATTAGCGATGGAGAAGCTGGATTCCTTCAGGAGCAAAGACTTTCTAAAGATAAGCTGCAGGTCTTTTTCTTTGACTTCAATACAACTAGCCGTCCCAGAGCCAGGATCTAGTGGTCGTTGGGAAAACTGCACCATAAGGCACTTCCACTTTGGCTTTGGCACTGAGCCATGGTGGCTGCCGCTTGGTACCTCCTCCTTCTCTGTCTCATCTTTCTCCCCTTCTCCTCCTCCTCCCTACTTTGCTCCTTGCACCTCCTTTCTCCTCACTTCCACTCACATGTTCTGGGACCCTCATTGAAGAGGTACAGCAGGGCGGGTTTATCCCTGAAGCTGTGCTGACCTGTCAGGTGATCTAACACTCCTCCCTGCTGAAGTCGAACTCCATACATTTGGGCCTCGGCCCGCCCGGCGCACAGGCCCCGCTCGACCAGCCAGTCCACCAAGTCGCTGCCCCGAAATACACTTTCAAAATGGGGCTGGGGATGTTGATGGTGATTGGGTGGAAGATCATGCTGGTGTAGGTGGTGAGGATTGTCTGGGTCATGAGCTCGGCTGGACTGGGGCTGGGAAATCTGCTCCTCTGGGATATCAGAGTTTGAAATATGCGCTTGGTGTTCATTCTCAGGCTCAAGCCGGGTTCGGGATGGAAGCGAACATTCATTGCAGGTTTGGTGAATCTGGTGCAGATCCTGCGGCTCGTGGTGTAGTTGCTCCTGAAGATCCTGATGGGGGTGTAGGTACTGGGGCTGATGGGAGGGGGGATGTCTCAAAGCCTCCTCCTCCAGCCCTCCTCCTCCTCCTCCTCCAAACCTGTCATTATCAGAGGAAGGATTCACCTGTCGAAGCGCTCACACTCTCCCCTGAGCCACTAGGGGGTGATAGATGAGAAAGGAAAGGGGAAAAGGGCAGGCAAAGGGAAACAGGGAGGAATAAAGGAAATACGAGGGGATGTAAAGAAAGGAAAGAATAATAAAGAGAAGAAGCGGGAAAAGGAATGGTGGAAAGCATTTAATGTGTTAGAATAAAAAGAAATAAAAAGCACCCAAGACTCATAAACATCCAGAAACAGTGTTTTAGTTAGTAAAGGTTTTTGTAAAGTTTTGTAGTAGAGTGGCTAAATTTCCTGTTCAACGTCTAAAACATTGAACATCTTTAAGAGAATTAAAGAATCAAGAATTAAACTATTACTATAGCCTGCATGATACTGAAAAGGTTAAAACATCAGCAGTCAGCTAATGCTTCTTCTATTTAATTATTTAGACCTGCAAACTTAAGTATGTACTGCAAACCATGGTACAATTTGAAAGGTAGAACAAACAGTAGAAGTGTCTAATGGTTCAAATGTGAATTTGTTTTAAGAAAAATAACTACTTGGTAGATGGAGAACCTCAGCAACTTCAGCAAACAGATCAACAGATAGATACCATGCAAAGAGGATGCAGAGACAAATCACTGAAAAAACCAAAGGGAAAAAAATACAACAGTAATAAAGTGGACCAGAACAAAGGTCCAAAGAGTTGATCAAAATCAAAGCTGTATTAAAATCTCCATGGTCAGTTACTTTCCACAGGCTTAATTCAAGTGTATTTCCCCTTTTACAGAAAAAAAAATACAACAAGCAGAAGATATGGAAGGAATTTAAATTCAAAGCAATTTGATTTAAATGTTTCAGCATATATTTACATGTGGGTGAAGAAAAGCCAAAGCGTACTATATGACACATGCAAATGCACAGGCAAGACACACACAAACGAGTACCCGTACCTGCGTGTGTGTACTATGTCTTGTACACACTGGTCTTTGTGGTAGCGGACAAACTGGGTACAGGTGAGCCTGACCTCCTCCGGTACATCTGAGGGACTCAAATCCTCACTCTCCCTGCCCTGCCACAGCCCGAGCAACCTGACCGCAGACACAAACATTATTCTAGCTCCGTGTGTCTGAACTCAAAGGAATCTACAAACCACCATGACTGCGTCAGAAAATCTGCCGATCATCTAGAAGTCTCACCTCTTTTTAAAAGGCAGGATGATGAGGTGTCTGTCCAGACCAAAGATCCCAAAGGACAGGAAACCCTGGGATAAAGAGAATTATGTATTGACAGTTGTACTTACAGTTGAACACATGTTTACACACTTAATGTACACACACGCATGCACACACACACACACGGCGGTACCTGTCCGTAGTTTGCCACGGCGCAGAAGAACTGTAGTTCAAGGTAAAGTCTCCCTGGATCTTTGTTGAACAACCACCACAGACAGCTGGACAGGTTCTACATGGAGACAGAGACATTCACCAATCAGACATCAGGACATTTATCTTTACAGTTTACACATCATCCTCCCATATTAACTTTATACAAATCAGCCAAGAAAACTAAAGCTGAACTTTCAATTAAAAAAAGTAATTTTGCCAGCTGATATGCAGCTCACTAGTGAAAACACTGTAGTGTGAACTCTGAAAACACACCGTCCTTCCATCAGCATTAACATCTAGTATCTGGAAAGTGTCTATGTGTGATTTCATTGGACTCCTTTATTTACTTCCTGCTAATTTTCCCACACATTCACACACACACATTTAACGAGTGTTTCATCCTCACCGCTAGCAGGCTGACAAAGAGCAGCAGACAGAGCAGGACGTGTCTGACTGTCTGTTTATCATCGGTGGTTGGGGGTCCAGGCGGCGGCAGGTTCAGCGGCTGCTCAGAGGAGGAGGAACCCTGCTGCTGCCCGTCACACAGCGCCCCACTGTGGCCTGGAGAGGAAAAGAAACAGTCGTTGTTAAAATGTCACAATTTACATTCAATAGATGGAAAGTAAATGTCTTTAGTTACCTGTGTTGTTTGTGTGGTCCCTCTGCGTGCTGGCTATCATGTCAGGTAAGGACTGGAGAGGAGAGAAACTGTGGAGGTCTGGCAGCACAACAGAAACACTCAAAGATTTAATATAGATTATCTGGTGAGTATTGATTGGCTTAAGTTATGGACTCAATTCAAGTTTCCTCCAAAGCCCTGTCACACTTATAACACCAATTACATCCTGATTTTTGTTTTATTCAGGCAAATGTTGATGGGATTTACCTAAAAAGACAGAGGACTGCTATCAATCCAACCCAGAACAAACCAAAGGTGTAAGCACAGAACAGAGCTACCTGAGTTGATGCTGCAGACGGGTGAATTTGCCATTTGTGGCTGCTGTTGTTGTTGTGCATCTTCCAGGCCATTAGGGTTCCTGAGTTCATCACTGATGCCTGTTGCAGCAGCCCTGTTCAGGGCCTGGTAGCCTCTCTGCTCCCTGTCTCCCTGGCTGAGACCCATCAGAGATATCGCACCGAGCAGCAGGCTGACTGCAAGCACCACTGTTGAGCTGATTATCTGTCAGAGAGAACAGAGAGATTTATATAAAATTGCTAATTATAAGTTACAGTAGAGATGTCTTTGGCAGATTTAAATAGGAAATAAACGAGAAGACAGGAAAAATACAAACAGCACAGAATGAAAAAGATTATGTAATGTGGAATTACAGCAGGTGCTTTTCTAACCTGAGCTCTACCATAGAAGAAGGCAGAGTCAATGGTATCAGTCCTCTCTCCTGATACCAGAAGACCTCCGACCATCAGGAAGGGAACCCTACACACACACGTACAATGTTGTTCATACAGTTTTATGTGTGTGTTAATATCAGAGATCCCAGTCTTGTAATTTAACTGCGTCAAAGTACTTTTTTGTTTGGCTGTGCTGACTTACCCCCAACCCAAAATCATGAATACTCCTGGTCGGAGTCTCAGCAGATCATCTCTGTTAGTCAGAGCCAGACAGAGAGGGATTAAACCTGAAAAAAACAGAGCAAAACACTTACATGCAAGCACCGGAGTGTACGTACTAAACACAATTAATTTTAGTATTGAGTCAAATGTCCTCTAATAACGGGAACTGTGGGGTTACTTACCTGTCCAAATGTAGGTGCTGTACAGAGACCCATAGAGCAGAGTGAAGGTGAGGATTTTGCCGAGCAGATTATCCTCTTGTTTCACCAAGAAGTTCCACATGATCATACTGACACACACCAAAAACTAGAGTAGAAGTGCAGTACAGCAGGTTAAGGTAGAACAGGAAAGTGAATGTGATGAGCCAATGTGCTCAATTAACATTTTCTGGAGAGACGTTAAATCAATAAGCTGTTTTAAGCTTTGAATCACTTAAGTTGTGACTGCAGACTGACCTGAGCCAGGAAAAGATTTAAGGCAAAGAGGTGAGGAAGTCTGTTAAATTTCCTGCTTAGCAACATCACCACTATGGTCCAAACCTGTGAAAAGACAAAAAGAGGAAAAATTCTTCTTGCAGCTTTTGTTCACATCTCTCACATCTGCATTTTTTCACAACTCTCCGTGCTTCTTTTTTTGTGATCAGCATTTCGGTATTCCTTTCGGTCCGATTGACTGAACCACACAATATGTCTGTAAACGTACTTACCAGTGCTACGAGGCTGACAATGCTGATGTTGAAGCTGACATTTTCCAGTTCTGTCACCAGGGGGGTCGGGTCCATTAAAGGGATTGTTAATAACCAGGCCGACACGTACATGATCGGAGCAGACAGAAACGTACTGATTACCATCCCTGATGTCACCTAATTAAAGGACAGAGAGAAAGAAATGTGCTTTCTTAATTTACAATATTAATTGGGAAAAACTGGATTTTAACATTAATGAATATATTTCCTTATTTTCCTCCTTTTTCCTGATAAAACCCATGACTATGTAAATTCTAACTATACATATTTCAGTAGAGCCAATACTGTTAGGTTGAAGTGAACACGAATATTGGCTGGAAATTAGAAAACAATGCTGGCTTATGTTTGTACTTGCTATGACAAATTCAGAGTTTCTCAAACTTTTCTGAGTTTGCTCTAATATAATAATTTACTGCTCACATGTAACTGGACGCCGTCATGGTAAACTACTAGCAAGAAATTAGAATTTTCTTGGCTTTTGTGTGTGTGTGATGCTTTTATGGCTTATTCTTGTCATGTGACCTGATCAGGAGATGGTGACGGCTTGTTTTTTTTAAGTCAAAAGTCTTACAGCCATGCTTCAAAACGTAACAGGATGTTTAAAAGTAGGGGGTTCTTCTTTTAGTTAGTTCTTTAGTCTTAGTTCGGATTTATGCATCATCACAAAGAGCGCTTAACCCTAAACCTCTTCTAATTTATTATAATATTTATTTTTCTTCAGTATTATATGAAAAAAATGTCTTACAAATTGCTGTTTAAAATAGGATTACTGCATCAATGGTACTTACCACCTCTAGCTCCATGTTGTAGTGTGCAGCATAGATGGCCACACTAGGTGCGGTTGGGAAGACGCCATATAAGAAGGCAAAATTAGACAAACTAGTGTGGTTGGCACTCGTGCTGTTCACTCCTACGTCCAAAATATCGACCATGTCTTTACAGACCAGCGGCATCACCAGGCTGGAGAGAGAGATTATTATCATTTATATTATTATTATTATTATTATTAAACTTCATTAATGACCAGTTGTTGAAGCAGTTTTACGTAATGAAGATCAGGCCAGGAAACGACAAATACTTCAAATACTGAGACATTTACTATAAAACCCTGATAGCTTCTGCAATTATTCAGTTTTGTGATGTGGTTTTGGATGCACAGCACATTATTTCCCCATATATTACAGTTGGATATTGCTGTACAATTTAACAAAATCCTATACAACAATTACAATTTTGTAAATATATATAATATAATTTTTGTGTTCCACAGTTGGACATTTTTGAGGACATTGTGGTGGCTTTGCACTGGACTGCATTATAGTGAGATGTATTCATGTATGTATAATACCTAAATACAGTAAACAATATTTAAAACACCTTTAAATATACAGTATACTGTAAGGCTACTCCACATCATATCACATTTCCTACTTACAGTTTGGCTGTGATGAGGAGAATCAAGGCAACTCCAGTGTCTCTGGTTAGTTTCCTAAGCTGGCCGACCTGCCACAGAAACAGAGATATTTACTCTGATGATATCCTTCATGTTTACACAAGGTCCAAACGTGTTGAAATTCAGTTCAGTAAAATAAATTATACTTCGTATTCACAGTAGTCAATCAAAACAAAATACAATTAAGCTAAATGTACAGTAAGGCTTAACTAAATAAAAATTAAAACAAGAAGGTACAAAAGACAAACTCACCATAGTGAGACCGAGGTAAAACAAGGCCGCCCCTCCAAAAGAGTTAGCCAGGCCATCTATGAACTCGGACAGCACAGCAGGGATCCGCTGGCCCAGGGCAAAGTGGGCGATGATTCCTACTATCACCATGAAGACTACCGGGTTCTTCAACACCTGGAGAGGTGACAGAAAGAGGGTTAGATAAAATAACTTTAAAACACAGACCTTCAAGTCTAACTTTAAACCTTAAACTATTGCAACTTCTTAGGGTGTAAAGGTGTATTACACTGTTATTCACCTTAAAAACACCTGTATATACAATACCTGTAGGACTACAACTCCCACGACAGCAAGGGTGCTGTGGTGTGAATGGCTGGACTGCCTCCACTTCTGCACCTCACAAAGAGCGAAGCCGATGGGATTGAGGAGCATGAGGGAGACCGGGGCAACTAGATAGATGTACTGGAGGTACTCTGGATATGTGCTCCGATACAAAGCATCAACTACAAATATAGAGACAGACACAGAGAGAGCGTGAGGGGATACAGGCATACGCTTTGTGTCTGCAATACAGTATTTTTCTTCACTGACAATTTGTATGAGGAGTTTTACTGTACATCGGTGTTAGGGTTTTATGTATTCCTCACCTATGGGGTATCCTAAGGCAAAGTCATTGCTCTGTGTAGCGAAGATGGCGTACAGGCCAGCCTTGCTGTATCTGCTGTCTGGACTGGCCACCATCAGAGTCAGCACACATACCAGCACAAACACTGTCACCTACACACAGGATTGGACTGTTAAAGTCAGGTCGTGTTCATGTTTATCACAGTACTGTCTCACATGACTTCCACAGGAAAAACAGCAAAATCAGACTCTTCTTGTCTGGAATCCTGTCAAACCACAATGATATAAAATATAAAATAGATATATGTTATAACCACACATGAACAGACACCAACCTTGGCGACCAGGACACTCCAGAGAAACGCCCAGATGACGTCTCCAAAGTCCAACAGCACCATGTTTTTAAAAAGCAAAGCTGGAAGGGCAAACTTAGACACAAAGTTCCCCAAACCCTTCGCCTGGCTCTCGGTGATGATATCTGCCCTATAGGTAGGAATGGAAGAAATACCCATAAACGCACGTAAAAGCCACAGTGGCTGTTCACTTTACATGTTTAACTTTGACATTTGGTTGCTTCTGGCAAACTGGGGCAAAAACCATTCATTCGAAAGGTTTAGGGATCCTTTACAAGCGTGTAACTGTTCCTGCAGAGTCCTACCTGCCAGCTATGTAGCCACACAATATGATGCCAAAGCACTCAAGCAGAGCCGGGAAAAGCTTGTCGATGGACATGTGGGGCACCGCAGCAGAGGTATTATGGGATATGTTCTTCCCGTGGATCAGCACGTAGTTGCTGGCGGTCTCCATGGTGATGATGGGATGGGGGCGGGGGGGATCAGAGTTGTCAGGTGATGGCTGGGTGAATATCAGCACTCTGGAGGAAGGCATGGGTGGAAAAACATACGATCAGTGACAGGAGAAAGTAAAACAGGGAAAATAGAAATATACAGTGTAATGATACAGTGCAGAGGATTAGAGCGAGTAACTGAAGGCTCAAATGTAAAGTCAGAGGAAACCAGGACGGATTGTTTTAATCTATAAGGGGAGTAACGGTCTCCAAGGGTGCCAAGAATCCCTATTTACGCCCCTGTACCTGAACACACCGTTAGCTGAGTTAGCACCGTCAAGTCAACCGGTTTCATTCAACGACTGAGGAGATTTTTTACAACCCAACAACACTGTAGCAGACTAAAACTCCTGCTGTGTCACGTTGAGCTGCCCACGAAGCGAACTGCTGTCCATGACACCGCCATAGTCACTGCCAGGGGACCGTTAGCGCTGGCTAGGTGCGTGCTAAAAACATCAGTCCGTTAAACAGGAGCGGCAAGCGGCACCTTTCCACATCTGCCACTGATTTATTCTTTTAAAACGACTTGTTAAGGAATGCGCTCACCTGTGTTACTTAGAGGACCATCTCCGCTCAGGAATGGTTGAGGTTCATCCGTGTTGCTGTTTGAAGAAGTCCGTGTTTTTTGGCCGTTTTGTGCGAGAAGCGCCTGAATCTGACAGCTGCCAAGAGGGGCGACGCCCTGACGAGTAGCTGACAGGCGAATCAGCCAATCACCGCCGAGACGCGCTCCAGACTCCGACTGTGATTGGATAAAAGCGTGTGGCGTCGTGCTGCATTCATGTGAAAATTCAAGGGGAATGATTCAATGTTTGGACCTTTCACCTCATTACCTGTTTTATAGCAGTAAAACAGGTACATTGTGAATACCAAAAGAAATCCAAGAAGACTAAAGTTTGGTTTTGTCATTGATAACTTAAATACGTTCATAGTATCCCTTCAGTTATGAAGCAGCAGTGCCTCAAATAAAATAAAAGGGGAAGAAGTGCTTCAAATAATGGTGATGAGGGTTTTAACATGCTCAGCCTATCTCACCTGGTGAATTTTGCAGCATTATGTGACACAGGTCCCTGTAATATGATGAGTGAGTGTGTTTTAATATTTTGTTGGAAACTAAATCCTTTTCTTACTCTTATCAACCAAAGATGAGGAGATGAACGCTGTGAGAAGGATTTGAACCTAGGTGGGGAAACCCCCATTGGATTTCAAGTCCAACGCCTTAACCACTCGGCCATCACAGCTCCATTGGCCCAAATATGAATACAGCCATCCTGGTATGAATATATCATTTTCAAGCATTACTCACAACTCACAGCCAGGAGCTTGTTGATGCAGCTGTCTCGAAACACTCAGTGCCCTTTCAGTGTCATTCTGAAAATAACTGTGCTTCAGTTTTAGGACTGCAGGGAACATTTCAATGGATTTGAGGTGCAGCACTGATGTGTTCCACTACTTATATACACCTGACACCACTTATTTACTCCTATACTGTAGGTCCTGCAGGCAAAAAACAAAGTGGATCTGCTATCCTTTCCATTCTATTCCATACAATCTTTTACAAACATTTCTAATCGTTGTTAACAGCATATCGGATATCTATTTATGAACCACATACCATGATGCAACATACCCTAATTATGGGAGAACAGTACAATGTCAAACTGTTTTGTAATTTTTTCTGCATATTTGCAAACAGAGGGTTAAATTATTGTATGACAGTAGAAAAAAATTGCAGTCTCTCACTCGTAGTTTAGTTTTTAGAGTTTGTGAAGTCCCTTATAACCTGAACAGGAGCCTCCAACAGTCAAACACACTGAGAAATTAATTATTTGCACAATGTTGTTAGATCCCAAAATAAAATATTTGACCTAATTACCTTGAATACAATAATGTCACAATATATGTTTGGGATGATAGTTTGGTCAAGAAATTATCATTAGAGATTGTAGACTAGTGCAAGTTCTACAAATGGCAGCATTTAAGCTATATCGTATTATGTATATCATGTCTTGTATATCATGACACACTGTCGTATCAATAAATTGTCCAGCTTTATTGCACAAACATGTAAATGATGCATATTCTTTATCTGATAACACACAATAAATCACTTCATCTGGATGCCGACATTACAATTCACCGTCATTGGGAGCAAATGATGGTCGTTTGTGCAGGAATGTCAAATTACTTAAAACATATAGTCCAACAAAAGTATAATAAAATGTAGAGCACATTAAGTATCTTAAAGCATTTTATTTATTGATGTAAATAGGTTTACTTCAATATGATTGTCCTTAAAAAAATGTTTCTTTGACCAACACATGATAATAATACATCATGTATACAAAAGACCATTAAAAGCAGTGCTGGGTGAAGCAAAAAACAAAAACAAACATAATACTGCACAGTTCTGAAACATAACTTAAAATAATACAGTCCTTTAATACCACTTGATTAAATCATACAGATACATACACAGGTCCTTCATGGTAGGTCAATGCAGCGTTTTTTTTTTTTTTACTAAACAGCAAAATAAGAATCAGTTCTATTGTAAACCAATGCTGCCGTTAACACCATACAATGTCCTTTAAAATATCTCAATCATAGACATCTAATGCGTGCTCACGTGACATTTAACAATCAAATGAAAAGTACCGTTCAGTGGTTCCAACAGAAACACACAGATGTAAATATACATACTGTGAAGGCACAAGTGGCTTTGGCAAATAAAACACCCGTGTTTCCCCTGATGTTTTCATGCAGCAGTGGAAAGAGGTTGTGGCCATTTTTAGTTTGGTTTCATGTCTGTCTACGAAGCGGTGTTTTAATTTAATAAGTTGACACTTTGCTATACTGAGTATTCTTGATGTCGTGGCAATCAAGCTGCTGTATTGCTTCTGCAGAGGTGCAGAGATGAACCAATCCAGCTGAATAAACACACACACACACACACACACACACACACACACACAAGGCACACAAGGCTAATTCCCTTAACGCTTTTAAGCAGCCTGAAATTACAATCCTGAATAGAAAAAGGCACAAGGGAAACACTGGTACAAAAAGAGAGAAACAGCTTGTGTCACATGTGCTACCTGCCAAATGTTGGTTTATTTGTCAAGTAAGACTTTGTATTATTTTTTTAAAGTGTAGTTGGTTGGTAAAATATAATATCTAGCAAGCAATTTATGGAATCTATCAACTACTGTAAGCAAAGTATGAAAAGGTTAGTTAAAGGAATAAATCAAGGTTCATGAAAATACTGTCTCAAAGCAACCAAGTCAACAAAGCCCACCCAAAAAGCATCTTCCAGCTACAGCATGTAAACCTGAAAAGAACATTTTTTTCTAGTGCCTAAAGAGGTACAAGTTCTTTATTTTTATCTGAGTACAGTATACCGGAGTATAAACGGGCTTTGGTCTTTGAATGCTACCATTCTGCTGCTACAGAAGCACACACTGTCCTTTTACTTGGTCAACCATACTTCAGGTCCTTTTTACATGTTGCAGTCCATAGATCAACCACATGCTGCAGGTAAAAGCACAGTGAGCGCAACAGAAAGAGAGACACACGGGTAAGGAAACAGAGAAAGTAGTTCCAGGAGTTGTGTTTGCTGCCACCTCTTCTTCACCTGGGCACAGGAGGAAGAGGAGGAGCTCCTCTTTCCTGTTTACCAGGACCTAGAAAGAACAAAAGCACAGAGCAGTTAGTTTACTTCGCTTCCCAGAGGATGGTTCATTTTCTTCCACCAGGTGGCACTGTATCATGGTCCGGCTAGACTGTAACATATCTCAAAAACTAATGAATGTTTGTAAAAAGGTTCATCAGAGGGAATGAAAAATCTACATTTCTTTCATTTGTCTTTTGCATTTTTTTTATTTCAAACATATTTCTCATTGATACAATTCCCCCACAAAACACTTTAAGTAATTTCAGCCTGCATGTCATGACTATGTAATAATCAAATTGTGTATTTCACAGTCAATTTTATAGTTGAGGAAATTGTTTTTATGGGCTCCTTTTCATAGTTCCTGAAAACATTTTTGGAGATGAGCTACAAGGTGTGTGTGTGTGTATGTGTGTGTATGTGTGTGTGTGTGTGTGCGTGTGTGTGTGTTAGACTGACCTCTGCCGTCAGTCTTGGCAATCTTGCTGGGGTAGGTCTTCGGGAAGGGCACGTATGGCTCAGGTGGAGGAAAGTCTGACATCGGATGGAAATTGAACCGACTTTCCCACTCATCTGTTAAAAGAGAGAAACAGAGGTCCATCAGACTGACAAAACTCCCATGATACATGGTGAATATACATGTAGTTTACTGACAGACAGTGATTTTTTCAGTCACAGGCAAGAGTCTTGTAGTTTAACGGAACATGAATGTAAGGCACTGGGTTTGTTTCTCACACACTCCAAAGAAAGATAAGCAACATATATAGTTTCATTGTCAACTGGTGCGGACCAACTTGAAGAGAACTTAATACAATAAAGTAACTGAAGTTGGAAAACAACTGCTTTTCTGATAACCTAAAATTCTTCGGTTTGTGCCATGATGATATCATGGTATCAGTCCCAAATTTATGAGATGGTTATCTCATTCACATTCCAATGTATTTAAGAACGAAAAACACGTCTAACTATAAATAACTATAAATCTTTATGTAATTTCAAGATAAAAAAATGTCAGAGTAATAATTTATCAAGCAATATTTTATTCTAAAATACATTTTAAAAAGCAAAGTTAATATAAAATACAAAATTAATAAAACTATGATACGAATTAGGAAATCAAAGAATAAGTAAACGGGAATAAAAGTCTAAGAAATAATTCTGTTTCAACTTGTACCACTGAATATACAGTTTTCACACAGTTTGATACCCAGCACTACAAAGAGTATCTGTGTCTAAAATCTTAAACAAAAAAGCACTACATAATCACTGGATATTGTGACTTCAGGAAATGTGATTAAAAACGGTCAGATTTTTTCTGGAGCAGGACATTTGGCACCCCTGGTCACTTCTTTTCCCCACTGCCTTCCAAATCAAACGTACTCCCTTGGTTCAATGGGATAAAAACAACACAAACTGGAGTTCAGCGGGTTTCTGCCATAGTTAAACAGATTGGAACTCATGTGGTAAAAACAACACTGAGGGCAACAGATCTCCCTTGTAGAGACTAGGAGAGGACAGTTTTTGAAAAAGAAAGTCAATCCTCCCCGACATGGGATAGAGTTTGTATTATTTGCCTGCAAAGTTACCACTGACACACATGGATTTATACATTACACCCCTGTTTTGCTAAAGGATAAGGTTTTTATTTTATTTTGTCCCACAAATTTCAAAATATTATTGAATTGTGGATTGTTATGGATTTACTCACCCTGTATCTGGTTGTGGTGAGAGTTTTGGAAGCCGTTACCCATGGGTGGTGGAGGGGGCCCTCCTGTCCCAGGCCTGTCCGGAGGGAGTGGAGGTCTACCGCCAGGTCCCCCACGGGGGGGCTCTGGGCCCGGCCGACCTATAGGAGGAGGAGCTGGCGATGACCTCACACTGCCCCCACCCACGTTACGACCTGAGGGAGGAGGCGGAGGCAGAGGCCCTTTGGAGGTAAGAGTAAAAATTGACATGTTAGGTGATGAAAATGACCAGAGGCACACACTGTATCATAAACTTTTTTTTATGGTTTGTATGCAGGAATCTCCATTTTTCAATTCTTCAGTCAGGGCTGTTCACCTGTGCGTGATGACGATGGGTTCCTTCCAAGAGATGGCGGCCTCTCGTTTGGTGGAGGAGGGAGAGGCCCTGTTCGGCCATGTGGCGGAGGTGGAGCACTGCTGGCGAGGAGAAACTGAATTTTAATCTATGTATCATCTATACAATATATGTGGTAAAATAAAACAGAACAAGCAGTTAAGCAGATCTCACTGCAGAAAGTGCAACAACTTTGAAGAGCAAACTGTCCACACTTTATTTTGCTTGTCCAAACAATTGAAGTTTTTATAAAAGGACTGTTCTTTTTAGAGGGAAGCTACAGGAAGAAGTTTGCATGTGTGAACTGCAGCATCACTGAACATCTATTAGATATGAATCTATGCAAACTTTGACACAGCCACCAAAGTAGATTCAGCTATCAAGAACATTTTCTGGGCGTCTGATTCCTGATAGGAAATGCTGTGTACACACACGGCAGGAGGCAGAAACAGATTCAAGTTTAGCAGTACCTGAGGGAGGTGTTCCTCTGGGGCAGACGAGGGGTGCTGTGGTCGTCCCCTCCAGCCGGGATGGGTGGGACGGGAGGAGGGCCCGGTCGGCCCGGCGGGAGAGGGGGCGCACCCCCACCAACTGAGGGGCGGGAGGAAGAAGAGGAGGAGACAGAAGAAGGAGGTTTGGAGTTGACGGAGGGAGGAGGAGGAGGAGGCACGTCGCGGGGCATAGATGGCCGATGGCCTCCTATAGGAGGCGGTGGGGGTCGATCGTCGGGAAGTGGGGGCCTCCCTCCGGGGGCGGGCGGAAAGGAAGGTCGGCTGCTGTTTGGGGGTGGAGGAGGAGGTCCGGAGAATCCTGGTCTTGGCGCGGCTGAGGAACCTCCAGGTGGGGGAGGGAGAGGTCCGTGCCTCCCTGGTGGAACACTAGGAGGAGGAGGTCCAGAAGCCGGGCTGGGCCTGGGTGCTCCGGGGAGTGACGGCGGAGAAGGGCCCCCACGAGAGTGGAAGCTCGTGTTTGGTCGCGGTGTGTTAGGTACGGGAGGAGGGGGGCCTCCTGGAGTGTCTTGTCTTGCTAGATTTGGCCGGCCCTTGGGAAGATCAGGGACGCTGCTACGGAAACCAGCAGGGGCTCCTGGGAGTTTAGGCGGGCCTCCACCACCACCACCAAAGGGGCTGGGCCCAGAAGAGCGCCCTCCTGGGGGGAGCATGGGTCCTCGGCTGGGTGCTGAGTCTGGAGGACAGAAAAGGCAATAGTAAAATGAATGTTAAAGCTGTTACTAGATGCAGAGCTTTCTGAGGAGCACCCACGGGAAACCACACAGGCCTGGGGACAACATGCAAACTACACGCAGAGTTTGATTATTATTGAGTATTATTATTTATTATTATTGTTAATTTATTTTACCAGTGGAGTCTCTGTTTACTGCAGACCTCAGTTTTGGCATCCCTCCCGCAAATAGGCCTCCTAAACCTGGTCCGCCTCCGCCACCAAAACCCCCTCCACCTCCGCCTCCTCCGCCGCCACCACCACCACCACCACCACCTCCTCCTCCTCCTCCTCCTCCACCTCCTCCTTTGGGTTCTGAGAAGACAAACAACAAATATTAAATTAATTGTTCATGTGCACCCAGTGGGGGTCCATGTCTCTTCTTGTAAATCAGGACAGTCTGGTGTTGTCTGAGCCTTGACTTTACTGTGTCGTAGTGACTTATTGTTGTTTTAATTCCCTGCTGTTGCTTTAAACTAACCTGGCTACAAACTAGCTTTCCTCTCTGGGACAGAAAAGATTGACTTACTAAGTGCTATTAAAGAGATCTTGACTTACTGTCCAGCGCGGGTCCACTGCGGTCATTGGTCACAGTTTTCTTTAATTTGGAGCCTTTACAAATGTCGCTCAACAGAGCGCCCCTTCCGACCTGCTCGGAGCGGTTTAAATTTGGCTTCTCTGTGTTGGCCTGTAACACAAACACACACAGGGATATATAGTCACTGAGAGGAGTAAAGCTAAAAACAATAAAATAAAAATGACAGAGTGTGTGAGTAAAGCTGTGAATGACAGAAAATAGGACATGAGCAGAGAAAACTCAGGATCACACAGACCAAACATGAGAAGATATGTTGTGACATAATTTATCCACAGGATGTCTCTGCTGAGCAGGGTCGAGAGGACGGAGCAGCAGACCTCAGTGGGCAGAGAGACAGACGGACAGATAGACGGACATGTAGAATGACTTACAACAGAAAAGGTGGGAGGAGGGGGAGGCCCTGGAGGTGGTGGGGGGGCTGGCATCTTCTTCTCTTGACGTTACTCTGTTTGGACTGGACGCCGCACCCTGGAGGACACATCACACACACACTTAATAAAAATAGAACAATAGAAAATAAATCAAACACACTGGTATAATATGTTTTAGCAGATGCAATGTTTCCCAAACTGGAGGCCTGGAGTCATTGAAACAGGTCTTAGGATGGCCCCATGAATCAATCTCAGCATTACTTCATTCAGAATGTGTTGTGATATCTCTGAGTTTTTACTGTTATCTTTCTATCTCCAGCACAGAGACAAACAGTAGTTCTCACACAGTTTAGTGTGAAACTCCAAAGCTAATAGCACAAGAAGCAGTGGTGACAATAGTTCATTTCACTTCCTTAAATGTGTTTTGGTGACGAGTTGAGAATCTATTTGCAGAATATTGTGGAGTGTCAGAGATGGTATGCCTGAAAGAAAAGTTCTAGGGAAAGGAAGTCCTCCTCTTCTGCTCTATTGAGATTGTGGCTTGATTCTGTCATTGTGAAATTGATTATTTGTATGTTTATAAGGGCGGCTGTCGAGAACAGAACGCTGTTTGTGGAAGACTTTTAGGGATTTTGTTAAATTCCTGGAGGGATGGATAGTTCAGATACTGTAGACAAAATCTGAGCAGAAAAGATATAAATGCTTAAAATGTGTGAGGAACAACAAGTATAACTAACTCCTATCAGCTGAGAGTGAGCTTACAGACTCATACTTACAATAATGTGTCATCTAACAGGAACTTGAGTGTTAAGTTCCCTATGTTCCCTCCAGATGTACCGTGTGTTTTAAAGTGATGTTCACTTTAAAACACACAGTACATCTAGTGTTTATTCTTTACAAGGACAAATAACCCTTTCTTACCAGTGATCACACAAGGTATGGGTGTAATGTGCAGAGCATGAAAGATGCTGGGTTTATGTTCTGTGTTAATGCCACTGGGAATTAATGCTTTTCTAAAATTATTAAAGCTGCACTTAGCAAAATATTTATGTAAAGATACTCTTTTTGGGGCTGAAAGATCACTTTCCAACAGACACAAGCCAGCAATATAATTCTGACAAGTTTAAAGAGTAACTGACCACAGCCGATGCAAAACCAAGTGCAGACAGATCACTGACTTTGTGGCCAGACGTGCAACATGCATTAAAAAGGCTGCAGCAGTGGCTTTCTGATCAGATAGATTCTGTGTGAATTTAAACCACTAGGCCTATCTTATTCATCTTAAAATTTTTATGAATGACATTTATTATTTGTTATTACATATGATTCCATAACACAAGCGACAAATGAACTGGCAATACTTAAAGAGGACTAGGGAGAGAGGCGTTTCAGGGTCTGAGACCAGCACTGCAGGCAGACAATATAACTAAATTATCTGTATACAAAAATAGTGAAAACACAACCTGCAGTTAACAGTCCCAAAACCAACAACAACAAACATAAGAATAGTCAGATACAGCACTTCCCCATCTAAACTTTATGGTCTGGTACACAGCGACACACAAGAGTAGATATCGCAGGTACTTCTCTATTAAACATTTTATAAAAGGGTTAAGAACGAAAGCTCTGAAGGCATCAAAAGAAACACATGAACATGGTGGAATTGTGACTACTGTAACTGGCAATGATGCATATATCATATCAACGACTGCCATGCTTACAGTCAAAGCCAAATTCATTGACATTTGTGAAGATAATCCGATAAACTAACCTGTCCATCAGATTTATCTCAAAAGGACCCTAGCTACAACTATAGGACCTATAGTAGTAGATAGTATCAGTTCTATAATATTAATTTTCAGCAAACTTGTGGCAAAAGGAGGAACAAGATTGAAATAATTGCATATTACAGACTCACACTCACACACATACATTGTCACATGTTCAAATTCACGCCACAGTAAGCCCGTTTCCCCTCAAACAAATATTTACACAGCTCGGCCTTTCACTTCATTTTAAGTCACACACACATACAGTCAGACCATCCTCTAGGGGCCTCTTATTTCCTGTATGCTGCTGACAAACAGGAAGTCACCACATGGCTCCAGCACCGCAGTCATCCGGTTGCCAGGATGCTGATACCTCTACATCTCAACGACGCATCATTTTGACGTTCTCCTCCTCCCTCTCACTTTCTTTCTCCCAACCCGGCATCACTCGCACCCTGCAATTGTTTATCACCTCTTTCTCCTTTATCTAATCTGACTCATTCCTGCATGGTTTGTCACCCTCAACGTCTAACACTGAAAACAGACGTCGAGATTTTGTCTCTCTCCTTCTTCAAACACACCAAAGTTTCCACTGCTCACAGTGTGCCGCCTTAGTCGAAAATAATACATAAAGAAACAGAAGAAACCTTGAATGTCTGGTAGTTTAAAGCAAGCACATAAACCTGCTGGGCTCTGCTCTTGCATGACACCAAACTGTAAGAGATTAACACAGGCCTGAACTTTAAATTTGTGCCTAAACCCAAAAAGCCCTGACTTTTCCTCTAGCGCCACTATAAGGTTGACATTTATGGTTCAGAGTGAAATATTGCAAAAACTATTGGATGGATTGCCATGAAATTTGTTACAGATCTTCATGGCCCCCTAAGGATGAATTGTAACAACTTTGACGATCTCAACTTTTAATGGAGTGCCATCATCAGATCAAATTTTTAATTTGTCCAATACTTCTGTTTATAACATTCACATCTGTTAGGGTGCCTGGCTGTGCGTTGAGCTTATTGATGATTAATGAATGTTAGAATGCTAAAACACCAAACTAAGATGGCAGAGACACTATCATGGCTGACTCTTATTCTTGATGGTGGTAATTTTAGTTTCAAATTGAAATTCTGTACAGTAAAGGTGGAGGTTTGGCAACAACTGAACTGGCTGATGACAATCTGAGTTGAGCCAGCAGGGTGACGTGCAGTTTTTTGGGGGTTTTATTGTGTTTTACAAACTGCCTCTGTGATGCAGAACAACCTTACCATCATTATATCAGCCGTGGACTGCACAGGTTAATGTCCGATGTTTATTGAAAATATAAATATACTGGTCTAACCCTAATACAGAATCATGCTAATTCCCAGGCCGGTTAAGGTCTTATTATAGATAAGCTGTTTACATTTATCTTTTATATGTTCGTCACTAATTTCTCAATATTGATCATAATGGAAAAAAGCGGCACAGCAAATAAGCTTGAACACTGAGTGAGAGCCAAGCATAACAGGACAACATGTACAGCACAAATGCCTCAGTATGAAAAGCTTAAATACTGAATACTGCTGTACTTGTATGTGAATGTGTATGATTTCTGCATGTGCCAACACTTAGATACAATGCTTATGAGGTTTGAATAATATTAAGAGGGCACTGGAGTACATGGAAACTGAATCAGTTCAGACGCAGTTAGGCTTGAAAACTATAACAGCAGAGTTGAGGTTAGACTCTCTGATTAAAACTGACATATTTGAGAGACTTTACATTTGACATTATATACAATTATAATTTGACATATAATGTTCTGCTGTTGATTTTTGGTATTTTTCATGCTTTAATGTTGAATTTATGCAGATTGTTTTCTCAGAATATGTGATGAACCTTTACTGTGTGTGGAACAACCACGTATACAAACTGGCAATTCCCACACTAGCAAACTTCTCCACAAGAGCTTGCTGTTGAAACTGCACTGGCAGATTTAAAGAGTTAAAGCCAAATGCACATGTGCAAGTTTCCACTGCGCTACCAGTTGCAGATGTTTCTGTTTGGTCTCCACAGAAATGTATGTCCATCCCTTTGTGCTGAGGTGCTTAACTGCATTTTAAAATATTCTGAATTTATCAAATTTAAGCAGATTTTTTGTTTGTTTTTCTGTACGTGAACGACACAAAAAGGAAAGATTCATTAAAATAATGAGGTCATCAGTGAGGTTGTTGAACAATGTCAAGTTCCTAGAGTCATCTTAGACTCACATCTAAGATTTGATAAACAAGCGCGTAATGTCTGCAAAAAAGTGAAATCTCAGAAATCTCAACTGCTTCAGACACATTTGAATGCATCTACCATTCAGCACAGCCCAGCTCTACATGCATGCCACGATATTCTCATACCTGTTATACTGCATCACAACCTGGTCACAAGCCTCACAATCAACTATAAAACCCACCATATCACTGTATAACCATCTTGGAAAAACAGAATTTGTTCAGCTTTGAAAGCTTCACAAGCCATTCCAACTTAAAGCGTATTTTTAAATGCCTACATGGTCATGCTCCTTTCCAGCTTAATTAAATTTATTACAAGACACCAGCACACCAGAAGAGTCAACACACAGGCCTAAATAAATGGTAACTGTCGCACTGCATTACACAAAACCTTATTTGGACAATTTTCTCTGTTAAAGGAGCAAAACTATGGAACCCACTACCAACTGAATTGAAAATGCAACACAATTTTAAAGGTTATTTTATTTTATTTTAAAAAGGTATTTAATTATGGCTAAAAGAGAAACGACATTCTTCTCACACCTTATACCCCTGTAGGCACACTTGTATTTTGTGTGTGCATTTGTGGATGTGTTATCTTATCTCCTGTGAAGAGGTGTTATAAATTAGCGTAACCAACCCTAAACACAATGCATCTGGTCCTTCTGCAAAAATGTATGTTACACTTCTAATGCTACTGTGATGTCCATATCAAATTACAAAAAAAAAAATTAAAAAAAACTTACAGGGCAAGCTGGTTATCAGGAGAGGGCTGGGAGCGAACACTGTCAAGTCTTACTTCAGTCTATGCTGAAATATGACTATGAGTCGCTTTCACAGTTTTGATCAGGATATACAGACTAACACATATCGACTCATTTCCTGCAGCACTGATGAAATGACACTGACACAACTGCAGATGTGAGACCAGCAGATGAAATCAGGCAGGAGGACAGGAGTCAATGAGACTGAGCTTCTTATGTGTTGCAAGAGGGGGGGGGGGGGCTGTAATGGAAAACCCCTCCTTGGTTTTGCATGGCCGACAGTTGTCATTTTAGCAGTCACCTTTGGAAATGCAACTCGTACAATCTACCTCAAAAAACTCCAAAATGTAATAACTGGCAACAAGTTGATTTGCTGATGACACTGAAGCAGCTCTGAGTGAATGCAGAAAGACATCAACTTCCGCCATAGGAAACAGGCCTGTGTTATGAAATTTGAAAATGCACAACTTCTCTCTCTCCCCCTCTATCTCGTACTCACACACACAGCCTAATATTAGCTAAGCATTCACAATGGCTCCTTTGACAGACAGAGAGAGAAAGTAAAAGAGAGGGAGATACGAGGGAATCCAGGGTGTGGATCCTTTGAAGAGACACCGTCAGGACGGACACACACACACACACACACACACACTGAATAAAGCTCACATATGTTTCAGTTTACAAATGGCCATAAAAAGGCCTCTTCATCCTGCTTCTGAACCTCCTGTGCTCCTCGGCCTCATTAGAGTAACTGCACACAAACACACACACACATACACGTTGAAGGAACAAGCTCGACATAGCAGAAATGTTTCACTCTGGAGTCAAACTCCGTCCCAAACATTGCACATGGATAGATTCGTAAGTTTAATAATGTGACATTTTAGTACTTAAATATGTGGCGGACCTGATTGATCTCACATACTTTGAACACTTTGGAGGCTGTTTAAAGTAAAACATCAGTTCTGGTAGCTTGTTAAGTGATAGCAAAGTAAACACCATCCATGTGTCCGTGTGTCTCCAGGTCATTGTTGGCTTATTGGAGGAGGGCAGATGGTGAATAAAAATTGTGTTCACACTGGCAAAATGCTCCCTTTAAAACCAAAAACCACATGGCTTCAGCTGCTGCAGTGTGCACTGAAATCTTGGCAAAACCTTGTTCACGCCGAATACCATCCCTCCACCAGGTTAGGGAACAGCTGGTTTTACATGACTGTGCAGACTGGGGTAAAAAGATATTTAAACCTGTCTGACTTCCAAGAGTGGAAAAAAAGTGGGGGGATAAAAGTCAAATCAAAATCAGCAGATGAAGCTGAAGCTCTAGTAATCATTTTAAGTAAGTGAGTAGCTTACTTGAAGTGATTATTTTAAAAGAACTAAACAGACTGCGGTTTAATGGAGAAAGATGTGGGTTTCACAGCGGTGATGGCGGGTCGGAGTGGGTATACCATTAAAGGGAAACCTCCCATCCCTTCTGGCTCCACCCAAGCACTCACACAGCTCAATAGTAAACGTGAATGTTGTAGAAACAATAAGACAAATCAAACGCACCTTGTGTAGTTCAACAATTAACAACATTCAAATGTTATATATTTATATGTCTGTCTCTTTAAGGACAGTTCATAGTTGGTCCTTAAAAGGTTCAAAGACCGAGTTGATTTTGAACATGAGCTGGGGGAAAATGTGATTTTAGACATTTCAAATGTAGCCCAGTAGCAATAATGAATGTGTTGGCTGTGCAGGAACGGTGCTGAGTGGCTAAGCTAACATCCTGTGGTGTGACTGACACACACACCCACCCAAATACACACACACACACACACAGCAGCTGTAACAGATGTGGTTATATTGCTGTTTTAGATTTTGACTCAGCAGGTTAATTTTACCTCTTGAACATTGTTCAAATACAGAAATTACTGCTGAATACATTTTGCGACGGAAACATCTACAGATGAATGTGTTCTGTAGAAAAGCCCTTGTGTATTGGACTTATTAACTGAAGGATTTCTTTTTGGCAAGGACTCTGTGTGTGTGTGTGTGTGTGTGTGTGTGTGTGTGTGTGTGTGTGTGTGTTTCCTATCTTGATATATGGGGCTGTGTAACCAGATGTGATTTAAGTACGTTTAAATATGGAGAATGTTTTTGCAGACTAGAAGAGGATCCTGCACACATTTATCATACAGATGCTTCTAAAAGGTTATCAGACCTCCAGCCCTTCCAGATCAAATCGCTGAGCAACATTCAATATAGCCACCTTTATTGGGTTTTCTTTTCTGGTTTTCCTCAATGGCAAAAACCAAAGAACACAACAATGCAGTCACCTTTACTTTGTGCTACACTGCGAAAAAGAAGGTGAATTTTTAAAGTACCGTTCGTTGCGATTTTTCTGCCGAACTTAAGGTCTGACTTTTACTTTCCATAATTCTGTGTAACCAGACCACAATTAGCAGGTTCCCCGGTGCTCACTGAGGCTCATCAGGTGATACAGATTTCATTGTTTGGTATTTAAATCCCACTTGCTCATCTTTTTTTATGTGATGACTATGATGAATACCACTAAAGCTCTCTATACAGATAGATCCACTGCATTAAATTTGCACACTTAAACGGTTTACATCAACAGACTGTTAAACACAACCTACATACAATAAAGCACCTTCTGGTCTGTGTATGTGCAAACAATACTGGACAAATATACTGGTGACAAAATGAAAACTAAACTAAATCATGATTTTCTCCAGAGTGATCCTGTTCAGTCAGCTGAACTTGACCTCTGACCTCTGTGTAGAGTGAGAGGTTAGTTAAGAGCTGTGCCCTTAATGACTGACAATATATCAGGTTACCATAATCACACTCTTTTTGTTTAGCTTGACAGAAACCTACTCAAGATAAATGATTAATCACCTCGTTGTTTCAGCTTTACATGCAGGAAACAAATTCACTTGGTTTTAAACAAGACTGGGCTGGAGTCCTCTAAGAAACTGCAGAAATACATATCAGCAGACTTTTTAAAAAGATAATTTATTCATAACTACATCACAGCAGGCAAAACATAACTGTGTTATAAAGTGGTCAGTAGACTGGAGACTTTCAGGTTTCAGATGTTACTTTCTATTTTGACTTTGGGCACAAGAACATAACCAACCAAAATTCCACTTCTACAACATGGTGAAAATCTGTCAGTGGAAAAAAAATAGAGTCTACTTACTCAATTTGTGTCCATAGAAGAATCAGCAGTATGTTCAGAAGACAGTAGAAGAAGCACCTTAGTTCATTCCTCATAAAAATGCAAAATGTGAACAGCAGCCACATACAGCTGAAATCAGAAGAAAGCGGAAGATTAGCAGCACCTAAACATTTTTAAAAAACATTTTTGCACCAAGTAGAAGTTCTTCATTCCTCTTCCTCTTCATTCGCATCTCACATACAGAGAAGTCCCACGCACAAACCTTATATACGGTACATGCTACTTCCTCTTTTTCAGTTCCCCACCTGGGGGAGGGGGACGGGTGCTGGGGTTCCCATTGCAGCTTAAAATGAAGTCTGCAACACGGTCTTACAAGCTGGCGAAATATAAATCCACCACATTTCAGATATCTGCGGGGAGAGAGTGCATTATCCCCCAAGGCTTCACAATCATCTTAATTCATTTTTAAAACGTAAACACAGCAATTTAGCAGCATTGCCATGTATGACAAAACACAGTACAGTAGTCTTCATCTTCATCATTTCATTTTAATTTAATCAAAATCAGAAAAGTTAGTGGTTCGGGGGAAATTTCGTCATTTAGCCCAATTACAGTACCACGTCAGATGCATCAGTGTATTTCTTGTTAAATGTGAAAATCCATCGTCTACTCAAAAGTCAGTGACGTCTGAGATCATGATTGATGATTGATTACACACTCTACTTCCTGTTTATCCTGGGAAAGAAAGGAGAGTCCACGATGTCAAAAGGATGAGATATCAGAGCAGAAGATGTTCATTTGCTTTACACCATATCATCATGAGATACTGTGTTAATAATTCTGTGTGAAAACGTGTGCAAGCTGCGCAGTGACGACCACAATGGAGAAGTAAAAGATGACTCGGAAGAAGTACCGTGGCAGCGAATACTGAACGAGAGGAGATGACAAATACAGAGAGGAGATGGAGAGGAAATGAAGGGACAAATGAGAAGGAAATCAGGCAAAATCACAGAAACAAACTGCTGTTTTCTGTATTAATATGCCTCATTTGTTGGATTTCGATCACCTCAGAAAGTGTCTGAAAGTCTGAATGCATTCTGAAATGTATTCGGCATGAGAAGGCTTTCACACATCACATGTGTGAAGCACTTTAAAGGAAAGCCATGCCCTATGTTTTATTGCTTGAAAATGAAGAACAGCTTCTATAGAACTGAGAGTGAATTGATCCCAGGCCTTAAAGCTGCTGGACGAAAGGGTTAGCATAGCTCCACAGCAGACACTTCCTGTGCTCTCAGCGTCAGACTTCCTGCCTCGCAACACAGTCAGCGGCGGTCTGCCAAGCCACCATCGGCTGCACTTCAATACTCTCCCTCTTGCCTCCTCTTTCCAGCCAACTGCAGCACCAGAGCTGCGTCTTAAAGAGACACCTTGGTTCTCTCCCCTGTGCTCAGCTGTTTTTCTTTACCAGGCTCCAGTCTGGGGGGAAAAAACGTGTCTGAGCTGGTACTTCAGTTAACCATAAAAAAAACAAAAAACAGTGATCCCAACAGAGGCCACTGCAATTTGCTAATGCATCAAGAAAACACAGTTAGCTCTTTGCCTTTACACATAACAAATGTGCAACAGCAACTGCATGCCACATGAAATGCTACAAGAGCCAAACATTACAGGTACTGGAACTGATACTGGCAAGATGACTGAGAATGAAACAGTCATCCAAAAGCCAAAAAAACATCCACATCCCTTCTTAAAGGTTATTCTCAGAAATCTGGATTGTTTCCTTAATCACTTACCTCATAATTGTGAACAAGAAAACCCAAATGTCAAAATCTTTGGATATATTTCAAATTCTGCTTAATTTTGTTGGTTGGACTAAGATCAGAAAACAGAAACACTGTGTATTACAATGCAAAGCAGTTTGGTGAAACTCAGTGTTCAGTTTCTGTGGATGCAATTATCCTGTAAAGTGTCATCAATGTCTCTGACTATTTTAGCTTTTTGCTGAAATGCAGTTTTCTCTTTTTGGTATGTGCCATCATGATATCAGAGATGCCCTTACCGCATTTCATCATGAGGCAGTGCTTTGTAGCTGCTGAATCAGCAAATCAGACTGTACCTACAGTAAATCCCAAAAACATTTTAATAAACGCATGTGAGTCATTTCGCTGGAAACCAATTAATAAGTCAGCTTCAAAATATAAAATATCAAACATTAGGACAACATATGCTAAATGCACAATCAACAACTCTGACAATTTCAACAAAAAAGCTTCACCAAATTGGTATTTTGGGGCTGCTGTATTGTATTGTGTTTGTAATGTTATACACCCACTAAACAGTGGGAACCATAATATTGTCATTGCATCTCAGGCCTCTAGATGTTTCCACAGTTTTAGCCGTATCCAAACCTCAGTCTGTTGTTGCAACTGGAGTGTCACAATATTTTCAATATTTCCTCTTTGTTACCCATTGACATCAGCACTGCCCCTGTACAGCCCCTGTGTCTCAACAGACTACGAAGTAACGTCATCAGGTTCAAGTGTTTCTTGCAGTTTTCTCATCTCACCACAGAACCTGGAATGTGGTAGTCGTCGACGTCGTTGACACACATCTGAAGGGCAAACAGAGACTAGGTTCATTTGCTGAAACAACTACAAAAGAGGAATGAAGACAGGAGAAGAGAAGAGAGAGAGAGAGAGCGTTGATATGCCCCCAATCCTGTATGTCACAGTCACATGAACATTAGTGCAGCTCGCCTGCAGGCTAGTCAGTCACTTTAGATGCTTTGTGATCACACCACATATGACTCATAAACTGTAGGCCAAGCAGAGATGCCACAAAATGTCATTCAAATTCTTCGACTGTGTGAAAACTAACGGAATTATAAAGCAGTGTTATGCAAATGCAAAGAAACACAGTCATTTTACTGTCTTAATATTTGACAATTATTTAAGGCTTTTTAAACAGATAACTCACTATACTATGTTCATTATTACATGCATTCAAATTAGTGACTCACAGCAAACGAGATTGAAATTAATGAAATATCATCACTCGCTTATGATTCTCGTATCTGCTGACCACATACATCATTCGCATTTAAATTATGACTGTGGCTGCTGATGACTGTTGCATTCACGACACATGAGGCACACGGTCATGAGTTTCAGTGTTGTATGGACAGAGAGATGCCAGATCACATGCTTTACACAGGAAACTGAGCACAGAGAGAGCGCACAGTTTGGCCTTATGTTTCTACTACTACCACCCGTCCACGCTAAACAAAAGCACATGCAACCCTCTGACCGCAAAAAACATGCTCAACAGTGTTGCTGTTCTTTCTGCCTCGCATCTCAGTAGGAAATGACGAGAGGATCTTTACAATATCTCTGAATTCATTTCGAGGCACAACACAGTAATGCCAAGAACTCGGAGCTACGGTGAACTAAAACTAGTTCTGTGACAAAGCACATGAATGAGAACACAACCAGAGGCAACGTGAGCACGCAAACAAGGCTCTCGTCTGCTGTACGACGACTTCAACACTTTTCTTTATGAAAGCCTAAACGTAAACTAAACTGATGAGGTCCAAAAGTTATTGAACATCTTTGCACAGAGCTGCTGCTGGGTGACAGCCCACACAGCAACCAGCTTAGTCCTAAGTATTAAGAAACACACACAGACCACAAGTCTATAAATAGTTCCTTATCACTGCATTGATTTGCTCCTAAAGGAGGGATGTCAGATAAGGTTTAGGTCAATGCCATCTTTGTTAGTTTGCCAAATTTGGGGACCTGGTGTGGAGAGTGGCGACCATGGCTGTTAATGAGCTGAGATACCTGTCAATGCCCATCTTCAGCTTTAAGATCCTTTCACAGTAAGTTTCAAAATCACCAACAAGTCATACATAAGATGAAGTGAAATTAGTTGATATTTCTAAATTGGAAAACAAAAAGTGATAAAATTACTGTACTTAAATAGTGGTAGTGGGGGTTGCAGTATCTATGTCTGAGGGACCTTGAACAAGACACTGATCCCCAAACTGCAGGCCAGAAGGTCACATAGCAGTGTGTATCTGTGTGTGTGTGTGTGTGTGTGTGTGTGTGTGTGTGTGTGTGTGGCATTGTGAAGTGCTTTGAACTGCTCTCAGATAAAAAGGCATTAGAAGCAATGAAAACTGCATCTTATAGAGGCTGATGCTCGAACAATGCTCAGGGAGACATGCTGAGGGTTCACAGCAGGGGGTCAGGTTTTGACAAACGACATCTTTGTTCATTTTAAATGGACTGATCCAGAAACAGTGAGATTGTAGTGGAACACTTAACACAAATATCTATATAGTCACACCCTTGTAAGTCTACATGACTGTCAAACACTCTGAATAAACTTGTGTAAATCCATCTTAGTCATCACGCTTACAGCGACTCCAGTTACTCCAAATTTCTCTTGTTCAGCATAATCCCACTGTTCTGTGGCCAAACTGCACTGTGGCTCACTTCAAAAGTCTAAGTCTGCTTACTTAAATGAGATGATTTTTTTAGAGCCAAAATAGATGATTCCATCACTGATTCAGGAGAAGTCTAAAAATACTGGCGTCCCCCATGCTGAGTCAGTCAAATTATGCAATACAACAGTTTATCAACTTCCAGTGTAATCCTATTTTGAAAATATGATCACCACAAATCAAAGCAAACTGTGATAAAAAGTTTTTTGTTTTGCATGTATAAAACATGCAAAACAAAAAACTTATATAATTTTTTTAATTTTTTATAATGAATGCATGGTAAATAGTGTCAGGCACTCTGTGACAGCTACATTTTTACATGTAATTTGTCTGTGTTTGCAATATTGTGAAAAAAATCATTGTTATTTACATAATGATTCTTATTTCAACTGTACTGCCCAGCCCTTGTCTAGCATGTTGCATAATTTCATCTCCCACGTCAGGCGCATGCACCCGTTCTGCAAAAGGAGAACTATTTAAAAACAAGAAAGAGATGTAACAGTTGCACAATATCAAGAAAAAAAAAATCCCTCTGGCTACACACAGGTTAGTGTCACATTGGCGTGTGTTAACTCTGAATTCCTCCATTCAAAGCCAGCAGTTCTCTACAAACTAAATGTTTACAGTAGTAGCTCAGCCTTGCAGTAAGTGTGTCTGTGGAACTGCACGGAGAGCGACTGCTTCCAGCCAAATGGCATTCTGTCAGGTTGTGAACAAACACACACACATATATATTAACAAATTCTCCCCCTCCTCACTTTGTGCCACTTCAGTGTCGTGGATGATTTGTCCAGCTGAAGTCCAGAGCATGTGTTTGTGTTTGTGTTTGCATCTGCAGCCTCAACTGGTCCCTCTTCCTTACACAGCTCTTTGAAAATAAAACCCAAATATGTGGAAACACTGCAGTCCATTCCAGCTCTCCCTCTCCCTCTCTCTCCCTCTCTCTCTCTCTCCCTCTCTCTCTCTCTGCAGACCTCTTGGCACACACACACACGCCTTATGTTCAGCTTGACTGTTATGTGCCGAGCTACATCCTCACCGCGGACCAGTCTGTGAAAACACGGGGAGTTTTAAGAGAAAAACAGTCAACACAAGCTTCTCACTGACCATCATCTGCGGCTGGGAGAAAGGACAAACCTCGGCCCGCGGCCAGAAACTCTGCCGGAGCGCGGTGCCAGCGTGCGGGACGTCTGCGGGCGACTAAACGCTGCTGCGGACGGCGAAGTAAACAGCTCGTCTCAGCTCACTCGCCATCACTGCAGGAATCAGACGCGGCTGCTTTCTGGAAGATGACAACTTCTTTTTCTGCGCGTAAACCCGAACTCGGGTCTCACGGTTTCCGCTTCACTGACGCTATTATCCACACACACACACACACACACACACACACACACACACCACACCACACTTAGACCAAACTTCGGATGGTGTTTGCTTGACCTACCTCTGGAAGTACGCAGCGCTGTGTGCACCGTCAGTGTGTGTGTGTGTGTGTGTGTGTGTGTGCAGAGGACTGCAGGCACGCAGGCGGGCCAGCCACACTGGCCTCACCCAGAGCCTTATGTGCACTGGGTTGTGCAAAGTCTCTCCCACTGTACAGAACACCATGTGAGGATATAATGTTTCCCTCAGAAGTTAAGAGGAGGATTGCACTGACACCACGGGATGTATATAAGTCAGCTCAAAACATTTAAAGACACTAGTCTAAGGTGGTTATGGTGTTAACTTAGTCTGGTAACTCACAGTAAATGCAAACAATTAGCTGGTTTAAATGTTTTAAAAACTCTGCAAGCTGTGGTAGGTGTAGCCAACTTTACACAATACTGTAACACATGACTCTAAATGGTTTGGGTTTATTGTCTACATTAAAGCATTTTTATATATATATATATAAATGTTGCCAAGCATCAATGTCTCAGGTCTTGTTAGAAATTCTTGGCCCCTGAAAACAACTCAACCGAGGCCCCAAGCTCACAATTATCTATCATTTATGGCAGGTTCCTTGGCCTCCTGTCCAGACAGATACATGAAATCAAGTACAAATATGTATCCTGTATATTATGTGTGTATGTGTGTGGGGAAAAGTGGCTTCTTCTGCTTCTTCATCCTCTTATGACCTTTTCGGTTGAGTCAACTCTGAGAATGCATGGCTCTGGCTGCGGCTAATGCAGCTGTGCCGGCTGGGTCTCTTATCCGGGGTTTTAGCAGTGATGCAATGTTTCCAGATGTGGAACAAGAGGGAAAAAAAATCCTTATTAATCTAGCCTGAGGAACAAACATGTATTAAAGTCTTTAATACTAATATAGAGGCTCAAAGGTGTGTAAGCTGCACTCAATAGTGTTTATATACTTATTATTCCACTGCATGTTGAAGATGTTCTATAATTATTAATTTATGTATTTTGAAATTAATCATTAAATGGTGCATTTGGACAAGGGTGGCACCAAATAGCACACTGCGAGTCAAAACAGTGGGATTACATAACCGTCTTTGCCAACTTTTATATTTCCTACATAAATTCCACACAGTGAATGCGTGTCAGCGTGCTGACTGTGACTTTTCATACATCAGGAACTTTTAAAATTACATTTGTCCAAAGCGACTTACAGTAAGTGAACCTAACCTCTGTTGGAACAATATCAAAATGTTTATATGTAGATAGTTCTTCTATGATTTGTTTATTTGTACTAGGCTTCTGTGAGTCCACCATCTATCGAAGTAAACTGTATGAAATTAAATTCTGACTTATATTTGTATAACTTACATCACTTTGACCTGCCATGTTATCCAGTGAAGACAGATTTGTGTAAGACCTTAGTGGGCTTGTCTGGTTGAATAAGAGTGGAAGGAAAGCCTAGCTGTTCAGTGAGGTGGGAGTGGGTGGACGAGCATGTTGGACGACTCTGTGCTGTGGTTCGTTCTGCCAGATTTCCTCCTCGGATCCGATAGACAGAAAAGTCTCATGTTCAGCCTCCACTACTGAATTTGCAGGGATATAAGGGCACCTCCTGCTGGATTAAAGCGGACATCAACTGTGGATATTTTAAGACAGTCAATCTTGCTTTTGCAATGCAGTGCATGTTTGCACTGGATTTGCATACTTACACACTTACAACACCACCACTATCTACAGAAATAACCTGTTGAACTGCATTGGATTGTACAAGCGTAGATAAAACATGTGGAGAATCAGACTAAATAAATGCATTGTGAAATATTACTATTCAAATATTATCATGATTATTACATATTGTTTGCTTATTTTTGTCTGCGATACATTTATAAAAACTATGTTTCTCTAAAAACTTTGTGAATGTTCATAGATTTTTTTTTTAAATATTAGATTTATGTTTTCTGCATTTCATTGTTTCAATTTATGTGCATTTCTAGTAGACAAGTGTATTGTCATTCAGAAATTATTTCAATAAGGTACAGTCAAGACCACTAATTTCCAATGTGGGAAATAGTTTATAATGTGTGTAAAAACAAAAAAAGATTTAAATTAAAAATACACACAAATATCTTCATTTGATTTTAATTACTGATATGTACATTTTTAATAAAACTTAATTAAAAACTTAATAATATAAAACAGCAATTACACTGAATGAGCTAATGGGCAGAGTTGAACTTTTTCCTAAATGATTCACTGGTGGAAATATAATTTCTCTGCTTTGTTCAGACTAATCTGCATTATGAGTAACAGTTTCTATTACTCTCTTCAGGTGGACACATTCAAGAATTTCCCCTGTGCTTTTCTCCAGGAAACACTGGAACAGGCTGTGTGAACATCTGCATGATCCTGACTTTGTTTTGCTGCGTCAGTGCCAGCAGCAGCTCTGTCGCAGCTACTCACATCTGGATTAAACGTGGGTGGTTAGCGAGCTTGGACACATCTCAGTTTTCAAAGAAAGAGTCGAGCGTGATCGGCGTAACGGAGAATTCTGCTGCAATAATCGGTGGCTTAAAAGCAGGAGACGACAAAGCTGACTGGCTGCTCAGATGCTCCTGGTGGTCAGGCACTGGTTGACCACCTCCAGCAGCGAGGAGTTCTCCAGTGCTGCTGCCACCCTCTCTTTGTCTGCCAGCTGTTTGTTCACTGCACATACAACAACATAAACCATATAAGAAATAACATTTACATGGCATACTGGACAATCATAACATTTTGAAAACAGCAACACTGTTATAACTGTCACGCCTGCTGCCGCTGTGTGAGATTTCTTTACCTGCTTCCTCTGAGGCGTGAGTCCCGGGAGTGATGTGGACATCAATCTGAGTGGAAACAGAACAAACACAGCGTTTAGCGTGGGACTGAACAACAAAACACCAACAGGCAGAAATCCCACACTGCATTACATGTTGTGTATATCAACCAACACTCAGTCAAAGGCGACAGTGTGTTAAATGTGCATCCCTAGTACCAACACACACGTACCTTGAACCTGTCTGGCAGGGAGCGGAGCAGCTTGACTTTGATGGACAGACCAATTAGCGTGGCCATGCTGCAGTGGGGGATCGTGGGTGTGAACGCAATATCCACAACGCTTTCTGCATCATTAACCTGAGAAAAAGACAAGCAGATAGAAAGGGACTTCATAAACAACGAATGCAATTAACTCCTGCAATTAAAATGTTCTGTGAAATGTCCTTTGCTTTTTATCCCATTCACCCTGCAGTAAACTAAAAATAAAACATAAAAACACACAATTAAAAAGGTGCGTACCGTGACTCGGACTTGCTCCACAACATTGAGCTCCTCCAGAGACAGAGGATGCTCTGGGTCGTTGATGGATCTGATCAGATGTAACTTTAGTTAAAGAAGTTAAGACGACATAATAAAAACAACACAAATTATGCCTCGCAAACGCTGACCCCAAAATAAGTCTAGTACAAGTTTCACACTTTAAATGAAGTTCAACCATCGAAGAGCAGGAACTAATGGTGTGGATCATCTTCTCAATTATTAGATAATTGTTTAGTTTATCAAATGTCCATCACAATTTCAGTGTCCAAACAGGTTTTGGTGTCAGAACCTCAAAGATGTTCAAACTACAAAGACAACTTCAACATTTAACCATTTTCAAACTACTACTACTTTTCTCATGGTCAGTTAATCAATTAATCTAATCAAATGGGTGGAATAAGTTACGTTTATAAGACATATACAGACATAGAGATTTAATTTTAAAATCGAGTAAGTAAAGTTAACTTACAGTAAAAACACTTTTACCCCAAATCTAACAAACACGGATCACCCGAGGGATGATGCAACGGCTGGTAATGTTATAAAAGACGCATTTTAACGAGCAGACACACGCGTATCTGATCTGTCAGGCGTGAAAACCAGTCTAAACCAGAGAAGAAGCAGTCAGCTGAAGTTTGTTTTTAAACAGGATATCGAATATTTCTCTGTCGTCGATGGGGTCGTGGACGTCTTCATCCGCCTCGGTCGCTGTCAGCAGCCTCTCCCCGGACCGCTGGAAGATCACAGGGTTCTCGTTCTCCAGGCGGCTTCCTCCGGACATTTCTACACGTTAGTTTAGTCCTCGTTTAACCGTGAATCTCTTAACTGTGGACCGGTGCTGCGGCACTGCGTTACACACACTGCGCAGCTAGCACCGACTCAAACACTTCCGGGTATGACGGAAAGCGACAGAGTCCAAAAACGCGAGTGAGGGACATTCTTAAAGGGACAGTCCACCCAGAGTCCCTCTTGTGAATATAGTAGATTGTAGTTGTATGAGTGTGTAAAGAGGGAGAAAACATTTTAAATTAACCCTGTAAGACCCACGGTTGCAAATGTACAACATCACTTTTAACAACTCTAAAAAAAGGCCTGCAAATGTTTTTTTTCTCTCAAGACCACATTTACATAGTTAATGGGTCCTATTGTTTGTCCTCACAATGCTATTGGATAGAAGAAGTGTTTATAGGTCCGGTCATCTGGCCAGGAACTCACTCTACCTCCAAACTTCCCGCTGAGCTCATCTCCTTTTTTTGCATGACTGGATTTGTCAGGATTAAAGTAAGTACAATTGCTTAAATGTGTTTTTTGGTGTTTATTACAATGTCTAGAACATGTACATATTTAGTTATTTTGGAAACATTCATCAAATTTGATTTAGAGCTTGTTATGTCTATGTTGTAATTCTACAACGTTGGGTCAGAGACATAAGGACACTGCACTTTTCACATGATCACAAATTGAAAAAAAAATGTAGTAGAAATTTAAAATGTTACATGATTCATTGGAACTAAATTCTAAATGTGTTTTTCTGTTAATTTTTTACTTAGTTTAGCTTACACCATTATTAAACACATGAATAAATTGTATGGGATATTTGAAACTCCAGCATCTATAGCAGTATTTGAAACTCCCTGTATCTTTGTAGTTTTTTGTTTGTTTTTTAACTTCTAAATGATCCTGAGCTATTTTTCTCAGTGTTGCCCAAGCAGCAGTTAGTAGCATTAGGAGATAGAAAAGCAGATTCTGAATGCTCTGGAATTCTTGGGATGCCTGTTGCATTGTTCAGGGACCGGTGTGAATGGTCTTGAATGTGAACCTGTAAGTGCTCTGGGGGGATGCATGTGTTCCTTTAGTATGATAAGTAGAGAGCATAATAGGCTGCCAGACAGTATTGTTTGAATGTAGTGAAATGTTGATTATCATTTCATTGAAATTATAATACGTATGGGCATGCTAATGGGAATACTTAGACTTCTACCCACATGGTCTACCACCCTGTCTATTCTTTCAGTTTATCTACTACAATGAAAATACTGTATTTTATAATATCCGGGATGTCATTGATTCACTGAACATCAGATGTTGGGTGCACGTTTAAACACAGGATCCAGACAGCGTTCCAAGTTCCAATCTTTTATTTTGGTGAAGTTAACAGTCGGTTGGTGATGGATGGTAAAGGTGGATGCTTTTGTATCATTAATGCATCCACTCTCTTAAGGTCAAAGGGTTAAAATCCAGCCTCCCTTTGTTCACCTGAATGTTTGGAGGGAAAGAGGGAACAAAGGGCTAAAGGGCCGGGTTATATAAGGTTTGGGGGAGTGGCACGAGTAGGTGTGGCAGTGATGAGGTGGAGACTTGGAATTTAACAACAATGTAAGACCCATATGTATTATTCACATATTTAACTTTATTATTTTTTACTTTTTTCATTTCAGAATGCCACCAGCGCAGAAAGGTCTTCTATTCAGTGTGCAGGATGTGATTGCTGCAGTCCAAAATGGAGAGAGCGATTTTGAAATGGATTCAGACGACACTGATGCAAGTGACTCAGAGAATGAAGATGCAGGTGAAATGGACAAAGAAAACCACCAACCCATTGACTGCCCAGCCAATGATGATGTGGAAATCAAGCCCCAACCAATAAAACACACCGTGCCCCGGGACAGGTTTCTCTGGCTGAAAAAGGATTTTATCAGTCCCAATACTGATTTCTCTGGTTCAGAAATTACCAATGATGCCACCTCCCTCCTCACCCCACTGACGTACTTCCAAAAGTTTGTGACAGAAGACATGATTGAGGCTCTGACAAGAAACACAAATAAGTACAGCTTGCAAAAAAGTGGAACATCTGTCAACACCAATAGTAAGGAAATTGAGAAGATGCTTGGCATGTACCTGAAGATGGGCCTAATGCAAATGCCTGGAGTCCGCATGTATTGGGAGACAGACACACGGTACACCCCTGTTTCTGATGTGATGTCCCGCAACAGATTCCAATCTCTGTTGACTTCATTACACTTTGTAAACAACTTGACTGTGTCAGAGATGGAAAAGAAGGACAAACTCTGGAAAATCAGACCATGGCTGAATTCATTCAGGGAGAGATGCCTGCAGGTGGTACCCGAAGAGCCCAACTCTGTGGGTGAAATTGTGATTCCTTTCAAGGGGAGATTCAGTAACATCAAGCATTATATGCACGGCAAGCCACACCCATGGGGGTTCAAACTGTGGGTGAGAACTGGAATCTCTGCCATGCTCTGTGACTTTGACGTGTACCAAGGGAGTGTCAATGGAATAGGAGTCAAATCTGAACCTGGACTGTCAGGTGATGTTGATGTTGAGAGGCCTTACATTGTTGGTACCTACAACAAACACATGGAAGGTGTGGATTTGTTGGACTCATTTGCTGCCAAGTACAAGTTCCCCATGAAATCCCACCGCTGGTACATGTACATCTTCTGGCACACCATCATCCTTGCTGTGATTAACGCCTGGCTCCTCTACAAGCGCGACTGTAAAGCTCTGAAGATGACCAAGAAAGAGATACTGAACAGGAGACGGTTTCAGGCACAACTTGCATCCTCTCTCATCCTGGTGAACACACACAACACAACACACAAGCGAGGGCGACCATCTTCAGAGGAGACGAACACATTCACACAGACGGTGACATCAGGGAGCCCTTTGGATCCTCAGAAGAGACCATCCTCAACAGATGTGAGTCCCCCAGCCAAGAGGTCATCGGACCACCCCCCACTGGATGTACGCAAAGACATGATTGCACATTTCCCAGAAAAGACAAAGAGAGGACGTTGCAGACACTGCAATATTGGATACACAAACACACTGTGTAGCAAGTGCAATGTTCGCCTGTGCTTAACAGGTGAAAAGAACTGTTTTCGGGACTATCACTGCAAGTGAACACAGACTGCCTTCAAACCACAGTTGTTGTTTTTTACAAAAAGTTTTGTAAATACATTTTTTCCCATTATTTTTCATTAATAAATGCTTATTCATAAAACTATGATTGTTGTGTGGTTATTACTCATGATATATACTGTTATGGGGCTAAGTGAGCAATCAACCCTGCGAATGAATGCTTAAATGTTCTGTATATCTGTTCAGACAAAGTGAATACAAACACAGAAGTTCTGCTCCCAACAATGCCCAACGTTGCAAATCACAACATTTTCCTAAAAACTTACTAAAACGTAAAAAATCTGAAAACTCTTTAATTTCTATATCAGAGGCCTCCTAAAACAATATCTGGGAGGTCAAAAAAAATTCTCATTCTCAAAATGCTCATTTTTTTTCTATATTTGGGTCTTACAGGGTTAATAAATAAAACTGTTCACAACAAGGTAAGGTATTTTACCTTATCTTCCAAATGATGTGGCCTTTTGTGTGTGCATTTTTTTTTTTTTTTTTTTTTTTTTTTATAGTGGTCTTCAAAATGTATTGTCTTGTGTGTTTTGGGGTGAAATTTCTCTTTACTGGCTGGCTGTAACTCCTGGTTTTGTCCTACAGATGGCAGAAACTGTCCATTTTAGCCCTCGATAGTACAAGTCACTGCAAGGTACTGACAGTCTGATAGGACAAAATAAGCTCCCAGATGCCACACCTGTTGGTCTGTCAACATTGTGGCAGTTTGAGATGAAATAGTGTGTTTTAGTAAAAAAAAAAAAAAAAGAACAAAAAAAGAGAAAAAGATCAAGAAACTAACGTGCAATAACCTTTGAGGTTTAAAGCTTGCAAGCAGAAAACTATGACTTACTGTATTCATTCATCCATCCATTCAATAGTTTGTTTAAATTTGTGCACACTGGCCACAATCCTTCTTTTGAACACATTGTGCCTATACCTATACAGGGACTCTTTTTTCCATTTACAGTATAATCGATGAAAAGGAGAAAAAATAGTCACCAGGTAAGTAGACTAAGACTTGATCCACTATCACCTCGTAACAAATAAACCAACAATCAGACACTTCTGAGCGAGTATGCAGAATAAAATAAAGAAATGGGAGAAAACACTCTCCTGATAAAAAGTGTCTGATTTTAACCAGTTCTGGTGTGTCTCCCCTGCCGGTGATTTCTCTGGTACAACTGAATGTAAGTGAGGTAATGTACAGTAGGTGGATTAACTATACTATACAGCACCTCACTTTGATTCCACTAACCTTGGTTTTCAATGCAAGATTAAGTATGATACTGTGATTTTCTGTCCATATTCAAAGCTAACTTTCTTTCCAGACCTGGACAATCATTTAAATAACTCTATGTTAAGGCATTCAACAAATATAGCTCCAACAATGAAATTAATTGTAATTTTTATCCTCGTTAAAATGATAACATGCACAAATTGTACTGTCTAATACAGCAATAGATATCCTTTAAGCATAGAATACCGACAGGAAGCCCAGGTGACGTGATTTCACTCTTTTCATTGTGTTTTCGTTTTTTACAGAGACTGATCAAAAAGAAAGAGAACGTCTATGGGAAAATGTTATATTCATTTGTGTTATACGAGATCTGACGAGACCATCACCAGCAGAGCCTGCGCTCACACCTGAAATGCTGATTTCATCAAGACAGAATCTTAACGAGCTGCTGAAGTCCGTGGACATGCGGCAGACCAGTCGATATGAATAGCTTCATTTCAACATGTTCACCTTTTGAAAAAGTGTGCATACAATATAATGAGGGTGCGTATGGCTGCTGAGATCTACATGACACTTTTTGATGTAAATGTCATGCAGAAGGGCAGAAGCAGAGGAAAAGGGCAAGTGACAGTTTGGACCAACAAGCTTAAGATTCATAATTCCAACTTTTTGATGGCAAACTGTTATGAAAGATCGCTTCTATGAAATAAGATAACATTCTCTCTAACAATTATTTATTTTGCTAACTATAGTCAGATTTGTTTGAGTCATGTGTGGTTCTCTTGATTCCTCGAAAGATTAGTAATAACATGTACCTATTGGCAGCATTAATAAAACATTTTACTCCTGATCATCTCATGCTCACAGGGAAGCAGGCACAGGTGACCACATCAAACTGCGACAATGTCCGACAAAGACAGAATCTTAATGAGCTGAAAAAAAAACAGACAACTGATCAATAAAACTTCAAATCCACATCACACATATCTTTGAAATTAAATTCTCCAGGACCTTAATTTCTAAAAAAAAAAATCTATAATTCACATAATTTTTTTGGGTTGGAAAATTAACAATTTGAAGCAACATGTCCCCAGGGAGAAGGATACCTTCAGATTAATGCTGTGCATGACCAAAATTGACAAATAAGCATTTGCTGTTGCAGGCTGTCGAGGATCATGGTGAACTTCTTATAGTTTGACACTGTGTCCTGTGCAAAAACAGTACTACTGTATATCCTGTGGAAATATGCATATGCATTTAAACCAGTCTTTAAAATTCGTAAAGATACGAACAACAGTATGACTGACTACATCTGTGGACACTGTCCTGCAGTTGTCGTGCTCTGTGTGTATTCAATGATTAACTTGAGTTGGTTCTAAGTGTTTCAGTACACAGTGGGTCCAATATTTATATAGAACCAGATGTTAATCTTCAACTAGCGCTACGCTGATAGGCCCAGAGCAGTACACCTGATGTGCATATAATGAGACTGTGACAACCAGTGCGTGTAATATAGCATGCGAAAGGGCAGCAAGATAAAGAAAGACAAACAATAATGATTTTCCTAATTGTGACGATTTGAATTCACATAAATCGGATTTATTCACAAAGATCAGACTGGCCTGTAGAATTGGACCAGCCCTAGTTTTATATTCTTAAGAGATCAGTGTGCTTCAAAACAGCTTTAAACACCTCAGCCTTTAGATGTAGTCAGACAACATATCTTACAAACTGTAAGTGTTTTCAAGCTTTTTGTAAATTTGGATGAAAACTCAAGAGAAACATGACAGAAAACACAATAATCTGCATGTGTATATACTCTACAACTCTAAGGTTATAATATGGCAATAACTGACTTGATTTTAGTATGAATCCATCTTCACTGATTTTCAATGTTTTTACTTGACCACCTGCAGGCTGACAGCTGTCCAATAATTGATAAAGATATTTCAAACTGACAGGTTTAGATTGTTTAAGATTTGCTACCAAGTGTATAATTAAGCCCATGGAGACCACTGCCTTTTATACTATATAGCTTTTGGCCAGTGGAGGAGTACACCGAATGTATTATACATACTGAATTTTGTTAGAGGGTTCGCTGTTCCATGGAGATCTTCTTTGTTTTCTCAGAAAACGAGATGCTCTCCATCATTTATGATTTACTGAATTAAATATACAATCACAAGGTCAAAGTTAAACGAGGATAGAAACTTTTTTTTTTGTTGTCAATGCAAGAAATACCAGCTGAACAGTGACAGCAAAGTTTAGAATATGTTGAATATAAAGCAGTGTGGCCTGTGTTCACTCACAGGAAGAGCCACTGTCCATCATTTGTGGTTCACTAAATTAAACATGCATATTCAACTGCAAGGTCAGATCAAATTCTGTCTCTGAAAACACTAAGAAAATGCTCAATGATGGGGTGCAGAAAAACATACCTCATTCAGATAAGGAGCACAATGGAGATTCCTTTCTTCTTCTCTCTTGAAAATACACAGACAGCAGGTCACATCCCTCCCAGCTGAAAAATATCCTATTAAATTATTTATTGTTGTTAATAATTGCAGGATATCAGAAACTTTGCAGGATTGACATTTGAGAAACACGGCAACAACCAAGAAGAGACAGCAGGGGGTGACTTTCTTTTACAAACAGATTAGCTAGAGGAAGAGTGTCAGTCAAATACTTTATTCTCCATGAAAACAGTACCATTACATTGCAAAGTTTGGTACAATATTATCTCACTTGTGTCTAAAAATGTCTATATGACAGTTGTTATGGCCTTGTGTAAACCTGATTTAAGTGTATTGTTGTATAGGTTTGCTCAAAGAAACAAACAAAACTATTTATATGTACTAAATTATATATGGAACAGTCCATGTGTGAAGCTCTTGTGCAAGTTTTAAACACTGTTCTCACATTTATAATGTTGATACTGATTATCTGGTTTTAACTGGACTCACCTCAGGCATGTTTCATAAAAATGTATAATCAGATGAAAAAATATTTATAGCCAATGTTTGCCTGAAAGTCTCTCAAGGGCATAAATTAGCTCCCAATTTGTAACCATATCTCCAGTCTCATTTAACTTGATCCAGCGTTAATCTTGCTCAGAGAACAAACATGGCTACCTAACTGCTTTTCATGAGGCGTTTCTATGTGAGCTCAGCTCTGCAGCGTGGGTTTGCCGGGACTCTGCAGTGGGATGGGGTTTCCTCCCTCAGTGAGTGTTAATTAATAATGTCATTATTATACTTCAGGAGAGGAGCTGCGGCGACTGCAGGGAGACAGAGAGAGAGAGGGAGGTGAAAACAGAGGGAGATTAAACAGGTTGTTCATTTAGGCACTTGTCATCTCTCGTAATGGTTTGGGTTGTCTTCACGCTCTCCCCCCAGGATAGTGCTGAATGTCAAGAGAGCTTAAGAGACTGAGCTTCAGTTCAGAAACACAGATTGTAAGCAAACACGGGGAGGAAATCACAATTTGGAAAGGGACTCACATTAAGCTCAGTTTCACATCAAGGGATTTATACATTTAGTTCAGCTCTGCAGTTTCCAGAAGTACAGTTGTGAATTAGTTGAATGCCCTGGAAACCTGAGGCCAGCTTGGTGTGTAGACTGAAAAACTTGACACTCAGATATAACCTACATTCCCTGGACCTTAGCTATTTCATTACATTTTCAACAGGGATGTGGCCCTCAGGAGCTCCCAGTCAATTTGAATCTCTGCCATTCTCCGAAGTATTTGCTCTGCGGACATCCCACGCTATTACTGAGAAGGTGAGCTGGCTTTCTGTCACAGCTCTGTATAACTGAGACATCTCTTTGCACACCTTAAACTTTTTTTTAGCTGCTGCATAAAGGTGAGCCATTAAAGACCAGCAACTTTATAAAACTCATATGCCTGTTAGAGTCTGCTTGTGGTTCTTTTTAGTGTAATTAAGCTCCACACACACCAGACCTGACTCCTTCAGGCAGCTTCATCTTCACAAGACATCATCCTCACCATGGCATTGAGCGTGACACTTAACCAACACGAGGGGCTCGAAATGCTGATTGGTGGTCTCCCTCCTCACAGCTTCACTCTTAGTTTATTTAATGACCCACAGCCATCTCCACATATGAGGTCCTATCTGGAGAGCAGTGTTTTCTGGGTATTTTTGTTGGCTTCTGGATGACACCGGGGGGAAATGAGCCTTCACAAAGGGGTGAGCGACATGACAGCTCCCTGATAGCAACATGTAATAGTTTATTGCCACAGATCCGTACTATCCAGCACTGGCAACATTATCCATCAATCACACACACACACACACACACACACACACACACACACACACACATTCAGCTCGTTGATTCTTCTCCCATTCTCTTGGGAGAGGGAGTGAATGAATTCAAACCCTGCCATGCTGTTGACTACCATTTCATCATGCATCGACGGCATCTTCATCATTCCAGAGTCTGATTCAGATTTATAACTTAAGTACAGACTTCATTAGTGATATAATAATGACAAAGTGATGGACATGCGCAACACTTCCTTATATTCAGTAGCGGTAAGAAGATCAGATCATTTACTTAAGTGAAAGCAGGATTAAACATAATAAAAATACTCCATTACAAATAAGTCATTCAAAAGTTCAGAAGTATTAACAGTAAAGCAAAGGTTAGTCAAAAGTACACATTATTATTTATCACATTATTACACATTATGGACCCTTTCAGACCTTTAGACTGATTTTAGCTGCTGCTTTAACTGCATTTTCACTATTTACGATAATCGATAAAATTATTGAAAAATTAAACAACTGTTAAACGGCTCATGAAAATACTGACTTGCTGCAGCCGTAGTTAAAAGTAGTAAAAATATAACATAATGTATATAAATACATGCATATATATATACACTATATAATAAAAAGGGTAAATATAGTATAGTAGTTTGGAAGTATAAAGGAGCATCAAATGGAAATACTTAAGTGAAGAAAAACTGTCTTGAATTACTGTAGTTGAGTTATTGTATTTAGTTACTTTCCACCAATACTGGCATTCAAACCAAACATGGTACTTACCATTACTAAGTGAACAGTTACTCTTTTTAACTTTTTTCACATCCCTAAAAATAAATATCCGAAGAGAGGAGGAAAGGTTTTTTTCCTAACTAACCTGTGTGGTGTGTGGTCAGCCCAGCCAAGTCCAGAATCTATAATAGCTCATTAAATTCCCAACACAACCTGCAAAGTTTAGTTTGATCTCAGTTTTAAAGTCCGGCGTGGGCTGAGCCCTTGGAGGTCATACATTTCCAGACACAGCTGTATGAGTTAACGCCCAAATTCATGCTGGCAAGAAAGGAGAATGAGTTGGTTTTATTTTTCTGTGGAAATATTTCAGATGTTGGAGAGATAGATCGATGCTTTGACTTTTCCTCAGTTGCGTCGTTCCCTTGTGTTTTCTCAGATTAACTGCTAAACATTTTGACTGCTCTTGTGTGTGGGATTCACAGAGTAGAAAATGTTTGCTTTTGGGAGATTGAAAGATGCTTTCTGATGTCTCTTATTCTTTCTGCAGTTACATTTCAGAGCCTTTTGCTTTGGCTAGACTTGATTTCTTGCTGCAGGGCATTTTGCTTTTTAGTTTTATATCCTAAAACCTCTTTAAAAAGACCTCTGAAACAGCAACGGCTCTGAGGAATTATCTTTTAAAAGCCACAACTGTCAAACCTTTGAACAGTCACCTCCTGTCAGATTCTCCAGCCTGAGGAAAGTATGAAAAAAAACATATCGCCTGGTGGTGAAAGAGAATCACATTGAATTGTGAGAATATCAGTTCAAACCCTGATTTGAGCAAACATTCAGACTTTAAAGCCACTATGTGTAGATTTTTTATGTGAATATAGCATCTTTAAGTTTTTTATTCATAAAAAAAAGTTGAATGATGAAAACAATTTACTTGTTTACAAGAAAAGACCATGTTCTGACTGGGAAGACAATCGCCAGAAGTGTGTTTATTTTCTAAAAGCAGAAAAACAACAGACATAGATTATAAAAACAGGCTGACAGGCATCCAAACAGACAGGCCCGCTTCCTCAGCAGCCAGCCAGTGAACCTCAGGACAGCTTGATATGAGGGTGGTGGTTGTTTTTCTTTCTTTCAATCAAATTTATGTAAGGAGGACTATGATGAATGTACCTGCTGTCTTTGGAGAGACAAGGGATAAACAGAGAGAGAGAGAGGGTTTCAGAGTTCAGTATTAGAGGATCATAGGTTTATGGTAAAGTAGGTGCAGACAGTGACACATGAGGGTGTAGAGGTAGAATGGATTTCATATTGATTAAACCTCACGCACAAACACAAAAATAGACACAAGCTCACCAATGGTTCACCAAAATCTTGAAAACCTTGAACCTGAACTCATATCTGCTCGAATGAAATTATACACTTTTTTTGTTTTACAAATTTCAGACTGGATTTTTATCCCTCCATTCCACCGAAACCACCCTGTCACTGAGGTGACGAATGATCTTTTGGTTATTGATGACTCAGACCACTCCTCTGTCCTCCTACTGCTCCATCAATACTGTTAATCACAGCTTGTTATCACACTGTCTCCAGCACCAGCTTCAGCTTTGGCATGGCTACACTTACAGCGTACTTTGTAAAACCAATTGGTTCAAAAAATGTTGAGACTCTACTCACCTGAAAAACAACTTAGAGTAAAACCTACAATATATTTAGGTTTTCTTAACAATCAACATGTTGTGGATGTGTGAATAATGCAACCCTGGACAGCCATGCACATAGTACCAATCTTCAAGAACAAGTGGATTTCCTAAAATATGAAAGTATTATTTTAACCAATCCCCAAAAGTGGTAAATCAAAAGAAACTAATGATCCAAGAATTAATGCTTTTTAGTGGTCTGTCTTATTATGTATGTCAAGAAATACAATAGCACTCCAACATTGTTCAGATGAATTTATTATGGCAGCCTTACACCAAGACACAGCATCACTTTGTTGTCTGCCAGCTGAGCTGGATTTCGTCAAGAGAAAACACCCTTGGCCAATAAAACGTTAATGCTACACTGCATGTGCATGTGTTTTTTGACTTGTATTCTGTGCACTGCATGTTTGTGCACATGTGCAAAGGGGCCTCATGGTGATAGTTATTATTAAAATAATAATCATTAGTCTGTTCTCATGATGTGATTCAACACAACAGGGATTTCACCCACACCCAGCTCATAAAAGTTTCACAAACACCCCAATGGTGTTTGTTTTCACAAGAAAAGAAAAATCACGAAGTGAGTGCATTTTACATTTCCTGCACCAGCGGTGTGTTGAAACAATCTGGATAGTTAACATGAACAGTGACATCCACCATGGTTAATCAGACACAGACTGTGTCACAATATTAATTCTTAACAGGTTTTGAGTAGTTAATGAAATCACATTTTAAAAGTGGCATAATTAAATTCACTCCAAAAGCTGCAGTATGCATACTAAAGCTGTTTAGTTTTTGAGTTGGCTTTTAATGTTCACTATGATCCCACAATCCAGTTCAGTTCAGTCCAGTTCAGTTCAGTTCAGATCTTTTTTGTGCAACACGATAAACAATAAAATAGTGAGACAATAGAAGGCAGTGAAGGTGAGAAATCTAGTATAGTGCATATTGTTAATAAGAGCCATGTAACACCAAAAATCATCAGCCAATAAGCAATATTTAGAATCATACTTTAACAGGAGAGCATGTGTTAGTGTAGTGTCGTGTATTACACTAACATAGCTTCATCCGCTCTTCTGTAAAAGAACACACAGGTCCTTTAGTGTTAACGCTCTGGTTTAAACAGCTTGGTAACGACCAGCAGCTGCGTGTCTAACACTCTCTGCCTCGGCCAACATTTCCCATCCTGTCATTAGAGCAGATTGGCTCTCTCTTGACCTTTTACTGTAATTATGTTCTGTCAGTGCGGCCTGTCTGTTGCTCTCTAATTCATATTTGGCTCTACAGAAGGAACTGACGGACCGCTGAATTAATTCTGCTGTGATGGGCGTTTTAATCAAGACAGAGAGAGCAATGATGGATGGCAGAGAAGACAGTTATAAAACTAACTTCACAAAGAAAGTATCTATCTATCTATCTATCTATCTATCTATCTATCTATCTATCTATCTATCTTATGGTTTTGATATTAAACAAAGAGCATCTTTCTTTTCCAGGGCAGTGGAAACTTCCAGCAGAGCGCCGACCTATTTTACTCCAAAGATGAGACACATGTTTTTAAGGAGAGCAGTGATGTCGCTGTGTGATCTATGAGGGTTTCAGGGTTTAATGCCCCGATGCCTGGCAGAGGAGAGGCCGAGGACAGAAGTAACAGTGCAGCATGCAGGGCTTTTTAGAGGAAAATCACCTTTGTCTGATACATTACTTTGCTATTTCTCTAATGGTAACCGAATGTGGTACCTCGGACACAAAACATCTGGCTTTTTCTCAGAAAAAAATCAGGGGATGAAACATTTCAAAATGGTAGTGGCTAGTGGGAAGGTAGTAGGAAAAGCTTCAGGTTAATAAATGAGCTCCCATATTTTAGGCATACATAAATATATTGTGGGAGTGAACTGTTCACTTACACTGGTCTTCAGATTTTCAGTCAATTACTGTAAGAGCATGCTGGCATTTCAAAAGAGGAGAACTCAGCTGGAATATGTGATCGATAAAGTATCACATCAATATTTCATGAATAGTGATCTGGGGAGTTTGAGCTGAAATCCCTTAAAAACTACTAGTCATCCTTGCACCTCTGGATCCATTAATGGCTTCAGGTATTTGCTGTGATCAAGTGAAGGGAAAGAACGTATACATTCAACAGCTGTGAATGACATTACCAAGAATCAGCTGTTAACACAGTACATTTACATTACATATTAACATTCCTCATTTACATTCTAACTAGATGAAGAAAATGATATTGCTTATACTGCTATTGTTTGAAAATGTTTGATATTAGTGCCGATATAATACAGAGTTTCTTCAGTACATTAATTTAGGGAACATGTTAATGCTTTTTCATTTAACAAAATATTAAATAATCAACTTTGGCAAAATAAAATATAGTCTAAAAGGTATCAAAGTTTGCTGATTGGACTCTGTTAAATACTCAAACATACCTAAAAAGGTGTTAATGTAACAGATACCCAGTCTTACTCAACATACATTAAGGGCTTTTTGTGATATTTTAGAGATCTGTGTGTTGTACTGGTTAGTTTTGCACAAACACAAACTTTTGTGCTTGATTATGGTGCATTCTCGATCCTTTGACCTTCTTAAAATAAGTGTTCAGATCTCAGACGTTTGAAGAAGAGGACCAGACAAAATGTACCTACTTTCCAAAGTGTCCTGTGAAGGTCTATTGGTCCTTTCAAACACAGACGTACAATCAGAATCATTTTACTCTATGAGCTCATCTCTTTGATGGGTTGAATATCGAGGCCACACTGACCCAGACTGACTTTGACTATTTTTATTGAAATTCACACTGTTAAGTGTTAAACGAACTTGAATTAATGATAATAAAATGTAGAATAATTTGACTCTCTCTCTTACTCACCAAATTACTACAAATCATGATTGTAGTGATTAGCCTTATCTATACATTTTGTTCAAATTAATCTGATTAACCGTTACAAAAGTGATTAATTCCTCAATAATCTCAACTCAGAAAGAGCCTTGTTGGACGACTGCACCTGTGCCATTAATAATCATTCAGATTACACTTGATAATTCAGATGTTCTAGTCAATAACACTGATAATCAAAGAGATGTGATTTCTTTTTTACCTTCATTTTCATTAACCTGATACTCATACTTGAACCTACAATTTTTGAACACAAAGACACACACACACACACACACACACACACACACACACACACACACACACACACACACACAAAGTGCCGGTATTAATTTTCAACCGTCTTTTGTTTTCAGTTGACATTCACTGCCAAAGTGTTGAGATTCAATAGACTGTTCAGTCTGAGAGGGAGATCTCTATTAAGATAGGCCTGAGTGACTGCAGGCTTTAAGAGCTGAGCAGCCTCTCTCCAGCCAATAATGGGAAGCAAGTCAAACAAGGCTGAAGCAGGACTGAGAGGAAGACGAGGACAGCACCTGCTGAATAAAACCCCTGGGAAGCAGTTCAGCTTTACAGAGCACTTTTCTGTATTTATGGATTCTTTTGTCCTATTTATGGAGTCTATTAGAACATTTTGATTTATATATTTCACCTGTGTTTACAGAGGAGGTTTGCTGTGCATGCATCCCTCTCTTCAGCATCGCTTTGGCCTTACTTTACTTTCAGGCAGCTCAGCAGTCGGGAACGCCACAGTGCAGAGACGATAATGAGAAGGATTAAGTAATAATCTTTTTTTGTGCTATTTAAGATTTCCCTAGAAAACGTCTGGCACACAGGAAGTGATCCATTTGGAATAAACAGACATACACCCGGGTGTTAAGCATGATTTCATATTTTAACTCCAGCTTCAGGTTTATCCCGTATTACCAGAACAAACAATTCACTGTATCTGTTCAGTGTTCAGTGTGTATAAGCTCTAACAAGACTGAATATTATTCTTCGAACGGTGAAAAAACATGGGTTGGTTGAATTCGTTCAGCTTTATCATCAGTAGTTGCCTAAAGAATGCTTAGTTTACCACTTCACTTGCTAATTATCATCGTGGTGTGCTCACCCAGTCTGCAAGCATGCATTTTACAAAGCAACATTTTAAAAAGAGACAGGCACTTTGAAAAGTCCACTCGCAGTGGAGTGCTGAAGGAAGCAGAATGCAACAGTAGGCTGCAAAACAGCAAACCACATCGAGAAAGTCAGACAGGCATTGTCCTTGGTTCCTTCTGAGGTTCCTGAGACAGAAACTTATCGTAAGTTTGTACACAACTTGCATTCATTTCAGTAAACTATGAAAAAAGCTGAGACAGAAAAAACACTGATCAGCATTAATCAGATAATGAGGCCTTGGAGGTGATGATCCTCTTTCCAACAGCCTCCTGTAACAATTGTGATCCTGGTATATGGGGAACGAAATAGCACTAATGACTGTTCAGGTCAGGTTCATGGCCGCTGCAGTGAAAAAAAAGGCAGTTTAGTTTATTCAGAATACTACAAATCTCATAAGGAAGGAAATCGGAGAGGAAATTGGATTTAGCTCTTCTGAGTGATTTTATATGTGAACCAGCTCTCTTTTAAATTCCTCAGTCACCCTCATGTCATAGCCCTGACATTTGCAGTCTACAGTAACAATCCCAGTGCCTTGGAGTATATTTTCTCCCATTTTAGCTATTGCCCATTCCTAATGTATTCTAAAAGACTTCCAGCTTGGTTATTTGCTTCTCTTCTTCCAATCATGTCTCACTAATTTACTCCCTGTGGGAGATGTCACAGGGGCCACATCACAGATTGTAGGTAAAAAAAAAAATTGTAATTCTTTTCTCTGTGTGAGCTGTGTGTAAGTAAATATGGCAATGATTTCATTTGAACCAGCTGTGAAGAGGCAGTGGGCCCGCATTTTTTGTTGATGCTGTTGGCAGTCAAGCTTTGTGATACTGGGCTGCATCCAGAGAGTAAATCCAGTAGGCCATAGGAATGACAATGTTAGGATTGTCTGCTCTGTTTGAGTTGCCATATTTGCAGGCCAAATAAAGCATAACAACCAACTGTCTCTCTAATAATTCCCTGTGCTGTAGGTTTTTGAGAGACGGCCTCTTTTTTTTGGCCTGACTATCCCAGATGCTTTCAAAGCATTTCTGCTTTACCTTGTGTTAGTTCTTGTGTTCTGGAAATGTTTCAAAGCTTTTGATTTTTATCTTTGAAACTTTCACTCCCTCCCGGTAAAGACACTGAAGACTCATTTTCAATCTTAAAAGCAGAAACACCTGGAGGATCGACACAAAGCATCCATCTTTTGTCTCTTTCTTGTTTTTTGTTTCCAAATTTTGAATACAACAAAATCCACCATGCCCTACTGTCTTTTTAATCATCATATTCTGAAAGTATTCCCATCTGATTTTCCACCCTGTCAACATTTGTCAGATTATCAGGATGTGACTCGGGTTGGTGAGTACACGTGTGAGAGGTTAGGTTGCCTTCTCCTTGGCACAAATATCTGGCGAGAGTTGGATCTGGCTCTCTGGCTCTTCCAACTTTATTGCTTTAACACATTTCTGAACATGAAAGCAGATCTCCTGCCATGTAGCTTGAGGCAATATCCTACATATTATATGTATACCAACGTGTTACCCATTTGATAGCTACACTTTCATTTTTATTACACTAATATAAGATTGAAAACATGAATGAAAGGTGGGTTTATTTAGGCCTTGGTAGTACTCGAGACAGACATCATTTCTGGAAAAGACTGGACAGATGATTCGAGTGCTTTCCTTCACTCAGAATCCTTCTTACCTCTGATTGGACAAACACATACGTTGTTTACAAAAATCATACTTTTGCATAGTCATATTTTCTTTAATTGTGTTCACGCAGATGCTTGTCCGTCAATCATACATGTGTATCTTGATTGAAAAATCATCTTGCCCGCCTGAACCTCCTATTTATATGCTGTTTTTTAAATTTAAATAAAGCCTACTTAAAGTTAGAAATGCTTAACATGTTATAATATAAACACTCACCAGCTGTGCTTATCTTTAATTCTGTGTTTTGTCCTTTTTTGCTTTACCAGTCACACAGAGAGGTATTAAGATTTTATGAATTATCTAGTTAAATAACTGACCACAGACCATTTTCATGACCTTGCTGCCTCCGAGTGCATCCACTCGTTAAACATGCATGTCTTCCTCAAGGATCTCATGGTGATACCTGATGAGGAAAGTGAGCATCACTGATTCATCTTTCTCTGCTCAGATCGCCTCAGTCAGTGCAGGAAGTGGCATCTGATGCTAAATGTTTTAAACACTGCGGTCTGCATTGAAATCTGCTCACTTTGTACGTGTGCTGTGCTGTTTCTCCCACTCCTTACATAGGTCCCAATAACACATAAACATAAGAGTCTTTCTTTGGCTGAGACTGGCTCATATTTACTGTTGCAGACATGAGAGTGGTATTGATCATCCTATCTACCTCTTGGCAAGAATAAGCGTAATTCTAAAAATGTCAAACTACTCCTACTCCTTGCAGCTAAAGGCTGTGAGTTGAGTTCAGATGTTTTTGAAGCTCAAGATGATTTCTTAATTTTTCAGCCGTCAGTGGTGTGTATGGATTACAGTTTTCAAAAAGGTTTTTTTAAAATGTGTCACTTGATCTTCATGTCGAATTTCTGTATTTTCTGTTCACACTTTCACTCATGCATTTTTCTCACATAATGAAACATAAGATGTACAACTGCAGGCTGTGAAATCAGCACAAAATCTTTTCCCCCTTTTGCTCTATGTGTTCGTCTTCCTCGGGACCATGTGTGATGTGATATATTACAAGCAACTCTCCTCTATTGTTCGGGATGAGAAAGGCACCCAGGCCATCTTGTAGGTAAAGCTGAGATGAATGTAATGAAAAATCAAGCCATTCAATGTGGCGAACAAGAGGTTTCTGGGTGCGGAACATTTCATAGGCTCATATAAATTCTCTCTGCACCCGGAGCAAAGGTGCCAATTTTCGGTGACATTTTGGCTTGATGAGTGGCGGGGGAATGGCAGGTTCCTGAGTTAATGAGATTTGTCCAGAAAGGCCAATCTGCTAATCGAATGGGATTTCTTCCCCTTTTAGACTGATCATTTAGTGGCCAAAACAGCAGACTTTCCCCACAGGCTAAACAAGAGGACAAGACTCCAACTTCACACCATTAAATCCATTACTGGAACCCTTTAGGAATGAGGAATATTCATTTCAAAGATACATTAAAGAGTGGGTTCCTGCAAACATGAGAGCTGACAACATGACCAGACTTAAAAAGAGGCACAGGCACATAGCATCCCATTACCTCGAGTGAGCACGCCAAATGACACAGACAACAACAGATAAAAGCAGAGGAGAGATCCAACAGGAATGTCTTGTGAAGAAGAAAACCTGCTCATTTCAGAACAAGGTGTTTTTCATTGCAGATGATTTGAAAGAACAAATACTGTAGGATGTTTGGCAGTAACAATTTGTCTTAAAACAGTCCAGTGAGCATTAACTGATTGACTTGCAGGTCAAATGCAATCTAGGGTTAAAATCTGGCTGAATTTGGTTGACAAGGGAACATTTTGATGACGTCTTCTGTTAGAGAACCACAGTCTCAACAGTCTGAATTAATAAAGCAGATGTTTACATTCAAATGTAGTATATATACACATATATATATACACACACACACAGACACACACACACAATATATATCTATATGTGAATTAGTGTGTTTTCTCTGTGTATGTGTGTTTCGTGCGTGCTTGTGTGTACCACTTGATGGCAAACACTAATCCTTTCACTATACTACCAACAGGCTTCGCTGATCTCCTGCAAGGACAAATGCTAATCAGATATTAGAAAATATTAGCATATAAGCATCAAAAATCTGTTTTCACACATTATATTTTCCCAAAAAAATAACACTGCTGGTTAAATATTGAGAATCCCTGGGCTTCAACCTTGTAGAAAGTCGACAAGTGAAGTCAAAGTGACTGTGGTCCACTTTACTTTCTCACGTTTGTTTTCAGTTTTCCATCATTTTCATGTAAAACCAGCATGTGTGTATAAACTGTATGTGATGCTGACATTAAACAAGCCTCTGAAAGAAATACAAAATGTTAATTTGAAATTAGTTTAGATTGCCAGCTGCCAAAGTGCTGTATTAATCAGATCTATAATATATGCAATCAAACACACTCATATTCATCCAATCAGAGGCAGAGGAGTATTCAATGACTCAGCTGCATAAACAAAACTCAACATTCGTGACATCCATATCTATCCATGTAGGGGTTGTATAATATAACATGGCTAAAGAATGGAGGATATGATCTGTAAATGGGTTTTTACTGTGTAAACTGACTAGACTGGACTTAAAGTCTGTTTAATGTGCCTCAGTAACTCTCAACAGTAGTTTGCCCTTTTCTATAAAGGTGGACGTTTAATTTAGGAAAGAACACAAAGTCAAAAACAAGCTGCTAAACACAATCCATTACAGATACATTTATTGGATGAGATTTGACAAAAAAAATGCATCTACAGCACATCGGCATGATGAATTCCTTTATAGTGTTGTTTTGCTTCCCAAGGAATTGGGGTTGTGATTTATTGGATAATAGAACCTGTTGAACTTTGAACACATGGGACTGAATTAATATCACAAATCTCCACAGCGTCTGCCATCTGTTATTGTGTGTGTGTGTGTGTGTGTGTGTGTGTGTGTGTGTGTGTGTGTGTGTGTGTGTGTGTGTTTGTGTGAGAGAGGTTGAGGACGTGTTGTGATTTTACAACAGAACCTTGTTCACACGTCAGCCTCCTCTGGTGATTATTTCAACAAGTTCCCCACCTCCAGTCACCGGTTTCAAGAAAAGAACTGACATGTTTTGATCATAATCATCTGCACAATCACCCCACCCCCTCACTTTCCCTTTAAGTGTGTGTATATATGAGTGTGTGTGCTCATAAGTACTGCTTGCAAGTGCCCTAACAAGGACATTCAGAGTCAGGATTAGATTTAGGTAATGTTTAGAATTCAAACTTTTTATTCCTCTTTTCCCTGTTTCACATGGACTGAAGTTATTACTGCTGTCTTTACACTGAATATGAGAAAGTTCAACCCTGTCTCCTAGAAATGATGTTTATCCAAAAATAATTTGCAACAGCAAATATGTTTTGAAGGAAAGATTATGCTGGTTGGATGACATTTTCTATTGAGGAAATGGTAATAACGGGCAACCTTGCAATTCATTGACAACATATTTAATTTGTTTTGCACCAAAATATCTAATCTTTGAAAACAATATCCACTCAGTGACAAAAGCATTACACCTTTTTATGGTAATGTTTAGGCACTAGGGAAAAGTTCTGGTCTAAAAAGTTCTGGTTTAATGCAGAAAAATTCTGAGATTACTTGAATCATAAGACGCCACGTGATTATTAACATTTGATCAAAACTGCAAACTTTCCTGAAGCTTGTTGCTTATATCACAGACGGGACTCAGGATGCAAACCCTGGACTCTGGTGTCATTAGTCTTTTTGCTTTATGGAAAACCAAAAACACGACATATATGACAACGGAGGAGGATTTTCTGCAGAGAAAAGATTTCTGTGAATTGGAGATCGATGTGTTTTCTTTTCTTTGGAAGTAAAGACATGTATTCTCTGTGCACCCCTTTACTAATCTGTTTTCAAATGAAGTCTCTGCCAACACATCAGGCCCTGGCAATCACAGCCACCAGAATCAGTCTGGGAAATCACTGAGCAATCAATCAACAGCACCAATCACAGGCAAGGTGAGTTTAATCAGGCTGGAAAAATCAATTTGCTCCATGTAAGGCATGTTAACGGCTTTGAGGATAGGCAGCGCCGCATAAGTGAAGCTATTTTAGACCGGATTAGTTTAGGACTGATTAGCTGGTTCTGCTTTACCACACTGCTGCTGCCAAGCCGAAGGCACCTGGAAGCCTGTGATGGTTTGCATGCTGTGTGTATGTATTTTAGGTAAAGCTCATTTAATTTACCCATGCAAAGACTCAGGGAATCTATTTTTGAATAATAAAATGGATGAAAATGGGATTAAAAAAATGAGTAATACAAAAATGTTGGGAAGTCAGGTTATAAAAGTAAACTTTAAAAAAAAAAAAGTTCAAGTTCAAAATTTTGATTTGTCCGATACTTTGGTTTATGACCAAAGACCCCCAAAACTAATCCCATCAGCCAAAGCTGGCCTGTGTGTTTGGTGCTAATTAGCAAATGTTATGCTGACATGCTGAAATAGGATATTGTACAACATTACACCTGCTAAACTTCAGCATGGTAACATTGTCATTTTGAGCATGTCAGCAGGCTGATGTTAACATTTAGCTCAAAGCACCACTGTGCCTAAGTGGCTGTAGACTGTAGAGGTCAACTATCTCTGGTAGACACAACTCAGCCTGATATCCAGAAGATGCAGGTATCATCACATATTGTGTTTTTGGTTGCTGTCTGCTGCTGATAGCACTGTGGAGGAGAAAAGTCTCCACTGGAGTCAGACAATCAGACCAGAATTTGCCAGTTCAATTGGTTTTATCGGCATGACGTTTTGGATCAAACATGTTGCCAAGCAGAAAGTCACACATAAACAACAGTATGTAAATAGTAAATAAAACATTCTGTTCATGGTCAATATAGATTCAGGTAAAGACCAGGATAAGAAATATATTAAGAAGACAGTGAACTCAGTAATCTGAGTACTTTTTCTCCTTTCAGCTCAGGTGAGTAGAAGTTTGCAAAACCATCAACACAAAAATAACTCCCAACAATAAGATACGTATGCTTGTTAATGAGAATAAAGGAACCAATGTATCACCTTACTAAATACTCTAATGGAAACAGAGATTTTTCATTAGCCTTTTAAGCCTGAGAACACATGCTTTCAGCCTTTCTCAGAGTGCTGGTTGTTCGCAGCACATTCATTAACCTGTTTAACCCGCTCGACCCACTGGTCAATCCATTATGCGAACTCATGCTGTGCTGCCAGCGTTGCTAAAACCCAGAGAAATTCTAGTGGAGGTCCGAAAGTTTCCAAAAATATGTCAGACTAAATTACAGGGAAATGTTTAAAATGATGCACAAAATATACAATATATATGTGGTGTTGTTGTGCAGTATAGAACATTTGTTTTTTGTAACTTTAAGGCGATTGAGAGGAAACAAAGGGTTTGTGTAGTGTCTGCAGATGTCAAAGAGTAACTTCAACCTGCAAATCTATAGATAAGCAAGTTAGCCTGATGTGCCTATTGATATAAATATAGTGGAGACAGGATTCCTGGATGTTTCTTGTATAAATATTTACATTTAGTATCCATATTTAACCTTCTAACCTCCTAAAAAAAAGTGTATAAACATTTTTGATTAACTGCTGCTGAAATGAATCTGTCAGTACTTTTATTTTAAAATGCAGCAAAGTCTGCAAACTAGTTCAGGCAGCCAACATTGAGGTGTACAGTTCACTCTTGTACTGCTGTCCATAATGATTTTCTGAACAAAGCCCCCATTGTCACATCACAAAAGGGATTAATGTTTTCAACAGAGATTTGAAACAGTAGGGCTCCTCATCAGCCCACTCCTCTCTCTGCCTGTCAGCCACTCCCTCCTCATCAGTCCAACTCCCTTCACCTGTTCACTCACCTGCATCTGATCACTAATCAGCTACTTACAGATACCGGTGTAGTTTCTTTGTTTAGTTGTCTGATCCTTGTCTCTGTTGTCTGTGCTGTGTTCGTTTCCTTGTGCCGTGTTCCTCGATTCCCCTGTGATTTCATTCACCTGCCTGCTCTGGACGTTGTCTTTTTGGATTTTCTTCCAAAAAGGTTTTTGTCGCAACTTTTTGTTTGTAAATAAACTCTTTGTACTGTACCTGGCAGTCTCCTCTTCATGTTTCTCTACATTGTTCCGTCATGACACATCCACCTGTTGGCTCTGAGTCTATCTATGGGGGGAGTTCGTATCATCGCTCCCCTCTCCCTGGTGTTCTGAGCTTGGTGTTGTCTTGGTGATTTAAAATTATTCATTTGTCATACTTAATGTGCCTCTTTTTTAAGTTTGTGCCTTTCTTATTATTTGGCAATTTTTGGAAAATACTGTTGAGGCACAGACAGGAAACATGGAGAGAGAGACAGCTGTACGACATGCGACAAAACTCTGTCTGGAATCAAACCGAGGACATTGCGGTTACCACGATGTGCATGTTAACCACTTGACCACCAGGATGCCTCTTAGTTTTAATTAAAATAGCGTATACCTCATGTTAAATTCAGCATCCTTATTCAATGACAAACAATTCTCAAACACCTTCCCACACAGAACCACAGTCTCACCTCAGACTCCTCATGGGCACCTCCTCTGCTCCTTATGGGCTTTAAATCCTATTTAAAAAAGTGCACCTTCATCAGTTGGATTTAAACAGACACTGAATAGCTTCCTTTCAGACTGTTCGGGCTTAGTACAGAGCACAGAGCTGCTTCATGCCTGTGTGACTTTAAGCTGCTCAGAATATAGAATTAATAATTACTTCTAAGGGCCCTGCGAAAGGTTTTCAATGACCCAAAGCACAATAACCTTTTTATAGAGTAACTGTTCAGGCTGAGAGCGAGATGATTAGATAAAATCTGGCACTTCTGCACAATACAGGGCGCCTGTTAAAACTATAATTAGGGAAATTAATGGCAGCTAATGAAGCCACAGTGGCACTTAAACACTGAATAATATACACAACGTTTTAAAGGTTCAGCAAACAGGAACTTGTGGAGCAACAGCTACTGTGGGTCCACAATTAAACCTCATTAGGGTGCATGTGTCGAACATAGGACTTTCACCCAGGGGCCACTGTTTGTGTCCCCTAACTAATAGTAACTTACTTATTTATACTTACTTATAAGGTCCGATACGCCTGTCGCTGGTCTCCAAAGGTCATGTAGAGTATGTTGTTTCAGAGTCACTGGAAATAGACCTATTCTGTTGTTTCGGTATGAGGATGGGTTGGTTTTTGTTTAATTGAATTTTCTATTTGAACGTTATGTTGATCCAGCATGAACTAAGTAATGTTGCTTGTACACAATATGTCTTCCCATGGAGTCACGTTGGACATCATTTACATTTTGATTTTGATTCTTATAGTAATGATAATAATTCCATTTCTTTTCAAATCCTGGTTCTAATTCAAATTATTCTTGTATTAAAAGTTTGTTTTGCCTTAAAGAGTAATTTGTAACATGAAAAATTACTGTGGATGTATGTATGGATTATTTCATGGGAAAATCAATATACTCTCTGTCTTGGCACAAGCGGAAAGTTTTTTGTTTAACACTGGTTTTTGCTTGTGTTGGATGTTGTAGTGGATTCTGGGACATTAATTACACCGAAAACAGAAACCTTCAAAAACGGTTGTGGTCAGTTCACTTTGATCCGAAAGATGTGACAGTCTCACCATCTGTACATAAAATTAAATATAAATTTATGATACTTTGTTAGTAATTTGTTTTTAAGATGATGTGCTTTCACAGCACCTAAATGCACGCTTTTATTTACGGTGACTAGTTGACAGCAGAGGATGACAAAATGTGCTCATGCAGTACACAGCAGGTGGATGCTGTCATGCTGGTATTTCGATAAACAAACTCAGCACTGCTGCTCCATCCAGGTCAACTTTCCCTCTGTAACTTTATGATGATTTAATTTTTTAAACACTCAACAACACACTAAAAAATTAGAAGATTTAGCAGAAATCAAGATGTGCTGTGTTTTTACACTCATCATGACATTAAACTGTTATTATCAGAGCATCAGCATAATGAGGTCAAATGGATAAAAGAGTTTATTTTGGATGTTTGCTGAAGTTGCTAAATGTGCCATTTTTAACACCAGTACAGTTAGTTGTAGTAGTTTGTTACTCTATACATTTGCATAATAGTATTCTAAAGGTATCACCTTTAGTTTGTTACAGCAGCTCCCTTGTTGTTCTGTGCTGTTAATTTATGGTCTGTGCTATATGATTTTATGTGAGTGAAGCAGGACACCATGTACAGAAATAGGATGCAGTGCTGAGGTCAAGAGAAGCTCCTTTTCTTGCTGTGGATGCACATATTTGTTATTGGTCATTATTACAATGTCTTCAAGCAATAGTTTGACATGTTGAGAAATGCACTTATTCCCATTTTTACCGAGAGTTAGATGTTTGCTAAATACAGTATGAAGCCAGCAGCAGATTATCTTATCATAAAGACTTGAAACAAAGGAGCTACCTGGCTCTGTCCAAAAGCACGAAAAAATCCACCAACCAGCACCACTTGTTCAAACTGACAAAAACCCAAGCATAAAAATAATAATTTACCTTTTTTACAGAGGGTTATGTGCTGGATTATTTATTGACCGGGAGAAGTTGCCAGTCAACTGGCAGAGTTTGCATAACGTTACAGACCTGCAATTAATGTTTGCCATAACCACAGTCTCCCCATAATTGTAACCACATTAAGTCTTACCTTAACCATAGTTTATTTTACAAAAATGAATAAAGAGTTGCAGAATTATTTATTTACGTTCCTATCTGCCGATATTTTGGCTTTAAAGTTTCTAGCATTTACTTATTTCACTTTAACTGTATAGTTGAAATTAAGAGCAATGGCAAATATTGAACAGAGAGGAGAGTGACATGGTACAACGGCGTCCGTCTGGACTCAAACTCTGGTTGTCATGGTTACACGATACACACCTTTGATCATTGGTTCAACAAGCCGCCCCCACTCAGGAGTTCTGACTATGGCCGCATTATCCAGCATGAACTCAAAACAGGAGCAATCAAAACATGAACAAACCGGAAATTTGGGTCTTTTTTGATGATATTTCAATGCTGAGTATTCTGAGAAAAAAAAAGGGGAGAAAAAAAAGACCGGGAATGCTTTATTTCTAACAACAAAGAGTGAGGCAAAGGATGAGCTCTCCTCCCAAACAGATGGCTGCTCTTCACACACTGCCAGCCAAACAGACAGAGGCACACAAGGATGAAGGGCAGGCCAAAGTGCCCAGCAACCAGGTTGACACTTGTGGGATTTGGATGTTTATAGTTTTAAATTTGTATGTTTGTACAATGTAAATGTGTGTGTGTGTGGGTGTGTGTGGGTGGGTGTGTGGAAGAGTGTACAAACCTTTTATGTATCAACCTCTTAATCCATACTGTCTGAAATGTAAACTCAGCACCTGGCTCACAGCCACTAGAAAATACTAAGCTGGAAACATGCAACGGTGAACCCTTCGAGGTGCATATATAATTGAATATAAGAATATGAAATATTGAATATAATGAGCAAACCAAGCCAGCACTGAAAAGAGAGGCTCTCTGTGGGCAGTCCACTTAGTTCAAGGATGGAGGGTGCAAATATACATGAGGCAAATTCAAAACATTTTTATAACTTATCATCCGGACCTGGAGTGTGGTGTTTTTCTTTTCTTCTGGTTGTTAGTTCTTACAGCTGGGAAACAGACCAAATAATGTGAAATAATAACGCTATTATGGTATCATTCTAGTCTGTTTTTATGCACCTCCAAGTTGCTAATTAGTACTAAACATAAAGTACAACTGAGGCTGATGAGAATGTCATCAGTTTTGCAGGTATTTGGTCATAAACCAAAGTATTGGACAAATTAAACTTTGACCTTATAATGATGCTAAATGAAAGGTCAGAGGATCGACACATTTGCAAGTAATCCAGAGAAGGACATAAATGTCTGAACCAAATTTCGCAGCAATGTATTGGCTGAGATATCAGACTGGACTACAGCAGTGGCCCGACCGGCAGAGCCATGACGCTGGCATGGCTTAGAATCACACTGTATCGCAAATACGACCTTCACCAATCAAAGGCACAATCTGTGCTACAAACATATCTCAACCACCAACCAAAACTCAAAACACAAGAATGGATCTTTCATATTTTGATATAAATGTTCGTAATCAACTAAAAATAACTAGTAATATACAATCATTTAAGAAAAAAAAGAAGGTTTTTATTATTCATCTTAACGGGTATAGACAGGCAGGTATCATGCATGTTGATTGGGCTTCAAAGTTATGTAGTTATGTAGTTATGTGTTTGAGATTTTCCCATCTAAGGAGTGCCAAGATCAACTTCAACTGTTGTAATTATGTGTGGTATTAAGTGCAAAACCTGCATGCTCCGGCCTCCGACAGACCGTGTTATCACCTCCAACAGTGAAAGCGACACATTCCAACTCTTTAACACTCCACACCTGCACACTGATAAGATCTGATACAACAGATAGAACAGCCCCACAGTTGGTAATCATCTGTTACTCTGCCCGTGCAGCGCTGTTTATTCATCCAGGTTGACTCACAGATAGTATCTCTGACACTCTGTTGACGCTGTCTTGATACAAGTGGAACCACTGTTGCTTTTTAATGAGACAAAATGACACATTCTTCTCCCTGCAACCTTTTTAGCTCCCACAGTTAAGCGTCTGCGAAGCGCTTAACACAATTCCTATGCATTTTCATACCTGCTGCTGCTGCTGCTGCTTGAGATGTGTGTGTGTGTGTGTGTGAGAGAGAGCCAAAGCGAGGGAGCATGAGGTACACTGACTGAAACATTGGGACAGATGGAAAACAAAGAAAGTGGGACAGAGACAGAAAGGGAAAATACACCAAGACACAGAGCATATGGAGAAACAGGTGGAAAGAAATCCTGCGTTGCTCTGCTTCCACTCCTCAGTTGTATTTCATGCCTGTGTTCCTTAACACCTCAACAGTTATCAAATCATTAATTAAACTGCATCATATCTACAGGGCTTGGTGAGAGAGAGAGGCAGCAGACATCAAACTCAGTCAGCCAGCTGCTCCCAACATGCTCATACTAGAATAAGGAAAATAATAATGTGGATATGGATATTCATGATAATACCACTGCTAAAATACTAGTTATTGTCAATGTCTTTTTAGTCTTGTGTTATGTTGTATGTTTTTTTATTTCAATGTCTTAAAGTAATTTCCTAATTCTGTTTAATTGCATAAGTGTCCTTAAATGATCATATTCATAACAGTAATCAAACCACCAATCATTGCAGGTCTCTGGGATTTAATACGTGTACGAGGCAGTTTAATTCTTCACGGTTTATCTGTGAGCTAATTTAGATAAGAAGGTAAAGTGGAGCAGGTGAGAACAGGTGTGTGTGTGTTGGGGGGGGGGGGGGGGGGGTACAGATTTCAACACTTTTAGCACAGATATATTTATACGGTGTCTTTCACACCATTTCAATATGGAGGATTCAACTGGTAGTGTATTTGTGATAGACTCCATAGATGTGTAGCATCTTCATTAAGCGCAGGTAAGACACGATCTTACTTACTAAACTTTAACTAAAGCCTCATTGCAGCAAGTGGACAAACAAGCAATCAAATCTCCAGAAAAATGAAGGAATGAATGTACTTCTGTCTCATTACTTAGCTGCTGTGCTGCATGCCAAACGCCATACTGAACAGCCAATTAGATGCTAAAAAAAATGAGTCAGGTGTGTTGGTAAAATCAGTATCACTCTGCAAGCCTGATAATTGACATACAGGCTAGTGAATCATTAATAATCACACTGTGCAAACTTAAATATTGAATGGCAAACAGAGTTGCGATGAATGATGAAGAGGTTTATCAAATCAAGCCTGTTTTTTAAAATCGTAGGTCTTTCTACCAAATCAAACCTGTCTCACTCTCATTCATGTCAAATCCAGTTCAAATTTGACAAATCCCTCACTTCAATCACATGTATACGATTTCCACCTCTCATACTGTAAACCTACAATAACAAAGCAGAGACATTCTGTGCATTTTCATCACAGTCCTAGAAGATGATGCAGAATTGCTAATGAGGCAGGAGTCCCCTGAAACAGATGCTTTATCACCTTTATGATATTTATTCTAAACTCAATCCATGTGAAAGCGCTTTGAATATAGATCTGAAGGATGATGAAAGTTCTGCAATATGCACTGGGGGAAATCCAGTTATTTATTCAGTAGAAAAGGAATCAAACCTTAAGGTCAACCAGATCCAGCAGACAGTTGAGGCATCGCAAAGGTTTGGTGAGCAGGGAGTCTCGAGCGTTCTACTTTGGAAAGCACACACACTGCTGCAGTGTCTTTGAGCAAGACACTGACGGGCGAATTCACGGATTCAAGGATTGCGCGTTTTTAAACCTATGTAAATAAGACAAAAAGACAAAATGCTGCCCTAAGTGCGCTGCCAAGCAAATAGCGCCTCGCTTTAGATGATATGTATACATTTTGCGATAAATTTTCCCCTTTCTATGCAAATGAACCGGATTGCAAAAAAAAGCCGAATTCACAAACATCAGCGCTCATAGCCACACGCAGTTGGAGTTAAAATTATTAGCGTATTCACAGAGTGCTGGTAACTCAAGCGCATCTATAAGGAGGTTCCACACCCAGACTTTCCAGTAATCATGGCAGCAGCGATTGTAGCTATGAGAACAACATCATGCCAGGCACAACAACTAAAAGTTATAGGGACTAGCAATGAAGTGGTCAAAAATTTGCATTGAACCACAGCTTCAATCAGTCCGACAGCCAGTCATGATTTGGTGAGTATTTGTGTAAGAGTTTATGGGCTCATTTTAGTTGTGATATCATTAGTGCAATATCTTTTGTGGATCGGACCTTGAGGTGCAGGTGATGCTCAATTCATGGTGCTATCAGCGGCTTTGTGAATTTGCCCCTGAATCTTCCGTGGCTCCAGAGGTGCCGTCTGCCACTGACCATGACCTCTAAACACTCTGGAGGAGGACAAGTGTAAAGTTATTTTGATTAAAGCTACTTTATGCAACTCTTCGCCTTGAACCACTGAATGTATGATTTGAGTTAAGCTTGACCTCAGTGCCTCACATCCCTCCTGTCACTCATGTTGATGAGCTGTCTGCCCTGAAACAGCATCAGGCCTGAAGCTAAAGTGACGCATCTGTAAAAGCACCAGAGGAGCTGAAGAAAGCAGGGGGCGAACACAGACTCTGAAGTTTTAATAGAGGAAATATTATGCTAAAGGCGTTTTGAACAGCTCTTGCCTCTAATGATCAAATACAGTATTTGTATGTACACACAGATGGCCACAGATCATGTAATTTATAGTCAAATTATTTATTATCTTAATGTAAAACAGGCTCTCAGTCTGGCTTGACGGCCCTGCTGCAGCTGGTTCATGATTCTGCTTCTATTAAATTATTCTCTTTTTTTTTTTTATATCACTGACTGAAATATGCACAGCAGCAAGGAGCAAATTAATCCAGATATAGAACACATATGGGAGAGAGTCAAGCAAAGTTTTGACACATAACTCAGTTTGACTGAGTAGTTTTAGCAGCATTGTGATTCAGCACAGTCTTATCATAGTTGGCCTTTGCTGGCCATATTTCATGGTACGAATCTGTTAACTTCCATTTCATAGTCCACTAATGGAGCAGTGCAGGCGGCTGCTCTGACTACTGATTGGTTTGAAGTGTGTGTCTATGTGTGTGTGAGGAGCTGATGACAGGTAAATTTCACAATCAGGTTCCTTTGAACAAACAAAAGAAGCTAAATCACGATGAGGCAGGCCGCCTCCTCAGCTGGCTTGACAAAAACTGTTATTTTTGTTTTTTTAAATGTAATCAAAGCACTTGGATTGGCTTTGATTGTGCGGAGCAGCCAAAATGACACAGTTCCTGTTTCCACAGTCATAAACAGAATACCAAATGGCAGCATGGAGCAGATGCACTCTGAAAGTAAAAAGGCTTTGAAGAACGTTTAGAGGGTGTTTTTTTTTGTTGTTTTTTTTTCTGATTGCAAACCAAAGAAAATCCCAGAAATTTACTTTAAAGGCTTCACTCTGACTGTGATGGTACGGTAATACGAGAGTTTATTTGTGTCAGTCATGTACAGTGGTATGTTATTTTACATTACTGCTGCTCATATTCAAAATCAACCTGCACTTGAAGCTTGCTTGTCATGTAGGTAATTGAACAAAATAAATACTATTTTCATCCGACCAGAATGGACCTTCTTTAAAGAAATCTCCTTGTGTGGTGTGTTCAAGGACCATTGGAACTGCTGTATGTTAACTACCAAACAACAAACAAACTATATTTATTATATAAATATTACCAATCCCACATTATTCTTTTGATGATTTTCATGCATGTATATTATCTGTCATATAGTTTTAGTCCCACATGCAGTGCTTTTCGAATTTCCAAGCAGTCCCAACCCAGATCTTCACAATGCAGCAAGAAACTACCTTTGCAAATAACGTCCAGTGGCTAAATTGTCACTTTAAAGGACTCAAAATATTGTGTTTGAGTGTCAAGTTGCTGTCAAATAAATCTCATAATGAACCCAAAATGAACAAAAACCAGCAGTTGCTGCTGTAATTATCCAAAACACCAGTATGGTCCCTTCAAGAACCTCTGATGAAGCTCCAAATTTTTAGAGTGTGTGAGACCTTCCAAAATGAAGGACGACAAGAGGGAAAAATCATTTTTAAAAACTTGGTGGAGATCCAAGCCTCCCTTTTTCCATTTCCCTTATCAGTGCTTGCAAGCGACAAACTGAAATGCAACAAATGACAAATTTACAAAGGGACAGGAATACATTAGACAGGCTGCTCGCTGCGTGGCCCGGACTGAATGCAGTCCTTTCATCTGCTCGCGCTTTGTCACCACTTCTTGATTATCATTAAATGGACATAAAGGACCCAATTTTAGCTGTTTTTTGATAATTTGATATTTGAATGTTTACACTGTTGGGAGCCAATTTTCAGTCGTTTGTATTTGTCTCTTCCAAAATGTTTCAAGTACATGTTGGTTTTTGGCAGAACTGTTGGGAGATGGGATTAGTGTAAAAGTACTACTGCAGGAAACAAATTGAAGGACATGACTTAATACACACACACACACACACACACACACACACACACACACACACACACACACACAGGCCTCCAGGTGCAAAAGCAATGAAGTAAACTGGGATAGGCTAATCCATTTCAAAGTAATCTGATTTTAAAAAAGCTGTGCATTTATTATATTTTTATAATGGAAGGATCATTTTAACATCAGAATCAAAATAAATAACACAGATTAAAAATTGCAGGAGTTGTCTTAAACATTTCACACAATTAGGATTCAGAGCTTCCAGGACTTTCTTGGACTTCCACAATAAGGGTCCTAACACCAAAATCGATTAACAAAACAATCCAACCACTCAAACTCTTCCACAAAAACTTCAGTGTAGAGGTCACAGATGATGGCACTGCAAGGAGATGTGTCTCTGTCTCACTTCAACAAAAATGAAGTTTTTATTCTGACTTCTTTGCTGCAGACCTCTTTGCCCCCGCAGACAAAAGGAAAAGTTAAGTTATCTGATTTATTGTCCTCTTCCTCCAAACAGACACACAGAGGGGGAGATAGAGGCAGGCAGTTAAAATTAATTTCAGCACAGATGAAAAATTGCCCACATGACGACCTTCAGTGCAGCAGTGAGCAGAAACACAACAGAGAGACAATGAGAGGTACAACACTGCCATATACAGTGTACGTGTAAAGCCACAGAGCTGAAGTACTGACAGTGTAGTCCACTGAATGGGTAGAGGCAGCTGAAGGTGGAAGGAACACTGTGGAGGTAACAAGTTGATTAAGATTAGGGAGATCAAGTGGTCATACTTAAATAAAAAACAATGTTGACTGTCGGTGGTCTTAAAGTCCAACGTTTGGTTGACCTGCCTCCTCGCTACATGGGCTTTGTTGCTCTTTAAGAACATCACACTACTTCCTCCTGTGTCATAGTTACAACGGCCTCTACAGGGCTTTGTCACTTGAACTTAAATGTCAGTTTGGGGGATTTTCTTAATTAAATGATGCTCTTGTTTTCCAGTTCTATGCTGGACAATAGTTCATTATTATTTTATCAACTTTCAGTAGAATTTTACTGTGATTAAATCATCATATTGTATTATTGCTTTACAAAATTCAGCTATCAGCTATCCACTGTAAATTGATGACTCCAAGTGACATTTTAAATTAAAAGCTACACTAATCAATATTTAATCATTATCCGCAATGTGTCTTGAAAATGAAAAGAGCGGCTCACAGTGAAAACCCCTTAGAGAATTGTCACTTGACTCAGTTCCCCTCATCTCTGTGAAGTATTTCAGCGTCTTTCACGTCCCATTGTTTTGGTTTTTACGATCTGCAACTTCACTGTTTTGGTTCACTCTCGCCGCACTCATCAGCATCATTTCCAGCCACAGCACGCAGCGGTTTTCAGCAAAAACACTCTCTGATCAGAACTGAACGGCAGATAGACAAAATCGAGACTAGCATTTATTCAAGAATTGGTGGAGACCAAGAGAGAGCTAGAAGGAGAAGGAATATTGGACATATAGTTGTCAGATGGGAAGACTGCAACTATGAATCATAATATTGCTGCTGAACATGTAAATATGTAACAAATTGACCATAAAAAAAATATTGTCAGTAATATCACAGTAACAATTTAAGCCATATCACCCAGAATGTACTCTATTAACAATAACAGCTCTGCCGATACAGTTGGTGGTGATTATGATTAACACATACTGTAATGTGTTCCTCTATGTGGAAGTGACAATATGATGAACCCAGTGTGACGCTGCCTGTGTCAAGCTCTCTAAGCAGTCAAGTGTATAAGCAGTATAATTCTTTACTGTTTGGAATAATATATTTTGCCCTACTAAAATAGCAATTTGATAATGTCCAATATTTAATAACTTTTTAAATATTAATACAGTTATTATTGAACTACAAATGTATTCACATCGTAAAATCTATATTGCAAAAGCACTACAGCGACATAATTTATAGGGCTATTAATGTTTAAATTACACTCAGCAAGAACAAACAATATGTAACAGTTTGTGTCATGAGTTTCAACTGAACCATTACACCAATTAAGTAAGCCTACAGAATATATAGTTTTGTAAATGTGGAAAGTAGATGAGGAATAATAGCAAAGTGGTCGAGAGGAAGATGGACCGAAAAAAGAAGAAAAGGGGGAAAAAGAGGTCTAGTTTGTGGTCTGCATCACTCACTGATGTATCACCTCCTCAGCTCTCTCCTCTCCTTTCCTAACCTCCATTCTCCACTATTCACCCTCTCTACATTGCTCTCAGCCCTCTATAGCAGAGCACTTGCCATCACGGTTTTAGACGAGTAATACCCCATTAACCCTGTGAACCTGAAAGCCACTGATGCACAAAGAGCTCCATTACCATCCTGTACAGTCGTTAGGCTCTCCATTAATTCGTCACCTCCATACTCTGCTGGTTTACCACAATAAATTGCCAACAGTAGATATTTCAAACAGCTGAATGATTAAATGTGCACATCTTCAGTGATTGAGGTGGAGCTCGTTGCATGCTTCAAGGAGCTGTGCAGCTTTTAAAAGATCAAAATGCTGAATTAAGCACTGAGAGCTTGAAATTTGTTGACTGAGAGGAAGCAATTTGAAGTGTTTATTCTAGTTTTGTGCTTCATTTAAAGAGTACAGCTGTGCATTAGTTTGACTATCTTACGTGGGATTTACATTTGGGATGGGAATATGATGAGAGAATGAAAAATAATTCTTATAAGATTTCTTAAAGACTTGTTGTCTTCTTTTTCCTGAGTAATTTGTGTTTTTGTTGACATTTGGTGCCACTGGTGATCGTCACTGCAGCAATTCAAATGTTCTCTGATCTTCTGTTAATGAAGTCTGAATTTTGCATTGAGCACCAAATTGTGTAGTAACAAGATTTTACTAGATTTTAGGTCTGAAACAATTAGTTGATTAATAAACTAGTTAACTGACCTGTTTTTCACATTACGATGAATCTCTTTGGGTTTAGTTGGTTGGTTGACCAAAATAAGTAATATGAAGACGTCAGCTTGGGATCAGAGAAGTTACGGATGTGATTTTAGATAACTAATTGATATATTAGAAAAAAATAATCAGCAGATTACTTGTTTATTTTGAACTATGAAACCTGAAAAATCAAGTGTAGAAATATTTGATCATTTATTTTAATATGTCTTGTAAGTTGACTTGTGAGTTTGTATTTAATGTATTTAATGTTTGTTTGGCTTTACAACATAATTAGTTATGAACTAAAATATTCACTCTGTGTGCTTCAAGACCCAATTTATTCACACTTATCAGGGGGTTACAGTTAGTCATCACAACCTGAGAACGAAGGTGCCCTATTTTACCTTCCATTTAAGAAGATATCCATTATTTATTATTTATGATTAACTCTGCTCTTGTCAGAGAGGAAACAGAGGTGTTGGCAGTGACATCAAGGAAACAACCGAAAAACAGAGAGAGCAACGACAAAAGATTGAGGCAGAAAGAGAGAAAATCATTAGCTACGGATATGGATGGTGAGTGGGTTGGAGAGCAAAGGTTATCTCTGTTTCTGTTATAAATTCGCCTGTTCCTGATCACAGCATCTTGAGCCGGGCAGCAGAGATACGTGCTGTTTGGAGAAATCTGCAGAGCAACTGAAGAGAGATTTTTACCACCTTCATAAATTTAGTGCTGCACTCACAGAGAAATGGAATAACAGGCAGACATGTGGGATATTTATAGTGCTGTTGTATCAGACAATGAGAAAAAAGAAAGGAAAAGAAATCTGTGGGGTCAGATTCAACGAATGATTGCACACAAAACAAGTTGACTGCAGAGGTCAGAGGTCACCGATTTGACTGATTTACTGACTGTGTGTAATGCTGTTTACAGAGATACAGGTCAGACTGAGAGATATAATTCTTTAAACCAGTTTCACTGAGCGGCGTGCTGTGTGTGTGGTTGTGGTAAGTATTAACAAGAATGTGGATCTGACACACAACAGCAGAGTCAAGAGAAAAGAGCAGTTTGTTATCGGTCTAACACTGAGCTGGACTGTAGGTAGAGTATGAGAAAACTGTGGCAGTCTGAGTTTCCCTGGCTAAAAAGTGGCCTTCAAAATGAAATCCATCACTGTGCTTGTAAAACATGTTAGTCTCATGTATATCAAGCAGACTTTGATTAAATTTTGTCTGCACACTTTTTTCTGGGCTTTAATTTGTACAAAAAAACAGAACAATAAAAAAAGATATGAGAAGTAATCTGCAGAATGAAAAACAACTGAAAACCGAATGCATTAAATTACCAGTTTCCACAAAAAGGAATCTAACGTGCAAACAGACTTAAATGCAACTCCAAGTACTGCTATCGAGTGAAAAAAATTATATATATACAATTATCTTTAGGGTTTAGGTTTGGTTTCAAATGTTTCCTGCCACCAAATCTTCTGAACCAACTCCTCATTATCTCAGCAGCCCAGCAGTGAGACCCTCATCTGTCTGCACATTGACAGGTTTAATCAATGGTGAATTTCGCTGGATCACATTCAATCATACCTTTCCATTTTCAAGTAAATGTGTCAGTCATGAAGTGGTTCACGTGAAACGTGAAGTCTGCAGGAGACAAACCAGAGACATTATATACCGAACAAAGCTGGAAACATAATTTAAATCATCATGTGATCTTCACAAAAAATGCTTTGGGTTCTTTTAGACAGGGTCACCCATCTCATTTCATTATTTAGCAATAAGGGACACTGAACATGTACTGTATGTCCCATGTTGTTCAGTAATCTGTGTACTGACAGCAGTTTTACCCTCTGACTCCCTGTTGTCTAACTGAAAGTCACAGCCCAGAGCAACGTTTTCTTCCAGCTGAGCAACTCCTGTCAGTCACTGCTGACAGGCCGGCGATGATTCGAGATCATTAAGGCTCTGAGGTGTCCCGACGCAAAGGCCTGCACTTAATATCACGCTTCAAAAAACCCCGTCAATACCCTGCAGCACTGCAAAAAAGCCCAGCTCAGCCTAAATGCTCGCAGAACACCAAAGGACATACATTCATTCACCCCGCTGCTCACTGAGGTCAAAGCCGCCGAGAAGAAATCAGCTGTCATCCGTCTGTAGGAAATTGTAAGAGCAGTCAGTCAGTCAGTCAGTAAGACACATGTTAGTTTAGTCAGAGCTTATAGAATCAAGCCAGGAGGTTTTTTTTTAGTTGATCTCTCAAACTGTCACAGTCCAGTGATGTGTATGTCATTAGTGATTAGTGATTTGCTGGTTCTGCTTCTAGTTTTAGTCACCTGAAAGTAATATTAAATTATATCTTTATTTTGATTGGTAACTGCTACTTCAATCAAAATGCAACTATACTGCACACAATACTTCAGTTTATTATGAAGGTGATACACAGAATAACTTTGGTTAGATTTAGTTGCAAGCAAGTTTTATGAAAAATACAGGGTGGACTCACACATCATCTTTGATTTTGGTGTTCTTCAAAATGTTTGTTTGTGTGTTTTTGTCCATTTTGCAGCCCATTCAGAAGTCATAAGAATCGTTCACAAAGGAAAAAAATTGAACTAAAACTGAAATGTCATAAAAACATAATGAAACTGAAAAATTGTACAGCCCATTCAAACATCAATATGCACTTTAGCATTTTAGTACTTGTTTTTTTTTAACCTTATTCTATTATTATATTTATATTCCGAAGAGTTTACCACCCTACATTTCACTTTGTTCACTTGTTGAATGAGCATATGACAAATAATACAAATTCATTTGTACAATAGTTGTTTTTTTGTTTTTTTAAAAAGTACTTAGTGCTTCACATAGGAAAGGAACACATAAAGCAATAAGACAACACAAGCAAAGGCAAGCAGACAATGAATTAACAAACAAATAAAAACATGCAAGGAGGAAAACATTTACGTTAAAAGTAGATGAAAATGCAACAAATACCACACGAACCATCAAATGAAAACAAAAGCTTTGTTATAAAATAATGTTTTTAAAAGAAAATTTCAAAGGGCAAAGAGTTACAAAGTTTGGGAACTTTAATTGCAAAGGTCTGGTCGACCAGCTGAAGAAATAACCAGCAGAGCCCCATCCACTGATCCAAAGGAAGCACAGAGTCAATAAATCAGTGCATACATTTAATGCTCCAAAGCTATAGAGATACAGAGAAAGCAGCTTCTCCACTGGCAGCAGCAGAAAAAGAGCTGAATGTAATGCAGCCACACCTAACATCTCTAGGGAGCTCTTGTTGGCATGAAATACATCTACTGCTTCTGTTGCTTCATTGTGTTCTGATCAACTTCATCCAACCAACAACACTGCTGCTGTCTGTTCTTGTAACTTAAATGCTTATATGCTATCCCTCTTTCCTCCACTTTTCAAGACAAGTTGAGGGGATACTACCACACTCCATCATACACAATTGATGATTCTTATACTAACCATGTACAGAGTTTCCAGGCATGGATTTTTAAAAGGTAGAGAACGAGAGACTGAATCACTCCCTTTCATTGATGTTTCTCAACATTATTCATGGGGAGATAGTATCCAAGGTAGCTGTTTGGAGGTCAGCTGTGGCACAAAGAAAACAAACATTTCTTGTGGTCAATAATGGAAAACAAACTGGAGTCAATAATGGAAACGAAGACACTTCTGTGAAATGAGCAGCACCAGGCGGAGCTGGACATAAACCTGAAGTCCTTATGTAGAGGAGCTCTGTTGTTTGTCATATTGTTTCAGAGAGGGTTGTGCAATTAATTGGATACAATCCCGCGTCCAAACTGCAAGAGGATGCAGTTATCTAGCGGGGAAATGTTTCAAGCAGCCCACTAAACAAGGCAAACCTGTGAGACCTCTCGTAAACAAGTCAGTCTGCATGTTGCAGCATAATTTTTCATTCATATTCAAGGTGACAAAGGAATGAGCATTAGCATTTCAATTTTGTTGGTGACAAGGAAATGTTGAAACTTCTGTGTATTAAAAACAAACAAACAAAAAATCAAATTCAAATATATACCACAAACACCGGCATCTCACTTTCAGTTTCTTTGTTTTTCTGGTTCAATAGCACTTGAAATTGGCCATTAGTTTAGCAAAATAATTTTGCAATCCTAATTCCCATTTTTTAATCCTAATGATATAATTGGAAATCAACACTGGAATCTCCCACATAATGTAACAATGTTATGGGTTTATGTTATGGCCATCATTTTACATTATCTTAACTTTGTGTTGGAAAAATCATGTTTCTACATCTGTCTGGTATAAAGAATGGCTCTGAATACTACACTACCCATGAGCCTCAGCTGCTGTGGCTGTGGAGAAGAAGCGAAACAGAGATGCAAATCACACCTGTAACAAAATCAGAACGCTTTGTTATTGTAATCAGTCACAAAAAAATTTGACAAAGTTGATGCATTCTTCCAAAATTGATTGTTAGTAGTTGTTTTTTTTCCCCTTCACAGGCTTGTATCTTTGACTTTTTATCAAAGAACGAGATATTTCCTAATGTAATTGCTCATCTTTTGTACTACTGATTAAGTTGGGAGACTTTCATGTTTGTTTGGAAGTTCTCCAACTGTCATTCACCTATCAGTGTCCATGCAAATCATAATAATTAACTCCTTCCCCTTATACTCAATTACCAGTACACCCCTTTCATTCAAGCTCATTCAACTTGACCCCATGAAGGTGAGACTGCAGGAACAGGTTGCCACTGTTCAGAGCGTATCGTTCCATACACACTGCTGCTAAATCAGAGAATTGCATAGAATTATATGGCATGAAAGAAAAACCCAATATTTTCAGTTTCTCTCTCGACGATTTGTACTCACTCGCCCCCTCTGTCTCTCTTTATGTTCTTGTTATAGACTAGTGAAGTAAATATGTATAATTTTAATGTAATTCAAAACTAATATCTAAAGTTCATTTGCTTAAAGAGAGAACAGAGATTGGTCTGTAGCCCAAACTGTGTGCTGATGATCAAGCCATCAGCAGAATGAACTTCTCATTACCCACAAAATGCAAAACAGTGGATAGTGAGCAAATTCTCTATGTTTATTTCCCCCCCATTCATCAAGTTTAAAACATCCCTGCTCACCTCTTAAAACAAACTCAAAGAGTCTTTTCTGTTTTGGCTGAGCAACTTGCTGGCCAAAGCCAAAATCGGTACAAAGCCTGTAGCAGGTGTTGTGAATATAAAGTAGAGTGGGAGTGCATCAGTCATTGGCCGACTTCATTTGGTATGCAAAATAAAAATGAGTTATACAAAACGAGGCCTGGCAGGAGGTGGTGGAGGGGCTCAAATACAGCTGCAAAGCAAAGTGACAAAGTCGAAGCAAAACAAGCAATTTTCCAAAGACAAAACAACCCAAAAAACACACAATGTTTCGCAATTAATCAGAATCAGAATGTGTGGGCAAGGGACCAAGACTTTGGTATTGGAAGTGTTCTTGTTTCAGTTTGTAGTCTGTTTGTTGTCCGAATAGTATTGACCAATCACATTTCAGTGGGCTTCGGCTGCATGCAGGTAAACAATCCGTTTGGAGTAAATGAGGCATATCGCACTGGCCTAAATTCAATCTTGGAACTCATCGGCTATCGTCTGACCATGATTTAGCTTTTTATTAGTTTTTTAAAAATGTATCTGCATTCATATGAAGATACCTGTTTATAGAGATAAACTGAAATATTATCTGCACGGAAAAGGAAGTCTTGGCCCGGGTATCCGTTATCCATTATCCGGACAGCGTTCATCATCTGTTTCAGATGTCAACAACATAATTCAATTAAAAATCAACGCAATAAAATCAAAACAAGTTGTTTATTTACAATAAAAGCGACATTATTAATGACATTATAAAGTCTTGCAGAATTCAGTTGTGTACTTAAACCCATATTGACTGAGAATCTCAGACCTCTTAGAAAGTCTTTTGTATCAGTTTTGAGTGTGATCCATAATTACTGAATAAGTGCTTTTTCCAAAACTTTGAGTTGAAAGTTGTGCTAACTGCAGTTATATAAAAACATTTCAAGGCATAAAAAGGAGGCAGGGCAATGGGAGTAGCCTATCGCAAAGAGGCCCATAACTTTTAAATTGATTCTCATTACATGGCCAAACATTTTCTAGAAAGTCACACAGAAGGCACTGTTATATGTATTGTAATTATTAGCACATTTGTCACTTAAGAGCATTAACCAAAATTTTAAACTTTGACCTCATGATGGCATCAATGGTATCAAATTTATTACAATTTATCCTCTGGAGACCATGAATGTTAGTACCAAATTCCATGGAAACCCCATTCAATAGTTGTTTATAGATTTTAATAAAAAGCACAAATGAAAACCTCATGGTGGCGCTAGAGGAAAAGTTAGATGATCAACATTGTCATTAATATTCATCCTCTGGGGTGCATGAATGTTGGGACCAAATTTAATGGTAATTCTGTTGTTCGCAGTAGGTTTTTATCACAACGTCACCTATGATCAAATACATGACCACAGAAATGAAAGGAGTCCACTGCATGGTTTCAGTTCCACATCAGTGTTTAATTAATCAGTTAAAGACAAACTAAATGATTTGGGAATGCTTAGTAAATGTTTTCAATGCAAATATTCACTGTCAGCTTGGATATTAATCTAGCAGCATTGATAATCTTCTCATCACTTAGACAAAGTTTACTGAATAGAAACCCTTTTGAAATGTTGACAATCCATCCAAATGTGGGCACAAAACCCAGAAATCAAAGAGATGATTAGCATATAGGAAGCACAGTGTCTCTTTTTCATTTTTTTTTCTCCAACTTCAAGACCCACAGATGCACAAAACACACATCTTTCTGTCTGCTTCTCTCTTTCTCGCTTTCAAAAATGTTTAAAACAAAAACTCCAGTTCCAGTACAACGCAGCCAGCATTAGTCGATATCTCGGCTCTCTCTCCACACACTTGCCACCCTCATTCACATGCCGCCCGCCTCTCTGCTCCTGAAAAGCCTCTCCAACATCCCTGTGTGGCTGTATGGTAAGTCATCATGGCAGATAAAACAAGCACAGTGGCGTGATCCAGGAATAGTAATATTAACCGTGATAATACTGATAAAGACTGACGCATAATCTCTTTTTTCACCAGGCAGGACTGAGATATTTACACAGTATTGTGTGTGAAAACCCAATTTAGACAGAGAAATTACATCTCTCACCTTCCCATTGTGTGGTGGTTTTCAAATGACTGTGGAGTAATTGTGTCAGATGTAGAAAAAACATGTATCCTTTGAACAGGAGACATACTTCATCATCAGTCCTCTTTTCTGTGACTTTGTGTTTAATCATAAAGATTGGAAGATGTGAAAGTTCTTTCTCTAAAAGTACAGATACTTCTATTGCGTTCTCAATGATTTCTATCAGGATAATGCACATCAATTAACATTTTAGTAAATATGCCAGTGCTAACCATCCCGCTAATTTTCAACTACAGTCTTTTGCTTAGATGTTCGAAAAGCAATTAAGTGACAAGTAAAGAAATACAAACACAGGACAATAAGATCCCGACATGGCAACAAAAGCAACAAAATCAGTACGCACAGGACAGAAAACAAGAAAAATCATATTAAATGTGTCTGGATGACTTAAACATTTTGAAGAATTTCACAGATGGGGTTGGGTTGCGATGTTTATTACCACCATGTGGGCAGCAACCCACTCTGACATGTAATCCTGCACAAATGTACACCAAGTTTAGCTTTAAAAAGGATTCCTAAACATGCATGTAATGAAAGTACTGTAACATCCCTCATTGGACTGTGTCCTTCCTCACCTCTGTACAGATATGTTTTGAAACCATAACCAGTAAGGCCTGCCCAAGTTAAGCTACTTAACACCAGTGTTTCACTGCTTTTGAAAGTACTCCAGATTAGGAAACACATCCATCCACCCCGACCCTCTCCCTAGGCAGACTATAACAATGTCAGCTGACTCTTGCTTTCATCATAATACGGCCACTAGAAGACTGCTGTTGTTCTTCACAGTGCCTGTTAAGTCTGTAAGAAACAGCTTAGTGTCCTGCTTTGCCTGTAACCACACCAGGCAGTGATATCACCGGGTCCTGGAGTCCACCTCTACATCACAGCAGCAAGGTGAGAAGTTAAACCACTGGATGTCAGCACAAATAAGATTTTCAGGGGTGAATCAGATGTGCACTGCACCTTCCCCTTGTAACAGGTTCAGAAGAACCTAAAATTGTCAGGGGTTATTATTCAAGTCAATTTGAAAGAACTTGGAAAATAACACGCTTGATGAATTTTTGTGTTTCCAATTTATTTGGATTGTTTTTGAAAATTGATAAAATTGCATACTGTTTATGTGGTTTGACTGTTTCGTAGCCTGTTTATGTTTTCTGTATTGTATTCATTGTCACAACAATGTTTTATTCTACTTTTTGGTCAGATTTTGAAAAAGAGATTACCTGGTTAAATACAGGAAAAGAAAAGGAAGAAACATACATGATTTCACTAAGATTATTTTCAAATCAAATGGCAAAAATCTTAATTAATTTTGTTCTAAATCTGCGAATGAATTTACAATATGAGATACAGAAACAGAGAATAAACCAATAATTTGATTTTGAATAGTCATCTTAATTCCTGTATCATTGCTTTGTGGGATACTTTTAATGGATTTGCAGCGGCTCGCTGTACTGGGGATCCCTTCCATGACCACCAGACCTGAACTGCTGCATTACGTGATGACAAACAGAGTGTGAGCAGCAGCCCAGAGACTAATGGGACCTGAGATGGCTCTTTCTCAAACATTGTCGGAGCAGAATAGTGTAGCCTGCAGTGGGTATTCTGCTGAAGGATTTTGGCAGAGCACAGGGTCTTCAAGTCTTTTTAATGACTAAAGTACCTTTCATTGGTGCTCTCTCTCTCTCTCTCTCTCTCTCTCTCTCTCTCTCTCTCTCCCTCTCTCTCTCTCTCTCTCTCTCTCTCCCTCTCTCTCTCCCTCCTTCTCTCTCTGCCTCCCTCTCTTCCTTCCCCTCACTCTGCAGAGTGCAGCCAAACAGAAAGTAGCCTCTTGCCTCTGCTGTCACTGCCGTGGAGCCAGGCGGATGTCGGTGAGCGCAGAAGTGCAGAATTCATCAGGGATCTGGAAAGTGTGAGAGTGTGGTGGAGGAGGAGTGGAGTGGACTAAAGAGGAGAGGAGAGGCAGACTGTCTCCCTCATTCACCTGGTGGGCTTTTCTACAGCATCCTTCAACTTCATCATGGATCTCTGGAGTAAAAAAGTCCAGGGAATTATTGCGCAGGTCACCCTGATACTTTTCAGCTTGTACACGGCAACAAGAGGAGGTGAGTACAGTAAGATTTTTGTTTTGGGGGGCAGCAACGATGAGTTGCGGGGTTGTGGGTCTGCTGCTGAATGCTCATCAGTTTAGTTAATCTCAAATGTTTGAAAAAGTGTAGCTCTTTTGCCCTCCGCAGCAAGAAAAGTGTAGGAGTTATTGAGATCGTACAGGTATTTTCTCTCTCTTTATAAAAACTTTTTTTTAGTTGTGCATGTTGTGAATTAACTAATGCAAATGACTCTTCTTGAAAGACATCTGGATTTAGGATTTCTAACATCCACAGCAATATATCTGATATATTTTCATACATTGTATAGATGGAGTTCCATGCACCACTTCAATGGGTCAGTGAGAGTCATTGTATGAGGCAAGGCAGGTGGGGAGGTGGATTGAGAAACACTTTCCTTTAACTCAGGATATTAAGCAGTTGCCCCTGAGCAAGCTACTCACGCCATACCTGCTACAGTGTGCAGGCAGAAGAAGTCTGTGGTGGCACAAGGTTTTTGTGATGTAATTATTTATAATTTATCTTTTAGAGGAGAGAGACTGTTCACCTGCCTTACTATAGTCAAAAGCAAACTTTAGACTTAAACCGTGATTTCTTTTCATGTTATCTCCATCTTCTTCTCTGTCAAATTGTTTTTCTTCTAATTCTATTTTGTTGTGGGATGTGTCATAATACCTTAGGAACTTGTTTGATTTACAACATTAAAAAATAATAATTTCTCTCTCCTCTTCTGGTTTTCAATCATTTCATATTTGCAATCCAATTTCTCTGCATATTAAACTGTGCAGAGGATTGGTGGTGATTTGGCACTGTTCATGGGTAAGTGGCAGTTTACAAAAAAAAAAAAAAACGATCCCAAAAAGCCTGAGTCAGGATCCCATAACATAAATTATGGTTCATTTGGGATGCTGATCATACACTGTGTTGATGGAAATGTCAACAGAGGGATCATTATACATAGGAGCTGTTTACATGTACTAAACACTGGCATACCAGTGACATTTCTGCTAACAGCCAAATAAAGTGAGAGTCAGAGGGTAAATGTGTATCTATCATGAGGCTGATGCTGTATTAAAATGTATTCTGAGTCAACATGCCTGGGAAAATACGATTTATTAAACATTTGAGGGAATCAAATGACACTAGGGGATTCAGTGTGGAGACAGACAGATAAATGGTAGATATTACCTTGTCAGGTTTATATTCCCCTTGACAGACAACACCTGCTGGAGAGAGACACGCTGACATTATGCCTTTGAAAGAGTAAAATAAAGGAGGTAAAGAGATTTCTTTACCCTGAAGGAAATGGTTTGGACTCAGCTGAGTGCCTATCAGAAACCATAACCAAAAGAAAAGAAAATGCAGCTGTCTCTCTCAAAATCAATAAATAGTGCTTGAAACCCATTTTGGCCATCTTAGAGAGCAAACATACAGTACATCATCCACTTAATAATCTCTGAAGCCCAGACCTTTCTCCACATTTTATTTGACTTTGTGTAAGTGCTGAGCCAGTGCCACAGGCAAGGTCTAACCCAAGCTATTTGTCAGAGTGAACAAAGGAAGTAAAACCATCATGAGAGGGCAGATGTTTGTGTTTCTGCAGCCACAGGTCACAGTGACCCTTCTCAGCACTGAAGCAGCAATGTACTTATTTAGGGGAAGCCGAGGGTGGAGTGGCTGGAGAGTCCTTTCTGTGACATGATGACAGCTCATGTGGAGTTGTTCTGGATCACAGCATCAACTAAAGAGCACTTACATACCAACAACGCTGCATAATCCTCAGATTTTTTTGATTTTGTAAAAGAAAATATTTAGAAATTATAACTTAATAAGCATCTGGATCTGGTTTGCATCAAATTACACATATATATTCAGCCCAGTAACCTTTGAACAAATCCACACCTCACAATTTATATTCAATACTGACGTAATAATCTGGTCCTTTTGCCCCTTTGTTTTGGCCACACTCTACCCCCAGCATTGTGTTTGTTCCTTCTCCAAATCTGCTCAATGCTCTTAGGCCATGGACTTTTTTCTGTTCTCTTGATCTGCCATCTCCTTAATTTCCACCGGCACACAATGAACAGACAACTCAATAGAGAAACATTAGGTAAATAATAAAGATTAGACAGATTTTTTACAAAGAGAAAAAAATATATATCTATATATATCTATATATATATCCATTTATACATATATATATAATAAATTAATAAGAAAATAAGAAATAAAAATCTGTTTACAAAATGGGTTGAGCCTTTGCTGACTTCGTTATAAATCAAGGAATCACATTAGAGACACCTGCACTAGTTATTAATAAGCTGACATTCAACAGAAACATCTGGAGAGGAGGCAGTATAGCACAAAGCAAAGTCATGTACCATTAATAATGCAGGTGTGGGGAGGGGCTGGGAATTGTGAGCGTCCTGAAATTTCCAAAGGTATATGGAATTTGTGTTTCAAGCCAGAACTTTCATCACTTGGCAAAGCAAAGACAAAGTCATTAATGTTGATCAACAACACTGCTACTGTGAAACAGAAAAACCTTCACGTATATTCTACCTTGAGATTGTGTTTATGTCTCCGCAATAGACACAGACCTGGAGAGTCAGACAGCTAAGAGGCTAATTAGGTGTGGATGGGAATGTCTGTAACCTTTCACTGCAGGTGTGAAGTCCATACAGTTACTGCAACTCATTCAGTGAAACCTTTTTCTACAGATATACCGCCTTGTTATACATTACTGAGCTAAATGACACAGTTCAGGAATTAATCCTCCTCATTTAATCATCAGCAACAGCAGAACTATGTTGCATCCGTTGTAAAGTGTTAAGATTGTCACCATTGCTCTGTTTCATTCCTTCAACATCAATTTAATTATTCTGGACAGGTCTCTAAGTTCAATGCATGACTTGAACAGTATGTTGGTGTTTAAATTCTAATAGGACACATAAAGTATTTCATTTATATAAATTAAAGGCCCTGCAAACCTAAACAGCTCAGACTGAATTTATGCGCGATGATAAAGATGTACGTTGTACCACGTGAAAGGCTCGGTCGAACGAGCATTTGATTCTGTGAAATTTTGGGTGACTTTTTTTATACTACCACTAGGGGGCAGCAAAGTCAGATATTGTCAAAATGGAAGGAGCTTTAGATTAACAATTTTTTGCATTGTGCATCCTCTTTATCCTCTTTGAAATACAAAGTTTAGTTCTTTCTTCAACCACAGCCTTCCTTTTCAATTCCTGCTCTTCAAATACGCACAATTCTGGACCCAAAATTGGCCCTAAAACATTGTGCAAACCTAGAATGTCCAGCAGTGAGCACAAGGCTACTTATCTCTTCCAATTATCTACACAATGCTCCTTTAAAAGCATAAGCAATAAGGAGAATCTCTCCTCACTGCACACGCAAAGAGTCCTTCTGATAAAAAGGGCAAAGTGCACTTACAGGCTGCTGTGCCTGTCAGAGAAAATTCACACACGACTTGAGACACACAAAAGAGACACAAGGCATAGTCTCTCCAGTGTGGCTGTCCTCCATGGTATTGTCAGTGTGTTTTAATTGCAGCCTAATGACAGATAAAACCGCTGCACTCCTAACCTGTGTGTGCATGTGTACATGTACCTGTGTGCTTGGGTGTGGGCATGTTTGTATGTGAGTGTGTGCATCCTGGGATAAAGAGCAAATAGTGTGACTATGATGTTGGGAGAGCAAGAGAATGCTAAGCAGCACTGTGTGTGGATATGTGTGTGTTTGTGTGTGTGTGTGTTTGTGTGTAAGTGTGCACATTATGCCTACAAATGTAGTTAGTGCGCTCGTGTGTGCACATGCTGTGTTCAGATAACGAATGACTCACCACTCACAGTCGCCAGCCTCCAAGGGGAGCGGTTCTCAAGTTAAATGTAATGTGTCAGTAGGTGCTGCATCCAGAGAGAGAAGAGACAGAGGAAGTGTTGTCTTCTCTCAGTTCAGAGTCAGCTGCTTTGTCCCAAAGCTGTCTAGAGGTGGGGATTTTTTTGGCTGATGATGGATGCTGAGCTGTAGATTCTGGTGTATTTAGTTATTCAGCAAGAGACTCATTCAGCTCCTGAAAGCTGCCCAGTACAAGCACATTACTGTGCTATCAGCTGCTGAGAGGTTTCATCAGGACCAACAATGTTGTACATCTGATTCTGTGAACAGAAATGATGTGACGATTGATTATGTTACTTCAACACAAAAAGTGTAATGACACATGGGACATTTTGAGGCTACTGATGATGGTTGACGCTGATAAACTGACAGTGGTTTAAAATAGGTTATTGTGGGTACAGAGCCTATCTATGGCAGCTACTTGATAAGATTGATCTGAAAAGAAGTAATATAGAAGCATACCATTGATAAGTAAGTTAAAAACTAACTAGGATACTACTGTATGTAAATACTGTTAGCCAACAAAACCAATTTAAGTAAAAAATAAAGGCTTTGCTCATATTAGTGAAAGCAAAACTTTCCCTTTTTGTTCTTTACATGAGATGCACATTAATTGCAGGAGTGGAGGACATTTCTACATGAAACTACTGTCTGTCTCTGTAATCCTTTCATGGGGGGTAAAGATATTTCACTCACTTTTCACAGAGGACATTGCATTTCAAGACATAATGACATCAGTGTCGTTTTGTGGTCTGGTCAAAGAGCAGCTTGACAAAAACCACCGTGGGAGCAGAGATCACATCTATGAGAAATCCAGGTTCAAGCTTTTGTCTGCTGAATAGTTCTTGAGAAAGATCCCCACCAGCTCTGTCCTGCAGCTGTGTGGTCTGCGCCCCCTGTAAGAAGGAATGAATCAATAACCCATCACATCATTGCCGTCATTCCATTATTATTCACTTGAACATGCAGTCTTGCAGAAATCAGCGTCAAATGGAGGAGAATACTGGGAGTGTGTGATTATTAAAATATAATAAAAGAGCTTTTAATTCTGTGCCAGTCGTCCAGGTTCTACCCCTCGCTGATGGTGTCTGCACACAGAAAGCAGAGCTCCAAATATCAGGGCTTCTTTTTATTCTCTTCGGAATATCATATTTGCTGTCATCCAAACTTCGGCTTTTTAAACCCCAAAAAGAAATCCATCCCGTAATAATTAAGCTTTCATTTGGTTTGGTTTAAACTTGCTGTGCTTGAGTTGAGTTGTTTTCATGTCATGCTCTTCTTCCTGTCAATCACCCCGCACACAAAGAAATAGAAGTCTCAGCTGCATAAAAGAAAAACATCTAATCTTGCATTTTTCAGACTTTTTATGACATCTGTGTCCTCTTCTTTAGGGCTTCTGGTTAATTTCAATGCAGATTAATGTTTGGTCGGCTATAAGTTGTCAAAGGTCACTAAATGTAGTTCGTCCAGTCCAGACAGTCAGTTTTATTTTAATAAACATTATTCATTCTGGGAATGGAGCTGAAGTGTTTTTAAGTCACATTTTAAACAGAATATATAAATTTATAAATTTTCAGTTAGTTGTATGTTTTGACAGGAACATTATCCTGTGAATATAACGTAATCAGTGTGAATATTGTGCATTTCCACTGCAAAACCTCACTGTCCTTTGAAACAGGATTTTATGACAGCCGTGATGAGAAAAGTGAGAAGAAGCTGAGGAGAAACTCCCTCTCATATTTCTTCTTTAGTGTCATTTATGAAAATGTGTGTTCAGAGAAGGGGAGCCATGAATGCAATCTGATGAAGTCAGGGTAACATTATGGCAGCAGTAGCTGTCGGGGTAAACTTGTAGCCGTCAGTCAGGAATCTAGATTTATTAACCCAGGGACAAGTAGTTAAGTGATAAAACTGAGACCCGCAGTCCATCCATCTGAGTTTGTGATGCATTGATATTTGCTGAAGGCCAGTCTCACTGGAGCTCCGGCTCCCTAAACACACACTCATTCATCACATGGCCCTGTCATCACCTCTGAAGGACTTGAACTTGGTCCAAGATTCTGTAAAACTCTGCTAAGGTCACGGTGCTCTGTCACCCTGCACCGCAGTGGGTCCTGGTTTGGACTGAATAAAAGCAAAGCTGGCTGAAGGTGCAGTAGTGAGAAGAGTAACACTTCAGTACTTCAGTTTTAAAAATTCAAACCATCATGGTGGAAAGTGTGAGAATCCCTAAAAGAAGAATGTGATGTTGATGATAATGATGAAGAAGTGGACGTGCAGATGATAATGAAGAATAGGATGAAAAATGATGATGATAATGTCGATAAATAATTAGATGAAGATGATGGAAAGAAAGAAGAAAGAGTGAACACAGATGAAAAATATGATGATGATGATAATGATGAGGAAGGTGGAGTAGATGATGATGACGAATATGATGATGATGATGAAGATGATGATGAATAAAATAACGATGATGAAGCAGCTAACAATCATGATGAGTAAAGAGTAGACGCATACAAAGGATATGATGATGATGATGATGATGATGAAGACAAAGATGACAATTGGGAAGGAAGAAAGAGGAAGAGGAACACGGAGGAATATGATGTTGTTAACGATGATGTGATAAAGAAGATGATGATGACGATGTAGAAGAAGAAGTAGATGGAGGAGATGAGAATATGATGATAGTGATAGTGATGAAGGTGATGATAAAGAAGAAAAAGGCAATGATGATAAGGATTACGAGGATGATGAAGACAAGGACGATGATAATGAAGAAAGAATTTTGTTTTAAAGATAATGATGATGACCAGGAGTTGATGATGATTATGATGCCGAAGAAGACCACAGTGATGAAGGTAAACTAGGTAGAAAGTCATATATTTATACTACTACTGTATTTCTACTTTTGATTGATAAACATATAAATACTCCTGTGGTTGTTCATATTTTTCCAGCAAGATAATAATGCAAATCTGATTGACTTGTCATACACTGTCTCTCACTTGGGTGTTTTGAATTAGCTTTATGGAGTTTTAATGGATGCCAGTGACAGACGAGAGCTACATTTTTTAGAATAACAGAAACAATATGGTACATTCAGAATTCAGAAGATAAGTAATCTATTATTTTGTATTAATAGTTATAGTGTAGGCTTCTGGAGGAGACATGGGCATAATTTAACAAAACATCTACATACTGGAGCTTTCTCCATATTCCTTTGGACTGTAAATAGCCATCTGTTCCCTCTTACGCTCCAGGCTGCCACACGGGATAATAAGAAGCGATGCAGTGTCTTGGTAAATGTAAATGTCATTGGTATAAAAGCCTGTAGCTGACATTGAACACCACAGGACAAAGCTGAGCCGAAGCCAAAACTTTAAGATGCAGCAGAGATAAGGTATCTGACGAGCAATTTAATGACTCAGTTAATGAGATGGAAGCAATAGCACAGAATGAGGAAAGCACACCTGCAGTTACTCCAGTACCAGAGTATTTCTGAAACTTTCTCCCTCCTCACCTGATTTTTATGGTTCTTCAGGTCAGGGTCAGTTACAGCACAGCAGCCCCTGCTGTTGGCAGGGATTCAATGACAAATCTACAGGTCACAGAAAAAACTCTCCCTGCTGTGCCCCCAATAGACCGATAATATTGGTGTATTTTGTCACATTAATCACGACTCATATCATTTCAATTCTTTTTTTGCTGTGATTCTCATCATTCTCTGTATCATGCATAATAAGTACTTATCCAACTTACAGGAGAAAACACCAGAGGATTGTTTGTAGTGATCATAAAATCTGTCAAAGCACTGACTGCCATGGCTGCAAATGTACTCACTGAGATGATTAAGCATCTACGTGTCTCCTCACATATTGCCACACTGAGAAATACATCTGTCCAAAATAATTCTTCACATCATGTCTGTCAGGAAAACCATAAAAACAATGTTGACACAGTCTGAGTTGATACACAGTCTGATCGTCTCGGTAGAGTGGTACAGTGAGCCTGATTTAGTTCAAGTTAAATGTGACCTCATAATACTTACTCCAAAAACTGAACTGTACTATTTCAAGAAAAGTGTCTGTGCTGCCGTCATTGCATCCAAATTTCTTGCGCTGCACAGCGGGCAATGTGGTTAAATATGCATAAGCAAAGCTTTGCATATTTATTAAAATGTTATGCTGAGCTCAAACAAACTGTAACACGAACTACAGCCCCAATCTTCCATAATAGCTTATACAGTAATAAGTATATAAGGCTGTTTCTTGGAGAAGTATCATGATTTCTAACAAATACCATCATAAACTATGGGGTCATTGGTTTAATATTACATGCTGATACAGCAAGAAAACACTTGTATGGATTGTGCCAGTTGCACAGTAATTTATTTAAGGTCTTAGGAGCTGATTTTAATGTTTAATGTTCCCATGTTGGTGCAAGGAACCTTGGACTCTGGCTGTAAATTAGAGGCAGCAGGGGGAAGTTTAGGAGTCTGTCCTTCAAACAGGAAGTCTGGGTTCAGTCCCCCGTGTCATCAGGCCGCTTCTGAAATGTGTTTGTGTGTGACACTGAACACCGGCCAACTCCAGAAGTGCTGATCAGTAGCTTAGTCTGTGCACCGATTCACCTGTGAATTACTGCTTCGGGAATCAATAGAGTAACACAGAAGAAGGAGATTTTGATTATCAGTGCAGAACCTTTCAACAGGTGATTATGCTTCAGTGTATCCTCGGGGCAGAAGCTTCAACACAGGGACACAATGAAGCATGACTGCAGCACCAGTGTTGGCAGTGAAATGAGGCGGTCACGTGTCACTGACCTGCACCACAGACGCACACAGACACACACTGTCTTTGATGTTTATGTATAATTTAGGCTACTGCAGTGCTGGTGGAGGCTAAATGAGTGCATGTGGTTGTTGTACAAAACCTGGATGGTACAGAGACCAGCTGGCCTAAACAGCATGGGCACAGCACCGTAGTGTTGTTTTCTCTTGAATATTGTGTAGTGTTCTTCTGTTGATTCAAAGCAGCGTTGTAGTGTTTTTTCTTTTTTTTATTTAAATTTTTGCCTCAATGTGCCTGTTCAACGTACTGTCCCAGTTTTAAAATAGGTTTTTTTTCTTACTGATGGGATGAAGTTTGTTTTATCCTGTGTTTTGACTAAATGCAAGAGCCTGCAGACTTTTTTCCTGTCTTTGCCCAAATGAGAAAAAGTGAAATATGAAATGAGAAAAAGTCACCTGCTGTGATAAAAACTCATGTTCTTGTTTATATCATTAATTGGTAGCTACCAGCTATTTTGAAGACATTCAAAGTAGCTTAAAAAAACAGAACATTAAACTCATTAAAACATTGAATACAATGCATTATTTGTCAAATAATGTGTTGGATTTAATGCTTTAATGAGTTTAATGTTTAAAAAAATAATGAATATTGAACAGTGATCAAAAACAAGCTCTTCCACTAATGATTTTTTGTTATTGTTGTTTTTTTCCTTTTAATCCCACATCACTCCACTGGAAAAGCATTGAAATGACTTGTTCAAGGGCCAAATATCAGTCCTACTTTTCCTGCCAGGTCGGCTTTTAAAGTCTGTAACTTTCTCTTCACGAGCCAACTTCTCTAACATTTCCGTCAGTGCAGCTGTGGGGCTTTCAGTTTTCCGTCCGTTTAGATGGGATGAAAGTTAAACTTGGCAAATTCAGACTAACAATGATTTGCAGCAGAGTGCGGCTCTTTTGGTCATGAAAAAAGTAAAATAGATCCCCCACAGCTTGTGCTTCCCAGGGTGCTGCTCATGTTTTTCATTGCCCGTGTCCTAAATTATACGTGAGTGAGGCAGTGAGTACACTTAGGACATGCATCAGTGAATGACAGGAAGGACTTCTAACGTCGTTGTTGCTTACAATTTTCTGCACTGGGTGCAGACACTTTTACAGCGTTAAAATTCTGCACCATACCGAGGGTCAGGCCCTCCCACCGGTGGAGGAGGCTACAAACAGTTTCTCCTCAGAAGTCCAGTGGACTCTTGATCTGTGCGGCACATATCGAGATGGACATAATAAGGAACTTGAGCTTGTACGTGTTTTTTACTCTCACTCTTTGATTTCTCTGTGTGGTCTCTGAGTGTAACAAGCTTTTGCAATCTATTTTATGTTAGTTTGGAACCAGGGAAAGAAAAATGTTTTAAAATCTGCACTTCAGATTATGGAGATTCTTATATTTGTCTAATGTTCTCAGTGCACATTTGTTAAACAATGCCGTTCTTACTTCTCACTCAACGGTTTATTTTTTGACTTTTTGCAAGCAACCATTCAAGATTTTATGTTGTGTTTGCAGAATTAACAGGTTGTCCCCGTGAGAACACGGATGTCTGTACAATATAGGGCAGTTGAATACAATACCCCTGCAATAAATACTGTTATAGTGTCAGTATGAAGTCAAAGATGACAACAGTGATTATATAATGCAGTCAGTTCAGGCTAAAAGGTGAATAAGTTACTTCAACACCTCAACATTATAGCTTCACAAAACTTAAAAATATAGCGTAACATACTTCCCAGAACAGCGGGTGTACGTACTGTATATATACTGTATGTTTTAAACAAACAGCATATTGAGCTACTGACTGGCATTCTGACTAGATAAACTTCAGAAGGCTGGAGTCACAAAAAATACCAGCGTGCCGGGTGTGTTTATGACTGGCAGATGAAGGGCTGGAAACATTTTTTCTTCAGCATCCAGGCCCTTGGATGTGCTGATCCTCACAGCTCAGTAGTTGTTTGACAGACAGACTCCTTTCTCCAGCCAGAGAGGCATGCTGGGGGGAAGGCAGACAGGTCAGAGCAGAAAACACAGACCAGTCTGATGAAATATGGCTCCACAAATCAAGTCAAATTATAGCCCCATCATTGTCAAATCATTGCAGAAAAATGTTCTCTGATGAAAAACTTTTCAATATTCTCTTAATTAATTCTAAATTAAATAATTAGTACTCGTATCTCAGGCTAAAAAAGTTGCTGCTCTGCTACTCTTCTATTGTCAATAGCACAAAATGTATGTATTCATCTGGGATTACGAAGGTCTTTAGTAGTGGGAGGAAACATTCACTGCTTAATGATATCAGTTATTGTATTTCTACTCATGGCAGAGCTTACATAGCTTTCATGATATGAATTAAAGAGCCTAAGATCCTTTTCCTTTATAATCATTGCTATTACTTACAATAGATGACCGCAATATCTGGAAATTCTCCAGTATCTTTCTCTGAGCAAGGGAGGAGGGCTTTGATCGCACTCAAAATGTCATTATGAATAAAAACAGCGTCTGGATTACAAAAATGTAAAATGTAATGTAAATGTACATTACATGCACTATGTATGCTGCTGTCTCTCTCTTTCTAATTTCATCCTCATATTACATTTAAACTTTAATGAGTGCATCAGTGGCAGGGAAAAGGGCATACATTTCATTACTGTGTGCATTGCTTCAGATTTAAAAGTGAAATAGATTCAGATGTTGTGCATTTTTGCAAAAAGATCACTGGGATTTTTTGTTTGAGGATTACGCTTCGTGTTTGAGGGCACGAGCAGGCTCAGAGCACTGAACTATGAGTGTCCATGACCCTGAAAGAGCTCTGAACCTTTAAAACTCCTGACTGCTGTTGTTATTGAAGTGGAGGAAGATGCTCATCAGCTTGATTTAATCATGAATGTTGTGAATACGGTGGTATTTCAGCAACATGGTGAAGTGGATAGGTGGATGCGTGACAGAATACTGGTGAAGAACTCTGTCAGATAAATAATGCTTTAACACATGTCATGGATGTGCAGGACTGAGAGGTTTTCAGTTTATAGTGCTCTCAAACTCACACAGCTTTGAATGTGAGAGCTGACGCGGTGTGAAAGACTAATGATTCACAATATCTCTGTTTAGGCCAAGGGCTGTCGAGCTAACACTCCTTTAGCAGCCATAACACTCACAGTTCTCTATCTGCCTCTGAAACGCTTCTGCAGTGTGTTAAAAATGTGCTAAAACTGGCAGACTGTGAATGTGACAAAGTACTATAGGTGTGCTTTAAAAAAACAACAACAACAGCACAGAGAGTTTCACAACGGACAGTTGTTTTTGGGGCCTAAACTGCATGAATCACATAAGTAATGGGTAGCAACTTTTCATTTTCCCAAGAACGAAACCTCCCAGTTGGCTCAAAGTGCAGAATTAGCCATTAGCTCCAGCAATATAGTCAGAGCCCTGGATTTTAATAAGGCAGTGGATGATGTTGCACTGAAACTGCAGGAGGTAACGCCTGTCTCTGGGTAAGACGGCTGACATGCTACTGTTGTGTTAAAGGCTGTCAAATTAAGAGTGCACACATTCAATCAATATTTGATCAATATTTTGGTGAGCAGTTTGACATGTGTTTAGAGTTCAGTATGTGACAGCTGATAGAGGTGCAGACTGATGACCTTTGATGGAAAATGCACCATGTTATTACAGTTATAATTTTCCAGGGGAAAAAAAGAGATGTGCAGAGTCTCTTTTCATGATCCTGTGCAGCTGTTCATTAATATTTATTGAATCCTGGGTGTGACATAGTTTCTTAAGAGTGAAGCTTTGCCTGCATACACTGTAGCCACTGTTATATGCAGTGTCTGGTAAACTTAGAGGACTTTCATATGTCAAACCGCAGGAAATCAGTTAGAGTTATCGCTGCTGCTGGCTGCCATTTCTCACTGGAATATGTGTCATGTTAACTAGCCAGAGCTGACAGATTTCTGTCAAAGATGGCACGCTGTATTAAAAAAAAGAAAGTTTTAGAAAAGTATCACATACAAATTCCCCTCTAGACTGTAATTTTTACTGGTTTCCAGCAAGTTATGTTTCTAAATACTGAAAACATCAATATATAAGCACAATAACCACTCACTGACTTTAATGAGGACAGCTCCCTTTAATCCAATAGGGGTAAATCTCCCTTTTAAACCTGTTAAAAGACTGATTTGTCATCTCAGAACATTTAGGATTGAGACCCTGAAAGGAAGAGCTTGACAAAGCCCCTGGGATAGGCAGTAGGATCTAGTATATTTCACAGGTATTTTCTACTCTATATTCAGGGTGAGTGTTTAGCATTTGGGAGTCCAGCTTGTACTCAACATTTATATCCACTTCCCGCTGATGTATCAGGGGATTTTGTGCTCCACTGGTTTCAGTCAGTGACCCAAACTGAAGTGACAAAAATTACTTTTGTGTATTGTAAGTCCTCCGCATTTTCCATCTCCCACATGACCTATAATAATTTCACTACTTCTGTAGTGGTCTGCTACAATCTCCTCTGTGTCTGTCAGCCAGTGGGCCAGAAGGACGACTTGCCCTTTGGGGTCGTAAAATGATATCTGGGTCAAAATATAATTTATGGTTGGTACAGTGATAAAGATCTTTTTCTGTTCTTGTGAAATATTGTTTGCTTCCCCTATGCTTCTTGTATCAATAAGTGAAACATTTATATGAGAAACACAGTTAAAACACAGTACTTACTTTAATAGTAAACGGATTTCTGATGCACAAAACCGTTTTCTGCCGTTTATATGCACTGAGACACACAAAGATATAGATTAATCATCTATCGCAACACAAATTACATTAAATACATAGTTAAAAAAACACAAACATTTCTCTATAAAGTATAGAGAGAGGCAACTGGCAGCTACATTATTCATCCTTTCTTTCATAATGAGCTTACCACACTGTGTGTGGGTGGGACACTTGTAGTTTAGGCAAAAGCCCAATTTGGGGCTGAAAAAATGTAAACAGGCCACAGGCCAAATGCTCCCGATCACTATAAAAGCTGCCACCTTATTCCTCTCGCAGAGACTCTCTCTGTGCGCTCTGTTTGGTTCCTTTATCATTATTCCCACCATCATCCGCTCACCATATTTCCCAAACATTCACTCACTTATACCACTGACCTCACTGTCATCCACATCTCATCTCTTCATCTCTCTTTGCCATCAAATGTATGTTTTTGTAAATAAATCAGTTAATTTAAAATGGCAATAGATAACTTTTCTGCTTTAACTTTTATTATGAAGTAAATGTTGATTGCACAGTGTAATGACTATAGAATAATGACACCATCTGTGTTTAGTTTGGTTCCCTATAAGCTTCACTTTCACTATTAAATTCTGTCTGCCACCAGGCACGTTTTTTCCCAGAAATATTAAGGCTTGATTTACAGCACAAGGCGTTCTTTATACTTGATCAGTGAGTGACATCAACTGCCTACTTACTGGATGTTTTACTCTGGCTTTATCACTGTACTGAGGTTGATGCTCTCATGACAAAACAAAGATGTCCAAAGTAAAATGGTAAAAATGTAAACCTCAAATGTGTTTCAGGTTTACTAGAACAAATTCTAGATTTGAAATAAAAAGATCTACTGTAAATTTAAACATTTTCAAGCTATTACACTGCGACAGATTTTGGTAAAATGTTACTTTAATAAGCCATATGAGAATATGAAAATGTTGTCATGTTAACACTGGGAGATGGTACCTGTGTTATGTTAAACCTTTTCCCAGTTCATTGGGCCCTGTATGTGTTTTAGAATTCAGTGTCTACTGCAGCTCATTTGATGTAAAATTAAAGACTAATATAAAATTACCCAACCAAAGGATGCAAAGAATGGGAGATGAATATAAACCTGGATGTTAAGAGGCTGATAAAGATGCATCAGATGACACCTTGGCTCATGAGAAACACCCATTGTGCTATAGGCACAGAGCCTGCTGCTAACTGATCCATCTAAACCAAGCACACACCTAAAATTCAAACTTTAAAAGATGTTTCTCTGCATTCACTTGCTTTGATTTTCTGTAGGCAGCCAGTAAAAACCTTTCAAGTATCCACTTGGCATTTTATAATCTAATATTCTCTTTAGTATCCAGAGTTGTTCCCCTTCACCAACTGTCAATAATACGTTTTTATTTGGAGATGAAGTGTACAGATGTTGACTTGGAGCTTTCAGAGCTGGATATTAACACATTAAATACAACACATCAGACTCAGAACTGCCTGTGTACTGAGCTTTAACTAATTTTGTTTATTTCAGTATAATAGGATTTATATGCTTAAGAGTGAGTACACCTATCCAAGCCATATTGGTTGATACCTGATTTAACATTTGTCATACAGCATCATTAATTAGGGCTGTCCATGTCTTGTAAACCTTAAAATACTGGTAAATATTTCTTACAAACAACAAATAAGAAAGTGTACTTCTTTAATCCTTTATACATGGCGACTTTGTCAGGATTTCATAGACCATGACCATCTAAATGTGAGCGTGTATGGCTAAGTTATCGTAGCACCAGCAGATTGTGTAGCATCCTGCAAACAACACGCAACAATGAAAAAAAGACAGATTAGATGAAAGAGAAACCAAAGTCAAACTTTCTGTGTAAGTTCCCCTAACAGGCAGAAATCCAATATCAAAGCAGTGAGACCAAGTCTGATTAAATCTCGACTAAACAAAGTAAAGATAGCTCAAGATCCTTCATTAATATAATCTCACCAAGATAATATATCTCAGGACTTGGAGATATTCGGCTCTCAGCGATAGAGGAAACATCCATTAACAGAGGGGGGATTCAGTTGAAGGTCCACCAGGTCACTTAAGATTGGAGGGCAGTGTATTAGAAAAAAGTTGCAAGTAGAACAACTGAACTAATTTAGTTAATTACCTCAAACAAGAATGATCATTAATGTTTAAATATCTGTGTGGTCTGCATGTATGAGCTGACTATAAAACCTTTTAACATGTGTTGTTCATGTACTGTCAGGTGCCAGGAATGAAGTGAAAAGAAGTCTATAACTGTCAGAGTGTATATGATGTGAAAAGCCTCCTCTGACGTCAGTGATGTACTCCGGGGGCCATTTTGTGTCAGCTCAGGCAGTTAGGACACAATGGATTTATATATCCAGCAGGGTCTAGTTATAGACAAAACGCTGTTTACACAAGTCTGATATAAGGCCTGATAATTGAGGTTTAGGCTACATAAATCTTCACATTTTTAGCAGAGGACATTGTTATTGTGACACTACTGAGGGCACAAGGAAGAATCACAGCGGCCTGCAGTAACTTTTAAATTGTCTTTTTCTTCTGCTCTGTGATTCTCAGAGGCGTGTCACAGTCCGCTGGTATCCAGTCTACTGCCATCGTCCTTCAGAAGCTCCTCACAGTTGTCCGGCAGCCATGGGCCAGGCTTTGCTAAGCTGAACCGGAGAGAAGGCAAGTAACAGTAACTACTGCAAACCATTCTCATATCTCTAATGTGTTTTTAGTTAATACATCTGTGTGGTGGGGTATTGTGCAACACAAACCTGCATATTCACTATGGTAAGGGACTCTCCCCATACTGCTCCACAAAGAAATGTTTGTTTGGTTGAATCTGTCTTAATCTGCGGTTATTATCTTTGGTCTTACTGCAGCCAAGCATCATCTTTTCTGCTGGTTTTATTATTTTTTTCTGTACAGTTATAAAACAAACAATACAAACAAACAGTATTTCCTGAATTGGAGGTCTCTCAAACAGACTGGACCTTGGATATTTCACGCGTCAAAGTTCAGTCATATTGAACTGCAGCCCACACACACTCGCCACTCTCGCCAGCTTCTGATATAACACTGTAGACATTGTTTCAAGCTACAGGCTTAGACATGCCCTCTAAACGCTACTGTACCTTCCCAGCATAAAACAACCAAAAAACAAAATAACCGAGCAGTGGATGGAGAAACTGGAACATGTAACAGCTACAGAAATACAGATATTCTTCTCGGGATTTGGTTGAAAAGAGCTTTAAGACAAATTAATCTTGGACCTGCATTTTTTTGGTGGCCAGTAACAAAACTCTAGTGGGACGCCCATGTGGCACAAGTCTGCCTGCAGGTTAGCCATTAGCAGACGATAATCCAAATGAATGTGAGGTTTGTGTTTCTGTGTGTTTGTTGTCGAGTCCATCTTTACCTTCTCCATATTTATACAATACTGAAGCACACGTTCACACATGTTCGCTTCTCAAAACAAGTATGGCCTTCCACTGTAGATACTGTAGCTGTTCTTCGACCACACGTTTCTGTTTCTAAACTGAGGATGCTGACATCACGCTCTGTGTTTAAAGAGAAGTTAAGGTTTTTCTATAAATTAAAGATTTTAATATTTAACTGATCATTAGGGAAATGTATATGTATATGAAGTTACTGTTCATAAGAAACAGGCATGTGACATGTCAGTTAGTCCACAGTGTGATCTTATTCCATCCCTCCCTCAGCTATACTCCCCAGTTTCACATATATAATTTAGCAGTTTAACATCAATAACTTATAGCTGCATTCCTGCGTTCTTTTCTTTTCATTCTTTTTTTTTTTTTTTTTTTTGCCGAGTTGTGCAGCTAAAGTCAGCTGTAAAGGGAAGCTCGTCTCTGTTCCTGTTCTGATGTGTTGCAGCAGCACTGCTCACCACATGATTCATTTCCCAGCATGACACACAGCACACAACATCAAAGACAAGTCTCAGATGGATTCACACGTACTGACAGACACCTCAGGGCCAATGATGGACAAACAGACAGTACAGCGGTTATGGCCTCCTTTCTGCTATGTTTTTAGGTACATATGTAGGTGTTTCAGATAAATGCACTTTGTAAAAGTTTGGCTTGTCTCCATAAGAAGAGACAAGAAAGTTGGCGGGAAAAAATCTATATGCTGATACTGCGGCTTTGGGAAAACACACCTCTGTTAGTGTCGCGTTCTGGCAGCAAGACTTGGCTCGTAGCAGAGACAAGAATTGGATGGAAGTGCTGTGATGTGTTTGTCTTTGACACAACAGAGGATCTGAATGATTTTCACCACCTGCGAGACTGCAGGAAGCACAGCCTGCAGGTTGCTGTTTCCTCGGCGTGTTTGATGGCAAAATCTGTGAGCAAACACACCCGCTGTGTTCCTTCATTTCAGTCAACCTGCTCTGTCTGTTTACCGATTTGAGTTTGATCTGCGTTAAGGAGGATCAGATGCTTCTAAAGGATGATCAGACGCATCTCAATAGCAAAACACAAGTTATGAATCCACAAAGAAGAAAAAGAAAAGCAAAGAGATGAAGAAGTATTGAAACAAGACGGAAATTGAAAGGACGGACAGTGAAGATGCTCCAAAATGAAACACAGATTTTATACTCTGCAAGCATCATTTCCACATTTCCACGTGTAGTTGGAAAACTACAACTGATTCATGCACATACATGCCAGTGTGTACACAACGTATATTAAAGGTGCATCTTATTTGCAAGCAAAGTGTGCTATAGATAGGCAATTAAATGTGCATATGCCAGTGCAACTACACCAACCTCTGTGAGCCGTGATGAGCTTTGAGTTTTGATACAAAATCTTGCAGTCTTTTCTGTTTCATATTGGTGAGGGTTTCAGCTCACAAGCTCTTGTAATTCCTTGTCAATGATTTCTTTTAACAGTAACACCTTGCAGGTTACAATGCCTTATTAATTCTCAGCCTGAGATTTGAATTGAATTAGGCTTTAGAACTGAATTAGATTGATCAATAAATGTGATTCAATTTTGACAGCAAGAACACCTCAGAAGGAATCCACAATATAACAAAATGCATTGATGTAAAAACTGAAACCGAATCCCAGCTGTTCCCAGTAGGAATCATTGAATAAATTAAAAACCCTGCTCGTTTTCGCCTCCTCAAGCTGCTGCTAATGCTCCTCATCCTCTACAGCGATTCTCTGAGGAGCTGCCTCATTCAGAGTTAATTTACCAGCAAAATGAGCTGAGACTCATGGAAGCAACACACAGCTCTGTTTAAGAGAAACACTGAGCTATTTTTGCTCCCTCTAAACACAAGTAGTGGAGTAGTATTGGTGCACTATTAACGTGTGCATTAACCCATGAACTCTTTCATTGTTAATAATGCAAATTTTACACAAATTCCTTAACTGGTTGTCAGACGCAGGGATGGCCAGAGAGCTCAGTATTTGTATCAGGCTGCGGTGCTCCTTTTCAGTCCGTGATCTTTCTCCCCTTCACCCTGCTTCTGTACCTGTCAGTTCAGCACAAGCAGGTGGACCACAAATACTCACAGTGCTCACAGTTTTTAGGATTGAAATCGCAACCTCTGCTCCAGCACTGCAGGACCGTTCTAAAAAAAAATAAATAGTCAAACATCATTCAATCTGTTAAATCCTGCAATTCTGTACAAATGACCGGCTTCTCAGGAGGACATAAATTAGATAAGACTAAACATGTAGAGCGCTGAAAACAAGGCATAATCCTTTCTTGTGCCAATGAAAAGTGTTACAAGCCATGAACTACAAATCTCTACAAAGTCATTAAGTAGTCACATAAACTGTGTAATATGTTGTCATGTCTGTGAATATATACTTGATCAATCAAAGCCTTAATGATTGACATCTGAATGCAAAATTTCCTCTAAACTAATACTTGTCCATTTTTCATGCCCTGTACAGATTATACTGTGACCCTACTGAGCTCTGTCCATCTGTATTTTGCCATCCACCCTGACTGTTTCAGTCTGTCTCTCTTCCTGTCTGTCTGTCTGTCAGCAAAAACTGTACATTATTGATGACCAAAGGCACTTTTTCTTAGTTATCTGTTGCCAGAGGTGAAGCCTTGACCAGCACCTTGTTAGAGTATGGCTTTGTTCTGCCTCTCCTGCAACAGCTGATATGATATCCAAGAAATCTCAACTACCAGCTTCTATCTGCTCAAAATGTGCAGGGGCATCTCAGACAGATACTTGGGTACAGCCTTGACATTGGGCTCAAAACACACATTTCTGGCAGTCATGTTGTAAGTTATCCAAGTTTGCAATCGAAACTACAATATCTGCCTTGAGAGAGGAAGTGACTCCTCTAATGATTATGAAATGCTGGCTCCAAAAAACCTTGGCTGTGTGAAAGTACAAAAGTCGATCAAGTTTTTCCACAAGAAATTGGGGCCTGATTCCTCTTGTGTGCTTCTTGGAGAAAATTCTGAAACATTTCAATTGAAAGGCGTAAGCGAGCACAAAGTAATTTTCTTTTTAGTTTTTCTCGAAGGCTCTTGTTCAACCTCTAACTCTACTGATAACCAAGTGGCTCAATTGGCAGAGAGCCAAGACTCAAAAAGAACTTTGCTTTGACATCAATATATTTCTACAATCTATGGCTGTCACTACAAAAGGGTTTGTAGTGACAAAAGGATGACACATGATACGGTCTGTGGTTGTCATTATTAATTAGAGATTTGTCTTCAAAGTCACCCACAAGAGAGCAGTCTTCTTGTTCAAATGTGGAGAAAAGTTGTGGTAAAACTAGAAAAGCATGTAAAAATATAACAATATAAAATAGTGTGGACCTTTTCTTGTGCTCCTATCATTGGGAGGAGCATTTCTGTAAAGTGAGGACATTTTGTTTTTAGGGTCAGTTTATTATAGACCCTCTCTACCCATGCTTTGCCCAAGACTCCCCTCCATTTCGAACCCCTCTGAAAGGGGACAATAATGGTAGCCCTAATTTTACAAACACATGATGAGATAGATGGTGGAGGTGAGGGCAGACAGTTGTCATGGGGATAAGATCCAAAGATGCTCCAAGGATAAGATGGTTGGGGTTAGGCATGCTGACTAACAAAGGGGCAAAGGCTAATGATGGACGCACACATGGGATAAGATGCTCAGAAAATGCTGCAGGGCTTATTGAATCTTTAAAACAGAGATTGCTGGAGGTGCCCTGTGAGATTTTCTTGTAGACTAACAAAAGACAAGTGTACATTCAGTCTTTTTCACCAAAAAAACTTACTTATAAAATATTTCCTTTTTTCTTTTAATATTTAAAAATCCTGCATTGTTTACATCCATGGTTTCTTGGTAAAATCAAAGGCAGGATGTGAAGCACACCGCCTGCAGGCTTGTGCACATGGTCTGAAAAGTGAAGCCAATGCGGAAGTGCCTAAAAATTGCATTCTCTCTAACTGCCAGCAGGGGGCGATAAAAAGAAGTCAGATTGTATAGAAGTCTATGAGAAAATGACCCAACTTTACACTTGATTTATCACCTCAGTAAACAATCTTCTAATAGAGTTTATGGTCTCTATCGCTAGTTCCAAGTCTTCTTAGGTACAGCTTGATGTTCGTTTTGTAAATTATGGTCCGGTTTAGAGTAAAATAGACGATAAAGCGGCGTATGCTTTAGGGCAGGGCCACCTTGTGATTGACAAGTAGTTACCTACTCGTCCAAATAACATCACTTCTTGCTCCAAAAAAACAAGTTGGCAATGGCGAAAGTTGTGGTTGATGTAAGGGATAGTCAACAGTAAAACAGGCCAGGTAAAGGAAGTAATGAAGAGATCCAAAATGTTGATCACTCTCATGTTCAGGGTTTAAGGTCCAGGCAATGCATTGTGTCCTGAAGGTCCTCACAAAAGCTGAAGTACAAACGCATGTGTACAGTAAAACCGGTCCATATGGTGTTCTGGCAGCAAAATGTCATTTTGGTATGACTCAGCACTTTCACTTGTGCACACAAACACACACGCCTTTTGGCCCTTTAATTATTTAATGTGTGTTCATCTTATGGTCCTCTACCCTGCTACTCACATTATATGAAGGTCTGCTATGAACCGGCCACTTTAATATTGCATAAGGCTTGCGCCGTTGACCATAAATGCATTGGCTGCAGCTTATATTAAGCGCTAAACAGTCCTTAAACTACAGATTAAACTCTTTTGACTGTTCCAAATTAAACATCAAAGAAATAAATTGATAAAGCATTTGAGCTGAGGGCTTTTTAAGTATTGAAAAGTTTGTGTCTGATGAAAGAAGTTTCGTGAGATTTGTCTTCTTTTAAGAAACAACTGAAAACTGCATTTGTCTAAAAAAAATTTTGTTCTAGTTAATGCAGAAATAGTATTTAAAGGATCCAGCAGTGTAAATGTTTCACATAACTCTCAACTCTTTTATGTTTTAATTACTTTTATTACCCTTTGATTTTCCATCACTCTTAACTAACTTTCTTTGAGTATAGTGTTCAACAGTTAATGCTATTATCAATGTTTGTTCGTTCAGGTCCAAATGTGTTTTTTATGAAGAGAAATACAAAAACACTTTTGGATGATACAAAGGTATTTCTCTCTCCCTCCTCTCTCTGTCCAGGAGCTGGAGGTTGGTCTCCTCTGAGTTCAGACAGGTATCAGTGGCTGGAGGTCGACCTGGGTGGGCGGACACAAATCACTGCTGTTGCTACACAAGGCCGCTATGGCAGCTCCGATTGGCTGACGGCCTACCTGCTGATGTTCAGCGACACTGGACACAACTGGAAACATTATCGACAGGAAGACAGTATAGGGGTAAGTGCGTTGTAATAAAATTATCCCAACAGCTCTATAGGTGATGTAGTAAACAGTACAAATTAGTTATCAGCAGAGACAATAAGCCTTTTTCAGTGCAGGCGTTTTAACATGTCACTGTGGGAAAAGCACAAGTGTTACTAATAACATTAACAATGGCTCTGTTCTATTCAAGTGTCCCTGTGAGCCATGATAGTGTGACAGTGAGCCAACATGCACAATACCAGGATCTTGAAACCTCAGTCATTCATTTTATTATTTACACCCGTGTTTTATACTGTGAGATGTCAAAATGCTGCTATTACAACAATAATATTCCTTTGAAGGTTGACACGAATCATTTTGAACGTATTTTCTGATAATTTATTATATGTGCTGATGTTCAACGTCCTCTGCCACGGTGTTGACAAATTGTTAAATTTGACTGTTTTCAGACCAAAATTGAAGAAATTTATAGTGAAAAAGCCCATGAAACAGCACGTATTTCATCTTCAAAATGAATGTGTTTTTCAATTGTTTTTACAAGCATTTTTTTTTTTTCTGAAAAGGCTAACACTGACACACTTAGTCCAACATAGACACATGTTAGTCCAACTGAACAGTATGGGGAAAATATTCTGCTCTAACACACAGTTGGGAAATTAAAACAGGTAAAAGAGTACAAAAACAGCAAAAAGACAGCGTATTATTTACATTCATGGTACTTTTCCTATTACTATTATTGTTCTAATTGCAGTTTCTGTAATTTCTTCACCTGAAAAAGAAGCTGCAATACTGAACATTATCATTAGAAATTGTGGTAAGTTGTAAGATTCTGCAAAGAATTAGCAAATAGTAAAGGAGATATAAACAGCTCCAGTAAAGGGCCTGAAGCATCATCCTGCAGCAGCATGAAGCAAAATGAAAACTGTACCACTACTACACCTTTCCAGCAGTCTGCTGTTCATTACCAGCCATCATCAGTCTTCCTCCCTTTATTAATGACACTTTGCCACTGTGCAGAATGTCTGGACAAAAATTCAAGCTGTATCTCAAGGAAAACCCTCCAATTTATTCATATTTACCAAATCCAAAGGAATTAGCATCGCATTTACGGCTATAATTCCTGAAAATTTTTACTTTCCTCTCCCAGGGCTCTCTCACTCGCGATATTAACCACATTACATTTAGATTGCAGGTAGATGCAGTCAAGCATTACCTCTCAGCTCCTGGTCTAGTCAGACAATTCTCCCCATTACAGTGATGCTGTGGCGAACTGCTTCAATTTAATGCTGATGAGAGGTGAGACTCTCCCAGCGAGGGTAAAACTAATGTCAAGCTAAGACTCCTTCAGAAAGAGAACAGAAGAGGGTTTCTCACAGCTTAAAAGCTTGTTGATTTCACACTCAGCATAAATCAGGATAAATCCGCAGCATGTCCTTCCAAAGCTCCACATATTAGTCAGCCCAGTTTATTATGGCTTTCGGGGAACAGAGTCGACTGCTGAGCTGCTTAATCAGTCACAATTCCTCTAGGACCTCTCTTTCTTTTAAGCTTAGAGGCCAGAGTTTGTGAGGCTGAGTAATCTCTCATTCTCTAATTTTATCATCCTCTCTCATCTTCTCTCCTCTTGCTCTTTTCACATCCAGTGCTAAGGTGTGAAAGAGTAGATGGTGTTGGGAATACACCGCATATGCTCCTAATCAGGGAATATAGCATCCTTAAGTGTAAATGGAGATAAAAGGAATAGAAATACATCATAGATTTCCCTATAGGACAGGTGAAGACACAGATCCTATTAATGAGTGTCATACTGAAATGCAAATACGGACTGAAATTCAAAAAGCTAGAAAGTAGGTGACCACATTTTCTGCCCAAGCTTGAACAGTTTTGTTTAACAGCACTGTCATTTTAATCATTTGAAGCTTAAAATATATATATATATATATATATATATATATATATATATTTCCTATTTTGGTCGCGACGTTAGGACTCACTCAACATCCATGCAACAATAGGTATTTCTCCTCTAAGGAAATCAAATCTCATATGTTAACTTTCAGCCTCATTTAAGATTACAACATCAGATAGAAATTTCAGTGTCATAAGTGTGGATCCTGTTCAGAGAGGGAGGTCAGAGGTCAGGATCAGCTATAGAACAGCAGCCTGGAGCTAGTAAGGATTCAGTGGTTTGTCCAAGGACATTTCAGCTGGGTAGATGTCCTCCATTTGAACAAGGACATCACTTACTGAGCCATCCTGCAGCCCCTTTTACCTCCTAAAAGTGCAGAAATTCTGCAGTTTAACTGTAGAATGAGTTTACAGTATTTGCATATAAATTAAAAACAAATAAAGTTAACAGAGCTTGTATACAAATTAACGTTTTTAAGGAAAATGCTGAAATGGCAAGGGGCCAAGAGAGAAGAAAATCAAACAAAAATCAGAAGCAGAGGTAATTCAGGAGGAACAGACACAAAGATTCAGCCTGGAGCACAATCAAATAAAACATTGTTTACTTACTCTACGTAACACTATTGTACTTCTGAACCATTTTGAAAAGGCAGAACTACCTGAAAAGAAAAGAAAGTAGATTAAATGTCCAAGGGTTTATAAGGAAAGCTGATAAAAGGGCTAAAGGTCAAATCCAACTTGAAGCTCAAATGTAAAAAGTCCAGAGTGTTCTAGGATTGCAGAGGTTAATAAATGTTATTCTTCATGGACCAAGTGTTTACCAAAGCGTCTCAAACATATAAAACTACAACTAGTGCTACACAAATCTAATTTTCTACCTGATTGAGAAACCATTCACCAGGAACGTGACCCTATCTCAACAATATTCCCTTCATTAAGTGGAAAATCAAATGTATCACCTCTCACAGAAGCCTTGGGGATTGCACCTTAACTTCAATGAAAAGATGAAAGAACATGTTCACTTATTTAGTAGATGGTTTGACTACAATAAAGATCCAGAGGGGGAAACTTCACAGCTATCATTGTGGTTCTACTACAACTGAAAGATGCGTGGATGGAAAGACAGAAAACTAACTTGCTGCTGTTGATGTGTTTTTCCAGGCTCTTCCAGGTAACAGTAACGCAGACAGTGTGGTCCAGCATAAGCTCCAGCACCTGGTGATCGCTCGCTACGTCCGCCTGATCCCACTGGACTGGAATCCTAATGGTCGGATTGGACTCAGACTGGAGACCTATGGATGTCCTTACAGTCAGTTTGGGCTTTTTTAAATCCTCCATTTACAGGCATAAGCTGAGAAGATGACAATAGAGCAATCAGCCCCATGCTTCCTTTTTTCAGAGACCATTATGGGTGACCCTTTATTACTAAACCAAGAAAAAGGTCCTTAAGAAATCCCACAACAATGACAATCTCCACTATTTTATGGAAATCTTACACAGTTTAGACTCCACCAGGATGATGTAATTAGTCAAGCACCAGTAACCGTGATACATCATTGCATTTTCACAATGTAAGATGGCATTCACAATATTTCATTTCAATGAATGGATTCCTTCAAGGGTGCTTTATCTACACTACACAAACATACCGTTTATTCCAAAAGTCAGCATTTTCTATTTATTGACACCAAAACTTCCATCTCACCCAAGCAGAAAAACTCCAGGTTCATTTTCAGGTTTTAATGTGCAAATTAAAAATGTGCATGTGAAGATGGATGGAAACACACCTTATATGTATAAAATATACAGTATTTGGAGATGCAGCAGATGGTGAAGGGAGGCAGTAGATCACGGTTGATTAACAAACAAACAGCGGGAGCCCACCTGGCACCTGCTGGACAGGTGAGGAATGGACAGAAAAACCAGAAACAACAAGAGAAAAAGTGAGGGCAGAGGAGGCAGGAGAGGACACAGCTGTGGCCATGACAATAATTGAAGGTCTCTTCCTATGTCTGCTGTTTGGCAGAGAAAGTTTCATTACGTCACATGAATGCAGGCAGAAGTAATTTGTCTGTAAGAAGTCAAGCCAGTGTGAAAAGTTAATCAGTTCTTCTCTGCCCCCCAAACAGTGTTTCCACAGACTTGTAATGCAAATCCATCTATGCAGTTAGATAAAAAAAACAAATCCGATCCGACTCTGCAGACAAAGGCAATGAAAAATGAGAAGTTAGGGCATTTGTATACCAGGCTACAAAAAGTGACATTGTGATATCAAAAAACCAGGGACTAAAATACTAAAAACTATTAAAAAAAAAAAAATTAAAATGAAATGTTTTTGTAACCCTGGTGCAAGATTGAATTATCTTTGAAAGAGTGTGGTGGGATTTTGTTTGTCTGTCCATTCAGTTTGATTGAATGGTTGCTCTTAACTAGAAGAAATGGGCTTTAATTAGATGCTGGCAACACCTTTTGCCATTCATTCATCCAAAAAGGTAATGAACAAAAGAACAAACTTCCAGGCTTTTACTTTTGAATAATGTGAACTGGGGGTTTGCACTGTTTCTAACATCACTGTCAGCAGTGAAGGCTCAAATGCACTGGATTCAGATGCATCACAGCTGACATATCTAATTTGATGCTTCGATAGCGACACTGTAGGCGTGAGATTTGTTGCAGAGCAGCACCGTGATAGGCAATGTTGGTGTACATTTTCTTCAGAGTGACATGAAAGACGCTCCTTGGTCTATAATCTGCTTCTCATATTCAGACACCAGCTTAAACACTAGCTTCTCTAGAAAGTGTCTATATTGTGTTTATGCTCAGTCACTCACTTTGCCTACTTACTTATGGGAAACCCAACATTAGGTTGATGGCTCTGAGAAGAAATTAGAGAAAAAAATCTGCATATTGCAAACTACACGGATGTTTTGTCATTACTGACACATAAACTGAATAATAACATGTATGATGATGCAAACAAATGAAGGTAACACTATGCAAAACATGTTTCTAAGACATTTAGTATATTAGATGACATGGTTTAAAAAAGGGCTTTAACTCCTTTTAGTTTGTTAAAAATGTAATGATGTTAATTGTAATTATTGAATTATATAAGCATGAAAAATTATCATTTAAAAGAATTTAAAGGAGCAAATAATGATCCACGAGTGAGGGTTGTAGCACCTACAAAGATCAAAATACAGGATTCATGCAGCTAAACTTGAGTTCACATTGTTAATCTTCTTTTTTTTACACACAATGAAGAAATGTCTATATTGTTAATGATGATCAGTGAAGACAAAAAAGGCTTTTCATATACCCATCCAACTCTTAAATTACTGTATGTATGAGAGTACACCTGTAATTTATTCAAATTTATCAACATTTAGTTGCAGTTGGATCCAGTTTGTTAATCATCAGTTGAAGGTGCAGAGAAATGATTTATGAGGCTTCAAATCAGTTTGTTGGATCCCAGTCCTCTACCAACAATGTACTGCCAAGTCCTCTAGAAAGAGACCGATTAAGAGAGCGATTTAAATAGATTGTTTTGAGAAACAGCTGTGCAGATCTTCAAGGACACAGGAGAATCTAAACCTTGGATAAATACCTTTACCACACCCTGTATGACCGTGGGCCTTCTGGTTTAACCATCTCCATTATTCACATTTATTTTGACCTGTATTATATGTATATTTGTGTTGGTTAAAATTCTGCCAGACATACTCAAGACGTTTAAGGATAGATTTGACCATGCATAAAAGCGATTGCTAAAAGTTTACAGTTTTTTTTAATACACTTGATTAACGTGTGGTTTTGCTGTGTTTCAGACTCTGACGTGGTGAGCTTTGACGGCCACAGCAGCCTAATGTACAGGTTGAGTCCCAGGCCGAGGCAGATGACCAGGGAAAGCATCTCCCTGAAATTTAAAACCCTGAAGAACTCTGGGATACTGCTTCACACAGAGGGACAGACCGAGCACAGTCTCACCCTGGAGTTGGAGAAAGGAAAGCTTCTCCTGCTCCTCCGAAAAGGTAAAACTCTGAAAACCTCGTACACACAATGTCATGATTGCTCAAATTCATACTGGTGCAGCATCTGCCACTAGCTTCTTTTCTTTTACTGGTGTCATATACATGTGCAATATTTGCCTGCGTTGTGAATTAAAGGGGTGCTCCGCTGATTTTACACATGAAGTTCAGGTTGAGTTGTCGTGAACAGTACTACTCAGGCTGTGGAAACAGTTGTATAATGTATTCTTTGGGTCTGGAGGGAGTTTTCCAAAGTCAGAAAATACTTTTTTTATTTTTTTATCTCTGCATTCTTTTTAATCTGTTTCCTGAAGTTCCACAACTTTATGGAGGAGCAGTAGTACTAAATTGCTGGAGTGCTCATTTTGGTGGCTGAGCTCATCTTCTTTTGGTTGTTGTTTGGCATGTGTATTTTTTCAAGCTGTTGATTTACGTAGTGGTGAAATACTTACTATTCACACAAGCATTAGAGAAATATTTCCACTCACAGCCATTTGATTTATGTGTCACCTTTTTCATTACAGTTGCATCTAAACTGCTGAGCTCATGTCCTTCAGTTTATGCTGCTTCCACACTTAACTGCACTAAGTTCATATCCATCCATCCTGAAGTCATCTGCTTAGCAACGCCCCACACAGTCACATTTCATAAGACATAGTCCTCCCAGCAGACTACTATATTACTTTTGTGGTTGTAATATACATAATTAAAGGTTGTACCCTGCTGCTGCAGTTGGCGGATCCATCTCAATTCACTAAACAGTTTAATCTGTGGTCTGAGGTGTGTAGCACGTAAATATTCATATGATGGCTCGTGCCTGGTCTACACAGTAGAATAACAACAATGTTAATATATCATTGGGGAGCGATGAGGTAAGAGCCTAAACATCAAAGACATTGGGCAAAGGCATAAAAAGGTCAGATCCACATGAAGTCATGAGGGACTACTTATTAACTGCTCAGTATGACTTTACGTGTGGGTGAATAAAAAGAATAACTAATGATTAAGTAATTATTACCCACAGGCACTGGTCAAGAGGTCAGAGAATTTTTTCTCACCAGTCAAGAATCATATCATTTCAAATTTGAACATGAATTTCACAGGTAAAGAGAAGAAAAGACAACATAAGATTCACACATAACTGAAATGTTTTTTGTTTGTTTTTTTGGACGTCCTTACCTTCTTACACATACTCATAGCTCTACTTGTATATTTCTTCAGAAAGGTCACCCAGTGTACTATCCCATGAGCAGTTTTGTTGTTTCAGTTCCTTGTTCTGTGGCACTGAAGATGCAATACCGGCTTCTCTAATTCCAGGCCATTATGCAAAATTTGAGAAAGTTTAACTTTGAAAACAGAGGTAATTCACTAATTATCACCTTTACCTGCATTAGATTTTCATTAGTGTGTGCCGGTGTGGCTCTCACTGTAACACTAGATTATTAGAGTTTTGTTCCCCCATGTACCCTAAGCAGCCTTCAGCAGCACTTAACAGAAGACAGTTAGTTCCACTCTGTTTGCCTGGAGTCGTCCAAACAATTTGAATAAATATATGGGCTTATTAAAATGTATGCGCTCTCTCCAAAAGCATCTCATTTCCTCGCTGCTATACATTCATCAAAATGATGTTTTATAGTTCTGTAGCTCACTGGCTCATAATTAAGCTCAGTTTCTTTTCTACCACTGGAATATTTTGTGAAAGTAAATATACCAGGGATCAATGTTCACTGATCTTGTGCCTTCAGTTTCAGAACGGAAGACAGAAGAAAAACTTGGGGTTGTTTTTCCTTATTAAAAAAAAAAAAGAAAAAGAAAAGCTTGCTAGATATAAATTATGTACAATGATACACATATGAAGTCCTTGCACGGTTGTCTCGCTGATATGCATACATATGCTGCACTCTGTTTAAGCTCAATTTCAAGATCAAAAAACTAATTTGTTCTCAAATGGGAAACTTGTTTACAAAAAGGCAAAGAGTACAGTTCATATAGTGTATGTGTACATGTATGCATACAAGAATGTGTCTTGCAAAATGACAGAAAGTTCAGATGAAAACAGGAGAGGTTATCGCTTTCATTTTGTGTGAGTTTATAGCAAGCAGAGTAAATGTGAAGGTTGGCTCTGTTGAGTTTATCCATGTGGTTAACTTATGACCTGAGGGAAAAGGCTCAAATTCTTCCCAAAGGAGCTGACAGGAGCCGCCTGTGAAGCTCAGAGTCTCAGGTAGACGCTGTTGAAATAGAGAACATTGATTTGTGGTCGTATTAAAACTGCTTGGGCTGGAGGTTCAATTGCTGTTAGAGCCTCCATCAAGTAATAACGGGCTGATCGGACTGAAAGGGTCTGGTCTTGCTCCATTTTATTTAGTTAGTTTTTGATTATTCTCAATACAAAATCAAGAATATTGCACATTATTATCGGTAGTGAGTTTTCTTTTAGCTCTCACATACAAATAATCAAATGTTACGTGTGAAAAATGTATGATTATTCCTGTCATGTAGTTGTTGGGTGGACGCAGATGATGACTCATTGTGGATACAGTCTGTCAGCTCAGCTGTCTCCGTGAATGGTGGGCTGTGTATCGTGTTTACCACTGCAGTATTGACTTAACCATGTTATTCTACTCTATCCGTAGTGATTTATGGGACGGTGTCTCCGTTTTGTTCAGTCTTACAGGATTGTAAATAAACAGCTTATCCTTCATCCGAGAAGCAACACGCTCCTGCCAGAGGGAGCCAGCTGTGCTAAATTTTACAGCCCACAGCTGACTCATTCCAGTAACACAGAAGCAGCGTTTGACTCGCAACATCAAGCTGATTAGCTGCATAGCCTGTGAGGCTCAAATGGTCCTGAATTTAGTCACTTGTTCTATGTTTCTTCTAAGTAACACTTGTTCTACTGAAACAAGTGTTTTGAAACACTTCCTTCTTAATACATTTCTTGTTGCTGATGTTTAAAAATTACTGATTGTGTTGACTGATTTCGTAGACAGCCATACAAGACAGTCACATAAATGAAAAGGAAGAAATGAAAGCAAAGAAACAATTACAATGTCAGCATGATTGTAGCAGCATAGAGGCAGTTCCTTTTTTTTATTGTACGTGACACTTTGACAACTCACGTACAATATTAAGTTGAAACTTTACTCATATTTTGTCTGCATTTTAAAAAGACTTGAAAAACTAAAACAGCAGTGGAATATCAATGTAGTTCTTTTTATTCCTTTTTTGGTCCTTCAAACGCTGAAATGTTCTCCCACAGCACTTGTTGTGAGCAGGTTCAGAGGTTGCACATTGTGCTTGTGTTGACTGATTGTCTGTACCGTCTCAATCATTTCAGCTGAACAGAATGAAATGAAAATGCTGAAACAATTACAGCAGGCTGTCATCTGATAAGACCTGTCAATGTCTTCCAACAAAATTAGATTTAGAGTTGCAGCGAAGAGCCGTAATGCAGAAGCAGGCAGCAGATGATTAGGTGATATTGCCGTGGCGAGCTGTCTGGAATGATCTAACACAGAAACCTACACTGTAAAACATAAAAATAAGGAAGTTTTAGCAGCTTCTCTAGTCATAAAAATAGGGAAAGTTCAGAGAGTTCCCTGTAAAAATCCCATTAAGAAGGCTACATGAATCCTGAGGACACCCACTGAAAATTAAGTTGACCTCAGTGATTCTGGAGGTCACGCAGGGGAACTTCCACAAGTTTCTTGAAGTACTGCAGACATGAAGGGCAAACACTATCGTCACAAAGGATCTTCCACGCTGGTAAAGTTAACTGAAATTTAAACATGAAATACACCTTAAGAGTCTTAACTTTTTGTTATCTTATCTGTAGGGTATAAAAGAATCTCCTGCACAAAAACAAAAGTTAGGTTTATATTCAGTTTATCCTTGAGGTCAGACAAACATGCTGAATTCATTTTTGATCCTCATGACACATTTCACCATGTTTACTTGCTACCAGTCTTCTTCTTCCCTGCCTTTCATGGCACATTGCTGCATATATTGGCACATCACCTCCACCTGTAAATCAATAGTGTGAAAACATTGGTAGGACTGTGTATTGTGTCACCTGCGAGCACGAGACAAACAAAATGGGAACTCTTTAATGAAAAAACTGCTTCAATGCACTACTAGTGTTCAAAACTCCACTAGGTACCTTGAAGTAGATTTGGAGCAAGGAATGTTATAGTTCCACGATATTAGTCTCAAATGTGACATAGAGGACAAAACAAAAATAACATTACAATACAAGAAAAGAATACAACATCTGGTGTTAGCCATGTGATTCTGAAAAATATATAGTTTTGTGGTTTAAATATTGATAAATGTAAGTAACTGTTGACTTTTTCAGTATTAACCAAGTCCAAGCTCTTTCCTGAACCATAACCAAATACTGTGAGTGGCTAAACACAACCAGAAGAACAATTATTAATACTTTTCTTGAGAGCTGATATTGGATTAAAACAAATTAAATACAGTCATACATTGTCAGAGAACATTTTGCTGATATGTTCAATATCAACATCTTGCAACTTAGCAAACTTTTCCTCATTATGTTGATAAACAACATAATCAGACCAGCATTACATTTCTTTCTTAAAGTATTTGCTGCTGCAAATTACATGAATATAAACATAATTTCTAGGAGACAGGGTTGCAGTGACAGATCGGGGGGGGGAATCAGTAATGACTAAATAAACTTTGCCTTCGTTTCCTTATTTCCTCTTTCTGGTGTGCCAACATCAGTATGCTAATGATTAAGTACACTTCACTCCTTCCTTCTCTATCTCTGCCTGTCTCTTTCCGTCTTTCTAGCCTCTCCTCTGCTGTGCCAAGTATCTGTTATACAGATCAATGATGATCGATGACTGAACACACTTGACTCTGTCTCGGCCTCTGTCTGTCTCTTTTTCTCTTTCTCTTCATTTCTTTTCCCACAGACAACGTTGTCTTTCTTTCAAGAAAATAGCTAATTCATATTTAATGGCCGAGTGCATTTAGCTCCATCTTCACCTCCTTCTCGCAGCAGAAACTCTGAGCTGTGCCAACATTTCAGGGAGTGCAGAGGACCAGCAGCATTTCCTTTGTCTTTTATTTATGCCTTTCTACCTCTTTCTCTACTCCCTTGAGTGTTAATTATGTGTTTTTGTCTACCTTTTTTTGTCATAGATGTAGATTTTTGGTTCTGGTTCTGAGATGTGATCCTCAACAGAAAACTGTGACACTACTGCACCAGTCAAGAGACCTAGAAAACAGTAGTCACTGCCAGTTCATGAGGAGTAAACAGGGATACAGTGCACACTTTGCTCCCAGAGAGAAAAGAAGACTATGCTGTTCAAAAATACAAAGACATCAGAGTATTCTTTCGCTGAATAAAACATTAGGAACAAAACCTTCAGAATTAAGAAGAGAAAAAAAAAACTAAAAACTAAAATCTAGACATGTCGCCAGAAAAAAGAAATTCAACAACCTCAAATATTTGGTATCAATATCAGTATTCAAGCATCTGCACTGACTTATTTTAGTTTTAAGTATTTAAAAAAGTAAATCAAGATGCGTCCTTCAGATTCTCCTCATCCTCTCCTTTATCTACCATCACCACATCTTCATCTTTGTCTTCCTCTTGTGTTCCAGGCAGGAGTTCTTCTCCCGACAGCCGGCATCTCGTGTCTCTGGGCAGCCTGTTAGACGACCAACACTGGCACCACGTCGCAGTAGAGCATCACAGCACTCACCTCAACCTCACCGTGGACAAAAGCACACTGTGGGTGCAGATCCCACCAAGATTCACCCACTGGGACCATGACCAGGTGTGTTTGTATCTGTAGGTGTGGGACAAACACAAAAAAGAAAAACACCCACTTGCAGCCACAGCTGCTCAAATTTGTATTTTTTCATATGTATTTATTTTTGTTTGTGTTTGTCTGGATGTTTTTCTCCGTGCAGATGTGTGTGGGGGCAGACCAGGGCCTCAACTCTTGGAAGTCAGTCGGCTCACACAGGAACTTTCAAGGCTGTTTGGAAAACCTTGTTTACAACGGCGTGAGCCTGGTAGGCCTCGCTAAACAGAACGACCAGAGGGTCACTGTGAAGGTAAACTGGCTTACAATGTGCTAATGAAAAGCGTGTTTGTGTGTGTGTGTGCTTTTTATATTGCCACATGTGCACTGTAGACACACTAAACATGCCACAGTGGCCTCCAGTTGTATCCACTGATGTATCTGATTTGGGTCCAACTGTTTGAATCCATCAGCAACAACACATGTATGTTTATAATATACACAATGTGAATGGTTTTGGACATTCAGCACTTATTGGAACACGGCCATGGACAGTGGTCGAAGAGGTACTCAGATCTGTTACTTAAGTAAAAGCAGCAATACCACAGTGTAGAAATACTCTGTTATGAGAAATCTTGCAAGTTTTACTGAAGTCAAAATATAGAAGTTTTAAAGTAAGAAGTGTTAAAGTACCAAAAGTAAAAGTGCATGTATGTTGGATGGCTGATTTCAGAATAATGTATGTAATATAAATGGATTATAATTATTGATGCATTCATGTGTACGCATCATTTTACAGTTGCAGCTGGAAAATATGGGGCTAATTTGAACTACTTTATATACTATCGGATATCTTAATCCATAATAATCAGCATGTTCCTGTATCTCTGCCTGTGTGTTTGTGTGCATGTATGCATGTGTGTGTGTGCATGTGGATTGTATCAAGCAAATGCACAACACCGCTGAATCTATGCGGCACTATCCTCTTCAGTCTGCGTTACAGTGTATCGCTTTAACTACCCCACAAAGAGCTTTTAGATTTGGTCAAGTGTCTGTGTGCTGCATACTCCACTGAAAATAGAAACCCAGCAGGGAATCTGGGATGTAACATATCACTGTTGGTGCCCTGGCAGTGGACTTACTGCAATTACCACTTCTCGAAACAAAGAGCCTGCGTACAGAGATGACCAACTGCTCCCAGTCTCTTAATCGCAGTTTTCTGTCTCTCTTCCTCTCGTTTTATGTCTCTCACCCTTTCTGCTCCCCCATACGTCCTCCATGACCTTAGAAAGCTTGGGACCAACAGTTTGGGCTGTTGGTCCCTTTTCTAAGCTTGGCTATTATCATTATGGTAATATGCTCGTGCTCTTTAAGGAGACTTGCTGATGAGACCTCTGTGCATCAGGGCGCCGCCACGCAGCCACGGAAATGAATTCATATTCATGCGTTATCGTGTTTTCCTTCTTTTGCTGTAATAATTTCTCTCTCTCCATATCTTTTCCCCTCTCTTCTTTTCCACTTATCTCAGGGCAATGTGACCTTTTCTTGTGCTGAACCCGTGTCTGTTGCCATGACGTTCACCACTCCCCAGAGCTTCCTCAGGTTGCCAGGGGTTACGGACCCATCAATGGGCGCGTTGTTGGGGCTTCAGTTTCGGACGTGGAACAAGGCGGGGCTACTGCTGACCTTCGATCTCCCAAAGCAAGGGGGTGCGGTCTGGCTGTACCTGAGCAAAGCCAGGCTCCATCTACAGATCCACAAGTCCGGCAGGGCGCCGCTGGAGCTCAATGCAGGTCAGCCTGACCCCAAACTTGAAACTTAAACCTTAATTTCCTCACCTCAGTGTCTCCATTGGATTAAAAAAATCCACAGTAGAGATGCAGAGCAGGAACTGACTTGTGTCTTAATGAAATCAAAGGCTTCAGTGTCAGTGCCAGTGGGCCTGAAGACGAGTTTGTGTATGTGTGTGTGCTCAGGCTCAGGTCTGAATGACGGTCAGTGGCACTCCGTGAAGCTGATCTCCAGACAAGGACATCTGACTGTCACCGTGGACGGAGAGGAAGGAGCCTCTGCTCACGCCAGTCCCTCGTTTCTTGTTACTACAGGAAGTCAACTTTTCTTTGGTGGTAGGAGAGTAATGAA